>CM053503.1:41610021-41964368 GCA_028627145.1 Eidolon dupreanum | reverse complement strand
CCCCCCCCCCCCCCCGCTCCCCCAGGACTGGCTAGAAGGCTCTGTTCTTCCTCCTTTTCCTCCCTCCCTCTCAGCACTGAGGTCACCTCCCTCTGAATCAGGCCTTTGTGGGAGGCGGGGCTGCCCATTGGCAGTTCTGGCGAGAGAAGCCACCAGTTAGAGCTCCCACTCCCTGCAGCTTCATCCCTACCCAGTCCAGCTGGCATCATGTGTTCCAGACCCAACATCCAGGATGTGTGGTAGGACCATCGGAGGAATGTTTGAAATCAGAGCCATCCTCAACACCCAGGCCAGGGTTTTCCCAGACCCCAGGTCAGGCTGAGTAGGAGTTGTGGGCTTGGTGGGAGGAGTGGGGGTGCTTGGCCCCTTGGACAAGGAGCCCCAAGTGACATCCAGCAGGGACAGCCAGTAGGAACTGACCTGTGTTGGGTTTTTTTCTCATGAGATTTAGGCCCCAAACCCAGATTCTGAAGGGCCTAATGGGGCTCACATTGTGAGCTGGAGGTGGTAGTATCTTTCTGGATCTTAATATTCCCCAGAGGAGTGTAAAGATGCAGGAGGTTTTCTTTTCACCATAGAAATCTTGAACTCAAATTGAAAATCTTGAACTAGTCCAACTCACAGTATACACTCCTCCCCTCTGTCAAGTTCAAATGCAGACCTCTTCCCCGTGACTTCCTGCCCTCCACTTGTGGCCCTGCATCCTGAGTTGGCCAGACCATCTCTGCCGAGAGCAGCAAACATCTCCCCAAAGTGGGGCTGAGTCACAGCCTGCCAGCAGCCAATATTTCCAGAGCCTCTCCTAGGCCCAGCTGGGGATGGCAGAGCTATTGCTCTTGGGTGGCTTATCACTTAGAGTCTCCTCCAGGTCACAGTGAGGCTCAGGCGTCCCTGCACCGAGATTCACAGGGGCTCACACTGAAGGATGGCATGGTTGGTTCTGTGAGTTGTGTTGGGTCACCGCCTTCTTCAGTACATAAAACCACGTGTACATACCCACAGCCAGTCCTCACATTCTGGACCTCATGCCTAACCTGGATGCCTTTTTGTTTTTATTGTTTTAGGAGAAGATATCTCCTAAACCACCTTCACCCTTAGTTTGGTTTTTGTTGTTGTGTGAAGGAAACCAAGACTTGGGCTCTTCCCAGGTTTATCTTTATTCTTTTCTGGCCCCTGGACACTGCACTATTTATCCCACTCCCTTCTTTTACCCTCCCAACTTTTTTCCTCACACTCCCCAGCACTCCCTTCCTCGCCCCAACACCACTGTTCTCTGGGAGTTTCCACGGGGGAAATAAATGGCGAGGGATAAGGGAAAACTAGTGAGCCTCTGACTGGAGCAAGTGGATGAGGACCCAGAGATGAGTGTTGTGGAGTGGGGTAGGGTGGCACAGGCCCAATGGTGGAGGTAACCTGAGGCCTTTTTTGGTTTAAACCCCTATTTGTGTATGTGAGGAAGAGGATATTTCCTGAATATTTTTCATTTTTTTCCAGGCCTGTCCATTTCTACTTTTTTCCATCCATTTCTAAATATATTAAGCATAACGTTGTGTGAGCAAATGAAGTTATATTTGATATATTTGTATAATGTTAAAATCACAAAGGACTTTAGATTGTAGTGAAGTGTTAAAAATAAGTATTACACAGTTTTTCCTTTTCTAGTTTTTAGAAGCCCCCCCAACCGCTGTTACACACATAACACACTCACACTCAGGAAGAAGTGTTCTCCCCTTTTGCGGTTACCTACTTCTCTTTCTAGGGTATCAGGCAGGGAAGAGTGAAGGCTAGGCTGGCCCTGGGGCTGGAGAGCTAGCAGGAAAGGGGTTGGAGAGGATGAGCCCCCTGAAAGCAGTGTGGGTTGGGCAGCACTCTCAGGTCTTCATGTGCCAGTACAGCAGGGACCCTAGCGTGAGGGACTGGAGACTTGGGGTCTACCTACCTGTGAACAGACTAGAAGCAGGAGATGTAGCAGCAGACTCCACGGCAGGTCTTTGCACTGTGCTAATATGCAAAGCCTCCATTTACTGAGTTTGTGCAAGATGCTCTACATACATTATCTCATTTCATCAACAACTCTTTAGGCTGTGTTGTCTTACCATTTTATAGATGAGGAAACAGATCTTATAGAGTCAGGATTCTAACCCAGATGTGTCTTAACTGCAGCGTTCCAGGAGCCCTGGGACTGTACAGAGCTTACAGAATATAAAGAGCTTACAGTACAACTTGTGTGTGTACTGAGAGGCTGCATGGGGGTGGGGCGGAATCCAGGCGTGTCCAGTGTGCTTTGTGAACTAGCCATATGGTTTGGGTGGCATCCTTTGCCTCCAGAGCCTTTATCCTCATCCAGGCTGGTGCCCCCACCCCCCAAGCCCACCACCACACAAGGTTGGTAGGAGAATCAGATGCAATGGTATAGGAGAAAGTGCCAACACATAGGATACACTCAGCGTTTGTGAGTACAACTTCCTGTTCCTTGGTTTCCTCATCTCAAATATAAGTGTTGATAATAGCATTTACCTCCCTTCGTGGTGAGGATTAAAGAAGGCTTATGTTGTGGAAAGGCCATAAAGCCCCATGTGTTGCTATTCATTTCTGTCTGCTATCTGAGTGACTCCTGGCTGAGAGCTGAGACCTTTGCACTGGCTCTTCTTCTGCCCATAATGCTTTTTCCATGCCAGGATTTCATCTGGACTTCATTCAGGTCTCTGCTTAACTATCACCTCTCAGTGCCTTATCAGGACCCAGCATATGTTCCTTGGTTTATCTGTTTATTATGTGCCTCCCCCAATAGAATGGAAGCTTCATAAAGGCAAGGCTTTCGCTGGTTTGTTCATCTCTGTGGCTCTAAACCTGGTGCATAGCACCTGGCACATGGAAGTCCAATAAATGCTTGTGGAATGCACGGCTGACATGGTCTCCCTCTTTTTCCATAGGCAAGGTGACCATTCTGGCTGCTAGAGTGAGTGTGCCAGCCTGGCTGAGAGGGCAGAGACAGGTGAGGGGCTCTGGGGCCTGTGCATGCTGGTGATGGGGATTGGAGGAGGAGGGCTGGGGTGGAACAGGTGCCCCCTGTATCTCACTGTGGAGGAGAGAAGAGGGAACATTTAGATGCCTGATTGACAAGCTGCTGAGGGCTCTTTACTTTCTTGGTCCAAAAGTGCTAAGTTCCTCTTGCAGGGGCGTCGATGGGGCAGGGAGGCAAGTAATTGGTGGTGGACCAGGGGCCTCCACCCTTCTATATTAGGGAGGGTTTCCCGTCTACTGGAAATTTCCACAATATTTTGCATAAGAAGGAAATGAGCACTTTCCTCTAGCAGAGAAATTGAAACCCAAATGGAAGATGGAGCCTGGTTGGGTATAGCCAGTAACCATGGCAACAGTGTATGTGAGGGGCGTGGAGGGATCACATACACAGTATAGGTCAGAATTCTAGCTGAGTTGTGTTCAGGCAGTCACAGACTGGTCTGTTTACTCATCAGTCTGTCTTACATACTAGGTGTCATGCCAGGAAGTGTGAGCCTGGGCAGTAAAGAGAATAGTGTTCCTGTCCTCACAGAAGTGACAGTCTGGGGGCGACAATTACAGAGCCTGACTGGCCTTGGATTGGGAGCCCTGAAGAATGAATAGGAAGGAGCTGGCCAAGTGGAAAATGGGGGAGGGTGTTGAGACCCATGCAGAAGACCAGCATGCACCAAGAGGCTGGTCCACTGGGCCTTGAGGAAACAGGGAGCCTTGGAGGCATGCCAGCCACTTCCCAATGTCCCCAGGAGGATACATGTGCCAGTTGGAGGACAGTCTCAATAGGGAACTCGGGTTTCCCAGCTCCTGGACAGTATCTATGGGACCTGTGATAGGGTTTATAAAATAATGGTCTTTGTTCTTAAGATGGGCAAAGTGTCTGTGTCTGTCCTATGACCAGGAGAGTCTTAATCTGACCCTGAGTTGTTATAATATTCATGGCACATCAGTTGCACTGAGCTAAACTTTGAGAATACTGACAGGTTTTGCCTTTGTCCTCCTCCCCTACTCACTCCTCCCTGGGCCCTAGAGTAGTAGCCTGCTGGGCCTTCTCTCATTTGTTCCCAGCACCTGATGTCAGAAGCCATGGACCAGCCGGCTGGGAGTCCTGGAAACCTGAGGCCTGGAGAGGGTGGTGATGGCAGCATGGAGCCAGGCACCTGCCAGGAGCTCCTGCACCGATTGCGGGAGCTGGAGGTGGGGCACGGGGCAGGGTGAGGGCAGCAGGGCTTTCCTTTCCTCTGAGCTTCATATGAGTGTTTCTAGTTGTGGTCAGACCTTCCCCTCTGCCCCCCTGGCAAGGCTGGAGCAGGGATGACCATTTCTTAGCAGAGCTCCTCTGAGAGGCCCTCTTTGCTCTTAGCTCTCCAGGCTAGGTGCCAGCTCAGGGACAAGAAGCATGCATAGGGGTAGGACTGTCTTAACCCCCAAATGTCTCCCTTTACCCTTCACCTCCACTTTCATGCTTCTGCTGGCTCTAGGAAAGGAGTAGTCACAGAGGCCATAGGAAGAGGGTTTGGTTGACCCGACATCCAGGAGTTGAAGACCAAGGATGTGTATCCTTAAACTAAGGCCCTTCGTTACATTCCGAAGACCCTACCCTCCTCCCTCCATCCTCCTCTTCCCTCTCCACAGAAAAATAGTTACTCTTGGCACTCCTACCTTAGGTCCTCCTGACCATTGTGTCTCCCGAGCCCTTCCAGCCTCGCTGACTGAGGTTGGGTTTTACAGAAAACCAGAACCTGAGCTCTGCCTTCTTGATGCCCTTGGTCTGTGTCTGCAGGCCTCCTCATGACAGAATCCTACGAGAGCCAAGAGCTAGACAAGGATATAGTTAGTAGACTCCTTGCTTCCCCTTCCCCAAAAGGAATTTTCCCAGAGGGAAGAATGATCCCATAGCCTTCTTTCTGCCCTCTTCCTTCCTCCTGTAGGCAGAGAACTCAGCACTTGCCCAGGCCAACGAAAACCAGCGGGAGACCTATGAGCGCTGTCTGGACGAGGTCTGTGGGTTCTGCAGTGGAACCGTTGCTGGGAGGGCTAGAAGGTGGGGAATATGACTTGTCTGCTCCAGACAGAGGCTGGGTTAGCTGACAGCTCTGCCTCGGGGCTTTCTGTCCCCAGGTTGCCAACCACGTGGTGCAGGCACTGCTGAACCAAAAGGTAACTGGCCGTAGGAGATGTTCTCACCCCAAGCCCAGCCACCCTCGGAGAAGCTCTGGGTACCACAGGGGAGGTCCTTCCTGGGGACCCCTGAGCCTGCTCAGCTAAGCCTTTGATAAGCTAGAGGAGGGGACTTGGTAGAAATGTCCAATAGGCCCAGCGATGTGTCTACCTTCCCCACCTCAGATAGGTCTGTACTATTCTACGTGGAGGCAGGGATGGGCTAGGTAAGGCCAGATCTCTGAGTTAGGGTAACTTACACTGACCTCAGCTGGTTTCTCAAGGTTGTAATGGCCCTGAAAGCAATGTTGATGTTGTGAGCATAAGGTGTTATCTAAATATTTACTCAAGTACTGTGGATAACTTCATTACATATGGTCCCTTTTGACCCCTAGATCTTCCTCTGCCTTGTATGGGCCCTTCTTGGATGTGTGGTTTCTAAGAGGCAGAAGGTTGGTCTAGGGATGGGGAAGGTACCAATGGGAATGGGATTTACCTCCTACCAGGGGTAGTTAACTCTAGAGATTTTACCATCCCCTGAAAATGCAATAGCCACAAACATAGGCAGGCTCAGGTCCCTCTCAGGAGGAGGCTGCAGGAGAAGGGCATGCCCAGGAGGAGTGCCTGTTGCTCTGGTGAAGGGGACTGTGCTCATACTGCTTTTCCCCACCCCTACTCCCCACCCCATTGTCTCCTCCTCATTTCACCTCCTTCTGTGCGGTGGTAGGACCTGCGGGAGGAGTGCATCAAGCTGAAGAAGAGGGTGTTTGACCTGGAACGGCAGAACCAGATGCTGAGTGCCCTGTTTCAGCAGAAACTCCAACTCACAGCAGGCTCCCTCCCTCAGGTGGGCACAAGCCGTTCTTCCCTCATCATATCTCAGATTCCTGCCTCCACAAGCCCCATCATCATCTCCACCCTTTTTTTTCCCCAAACACCTACAGAAGTGGGCTGTCAGCCATTCACCTCCATTCTGGGGCCTGTTCATCCAGGGAAGGCCTACCTAGCCTGATAGATATAAGCCTTAGATGGGGTAAAAAATCCCTAAGACCCCTTCAAGTGGGCTGTTCCTCACCTCACAGGTGCTCCCCAACCAGCTGGGTAGCGTCCCTTCGTGTTGACAGAGAAGGTTCTTCTGTGTGGGGAGATGGGTGGAGGCTGAAAATGAAATTATTTCACGCTCCCAAGCGGCCCCTTTGGCCACTGCATTTCCTCTTCTTGGCCAGGGGTAGGGTGGGACTGGGTGGAAGGCACCCAGTGCTTGGTGTCACAGAAAGGTCAGGAAAGGCACTTGACGGGATAACGTGTGTGTGCGCATATTGCAATGCTCACTCACGACTCCGGCCACAGACCCTGGTCTCTGCTTCTAGCCCTGACACCTGCCTTACCCAGAAGAAGCAGGAGGCTAAGATGTTACTTGGAGTCACCCAATCAGGAAGCCTCAAGGGTGGGGTGAGACATGGGGGTGAGAGGATCAGGAGCAACTCTAGGTACCTGAGCTGAACAGCAGGTTCTAAAGTCAGATGGGATACTCCTCGCCTCACCCCTGACCTTGACAAGAAGAGAAATACTTTGTGTGTGTGTGTGTGTGTGTGTGTGTGTGTGTGTGTGTCTGGGTGTCTGTCTGATGCAAACCAGGCAGCTCTTGGCTCCCAGACCCTGAGCAGGATGCCCTCTGTTCCTTGGGAAGCCTGACCCCTGGCAGAGGAAGCCTGTCATCACCATGGTCTTTCTGTAGCCACTGTCCACCAGGCTGGTGAAGAGCTGGGCGAATCAGCGGCAGGGACTACAGCTTCCCCAGTCCTGCCCTGCTACAGAGTTCACCCCGGAATCCCCAGAGTCCTACCCATACCAGCCAGTCTCACCCCATCCATACCCTTCTCAGTTACTGCTGATAAAAGAGGTGTAGGTCATCCATAAATCATTTCTTTTTCACTTAAATGACTTCTGGGATCTGAATTTAGGATTTTTAAATGAATTTTCGGGTTTGGGACGATAGATTTATCTTCCCCAGAGGTAACATGACATAATGGGAAGAGCATGAACCTTGGCCTCAGATAAACTTGGATTGGATCCCTGACTTAGCTAATTCTTAGCTGTGTGACCTTGGGCAAATTATGTAACCTTATGAAGCACAGTTTCTTACAGATAGGGATAAAAATACCTATATTTCAGGTTATTATAAGGATTAAATGAGATAATGTATAGTGCTTGGCCCATAGTAGTCAATGATCAGTAGCTGTTTATCATTATTAATGTTATTCCCAAGTTGTGCTTTGCCAGGATGAAAGCTCCATTGAGTAAATGCTAATTAAGCTCTTATTGTGAGCAAGCAGTACCTTTGCCAGTACATATGGAACTGGACAGGGCTGTGGCCTGTGCAGAGCAAATGTAACCCCTAACGGCTGGGACTGTGCAAGCTACAGACAGTAGTCTGTGAAAAGCAGTAGTACAACAGTAGTACAAAGCAGAGTGTGACAATGCTGTACAAGAGCCAGAGGGGAGAAAAGGCCATTAGACACTGGCTAGGAGGGTTCCTTTAATGAGGTGACATTTGGCATGGGCCCTGATAGATGGGCGATTTAAAAAGAATGGACTAGGTGGTGGAGAAAAGGGATTCCCTGGGGAAAGAACAGATTAGAGAAGCCTATGGAGCAGCAGGCTGTTCATCTGGACTGAAGTAAAGGGTGTGTGAAGGAACAATGAGTGAGACCGAGCTGGAGACACTCTCAGGGAAGAACTGGCAGGCCAGGCCCTGATTGCTGGCAGAGGAGTTCAGACTTGTCTCTGTAGGCAGTGGGCAGGCATAGGAGGCTTTCAGCACAAAGATGCTTTAGGAAAAAAAAAAGATGCCTTGTACACTGGATATTGAAAAGCTACCAAACCAGGTCAAGGAGACTAAAATGCTGAGCAGTGTCCAGGCTAGAAATATGAGGATCTGTGCTAAAGGAGTGGCTGCAGGTGGCCAGAGGGAAGGCAGAAAGATACTGCAGAGACAGGATTTAAAAGATATGAAGAATGAGAGAAAGGGAAGTGTTAAAGTTGACTGTTATCTAGTTAAGATGCCTAATCAAAGAAAGTATTATTCTCAGAAACTGAGAGAGAAGTGACTCATGTTTAAATACTTTTTTTGTAGTCCTCAGAAGTTTCACATGAGATCCGTTAGGGGAGACAGAAGTGGTAACTCCTGCCATCTTTTCTAGGATCCAGTAACAAATCCCTCTTTTCTTAGTCTCAGCCTGTGATGCTGGTGTCACAGGCAGTCAGAACAGGAAGGAGCCTCTGTATTCGAGGAGGAAGCCCCACAGAAAAGCAGAGTGATCCTGGAGGCACAGTGGCACCTACGTTAGGCCTGCCACTGCCCTTCTTTCTCCAAAGCCCCCTGACCAGTGTTACCTCTCTACCACCTGGGTATGCACTTCTTCACTCTGCCAGTGCTGTGGTCACCCGAGGCTCCTCTGACCAGGTGGTGGGGACAGTGGTTAAAGCATACCTTGGGCCACATGTCCTCAAAGGAGAAAACTTGGAAGGACATTTTCCTTCCCTTGGATGGGATGGCCTAGCTTGTGAGGCAGTAAGGACCTGGGACAGAGCACCTGTGCTAACTCTACTTCTCCCTGCAGATCCCATTTGCCCCTCTCCAGCCACCATCCGAGCCACCAGCCTCCCCGTCCCTGAGCTCCACCGAGGGACCAGCGACCTCACTGCCTCTGGGACGCTGTGCTGGGCAGAGAGAGGTAGGAGCGCAGGGCACAGTGGTCTGTGGTCTCACTGAGCCTCTATTCCTGTTTCCTAATGAGTCCCAGGGGAAGGGCTGCTTGCTTCCTGATGCACAGATTCTCGTCCAGGCTGGGTGTGAGCCCTCAGTTTCACCTCATATCAAGAAAAACAGATCTCTGCCCCCAGCCACTGGCAGATGCGTTAGTACTGCAGTAGGAGTCATAGCTTACTCTGTGCCAGGCACTGTGCTAAAGACTTGGATCTCATCTATCTTATTTTATGAGGGTAAACATAATTACCATCCCATTTTACAGATGGTACAATGAAGCTTAGAGATTAAATAAATTGCCCAAGGCCGTATAACTAGTTAAGTGGTAGATCTGGAACTTGAACCTACACTGTCTGGCTCCAGAGCCCATGGAGTTAACCACTACATCATACTGGACTAGGCCCAAGAAGGGGCCTGGCTAAAGCCAGGAAGGGCTTGCAGTGGAGTTGCTCCCAGCCCCTTCTCCTTGAGGATCAGGTCAGCAAGCCACTGTTGGCCCCGAAGAGGCCTGGGCCTGACCTGCAGTGACTGACTTAGGACTTGGCCACACCACATCCCTTTCTTGAGTGTTCTTTCTGGAGCCTAAAAATGGACAGGCTTCCCTCCCCTGACATAAGCATAGCTGTCAGGGTTGTAAGTGGTCAGCCCTGTGACCCAAACAGCAGTGAGAAGTGGTGGAGAAGTGGGATTGGGATAACCAGGAAGGAAGGTGGGGTGCCCACCTAACCCCAGTTATGCCCAGAGGAAGAGTGGGACTAACCAGGACTCAGTGACCCTTGAGGAAGCCAAAACATTGTACCCCAGGAGCTACCAGTTTCTTCTGGGGACACAGACAAAACCAGGCCAACTCTGTTCCCAACATACTCAGTTTATGCCCAGCTCAGGGTTCTGGGTCTGCATATGGTCTCTTCTTCATGCCATTTCTCCCCCAAGGTGTGTTGGGAGCAGCAGCTGCGGCCAGGAGGCCCAGGACCTCCAGCCTCTCCACCCCCAGTGTTGGATGCCCTGTCCCCATTCCTTCGAAAGAAAGCCCAGATCCTGGAGGTGCTGAGAGCCCTGGAAGAGACTGACCCCTTGCTTCTGTGCTCACCTTCTGCCCCCTGGCGGCCTCCATGCGAGGGTCCGGGCTCTCCAGAGCCCATCAATGGCGAGCTGTGTGGCCCACCCCAGGCAGAACCCTCACCCTGGGCCCCCTACCTGCTACTAGGCCCTAGTAGTCTGGGAGGCCTGCTACACTGGGAGCACCTTTTAGGGGGCTCAGGGGAGGAAGAGGGTTCTGGGAAGCTCTGGGGCTCTGCTAGGGGCTCCCCCCAAGCCCAGGGTACCAGCTCTGGCCCACCTTGTGCCCCAGGCAGCAGCAGCTCCTCCTCTTCTGATGAGGCAGGTGACCCCAATGAGGCACCCAGCCCTGACTCCCTGCTCGGGGCCCTAGCCCGAAAACAGTTGAACCTAGGTCAGCTCCTTGAGGACACAGAGTCATACCTACAGGCCTTCCTGGCTGGGGCTGCAGGCCCACTCAATGGGGACCACCCAGGTCTTGGACAGCCATCCTCCCCAGACCAGAGGCCCCCCCAGCTGTCTAAGTCCAAAGGCCTCCCCAAGTCACCTTGGGGTAGGGGTATCCCAGAGGCTCACAGGCCAGGCTTTGGTGCTACCTCAGAGAACCAGGGGCCCCTCCCCTTCCTCAGCATGTTTGTGGGTGCGGGGGATGCCTCCCTGGGCTCACGACCTGGCCACCCCCACTCTTCATCTCAGGTGAAAAGCAAGCTCCAAATTGGCCCCACTTCTCCCGGAGAAGCCCAGGGACCCCTTCTGCCCTCTCCAGCCAGAGGTCTCAAGTTCCTAAAGCTGCCTCCAGCCTCGGAGAAGGTCCCTAGCCCAGGGGGCCCTCAGCTCAGCCCCCAGTTCCCTCGAAACTCACGAATCCCCTGCCGGAACAGTGGCTCCGATGGCAGCCCCTCCCCACTTCTGACCCGCAGGGGCCTGGGTGGAGGAGAGCTGTCCCCAGAAGGAGCCCAGGGCCTGCCCATCAGCCCTTCGCCCTGCCCCACAACCCCAGACTCTACACAGCTCCGACCTCCCCAGCCACCCTTGTCCACCTCCACACTGTCCCCAGGACCCGTGGTGTCTTCCTGCTTCGAGAACATCCTAGACCTTTCCCGGAGCACCTTTAGGGGGCCTTCCCCAGAGCCACCTCCATCCCCACTGCAGGTGCCCACCTACCCACAACTAACTCTAGAGGTGCCGCAGGCCCCTGAGGTCCTCAGAAGCCCTGGAGTTTCCCCCAGCCCTTGCCTCCCAGAATCCTGCCCCTATGGGAGTCCCCAGGAGAAGAGTTTGGACAAGGCAGGCCTCGAGTCTCCCCATCCTGGCCGCAGGACCCCAAGCAGCTCATCCAAGAAGCCCAGCCAGGGGGCAGGGCGGCGACCTGGGGATCCTGGCTATACACCTCTGAGGGACAGACTCGCAGCCCTGGGGAAACTGAAGACTGGCTCTGAAGGGCCCCAGGGCCCAGAGAAGAATGGAGTGCCAGCCAAGCTTGGCACCGAAAAGGCACGGGGAGCAGGAAAGTCAGGGGAGAGCACTGGAGACATGGCATCCCCCACCCCTAGACCCCCTGAACAGCCAGAAGCCAAGGGTGCCCTGCGGGGAGCAGTGGCCTTGGGCACAAGCAGCCTGAAGCAGCAGGACCCCGGGCTCTTGGGGGACCCAGGGGCCCGAATCTACTCCTCCCACTCCATGGGGGCCCGGGTGGACCTGGAACCTGTCTCACCAAGGAGTTGTCTCACCAAAGTGGAGCTGGCCAAGAGCCGGCTGGCAGGGGCCCTGTGTCCCCAAGTACCCCGCACCCCTGCCAAAGTGCCAACCTCAGCACCTAGCCTGGGCAAGCCCAATAAGAGCCCCCATGGCAGCCCGACCAAGCTGCCTTCCAAGTCACCTACCAAGGCGGTGCCCCGACCTGTGGCCTTGCCAGCCACCAAGGAGCCCCCCAAGCCTGATAAGGGAAAGGGCCCACCTTGGGCAGACTGTGGCAGCACCACAGCTCAGCCCACACCCTCAGCACCAGGACCCACTGACCCAAGCCAGAAGCCTGAGGGGCGTGCCCCACACTCAGCTATCGAGGAGAAGGTGATGAAAGGCATTGAGGAGAATGTGCTGCGACTCCAGGGCCAGGAGCGGGCACCAGGCACTGAGGCCAAGCACCGCAACGCCAGCAGCATTGCCAGCTGGTTTGGCCTCAAGAAGAGCAAGCTGCCAGCACTGAACCGCCGCACAGAGGCCACCAAGAGCAAGGAAGGGGCCAGCGGGGGCTCCCCACTTCGGAAGGAGGTCAAGGTGGAAGCCCGGAAGCTGGAGGCCGAGAGCCTCAACATCTCCAAGCTGATGGCTAAGGCAGAAGACCTGCGTCGGGCATTGGAGGAGGAGAAGGCCTACCTGAGCAGCAGGGCCCGGCCACGGGCTGGGGGACCAGCACCAGGGCCCAGTGCTGGGCTGGGGCAGGTCCAGGGCCAGCTGGCTGGTATGTACCAGGGTGCAGACACCTTCATGCAGCAGCTACTCAACAGGTGAGAGCCTAGGATGAATTACCAGGTGATCGATAATGGGAGTACTTGTCCTGTGTACATACCAGGGAATGTGCTGGGACTGCCTGTCCTGGGAGCTTGAGCTTCACAGAGGTTAAAAGGGATTGGGGGTCAAGAAAATGCCACCAAAGGATCAAGGTGTTAGTGGCTTGACTGTGAGAAAAGATGGGTTTATACCTTGCTTTCCACCTCTCACTGTCTGACATCAGACTTGTGAGACCCAGTTAATCATTTGGGAAGAGTGAACAGTCCACACTTTCCTGAATCGTCTCCTGTGTCTGATGAGGCAGCCTAAGTGCCTGCACATGGTAGTCAAGGGAGTGTTGGTTCCTAACCATGTCCTGATGATGAAGGTCTTCCTCTGGGGTTTTCTATCCTATAGAACAAGGAGGATCCCCTTAGGCCCATCTTGCCCTTTGGCACCTGCTGCAGACCCAGCAATGGGAGCTGTGGTTTAGAGGAGGGGCCGCCCCGTTTTGGGGTTGCTCTGTCTGGACCAGAAAAGGCAGAATGTCCACAAGAATTGGGCCACAGGTAGGGTGTGATTTGGACAGCAAGTATGCTCTAAAGTTTAGCTGAGTAAAGCAGAGTGTGCCATGTGTGGGCTAGGATGTGATTTGGTGTGCCATCTACCTGCCAACACTATCAAATGATCTCTAGGTGTGACCGTGTATAGCTTTGATGAGTTCTCCCATCTTCCCTAACCCTGCTGTTCCTCTGCGATTTTCCCTAGAGTCTCTGCCTGTCCCCAGTGTCAGGAGGGGTTGCTGGGGCCAAACACCAGGGATATGTCCCCTTCCCCAGGGGAAGAGGGCCGTGGGTTCCTCACTAGGCCCACACCTGTTGGAGGAAGCAAAGCCAGAACAGCCTAGGCTTCCCTCACCCCTATCTGCAATGCTGCCTCTAGGGTAGATGGCAAGGAGCTGCCACCCAAGAGCTGGCGGGAGCCCAAAACTGAGTATGGTGACTTCCAGCCAGTGTCCTCTGACCCCAAGAACCCCTGGTCAGCCTGTGGACCCCGAAATGGCCTGGTGGGTCCTCTTCAGGGCTGTGGAAAATCCTCTGGAAAGGTAGGTTCTTGGGATGGGGCCTGGGTGGAAGGCTGGGAGCTACTGCATGCACTCCTGGTCTCTGAAGGGTCTGGGGCGGGGAGAGGGCCTCCTGAGGGCTGGAGGGCTGCAGGCACTCCGATCCATACTCCAGGTTTCCTAATGGCAGTGTTTGGGAGGGTTTTGTGTTGGGGGAGGAATGGGCTGAAAGGTCTCCTGTTCCCCACACAGCTGAGCAGTGAGCCAGGGAGGCGGGAAGAGATGCCCTCGGAGGACAGCCTGGCTGAGCCAGTGCCCACCTCACACTTCACAGGTCAGCAGGGTCAAGGGCCAAGGATGGGACTTAATCCTCACCTGCTGCGTCCTTTACTACTTCCTGTCACTGCAGCAGTCACCAGGCCCTGAGTGCCATTTTGGTGCCAAGCACCAGGTGGGCACTGGGGCTGCACAGAAATCCCTTTGTTCCCTAAAAGGGTACCTGTCCCCCATCCCCCAAGCCTAGGGGAGGTGGGACAGGGTAGGCAGGGACAACTGAGCCTGTTGGACCTGAAGGGCCCCTGACCAAGGGTGGAGCCTGGGCTGGGACAGGAAGCTGGAAGGAGGAGACAGAATTGCAGCCTCACATTTGTGACTTACCCTTCCCTCCCCAGTCTGCAGCTCCTTGACTCGAACCCTGGACAGTGGCATTGGGACCTTTCCACCCCCAGACCATGGCAGTAGTGGGACCCCCAGCAAGAATCCTCCCAAGACCAAGTCACTGCGGCTGGACCCCCCTCCCGGAGTTCCCTCAGTTCGGCCCCCACCCCTCACCAAAGTCCCCCGCCGTGCCCACACGTTGGAGCGTGAGGTGCCAGGCATAGAAGAACTGCTGGTGAGCGGGCGGCACCCCAGCATGCCAGCCTTCCCTGCACTGCTTACTGCTGCTCCTAGCCACCGGGGCCATCAGACCTGTCCTGATGGTGAGTGTCCAGGGAGGTGGGTGGGCTATCCCCAGAGCTTCACCCACCACAACCTACCTTCCCCTTGTCACCACATAGATCCCTGTGAAGACCCAGGCCCTCCTCCTCCTGTCCAGCTGGCCAAGAACTGGACTTTCCCCAACTCAAGGGCAGCTGGTAGCTCTGCCGACCCTTTCCTGTGCCCATCCCGACCATTGGAGGCGCTGCCCAGGACTCCCATGGTGAGCATGGCCAAAAGGGAGGGTGGATGGGACTGGAGGGCAAGATAAATGAAGGGGAGACCAGTATGCTCTCAAGTCTCCAGTCAGGTACAGTCCTGTCGGGGAGGAGGATTGAGAGGACAGCCCCTTGGATGCCCCTCTGGGCCGCCTGCCCACCCCCCTCAGTTCCCTCTTGGGGAAAGGGTTTCTCTCCCTCCCCAGAACCTTGGTGGGACCTGCTCAGTCATGCCTCCAGCCTGCTTCCTCTGAGCATGCCCCACCTCGGTGGGCCCTATCTACGGAGCTCACATCTCAAGGGCCGAGCCCGCATCTGGGGCAGAGCCCAGTGTGTTCAGACTGGGCCAGGAAGTGAGAAGAGCTTCTCCCTGAGCTGCTTTTCCTTTTCCAGGACCTGCCTGTGGACCGGAAACGGAACCTGGAGCCCAGCCGCCCAGCTCCTACGCCCCAGGGCCCAGCATTTGGGGGTAGCCGCACCCCCAGCACATCAGACATGGGCGAGGAAGGCAGAGTGGCCAGCGGAGGTCCCCCTGGGCTGGAAACCTCAGAGTCTCTCAGCGACTCACTCTATGACTCGCTCTCCTCCTGTGGGAGTCAGGGTTGAGGGGCTGCGCCATGGCCCCCCCTCTGGAGCTGGGGACCATAGACTGGACTGGCTTCCTTCAGGCCCCGCCCCTGGGGGTCAGTGGAGCCCCTCCCTGAAGGGACCAAGGAGACAAATGGATAAAAAAAAGTGGAGAGAGTCCCTGCACACTCCACTGCCCACCGCTGCTGTGGAGGAGATGACCGCTCTCAGCTCAGGGAGAGGCCCCACCTGTGGTCCCTCCTCTCACCCAGAGTAAGGCTCTTCCTCCGAGGGACTGGGTTTCCAGGCTGCTGTGTCCCAGCCCTAGCTCCTACTTCAGGCTGAGCCATCTTGTGGTGCTGGGCTTCCTGCCCGCCAGCTGTGCCATCTCCACCCAACCTGGCTGCTCCCTGCCCCAAGCCCCCATGGGGCCAGCCTGGAGGCCCTGTTCTGGTGGAGTTTGGGGGCGAGGGGCCAAGTTGCCTTCTCTCTCTGTCTGCCCTGGTCCTCCCTGCTGTCTGGATGGTGCTGCCCCACCCCCACGTCTTTGGGGTACATTTGTCTTTTTTTGTTGTTTTTTTATATTAATGCGCCTGGCCCAGTCCCTACCACCACCACCACCACCACGCTCCAGTCCCCGCACTGCGGTTAACTTATCTGTTGTGATAAATACGGCTGCTCTGCTTCCAGCCTCTGCTTTTGCAGTATCCCTAATAAAATGTGGAGACCCCTCCCTGCCCCTGACTCGGCTTGTTCTGTGGGAGGACTCAGGTGGAACAGGTGGATGGAGACTGGGCACCTGAGTGCAAGTGAGACTGTGTCCTAGGCACCCTTATGAGACAGCCCCCCTATCAGGGGAGCTGGCTAGAGTCAACTAGAAGATAACTAAGGATTGAGGAATTGGGGCCTGCTTAGGCCTGGAATGGGCCTAGGTTGGGGAGATTCTTTTGGCCCAGAGCTTGGATGGGGCAGAAGGCTGGGCTGCCCTGTATGTGCGGATGGTGGCTGTGGACATACACTTAAACCTCTGTATGTACCAGGTGGGGTGAGGACCTGCAAACAGCATCAGAGGCTGGAGGGTAGGCAGATTTGAGTGTGTAGCCTGTTGCCAAGAAGCGAGACACAACTGGGTCTCAAGCTGTTGCTACCTTCTGATTTCTCAGAACTTGAGCTTTCCCTGTATTTTCTTGCCCCAGTTTCTACCTCATTTCAACCAGAAGTTCCCATGGCTCTCAGAGTCTCATTTCAGGATGGGGAGGCCAGGAATGAAGCTGTGTGGAAGGGTCTGGACTTCCATGTTTCAGATGCTTCACATAGTACGAGAAGACGAGGGGGTGGTTTTGGCCCTCCAGCCTTTGGATTTCCTGTTGGGCATGCAGCTGGGCAGTGACCTGAAGGTGAAGCAGGTGGCAGCCAGCTCATCTCATTGGCTAGCTGAATTGGGTCTAGGAAGGCCCCCTTTCTGCCTGTGTTGCAAGGTACAGGATGACTTGTCTGGAGCTCACACCTGACATAGTCTACACTTGCCGCCTCCCCATGTCATACAGTCTGGAAGCCACCTGAGCAGCATGCATGCTTAACACCCCTAGCCCTGTGGCTGGGACTCTGGACAGTTCATTGTGGGCATGAGGACCCTGTAGTAGACACATGGTCTGTGTCAACACTACAGGCTTGCTGAACCGAGGTCAGGGAGTAGTGCTGGACCCTGTCACAACTCATTTATACCGTTGGACTCTCCTATGCTCTGAGCAGTCTAAGGATGGTTGGGGGTGGGAAGGGTGTCAGCACCTCTCTTTATACTAGCTCCTTCCAACAGTGTTTCCAGCTCCCAAAAGCTCCAGAAAGTGGTGAAAAAAAAAAAAACTCCCATTAAAACAAACACCCACCATGCTGTCAGCCTCCTGATCCCTAACCCCTACCATAGCCCTGCTGGGGGAAACACCATCATTTCGCAGATGAAGATATCGAGTCTTGAAAACATTCAATGGTTGCCCAGAGCTGAGAAGTGATGGAGCCTGGAGAGAATAGTTCCTTTCTGGGTGTGTAACTTTGCTTTCTTCTGCCTGGACTTTTCTCTTCCCCTTTTGGCCTGTGGATCACTCCTGGTGGGCAGGGGTGAAAGCACTGGACTGGAAGTCAAGAGTCTTAGCCACACAGTCTGATTTTATGGGGAAAGTTGCATTTCTTCTCCAGGCCTTGGTTTTCCTTACCTATGGAGTATTAGAAGGTCAGGCCAGACCAGCTGTTCCCATCAGCCAGACTTTCTCCTTAGCTCTCTGCTGCTGTTCCTATTCCCCTCCCCCAACCTGGCCTCACTCTCTCTCCTGTTTCTCTTAGTTGATATCATCATAGAAGAAATGAACAAGACTTAGAAAAGGGTCAAGTCAGACGTCGACTTTCTTTAAATGTCAAGATCCCATTTTCTTTTATCTTGTACTTCCAGGTTTCTATCCTACCAACCCTTCTGCTTTTATGGTCTTAAGTATGGTATCACCAAATTACAAATCTCTGCCTCTTGCCAGATGGGCTCAAAGAGGTCTATATCCTTCTACTAACTTACTATTTCTTGGTTTTTCAAGACCTTTTCTCTGTTTGAACCTAATAGATTACCTCATTTTCTTGTTAGAACAGAATTGTTTGCCTGCAGGATATTTACTTTATTTCCTTTCTGGGAAGAAGATTGGCATGGTGGGTTTTACTTTGGACTCCACTTCTTAAAAGCTGAGACCAAAGGGTCTATCTATGTTTCTGTCACCAGGGTCTGGTCAGTCTGCTACCAGGCTCTGTTCTCCAGTGTCTGCAAATGCAAGGTGGTACCTTGGTGTCTGGGGTGGTATGAGCTGAGTGGGGAAATGTCTGTCAGTCACCAAAGCAAGGTAGCATTAACTACACCTGGCGTATGGAGCCAGCCCTTTCCTGCTAACTGTTCCAAGGTGAGCAGCTCTTGTTCCTAAATCTCCCCGCCTTCCATCATGCTGCTAAGGGTGCTGGGCTCAGACGAGCCACCCCACAGCCCACATAACTGTGTACACCCTCTACATAGACCAAATAGTCCATCTGAAGTAATTCTGTGGGAGACACACAGGTGAGTCAGACACTCCTGAGAAACCAATTTCTTCTTATACTTTAAGGAACGGTTTTGCTAGAAGACCGTTAGATCCTCACTATGACAGAATATTTTATATCTGAGTTTGCAACATCTGCTTGCAGGATTAAAGTGACCTCATTGCTTTCTCCATGAACAATGGGTCAATATTTGCCTCAACATTCAGTATGACCCTTTCTGTTGGAGTTCTTGAACAAAAGAAGCCAGAGCTGCCAGACCCCTCTTATCCCTGCCAAATGGCATCAAGGCATCAGCAAAAGACTATGAAAAGATTCCAGGTTCCACCTCACTGCTCACCCCACCTTTTGTAGGAATGTCCGAAAATGTTAACTGAGGTTTTCTCTGGATTGCCAGTGGTTATTTTCTTCTTTATCCTTTTATAGATGTTCTACAGAGTATGTTTTATTAAAAAAATATATATATTTTTAAAGAAATAATCATGCTTTGCAGAAAACTCTAGGTATAAACCCCATTCTATAATCCTGTATGAGTTAATTCTAGCATATAAATAAATTTTTTAAAGACATGCAAAATTTAAGTAAATGCAGTTGAGCATTTCTGTGATACTGGGGTGGGGAAGAACTCACGCAAATTATAAAAGTGCATGTTCATAGTTTTTTAAAAAAGTAACTTAAGTTGAATAGAATGTTATCCAAGGAGGAGGAAGAGTCTATTTTATACTTCAACTCCCATTCTCACTCCCCACACATAACCCGAGTTGATTGATAAACCTTTCAAATCATTTTTTAAATACACACGGCATGTTTAGACTGACCTCTCATTAGACTTTGAGGTTATTATACAGTTTCCGATCTGCTTCTTGTAGCACTGACTGTCTTGAAGCTCTTCCCAAAGCCTGTGAAGCTCCATTCTCATGTCTTCGAGTGTATGGATGTTCCATGTTTTTGCCATGACAAACGGTGCTGCAGTGAACATTGCAAATGTGTCTTCGGCCACTTGTGTATCTCCATAGATAAAATTTTATAAATGGAATCGCTGGGTCATACAGTATTCTTAATTTAAATGTTTTATAGACATTAACAAATTGCATTTCAACAATACATTAGAGGGACTACCTTCTACATCACTGAATATTATCAAACTTTTTGTTCTTAGCTAATTTGGTAGGAGTAAGTGATCATGTAGTTTGTAGCCCAATGTAATGACTTTGGTATTTACTCAAAGTAAAATGGGGAGCCATTAGAGAGTGATAAGAAGAAACTGTATAAGGCAAGTATGGAAGCAAACCAGTAAGGAGGCCTCTTGGGTAACTCTAGTGAGAGATGGTGGTGACTTGTTCTAGGGTGGAGGTTCTATGGGTGACAAGATTTGCTGATGTAGTGAATATGAGGAGGAGTCAAGGACAACTCCAAGGTATATGGAGCAACTGGTAGGAAGAAGTTGCCATTAAATGATATAAGGAAGATCGTGGATAGAGCAGACTTGGGGGAGGGAAGATCAGGAGTTAAGTGTTGGACATGATAATCTGAGATATCTATTTGACAATATCCAATGGCAAATGTGGAGTAAGCAGCTGGTTATAGAAGTCTAGAGTTTAGAAAAGAAACCTGGGCTGGAGATAATAAAGCATAATAACTCATTAGCATATGGGTGTTATTTAAAGCCAGGGGACTGGATGAAGTCAATAAGGGAGTAAGAAGAGGAAAGCTGTGAGTCCTAAACCCTTGGATACTCCATTTCTTTAGAGGCAGAGGAAACGAAGAAGAAACAGCACAGGAAACCAAAAAGATAGTACCAAGAGACTGTGAGGAGTATAAATGAAGGGAATATTTCAAGAAAGATTAATCAGAGTCTAATTCTGCTGATGTGTCTGACAACATGAGGATTGAAAACTGCCTTTTGGATTTAGCAACATGGAGATCATTGGTGACCTTAGCAAGAGCAGTGATGGAAATGAAAGCTGTTTGGAGTGGTTCAAGAAAAAATGGGAAAAGAAGAATTGGAGTACACACAACTCTTCTAAGGAATAAAGGAGAAGAGAGCAGGAGAGAGGAGTGGGATCAAGAAATTAGATTTTTAATATTTTAAGTCCTATTTTCGAAACTATCTCAAATTTACATAAATGTTTCAAGTATAATACAAATAATTTTCCTCCCAAACTATTTGAGAGTAAGTTGCCAACTTGAAACTCCATCACCCCAATACTTCAGTGTTTATTTTCTACAAATAAGAGCATTCTCATATACCCCAATACCATCATCAAAATCAGGAATTAATATATAACTACAACCTAATCTGCAGACTATATTCAATTTTCACCAGTTGTACAAATAATGTCCCTTAGCTGATTCAAAATCACACATTGTATTTTGTTGTCATATTTCTTTAGTCTCCTTCAATAGGGAACAATTCTTTGATCTATCCTTGACTTTTAAGACCTTGACACTTTCAAACTTTATAGGCCATGATTTCTATTTGACTCATTACTAAGGATGTTCATTTTCATTTCCTAAATTGGTGTTTGCTAGGCTTCTCTATTATACATTTACTATTCTTCCCTTTATAATCAATAAAAACATTGTAAGGAGGTATTTTGAAACTATGTAAATATTGCATTTTCATCAAACTTCCTATTTATTCACTTATTTATGTCAGTATGGACTCATGGTTTCCTATTTTATTCAATGGTTTATAATCCACTACTACCTTTATTTACTTTGATGCTCAAATTCTCCATGATTTGGCCAGTAGGAATTCCTTTGAGCTGGCTTCTGTCTTTCTGACAAATCCTTATCATTCTTTGAGGATGTACTTTCTGGCATAATGTAACATGCCTGAAATTCATCTTGGACTTTCCCCAACCCAGCCCTGGAATCAGCCAAAGACACCCTAGTTTCTTTTAGTGGGAAGTGATGTTTAGAAACCAGATCTGGGCATCGAGTATGCTCATTGCTATTGGGAAATTGCTGCTCCCAGGCGCTAAGAAAGGATTTCTTAAAGATAAAAGAAATTAAAGCATTTTCTTACCTTTATGGGAATGGTACAATAGAGAAAATTTGGGGATGCAGGAGAAAAAAGAGTGAATTTTTGGGCTTATGTGCACAAGTGGCCTTAAGCAGCTACAGGACAGGAAGGAGGAAGGCAATCGGGTGGCTGTGGTGGTATCTACCTATAGAAGTATTCTTCTGATTGCTTTTATTTTCTCAAGGAAATAATCAAGGTCATCAGCTAAGAGAAAGGATGAGAGATAGAGGTATTGGAATTTTGAGAAGAGAGGAGATAGTATGAGAGTCATCTGGCAGCTCAAATGGATAACTAGACTAGGGAATCTGGTAAGATTATCACACAACATGAAGGGTCCACTTAAGGTGATTAAAAATTTTAAGTGAGATGTATTAACATGAATGTATTGGGAGTTTTTTTCCTGCCATGTTAGGTGCCAAATAGACAGCAAGTTGGATGAGTCAGGGCTGCCAATTTACCAAATGAATGAAATAAAGGATAGGGAGAGGCAAGGGAAATTGAAGGTATACGCAAGGAAGTGGTTCCATCACTTGGCTATGGGCTTTACACTGGATAAATAAAAAAGAGAATAGAGGACAGAGTCATGAGAAAGGAGAATCAATAGGTTTTAGGTCCTGGCAGGCTCAAAGGAATTTTGGAGATACAGTACTAGTGGGAATGAGCTGGAAAGATGTTGGGAAGAAAAGGTGGTGGTCAGAGGTTGGGATGCATGAAACTGAGATTATGGGTGGTGTTATGGGTCGAATTGTGTCCCCTCTCCCCAAAAAGATTTGACGTCCTCACCCCAGGACCTCAGGATGTAACCTTATTTGGAAAGAGGGTCAGTACAGAAGTAACCAAGTTAAAATGGGTCATTTGGGTGGGTCCTAATCCAATATGACTGGTGTCCTTATAAAAGCAGATAATTGGACCAGGACAGACATGCACACTGGGAGAACGCCATGTAAAGATGAAGACAGATATTGGGGTGATGCATCTACAAGCCAAGGAATGCCAAGGATTGTCAGCGAACCACTGGAAGTTAGAGGAAAGGCCTGGAACAGATTATCCTTCACAGCTCTCAGGAGCCAACCCCGCCAACCCCTCGATCTTAGACTTCTAGCCTCTAAAACTGTAAGACAATAAATTTGTTGTTTAAGCCACACAGTTTGTCGTACTTTGTTAAGGCAGCCCTGGAACACTAATACAGAGGGGTTCCAGTTATCCGTAATGACAAAGACCAGAGAATGCCATGGAAGTGAGTGGCTCAAATAAGATATAAGATAAAGCGAGGTAAGGTGAGGTTATTGGAAGAGAAGAGATCATGGAACTGAGAAGCCAGGGTATTGAAAGGATTATCAGTACAGATATTGAATCTCCAAGAATTAGAATAAAATTAGTATCGGAGGGAGTGATAGAGAGGCAGGAGACAAACCCTTCAAGAAACTAAAGTAGCCAGGGGTTAATAGATAAGAGGAAAAGAGAGACAGAGTGGGTGGTATAGTCTGTTGACATGAGACTCAAAGCTGAGGGACTTTAGGGAAGAACAGTCTGTAAGTAGCACTGAAGAGCAAGGAGGGTGCCGACACAGCTCTGGTCGGGTGGCACATGGGTGGAGGGAGAGAAAGCGGCGTTCACCTGAGCAGGCTGCAGGAAGAGCAATGTCCTTAGGGAAAGCTGAGAGGGCAAAGGGACATTCAAAGAAGCTACATCCACAGGGAGTTTGCTGATGAAGGGCTGTGAGCTCTAGGGCCCAGTGGAAGGGTTTCGGGAGATGGGAAAAGAGTAAGGAATGTGCTGAGGATCAGAGTGGTCATCACACAACTATGGCAGCAGCTACAAAAGATGGGGGCAATGTTTACTAATTTGCAACAAAGGGACTCTTTTCACTGTATCCTTTTGGAGTTTTTGAATTTCGTGCCACGTGGATGGAGAAAGTGGTGAAGATGTGCAATGGTCACTGTAGATAGAGGAGAGGGACCTGGCTAAGCACAAATCAAGGATTTTCAAAGGAGCCTGGAGCCCAGTGGAAACAAAAAGAGCAGGAATGTCCAGTGGCACCAATCTGCAAGACAGTGGGATTTTTGTGGTTGCTGTTTCTTTTCTTAGAAGGATATAGAGGTCTGGTTCTAAAACTAGAGAAGAAAGATTGTGGAATTAGTGCTAGGGTGGCCGGGGAGGTCTTATACCCTAGGCTCCAGCTCGAGCAAAAATAATGATAATTCTATATAAGAGCAAATGCTTGTACAGCATGTACAGTGTGCCAGGCACTGTTCTAAGTGCTTAAACATATTAACTCAGTTAATCCTCACCACAGTCTTTTTAGGTTAAATATTACTGTGCTCTCCATTTTAATATGAGAGAGTAAGACTTAGATTGCTTAAGTAAATTGTCCAAGATAAAGCTTGTCTATGTAAGAGCTGTGATTCAAACCCAGGCAGTTCAGCTCCAGAGTCTGCATTCAAAATCACAACAAAGTTGAGGTGATGCTAGGAGAGTATTGAAAGGAGCAGGATAAAGTAGGACTGTGTTTGCGGATGGGGTAAGGGGCACGGCTGGGCTTTCAGTGCCACAAAAGTGCAGGTAAGAAGGGGACAGAGGACGTGAGAGCTGGAAAGATGTGGGTTGTGGTCTGAGAGGAGAAGTCTAGACTTTTATATCAGATGCAGCTGGCTAAAATGAGGTGGAGGTGAAAGTCACTGGAGAGGTGAAGATCAAGGAACAGGGGAGCTGGGTGGTGCAGGACCACTTAAGTATCCCAATGTGACAAGGACATGGAGGAAGAGGACGACTGGAGACAGGTCCCTGATAAATGTAGTAAATGTTTAAGAAATCCGGTTTCTGCAGTTGACTCGTATAGAAGACAACAGGATAGCACTGGGGGCCTTTTCTAAGGCAGGAGCACTCCAAAGAATTATTTAAAAATCGCACATTTAAGTTTGCCACACATATTCTTTGTTTGCGATTTTTTACACTCAAAAAAAGAATAATTTCCTACAAAACAGTTGGAAAAATATATTGCCACCAGGTGGTGCGATGGCGGCAGCTCCCCTCCGAGAAGTTTGCAGGCCTGAACTGCCACCCTGTGGTAAGAAGGGGAAATACAGGGTGCCTTCCCTTCACCGTTTGAGACTAACGCTCGGAATTTCTGGCTACCATCTCCTCACAGCCACTACTACATGCGTTGCATGAAGTACAGAGAATACGAATATGTGGACTTGGACGGACATGAACTTTTTCTCGTTCATATCCATTTTCCCTGGAACCAACCCTCTCAATCCGGCCTCCCAGCTTGGCATCGTGGTTGGCGCTGTTCCTACA
The DNA here is from genome assembly GCA_028627145.1 of Eidolon dupreanum. Lineage (NCBI taxonomy): Eukaryota > Metazoa > Chordata > Mammalia > Chiroptera > Pteropodidae > Eidolon > Eidolon dupreanum. The sequence goes on along the minus strand of CM053503.1, from coordinate 41,939,655 downwards.
GCCAGTCCCAAGGTAGGCAGGATTGACAAGAGAGCAGGAGGGACTCTAGGCTGGGTTTGCCTCTCTTCCTGGCCCTTCTGAAGCCAGGACACGTCAGGACACGACCTTCCTCCCCGCCCCAGGCCTCCCCTTTCATCCCTTCAGTTCCCCACGCTGTTGCTTATGCAACCAACATACATTCATTGTGCACCTAGTAGGTATGAAGCACCGAGCTTAGATAAATACCCGATAATGCAATTGCTGGGTTTATGGTTAATATGTTTAATTTTATAAGAAACTGCCAAATTGTTTTTTGAGGTTATACCATTTTATCTTACCACTGACAATGTATGAGGGATCTGGTTGCTCCACATTCTCATTAGTACTTGGTGTTATCACTAAAAAAATTGTTTAGCCATTCTAATAGTTGTATAGTGGTTTTGCTCTCACTTTAATTTGCATTTGCCTAGTATCTAATGATGTTTAACATCTTTTCATGTGCTTATTTGCCATTTGTATATCCTCCGGTGCAGTGTCTGTTCAAGAAGTTGACTACTCATTTTTGTGGTTTTAACATGTTCCAAATCATCTACTTCTCTCTCATTCCCTCCAGCTTCAGAGTCCTATGCAAAAGCCTCCTAGCATCTGCATGGAAGTCCCCCACAATTATATTCTCAACATGTCCAAAGCCAGAACTACCATCCAACTCCCACTCCTTTGCCTCCCCAGTAGAAGAACTAACACTTAGAGGTTTAACTAAACACTATTCTAAGTGCTTTATATATTTTAATTAACTTAAACCTCACAATAATCCTATGAGGTAAGTACTGTTTTTACCTCCACATTACACATGGGCAAATGAGGCACAGAAAGGTTGAGTAACTTGCTCGAGTTTGCACAGCTGTCAAGTGGCTGGTAGGAACCATCCAGACCCCTGAATCATCCACCCTTGAGTCTTCTGCCTTATTTCCCCACATCTATTCAATCACTAAAACCTGAACATTTTACCTTCTGAATATATTACTCCATTGTCTTTCCTCCTATCCTTACAACTACTGCTCTATTTCAGACTAACTTTTCTTTTGCCTGGACCATGGTAAGTATGCCCTCCTCCTGACTTTTTTACTTTCTTTCATAGAAAATTTCAACCATTCAAAAAAGTAGAGAGAATAAGACAATGAATAGTCTATTGCCTAGCTACAACCAATATAAACTCATGACCATTCACTTCGCCTATACCCTCCACTCCGTATTGCCACCCCACTGTATTATTTTGAAGCAAATCTCAGTGTATTTATTGCATTTATAAATATTTCAGTATGCATCTCTAAAAGATAACTTTTAAAGAACAATCAACAATAATATTATTAGCATTATTTCTTAAAATCATCAATCCATTGCACTTATGTAATTTGGCGGTTTAAAACAATGAACATTTACTGTTGCTCAAAGTTTCTGTGACAGGAATTAGGGAGTAGATTAACTAGGCAGTACTGGCTCAGAGTGTCCTGAGATTGCAGTCATATGAAAGCTTGACTGGTACTGGATCTGCCTACCAGGTGGCTCATTTTATACTGGCTGGCAAGTCAGTGCTGGCTGTTGGGGGCGTACGGAGCTCTCAGGTCCTCTCTGCAGGGCCTCTCCACAGGGCAGCTTCAAGGACCTCAGAACCTGTGCCTAGTTTCCCCAAGAACAAGTAAACCAAGGAGCCAAGGAGGAAGTTGCAATGTCCTTTTTATGAATAGCATAGCTTCATAAGCCACTCACACTTCTGGAGTAATCCTTCATATATGTCAGCCTGCTTCAATGTGAGAGGCTATGAATACTATGAGGTCAGGATCCTTGGGGCCCATGCTGAAGAATGGTTACCACAGATCAAATCCCAAAATCTCTCTCTCTCTCCCCCTCCTCCCTCTTGCTTTACAGTTTATTTTAATCAGGATCCAAACAAGGTATACATCATTACATTTATTATGTTTTCTTGATATGGCTTCTATGTTTTAATTTCTGGGCTCCCTTCCCTCTTTTGGTTTTGTTCTTTGCCGCCCCCCCCCTTTTTTTTCAGGAACCAAGTTGTTTGTCCTTAGAGTGTTACTGGATTTTGCTGTTTGCATCCTGTGATGTCATTTAACATTGTCCTTCGATTCTTGTTTCCTGTAAACTGGTACTTAAATATAGAACTCACAACTTCACTGGTAGTGTTGTTTACTTCCATAAGCATCCTCTAAAGGTGATATGTTTAAAATATTACAAATTTTAAAATATTTTATTTCAATCCATTGCACGTATAATTATCAGTGCTGAAACAATCCCATCTCTGGCCAGTAGGAGCCTCTTTAGGTAAGCCCCCGAGTCTTTGTAAATTATACTAGTCAACTTTGATAGCTTCTTTGCTTACTGAAATAACACTGTTTCAGGTTCAACCTATACATTTCCTGTACAGACCTTTATGCACCATTTCTCCAAAGAGCTGCAGATCCTTTTAGTGGGTAAATGAGACCACAATTTGGGCATTAAGAGTAGGATTGTCTTTCAACTGGCTTCTTTCTCCCAGGGTATTCTCTAAGTCACCTGAGATGTGAGATGCAAATCTGACCACTCCCTTGCTCCCTTCAGTGCTGTTATCCTCAGGACAATGCCAGCTCCTTACTCTAGTTCAAGCCTGCAGGTCTTCTAGGCATGAAAGGAGCTACTGTGTTAACCTCTTCTGTTTAATTTGTAATTTGTGGACTCATTTGGGGGAGACTGAAAGGGAGTTCATGCTCCTCCTCTGGTTACAAAGATTGGGAGTGGGGAGATTTTGCCCAAACTGCCTCACTGCTTCCCTCTCCACCCCAGCTGTAGCATAGCCAAAATGAAGGGACAGATGGAAATATGACACCGATCCAGGGGGCACTAATCTTAGTGATGCCTACATAGGGTAACAATAAGGGCTGAGGCTCTGGAGACAGCACACCTGGGTTCTCCGTAGATCTGCTGCCGCCTGCTGGCATGAGCTTGGAAGTTATTGATCATGTGTAGTAAATATACCACCTTCCCAGGCTATTGAAACTATTAAAACCTGAAACGCACTCTGCACAGTGCCTGATATATTGAGTTCTATGTTGTGCCTTGTGTCTACCCCTCAACTAAAATAGAAGGCAGCACAAGGATAAAATTGGGCTTTAAAGAGCCTTTGAGACTTTCTTTGAAGTCAGCAAGAGAAAAGAGGCTTTAGGTACACTTTTCCAGTAGAGAAAAGAAGTGGCTATCCTTAGCTGGGACAGCAGTATGTAGAGTCCAAAGAGGTCAATTGGAGTAACCTGGATGAACCAGTCAAATCCTAACAGGAAACTCTGTGGCTACAATAAACATGTCAACCAGAGGGCAAACGTGCCAAAATGGAATAACCTGATTATAATGCAAACTTTGGTTTATGTCATATATAAACTATGAGGACAAGAATTTTTATGCTTTTCACTGATGATTCCTACTACTTGGAACAGTGTGGCCATAATGGTGACTAATAGTACTTGCAGTGAGTTGGTTATGCCTTTTTATTATGCATCCCCAAATTCCAAAGCTTGGCTGCCCACTGAACCAACTGCACACGCTACCACAAACCACCTACAACATAGGCTGGGGAAGGGGAGGACCGGAAAAGGGCCTGGGTTATGTATTGGACAGAGAAAATCTCCAACCTTTGTGGCAAGCTGGCCTACAGAAAGAGAACCTAAGTGGTGGTAGTGGTGGGGTCCCTGTTTCTTTCTAGTCACAACTAGAGCAGAAATTCCTGTCCCACTCCCAGCCCCACTATCTGACTAGTAAGTCAGACAGTACCCAAGCCCCATGTTCAGCTACGGCCTTGAATTTAACATACACTACAACAGAAAAGGTTAATGAATTTTATTTTTTACAAATTAAGACTATGTAGATTTCATATATTTCTTAATCAAAAACACCTTTGTCTTCACATTATGAGTTAGAGAATGCAGCCTGAGCTGGAAACCAAGGAATTAGAAAAGAAAGTGAAAATTACAGTGATTACTGTATTAAAAACCTGTTAGACATTTTCTTTAAAAGTAGTTTTTTGTATCTTGTCATTCTTGGCACTGTTTCTAAAGAAAAACTCCTTTATCCCAAGCAAAAAAAGCACAAGAGATGGAATCTGGCTTCAAGTGATGTAACTCAAAGATTCTCAGGCCTAGCAGAGAATCAACAAATTTATGGAGTTGCTATTGGGGGTTTAATGGGAAGGAAGTCCCTTTAGTAAGTCCTCAAGCCATAGGCTGGAGGCAGCGGGTAAATTAGAGGGCAGTATCCTCTGTGGAAGCAAGCCATTCTGGGTGGCATGCCACTCCAGGAACAGTCTGGGAACAAATCACTTTGTGGAATGGCACAGTGATGTGGTGCACTGCAGACCAGTAGCCACTGGGTCAAACCAGTGTACTAGGTAACTATGTACTGAGTGTGAACAGGGAGAGCTAAAAATGGTGTCCTTCTGGCAATGAACTTTAGATGGCTCAATTCCCCTTACACAGAAGCCCTGTGAGTAGCCAGAGGCACACTGCTCCCAAGGCCCGCCCATTGGTGCTATCTGACTATGGCAGCCCACAGAGAAGGAGCTGGTAATCCCCGTTAGTACTGCCCTCTGCCACTTACAACCACAAAGCTGCAGGGAATTAGATGTCTTGCAGGTCACCTGGGCCATGCTAGGAAGGCTGCAGATTTATGGAAACAAGTGAACAGCCAAAAACTAAAGTGCATGTGTAAGATGAACACTTATCTCCTGCCCTGAATCTCTGGCTTGACACTACCTATTATCAGGTGAGGCATTACCAGGATGGAATATAAAAAAAAAAAAAATGCACCAAAGGACTGTCATGAATGCTGCCTCCCAAGTCATCACAGCCTCATTCTGTTAATCTGAACAAAGAACCACTCAGTAGAGGGATTTCGTCCCAAACAAGTCCTTATCTAGGTTTGTCTAGTAGGATCAGTTACAATTACCCCCAGAGGTTCAATCATTCCTCCTTCTCTGTCCTTCCTCTCCTGGGACCTTTAATCATAGCCACCTGGTAGAGGCCACTCAGTAAGGTGATAACCAAAAAAAAAAAAAAAAAAAAAAAAGGAAATCTGAGATTTCTCTGCTCTACCTTGCCATACATAATCAGCCTTTTCATCAATGCCTGACAGGAATTAGTTTTCCCTTTGGGCTGAAATCCTCCACCCCAGGAATGGAAAGCAGTCAGATTCCCTGATGGTCAGACAAGGGATAGGAAAGGGAACACACACAAATCCACATTTCTCGTGATGGCAAGGCAGGAAGGTGCCAAAACAGCAGCGACTTGGGCAGCTCGGAGGAAGCAAAGCATCCACCAGAAGAGGCTCTTCATTTTCTTTGTAGGACCCGACAGAAGCTCAGATATAATAGTAATGATGGGACCATTGAACTTCTTTCCAATGGAAAACACACTGCCCAGTCCCACAGGAACTGGGCACCAACAAAACAGTGCCGAAGAAGGAAGGGCCGAGGTGGCTCAACCCAAAGTTCAGATTCACTTGGTACAGCACAGTTGGGAAACAGACTCCTGGAGATGGCTCCCTTTGCAGGTCTCACTCATTATGGCAGACTGGCTGCCTAAGCAGAAGAGGCTAGGGATGGGGATGGCAGAAAATGGGGTGGGAAGAACCCCAGGAATATGAAGCCAAACTCCAAACTATATCTTGCTAATCAGTTTTTTTGATCAAAAAATTCAAAATAGAGAAAACCACAGAGTACAAAAGCTTTTCTGATGCTTTTCATTATCACAGAACACGCCACCTGTAATGTGTGCAAACAGGAAATAAGGGGGTGAAGGAAGAGGAAGCCAAATTGGGAAAGGCTGGGTGGTTGTTTCACTTCTTCTCTTTTTTCTTGTCCTGGAAATGGAAGAAAAATTACCCAATTAATTTTTGCTATCTGACATTCAAACTAAAACTCACTGAGCCAATACCTGTCTGCTTCTGGTTAGGGACTGGAAGGGATCAAGACAACACAAAGGAAATGCTGAGGGCAGCAGGAACTGAATCTTAACAATCTTCCACTGGTGGTCCCCCAAGTTGCTGACAGACTTGACAAGAATAAAGTTTAAGCAGCTGTTCCCACTCCCATGCCAAGAGTACCTAGGTGGGCTACCTGATCACTCTTGGCTACTCACAATCATCACAGCTCAGATCCCAACCAGTGAAGGCTGCAGACTGGCCATCTACCCTAAAAGAACTAAAAGAGAGGTCAAGGCCGACTTTCCATTAGGCCCGAGAAGGAAGCAGAAATCCTGGGCATAAACCAACATTCACAAATAACCTAGTCCAGTGGAACTCTTCATTCAATCTTGGGTGGAAGCCCAGTGTATTAAATAAATGAAAGTTGAGTTGCTTTTAATGACACTGGGGCATCATCCCCTTGGTGCTCAGTCCAACCGTGGCACAGACCAGAGTACCACTGATCCTATCTAGTCATCTGCTTCAACCACCACTACACTGTCTCTTATTCCATAAGGTCTGTAAGAAAAGCTCATGGTTTCATTTGTTCCCCTCCTGCTGAAGTAGACTACATTTGACACTCACTAACCATATAGAGAATGCTTCTTTGGAAAAAAATTAAGACCAACAATTGGTCTACTTTTGAAATATATTTACAAAAGCTGGTTGCCAATATTCTATAGATCCTCTAGAATATCCTTTTCTGAGCCATGACTATCTTTATAGCCTTGAATTCTTCTTATAGTAGACTGTTTCTTGCTATTGCTGAACTCTTTTGCCTTTGATATTAATCTTAGGGATTAGTTTTTTTAAAAAAAAAGAATTGTTTTCACTTGTTCCTTTTTTTCCATCAGCTAAAGACTTCGGGTTTACTTCTTACTGAAGTGGCCTTCCTTATAGTAACCCTGAACCTACACAGTGTATAAACAAGTTTTCAGATTTGAAGTATACACAGGTACTGAGTTAAGGAGCAACCATTCTCTCATCTCTGGGTGGGTGGTAGGCTGACTGACCTTCTCATTCATAGCCAGGATCATCATGAGTTTTCTGAAGAGAGTAACAAAATCTAAGAAGAGGTCAACGCAGTGCCTGAAAGAGAACCAGATTACAAATTGCACTGCCTACTTTCCTTTATCTATAAACCCATAAAGAGGTAAAACATAAAAACCCCACCCCCACCCCATGAGTCAGCTTCACCAACATTCCACCACCAACTAAGGAAGTAAAACTCTGGTGTCTGAGATCCTTTCAACACAATGAAGCCACGTAGCACAGAGAAAAGGAACATTGGACTTTAGACTCTATAGAGGCCCAACTCTGAACCCTGAACTACCATTAACTTTGAGAGGAGCACAACATGAAAAATTATATACAATTAAAAAATTATATGTATATCTTCTTCTCATTGCTAAAGTGTACAGAAATTGAATAAAAGGTAGAAAATCCCTTTCCCTCTCCTCTGCCTAGAGGTAACCACTATTAAAAGTATGTGTATATAAATACATATTATTAATTTTTAAAAATCTGATGTCTTTCAGGAATTGAGGGAAACTATGCTATTTGGTGCATAGTTCCAAAACCACGGGTATCCTACCACATACACCCCTGAAGCTTGCCCATTTAAGTTCAGCCTATGCCACCTGCTCTCCTCTTATCCCTACCAATGTGGACAGAAAGGTGGATCAGGCAAAGGATGGTCCCCAGAATTCAGAAAAAAGCAGTGGAATTGAGCAGTGTGTCACAACCTTCATTCTCGTTAAAGACCAATTTTCACACTCACCAGATATAATCCTTATCTCCATTTTCAGCCTTTTCAATAATGAGTTGAGTATCAAAAAGGACAAAGCCACACATGACCAACAGCCCCAAATATAGGTTTGCCTAACAAAAGAATGAGATGAGGTTACCTTATGGCAGACACTGTAGGGAAAAAAAAAAGCCATACTTCTCTCTGGCTTTTGGCCACTTCAAAGTATATCAAATGCTAACACCACTGACATTAACATTCACAGGAACTGAGCCTATGGTGAAGACCACATTACTTCCCTTGGCACAATTTTGCATTTATTTTTTAGGTCACTGGAAGAGCTTCAGTCATTTTTAACAAGCTGCTGCTGCTGGACTAGCCTTAGAAAAATTATCTCTGAGCAAACCGTCCTCTCCTTAGCAATGTCCAGCTCGTTCAGTCTGAACTTTCACTGACAGCAGAAGGCTCCAAAAGTACTGCTCAACAAAGGTGAGCATTCCAGAGGATTCTTGGTCTATCTTGCTTTAGGGTTAAGCAAGAAAAAGAAGTGTGAGGCAAATGGCCACTGGAAAATTACATACAAAGTCTTACCTGGAAAAGCCAAATGGATCCAAAGAAAAGATTCCCCAGGGAAGACAAGAGCATCAGGCTCATGGCTGACATCAAGATACCTATAAGAAATAACAAAAAGCTGTTTTGAGAGAAGTCCAAGTAGAGCAATACCATTAAGACCATTCCTATGTTCCCCGCAAAGTGAAGGCTTTCTATTTCAACCCAATAGTCACAAGAAGTTGGAGGGAAGGGAAATAGCCCTTGTGAAAATCCTTGCTAGAGACTCTCTCCACTTCCAGTTCAAACTTACCTCCTAGAAAGAGGTAGCTACGGCGCCTGGCATAGAGCGCACTCAGGGTGAAACAGGTGAAGATCATTGCTGTGCCCATGAAGGCAGTGGGAAGGATGCTGTTAAGGTAAAGACCATTAGATTGAGGGCTATAAGAATATAATCTATATTAGTAGGTACATTCATAAAAATAGGAAAACAAGACACTACTACAATAGATACCTGGGGTTGATGGCAATGCACAACTCCAAAGCAGGGCCCAGACCAATACCTAGAAAACAAAAAACCCCAGAACACAATGTTTCCATCAATTCTTGAAGAGGACCCTCATCCAAAAGCTGATCATTAATAGCATTAGCTATGTCTAAGTCCTATCTTAAAAACAAAACAAAACAAAAAACAAAACAAAACAAAACATGAGGACTAAAGTAATTAAATCTCTATTCTCCTTGTTTTCAAGAAACATAAATAAATAACTCATTATAAACACAGCTGCAAAACTGCCCTCTTAGATGAAAATCATGGATAACTCCAGGAGGAATAGAGATCAGGAAAAATGCAACAGGCGTGTCAAATATTTGTTTGCAAAACCCTGGAGAGGAGGGATGTGAGCCTGTAATGTGGGCCAGGTCAGGAATTAGATTAGAATTAAAGGATTAAGAGTAAAGCAGAGCCTTGTGGCCAGCAACCTTGTAGTCATGCAGGACTGACCCCCTTTGTAGCAAAAAAGGCCAAACCAGTTCTGTACATGAACACTTGCCAACAGGAAGGCACAGCAGCAACCTGTTCTGGCTCTAATATTTCCTCTACTTTGGCTACTCTTTTTCCTGATTATTCCACCCCTTAATGCCTTCAAAAACTAGCATTCCCTGATCTAAAAAATCTTAATCTCTAAATCTTTGCCTTTCTACAATTTCTTCAACATGGTATAGATTAGACTCACTCAGAACGAGTTGTACTAACTCAAATGTTACTTTGTAAGTATTTTTATTATGTAGCTTTAGTCCTGTTTCCCTTAATGATAATTCTAGAAGTATCATGCTTTTAATTATTTTCTTGAGAATCAGCAAAGTGCCCTGTGTGGTAGATCTCAATGTATGGCTTTAGCTAACTGTAAGATTTAGAACAGATGCTCCTATGATAGTTGCCAGTGGTGAGTCCAACTAAATCAGATTCTTGGGTCTTGTTTAGTCCCACGTCTACCATTAACAAGTAATACTATCTAAGCTCGTGATTCAAGTACACAAATGCTTATTTTTTAATACAAACGTAGAAGTCAGTCACTAGTCACAAAGAGCTAACCCTCTGGATAAGGAAGCAAGATGCACCTACATGAAATAAGAAAGCAGTATAAGGCAAATACTTTCAAATATAAGTTTGGATAGTAAGTATACCAGTTGGGGTGAATCAGAATAAATACAAATCTCAGGTCTTAGCCTGAAAAAATACTACAACAGTCCTTACCACAAGTTAGACCAATCCCTTAACATACCTGTAAGGAAAGCAAATCCAGCAAGAAGTCCCAGTCTTTTTTGCTCAGTTTCATGGCTATGAGGTGTTGCCATCAGCCAAATCATCAACCCCAGGGAGCCCAGGGCAGAGAGCAGGCCAGCCTGTAAAATCCAGAGTCTGTAATTAAATACTTGAAAGTACTGAATTTATTTTGAAGAAGACCTTATTAGATTCAAATATTCATCTTCCCAAATTTGTCTCTAACTGGGAGCAGTGGAAAAGGCAGTGAGGGCTGAAGAGAGAAACCAGAAGCCTTGAAGGACAAGGTTAGGATCATGGTTAATGCAGGAGGCTCTTCTGGCCTAGAGAGTCCATAGACTGTAACTACACAAGTCAAACTATGAGTCTTGACCAGGAAATAGGAAAGAGGAACCAATGTGACATGTGCTTGAAGCATTATTTCCATCTGTAGAACAAAAACATACACACAAATACATATACACACAAAGAGGGGAAAAAAAACAGAGAAGGTGCTATAGACTGAAGGTTTACGTCCCTCCAAAAATTCACATTTAAGTCCTAACCCCCAAATGATGGTATTTAGAGGTAGGGTCTTTGAAAGTGATTAGGTCCTAAGGGTGGAGTCTTCTTGAAGGGTATTAGTGCTCTTATATAAGGCAACTCAGAGAGCTCCCTTGTCCCTTCCACCATGTGAGGATGCAGCCAGAAAATGGCCACTCATGAACCAGGAAGTGGACCCTCACCATACAACAAATCTGCCAGCGCTTTGATCTTGGACTTCCTAGCTTTGAAAACTATGAGAACTCTGTTGTTTAAGCCACCTAATCTATGATATTCTGTGATAGCAGTCAGAATGAACTGAGACAGAGGGCAAGTACCAAAATGTTAACACTATGTAGTTATTTCTGGGTGATGGGATTATGGAGTTTTATATTTACTTCTTATCGTTAGTCTTTAATCTGAATTCTACAATGAACGTGCCTTCATTTTAGCAGTAAAAAAATTCTTTTTGAAAAGTCATCAGAAAAAGAGAATTTAAGAATGTATACAAACACTGAAGTTCCTTCCTTCCTTTAAAGATAGAGTCAATTCTTGTTTTTCACAGTAGTTATGTTCTATAAAGTCACTATAAACAATGAATTCATGAATACTGGACAATTGCTCCTGGGGGAAATAAAAGGTTAGGTTCTTGTGAGCTCCTGATCACAACATTTTCATCAACTGATCAATATACAGCTTTGTTTTGTGTTTTCTGTTTAAAGACACCTTGATATCTATTATGGATTCATTAACATTGATCTCACAATCAATAGCATTATAATTCATGCCTGAACAAAGCTTATTTAACCCACATATTTTCTCCATAAGCCACGTCACAGTCTTCTCTCACTTAGGAACACTAAAGGCACTTTAGCACAATGCTTGGGGGCCATTTTAAACTGCAAAATTACCAACAAAAAGCATGAAAATACAAAATGTCCCACTAAACAAACTGTGAAAAGGACACTTGTTTACAGTTTGAGAGCCTGAAATAAGGCAGTGTGTCACCTTGTTCAGCTTCACCTGGAACATGGGACAGGCAACTCAAATTTTTTGCTGCTAATTTTTTGCAAATGTCTACAAAAGTACTGATTTTAGGGTTACAAATAAATTTTAGTGAATAGGTAGGTATATTCACAAATATGAAATCCATAAATGAGGATAACTTTATTTTACATTATTTAAAAGGGCTGCTCTTGCCTAAAAGGTAGAATATGTTTTAGTCTAAACTCAAGGGATCAAAGCCCTATCTTTTGAGTATTGAAAGTAACTTTTCACACAACCTCTGGCAGGAGATGCCTAAGCACAGGGATAGTCCACAGCAGTGCCAATGCCAATGCAAGCACGCCCTTGTACTTACACTAAAGAGGACACTCTAAAAGGATAAGCCTTGGCCTAGCGAGAACTTCAAACTTATTGGTTATTCTCAATAGTCCCTTCTATTTCTGCTGACCAAACAAACTCTCCCTCAACATAGGAAAACTGTGTTACTGAAAGGTTTCACTCAACCATGCAGATAAAATGGGACAAATCCTTAAAGATTTCAACCTTGCCTGTCCTGGTAATTAATCATACAATCAGTGTTTTGTATCCAAGTATTCCACAGTCATTCAGACCAAAAAAAAAAAAAAAAAGAGGAGAAATGGAAGAAAAGATAAAAAGGCAACTGTGCAGGACCCTAGGATGTATGGCGTCTTCTACTCAGTGGGTAGGGGTCTTATATGTCAGCAACACACTAGTGTCAGGGTTAAGACATTCTTATCTAGATACTTCAGTATCTAGACAGGGCAAAGTTACCCGAAAATTTAAATGGCTTTACATGTCCTGATTTAATGGCTGGCTTTGGTTGAGTTCAGATCCCCGACTACTAAAAAAGATTAAGGAGAATCATAGGCTTGTACTACCCGGCTGAGCTAGTTTCTACCAATTAAAATTTGTACAATAGCAACGAGGAGAGAAAACTGCTCTTACCTGAATGAAATGAGTGACCACATGGACATAAGCCCCCGCAGCTGCCACAAACATACAAAGGGCAAAGCTGGCATAGACCTTCTTCAGGTGCTGCTGTGTCGAGGGGGTTCTAGGAAAGAATGTTAATAACAGCTATCACTTTAGGACCAATCCAATCTCATCTCTTCCCCCTCTTCTCTTTCCCAGGGAATACATTAAAAATTATATTAAATTAAAAAAAAATGTTTTGAAAATAGGTTAACAGAGAATCTTAAATGCTGGGGAAGAGGCAAAAGCCCCAAATTATGAAGAATCAGTATCAAAACTGGAATATCTAAGTGGCTTTCCAATGACTACACAGCAACCCTTAGAATCTCGGTGCTTTTGTCATATCCTTGGGATTCTAGTAAAGTTAATAAACCAGAGAAAAGAAGCCAGATATGAAAGGAAAAGCAATAAGAAACTGTAGTCAAGTCAAAACACTTACATGTGGGAAAATTTTAAAAGCGCATCAAAGTTGATCTTCCGATCAAATACGTTCATGATGCCAGAGTCTGTGGGACACAGCTTCCACTCTGCAGAACAAAGGATAAAAGAAAGAAAGTTTAAAGACACAAATAAAGAATAACATAAATTGTACAAAAATTGCTATAAGTTAAAAAAAATGAAAGCTATTTAAAATCACAACCATTTTTATGTTTGTATATTTACTTCTAGAATACATTTGCAATCATAATCAACCATTTTAAAGGGGACAGAAAAAGGCCCATTTCTCCCCAAACTATTTCATCACAAGCATTTAATTTCTATTCTTTCAGAAGGTAATTTGCACCTTTAAAAGACAGTTTGTTTCTTTGAGAAATTCTCAGCAACCTTGTTAAAGAAACCTGGTCACTGAAACAGAAAGCAATTTTATGTTATTGTTTCAAGATGCTACAGAATTCCCTTGGCAAAGGCACAGAACCTCAAATATTAAAAAAAAAGAAAGAAAAGAAAGAAAAAAAGAAAAACTATAAAGCTGGGTCTGGCACTAGGACTTGCATTTTAAATATATATATGTGTAGAAGCTTTCTACCTAATGTACTTTAGAACTGAACTAAAGGGGATTCAGTTTTAAAAAGAGGAAGGTTCCTACCTCCATCAAAAAGGAATGTGTGCAAAAAGGATTTTTTAAATACAATTTTAGAACCTTTCCTACAAAAGTTGGTACAGTACAAAGAATTCCTGCATATCCTTTACCCAGACTAAATATTACTCTTTCACCATATTTGCTTTATTTTCTTTCTATATATAGCAATATATACTTAAAAATATTTTTTCTAGCCTTGCAGACACAATGCCCCTTTTCCCTAAATACTTTAGTGTCTATATCCCAAAAATAATGATAAAATCAGGAAATTAATACTGATACAATCTTATCTATAGACCTTACTCAGATTTTGCCAACTGTCCCAATATGTCAGAAAGGGCATTTTTTAACTGAACTATACCCAGGTAACACTACATCAGTATTATAAAGTCAGGCTATTAAGTTTTGCTCCCTCCCCGCTATCTCAAATGCAATCCTAAATAAATATGCTTAATCTACAGAACTAAAAATCTAATCAAGAGCTTTCATCTTTCCTAAAAATAAACTTCCAGATTCTTATCAGACCCATAATGCCCATCCATTTCAAATCTACCCAAAAAGGCGGGTAAGAAAGGGGCTGAAACACAAAAGGAAAGTTTTTTGGAAGACAAGCCAATTAATCCCGCTCATTCTAATCAGCACCTAGTCCAACATTCAGCAAAATTCATCTGAGCAATAAAAGTTATAATCCCAAAACTGATTTCCTGAGAAATCCTGGCCCAGTGGAAAGATGACATTCTTAAGAGTTCAAAAGCACACTATCACGTGTTTCCTGAGGGTCTCTTTCACAAATGAAACAAAATGGCTGGTGTGCTTTCTCTGATTTCCACGTTCCTTTCTCACCGTCCCTACTCACCTCAATTCTTTTGTTAGTTCTGTTCTTAAGGATGGATACAGGGATAAGATGGAGAACCTACTAAAGCTGCTGCTCTCATCTCTAAGTCACGGGGCTCTGGGTCCTCTTGATCTAGATGGTGCAATTATTGCAGGCAGTTGCACTGCCAACCACAGCCTTCCATAACCATGATGACTATGTCCTCTAGAGAGCACACTTACAGCATGGCAGAATCCAGCACCTGGAAAGTGTCTTTGTTTAAGGCTTCCATTAACACCCCTAATGACGTCCCTAGACAGAACTTGCAACAGTAGTGAAGCAACCTTCAAAGCCAAGTTTCTCAGTAGTAGTCACAATGTTACTAAAGTACCTCTTGCTTCCAATTTCAAGAGTTGAAAAAAAGGATGGGGGTAAGTCCTCAAATACTCAAGGGACTGTTAGTCAGAAAGGGGCAACACTCTGTAACCAGACCCCATTGAGTGGAAACTTAGGAGGGAGAATGGCAGAAACTCCTCTCTCTGTTCACTCTCATATTTCCCAAGGGGTACCAACTGCCTTTCTGGGACTCTCTTACAACTGCAGATGGAAAACCCAAAACCATTAAAGGTTGTGAGGATAAGGAGGGAGGTGGCAAACAGGAATTTCTCCATGATTCAGTAGTGGCTTATGATTTAAAATCATAAATAAATAAAACTAGTTTTCCAATATCACTGCCTATTCTAACATTTAAGTGAAATATATAACTACAAATTTTCTAGATGCAAAGATACACAGTAATTTTAATAATAGCTTTATAGGGGGAAAAGAAATGCAATGACATATACATTTAATATGACATGTATAATTACATAACTTCAGAAATGTTAAAATGTAAGAGGAAAATAGTTAAGTCCTAAAACCAATGAAATATGATAATTTGTTCTAGGTCTGTTCCAAATAGACAAGAACTAAAGGTGCAGATAAGTAATGAATTAAAACTGTTCTTATACATTTTGCTACATAGGCTATACTTACCAGGTTTCTATCTTAACTTCAACTAGTTGTGTTCAAAAGCTGCACAGAAAAGATATCTATATTTCAATGAGCAATAAGCAAACTCAGCTGAACAAGATTAAATTGCACTCATAACTCAAAAATATCAACTCCCATACCAAAGTATTCTCACTCTTGGGAAGAGTTGGTTCTTAACAGAGTTTTAAGTATTTAAAACCATTAACCAAACAACTCAGCTAACATTCCAGAGGTGCCCCACAGTTAAATAAAAATCTTTGCCTTTTTTTTTTTTTAAGTGCATTCATTAGTCTATGGCCATGCCACCCTAAACATGCTGGATCCCTTCTGATCTCAGAAGCTAAGCAGGGTCGGAAGCTAAGCAGGGTCAGGCCTGGTTAGTACTTGGATGGGAGACCACCTAGGAAAATCAGATGCTGTAGGCATTAAAAAAACGCACACGCGCACGCACGCACGCACACACACACACACACAGAGTGCATTAAAATGGTAAATTTTATGTTATGCATATTTTACCACAATAAAGGAAAAAAGTACATTACAGGTTACTCAAAAATTCTTCAGTATAGTAGTTGCAACATACTATTACAAAATAAGTCCATTACAAAATCAGTACCAGCATTGGTCTGTCTTATCTTGAACTCCAACTCAAACAGAAATCTAGAAACTGAATCCTCTTTCCCATTCCTCAGTTCTATACTAAACTCTAAAACAAGGAGGTGGGATTATTTACATAGAATGCAATGTGGACAGTGCCTCCTGAACTCATGGGAAATTTGCCTGCACTGCATTTGTAAATGAGAAGTAAATGTTCAGGCATTAATCATAACCAAATTCCTTTAATTTGGTCCAGAGCCTCATTTTATACCTTCTTCCTTAGGAGAGCGGGAATCTCTAAACTCGTCAGAATCTGTCAAAATCTTGTCATGCATATACTTCAAAAGCTTTCTTGGAAGTGTCACTATTCTGTGGTTCTCCCAGTCAAGAGCCACCCAAAAACAAAACAAAACTTACGCATAGCTTTACTAAAAAAGAAAAACTTAAGTAAAAACACTGTTTTGTGGTAGGTATTTTGTGGTCTGTTTTTACTTGGGGAGGGAAGAGCAGCAGAGGCAGACAGGAGATAAATTTTCTTATCAATGAACATCTATGTCTTATGTTTTGTTAAATCACTTATTTTGTTGTAGGTATCTTTCTTACCCTTGTCCTAAAATGAAAGATAATCAAGGGCCATGCCTTAAATTTAAAAAAAAAAAAAATTTCTGCAATCTTATTCCAACACCTATTAAGTACAATGCATATGAAACATGGCCAAAAGCAATGCAAAATAGAAACAATCATGCATTTAGTATGTATTAAACAAATTTTTTTCTTGCCTTTGAAAAATAAAAGCCTGCTAAAGGCTGGAGCCTGGATAGAAGTTGCCTCACTGTATACAATTTAACATTAACCCAGCAAGTCAAAGAAGCACTGCTCACACATTTAAACATTTAGTTTGTGAGTTATGGTTCTTTATTCCTTTTGTAGTAATCTGACCATCCTGAATTGTTTCCACACACTCAGAAAGGGCCAAATTGATACTAAAAGAGAAGAAAAATCTCATGTGGTTAAATAAAAAAGAAGAGGGTTGTTTATCATTTTCAAGTAGTTTTTATTGATTAGTTTTCATACTCTGTATAACCATGTCCCTAGCATAGTGGTTAAGAGCATGACCTGCTACACCTGAAACCTGGCCATTATTTCCTTAACTGTATTACACGCAGCAGTTTCTGGCGCTTAACCTCACTGTACTTCAGTTTCCTCATTTGTAAAAAGAGTAATATATAATATTATCTACTTCATCAGGTTGAGAACTAAGTGAGATAATACAAATAAACTGCTTAGAATAGTGCTTCATACATAAGACTGGCTCAATATGTTAACCACTGTTGTCACTAGTGTAAATACTCATTACTTGCATGTCCTCAGTGTATACTTCATCTATTGATAGTCTAGTTTTAGAAGACATTTATCACAGGCCTAATTTACATATGCCCTGGAAATTAATTTTTTAAAAATTATTAAATCATTAACTTACAGCTAGCTATATTCTGAAGGTTTAATATTTACCTAAATGAGAAAGTAAAATTAAACGGGGGTGGGTAGAAGTCTAAGAAAATTATACACTGAAATTTAGAGGAACGTGATAAATTTTATTACTGGTAAAATGACTTTTCTTTAAATGTCCCTCTTCTGGCACTGTATACTGCACCTTCAGTCTCATAGGGCCACAGGCCTTTTGAGACAACCTAATAACCATTAAGTGATAATCTGATGTGGTAAGGCTTTTGATGAAATAAGTGGTCATTAGCTTGATGCTTTCCTTGCCACCCACAGGAAGTAGGTCTATTTAGTTTTAAAATTCCATTTCAACTAGGGCAGGGCTTTGATTGTCCTAGATCTGGACCCTACATGTCTCAGCTCCCCATCTCTCTTAACTTGGGCCAAATTCCCTGGATTAGCTAACACTGAATCCTGTCTCTTTTAGGGGACTGGACTGCCTCAGAACCAAATCAGTACTTGGAGCTGGAATGTCTACTGCCTTCAATAAATTACTTTTTGTACCAAACTTTGACAGTATTGAATCTCCCTTTCTATAAAACTACAACTGTTTGACAGACATTGAATTGTAAGGAGGCCCCAATGTTCTAAATATACAATCACCTTCCAGTATAAACTGGCAATTCCTCCCCAGTAACCCAAATGAGAGCCAGCACAGATTAAGACAAACAGCACACCTATTCAATCCTCATCTTTGAAGTTCTTTTTTCAAGTGTTTTGGATTCCAGTTAATTATGCCAAAACTTCCTTATACGATTGTAAGCACCTTCAGAGTGGATTGATTGCATGATTCCGCTTACTATCTCCCACACTTAAGCACAACCAGGAGTCTCCAGAGCAAATCCAGACCCCATTATCTGATCTAGAACGCTTATAACCTCAAATTAATATTCCCCAGCTGGCTCAGAGGGGGGCCTACCTTGAGGAGTCACTTAAGTGGCCCTAAATACCAACCTCTACAGTTTCTCATTCCTTGGTTTTAATACTGGCTTTGGAAAACAAAAATGTATATAAAAACAACTGCATGAAATATGGTTAGAAACTCTGGGGAAACAACAGAGTTGAATGGAAGATACTTCTACCAGCTTCTACAGTGAAATCAAAGTAGCAAAGGAAAATTTAGAAGATTGAGCATCAAGAGAATATTCAGTGTTTTCCCAGAGGAGAATAATACTCTTGGGTAGTTTATGAAATAAAGTGAAACTCTTTAAGCCAGCAGTAGTTACCTTCTATAATAATACCACTGACTACATTTACACAAAATTTTTACAACTTTCAAAATGCTTTTATATACATAACCCTCCTTGGATCTTCACATCAATCCATGAAGAAAGGATAAGAATGATTAGTCCCACTTTAAAGATTAAAAAGAAAGTTCAAAAAGGCAGAGTGATAGTGGCACAAGTATTGGATTTGGAGTTACAAGTTCTGCCATATTCTACCACATTACTCTAGTAAATCATTTTACCTATGGTCATCTACACTTCCTCATCTGTAAGATAAAGATAATTATCTGGCTCTACCAAGCTTATTGAATGCCAGTAAGAAAATCTGTGTGAAATCATTGTAAAGTGCTTAAAGGACCTTAGTACTGACCAACAAGAGAGTCAAAATAAATAGCAGAGCCAGAACCAGGTTAGGGGGTCTTCTGACCTCCAAAGTCTGGTACTTTTTCTATTCTTACATCCTAGAGTAGACAAGCAAGTTTCTTTAAGCCAATTCCAGCCACAGGTAAGAGAAATCTTTTCTTTCTTTTTTTAAATTAATGTATGCTGATTCTATCACACTGTTCTGTTTTTTGTTTGTTTCTTTTTTAGCATTTTCACAATAAGCATGAACTATATCCATAACAGCAAAAAATAAAGAAATGCCAACTGTCTGGATTAATTTTATCTTTCTTATTCTTTAGGAGAGTAAGACTTCAGTCAGATCAACAGTAGATAAGGGAAGAAATAAGGTACTAAACCATGTTTCCACAAGATGAATAATGTAAGAAGGAAACTCTGAATCTAAATTACAGATTGCTTTTCTCAAGGATTCAACCATTCTGTCCCCACTGGAGAAAAATGGCAGAGAATCTAATGTAAACATATTACTGAAGCCAGAACAAAAAATATCAGATCAAGAGGAATAAGAAAATATCAAAGAGAGCAAATCTAATAATTACGGAAAGAAGTGTTCGCAGAAGCCATAAGAAATGTGGTTGTGCAACTGGAATAATCTTTCTTGAACTGAATTCTTAAACTACACATTAATAAAACAGAAACAAATATCAATAAGTAACTAGAAAAGCCCATTCTCCGTTAACCTTTAACCTTAAAATCTTTGTGTTTCAGGCACAGTCAGATCTACTGGATTACACATTCACAAATCAACTATTGCTAGAACAGTCTCAAGTTCAGAGAGGTTCTCGTAATTGTTTGATCAATAAAAGGCTGATGCAGTGGGCAATGCAACCTAGGCTGATACGGGGTAAAATATCCACTAATACACAGAATACCACAGCCTACTTATTATCACAGCTCCAGCAAGGAGGTCCAAGAAAAAAACGCCAACGCTGCCTTTCCTGATCGGACTTTAAGACGCCCACAAGCTCAGGACCAAACGAAGCCAAGCCACCTCACCTCACCTGTCCGAAGGTAACCAATCAGACCAGAGCGGGGCTGCCCTGTGGTGCTGGGAAGCCAGGCCAAGCCCCGGTCTCTTCCCACCTCCTGCCTCTGCTTTTGGCTTCCACGTAACTAAGGAGCCTCGCGTGTCACAGAGGAATGTGACATCATCCGGCCCGCCGTGACAGAGCAACCTGTCCGACAAGGCGCTTTCTCAAGACCCGGCCCCTGCCGCTCATCCAAAGGCGCCCAGCCAGAGCAGCTGTAGCAGAGCGGCGACTGGTCGGGTGGGGCGGGGGTGACCAGAAACCCGTGAGGTTTCGCTTTCATTCACCTCAGAAGAGGTGGGGGACGTTCCCTGAATTCCAGAGGTCGAGGCTGGGCCTGGGCCCGTAGGAGAAGGAGGAACGCAGACTAGGAGGAAGGAGGAAAGGGAAGCTAAGAACTGGCCTTCGCTGACGCTCCCTCGTAGAATGGGCGCCTCAACGCCCCCCAAAACCCAGTGGACTTGCACCCGCCCCTCCCCCACGCCAGTTCAGTTGCGCACGCGCAGTACTAGTTCCCGTCTTCCTCTCCCCGCCCAGCTTTCTGGAGTCCCGTCGCAGAGCAGGGCCTGTTCCCACCGGGTGCAGTCTGTCCGAAAATGGAGACTACTCTCATTAGCGTTCGGACAATAACTGCTAACTCAATCCTTCCCTTTGTCACTCCTGGCTTGCGCAGTCATTGCTTCAGACGTACCTTCTTACCCTCCTCTCAGGAGCCCCCACAGCTCTCCCAACACCGGATATGTTTCTGACTCTCCCAGCGTCTGCTCCGGACTCTACCCTGCGTCCGCCCCTCCAGGAAAGCTCCGCCCTCAAGTTCCGCTTAAGGTCAGTCCTCATTGGTCGTTGGCTACACGCCTGCCGTTCCATTGGCTGTACATATATAAATTCCGGCGGCTTCCTTCAGAGCCATTCGAAAATGCCCTTGTCGATCAAGATCCTAGCCACCAACACGCGTCGTAGAAAAGGTCTCCGCCTTCTCCGATAGTAAGAACGGGTCGCTGTCCAAAGTCGCCTCTAGTGGAGAAAATGAAGAGGGGCAGGCCCCACCCAAGACACATGGCAAGTAATGGAACCCTCACGACCCGTGATGGGACAGCGCTGTAAAGTCCAGAGATTCTAATTTTAGGCTTGCTATGGAATGTTAAGGGGAAAAGAGATTCAGAAAACGCATGGAAAGCGCTCTCATAGGGGCCAATTTGCCATGAATCTAGAGGAGCTTAAGCTTCAGAACATCTTTGAATCCACGGACCTAATAAAATGGTGGTTATTTTATGGATGCCACCAAATTTGGGGTGACATAGATAACTGAAACACTGTTCTTTCTACAAATCAGTAAGAAAAAGACAAAAGTCAACATAAAATGTGCAAAGGGTGCAAACAGACAATTCACGTAAGAGAAAACCCAATTGCCCAATAAACATATGAAAGTATTCTCACTAGTAATTAGAAAAATGCAAATTGAAACGATGGTATACCATTTCACTCAAGACTGGCAAAATCAAAAAGTCTGACAACTCCAGTATTGATGAGGAAGTGGAAAAACAGGAAATTTTGCCCTGTTGGTGTAATGGAAATTAGCATAAACACTTGTAGAGCAATTTAACAAGATCTAGCAAAGTTGAAATGAACATACTCTCATAACCTCGAGGTATGTATTTTAATGAATATGCACGAAGATACATAGCTAAGGCAACTCATTGAAGCATTTTTTAAAAACAAAAAATTTAAAACATGGTATGTTCATACCCTGATCTCTCAACAGGCTTGCTATCACCTGAAAGGGGTAAAAACTGGTTCTTAGAGGCACCCCAAATCTTACATGTGGTTTGGCAGTGACCCTCCAATATTTAATCCTATCCACCAAAACTCTTAGTCCTTAGTATTTAATTTCTCTTGTTGAAAGAAATTAAAATTAAATGTGATTCATTTAATAACTTGTAATTAAATTTTCTTCAGGGAGATAATAAAAGAAAGGTTGAGAAACAGATTTATACAATGAAAAACCATACAGCTGCTACAAGAAATTTCTCAGACTTACATGTATCAACATGGACACATCTTGAACACAATGTGAATGAAAACAAATTACATATTGTTAAATGCAATATGATGCAATTAATGTAAATACAAAATAACACCCAGAACAATAATGTATATCATATATATATCAAAAGTTTTTAAAAATTTGGACAGTATAAACATTAAATTCATGATAATACATGCCTTTGAGGAGGATGGGAGATGAATTGAGAGGGAAAGGAAGCTTCAACATACTTATAACGTCCTGTTTGTATGAGAAATTATCTGAAGCAAAAATTATGAAATCTTAACATATAATTTTAAGCAATGGGCACTAGGGGTTATTCTCAGTGCTTTTCTGTCCCCTCCCCCCTAAACTTTTCAAATGGAAACAAAATGAAAATTTAAATATTACAGAAATTTTTATTTGTTTTAGGTATGTGCTAGGCGCATCCGTTTTGAGTGGGTCTGTATTGATGAAATTCAGTTTAGGAATATTGAACCTGAACAGGTGAAGCAGGCAGGGTTTGCTTATAAAACAAATATATTTTAAAAACTCTTTCTGCCTCCTGGTTCTAAAGGTATTTGAGTTTACTTGGCCCAGAAACCTTCTGTTCTTAAGATCCTGTAGACCTTTCTTCTTTTTCCTCTCCTCTCTCTAATCCAGGGGAGGGAAATTCTTCTTAGTTTGGTGAAGGTCCTTCTTTTTTATCTGGCCAAGACACTATGCCCTTGAATACTTTGCCAAGAAAGCAAAATGCTTGGCAGGCATTATTAGTTCACCGACCCTATCCTACTTGCCATATTTACCCCCACCCCCATGGGAGCCAATAAGCACAATGCTAAGCAACAGCTTGATGAGGGAAAAACAGAAAGAGAAAAAACAAAGGGGAAGTCCTAAATGTGACTTAAGGAATCCAACCACAGCTGCCATATTTGGCAACTATGTGATAGCCACTGTACTCTAGATCCTTTTACAATGTTTTGAGATTTAAACCCACAAGATTCCTAAACTACACTTTATCTCTCCCCCTCCCTTGCTTTTTTATTTGCCCACATCACTGTCTATCTACCTTTAGGTTTCTATTTTACCCACTAAAGTCAAGCTAAATTACATACATATAAGCTGCCTCCCAGGAGGGGCTGGAACTTGGTTTTCAGAAAGAATACAAAAAAAAAAATTTTTTTAATGGGTCAAGGAGACTGTTCTATATAGAACAGAGGCCCAGGGAAATAGATATTATCCAGTCAACCCTGAAAATCCTCAGCGTGTATACATCCAACCTCAAGTTAGGGGACCACGTATAGGGTGACTAACCATTCATTTACCTGGATCTAAGGGTTTCCCAGGATGTGGGACTTTCATTGCTAAAACCCAGACAGGTGACCCAGGATGATTGTCAGCCCTAAATAACCTAAACCTGAGACAGAGTGAAGGCTGTAGGCTGGAGCCCTAAGCAGGGAAGAGGGCAGAAGCAAAAACTAAGTGATCTCCTCCCACAGAAATGAATTTGAAGGAAAATTCTGTTGAGTTTCAATGATTTCAGAGAGCATAGATGCAGCTAATGACGAAAATACAAAACTAAAAGACTTTAGAAAGATCACTTAAGCTTTGTAACTTCTTCATATTTATAATTTGTTATCCTTTGTGTCTTATTAATGAGTAGAAGTAAGACCCTTGTGATTCTAGGTTGTTTTAATTTTCTTCTTTTTACTTTGCTTTCTATAATTCTAGTTAACATGTATTGCGTACTGCTTCTTATATGCTAGACAGTGTTTAAGATGCTTTACATGTATTAACTGATTTGATTTTTGCAATCTCTCTGGAAGGCAGGAACAATTATTTCATGAGGACACTAAGGCTCAAACAGTTTGCCCAAAGTCACAGAGCTTGAATTTGAGCTCTGGGTTTGTTCTTTTGAAGCCCATACTCTTAATTATTAAACTGTACTGCCTCTCATTGTAAAATTGCCATGTACTGCTAATGTAATTTTGTAAAGTTGTATGTGTGTTTTTAATAACATCTTTGAAAGAAAATGGCAGTTGTATTTGACTTTAAGGGCTAAGGGAAGTAAGAGGATGGTGGGAAGGAAAGTGAGAAGACAGCAACAAATTCTAAATTACAGAAGTTAGGGAAGAGGATGTAGCAGAGTTAGAGAGGAGAGAAAAAGCCATTTGAATCCCTTAGCCCAGAGCAAAGACAGTAGAAGAAAGGAGGCGTGGCACAACTTGGGAATGACTTAGGGCTCTTTTCTAAACTTAACTGTAGGGAGGCCATTGAGGTTCCCCAACAAGTGAGGATAAACATGGCTTCTCTGAGGTTATTTCTTCTATATCTAACACCTTTCCTTTCCTGCTTTTAAAACCCCAATCTCTCCTTCTGATTTCAAATGTACTCACCTTATTCTGCCCAGTAGTTTTGAGGACGAGCAACTAACAGGCATGAAACATATTAAAATCCACACCATCACCTATAAATGTGTGTATTTAACATTCTGTTTAAGATTCAGGAGGAACCTTTTCACTTCCCAGATCATCTCATTTGCGTGTTCATTGATATCTAAAGGAAAGGAAGGAAGAAAATTGAGCTTTCTTTTTCCAATCACAGTATTATGGGTTTTTATTACTGAAGACTAGCAGAAGAAAATATATATATATATATATATATATATATATATATATATATATATATATATAGCTTGCAATATATTTTTAATATCAACCCAGCCCCTTTTAACTTTTTGGAGTGCAGTAATAATAACAACAAAAGTATTAGAAAAATGTTTTACTCTTTTCAAAGTAATTTTCCATCTGTTATTTCACTTTGTCTGCATAACAACTCAGTAGAGATTGTAATGCAGACATTATTAATCCCATTTTACAGACAAAAAACCTGAAACTCAACTAGATTAAGTTACTTTCCCTAAAGAGCTATCACTGATATTTCATTCTTGAAAGTTATTAGTTCTTTCCACATCACTGTGAAACTTCAGTCTGAATTTCAGATCAATTACTTCAGTATTTCTCAGCATTTTACAGTCTGTACTCTTCTATCACCATTTCCAAGCCCCAAGCACTTCATCTGCTCTCCTTGATTCTGCCTCTGACATGTAGAGCAGGTAGAAAAGGCACTTGTATAACTTTTGCTTACTACATTGACTTTCTGTATCACTATTCACAACTGATGATCCAAATCTTTTCTTCTTTAAAACTTGGATATACCTTTTTTCTCTTGTCTTACTTTGATGGTTTTAAAATAGGTCCACAGATTCTTTGAGACTCTTTCCTTCTAGAGTTGGAGCCTAATTCTCCTCCCCTTAAGTGTGAGCTGGACTTAATGACTTGTTTCTAATAAGTAGAATAAAATAGAAGTAATGAAGACTAGTGAGACTAGTTCAGGAAAAAACACTGCAGCTTTTTCTTCTCTGCTTTCTCTCTCAGATCACTCATGGCTAGCTACCATGTCAGAAGGACACTCAAGCAGCCTTGTGGAAAGGCCCAGGTGTGAAGGAGCTGAGGTCTTTTGCCAACAACTAGCAAAGAACAGAGGCATCCTGCCAACAGCCATGTGAGTGAGACATCTTAAAAGTAATCAAAGCCTTCAGATGACTGGAACCCCAGCCAATAGCTTTATTGCACCCTAATAAGAGACCTTGAGCCAGAAGCACCCAGCTAAGCTTCTCCCAGATTCCTGACTCTCAGAAACTATAAGATAATAAATGTTTTTGTTGCTACTGCTGCTACTGTTGTTGTTTTAAACTTCAAAGTTTTGGGATAATTTGTTAGGCAGAAATATATAAGTAATATCATTATTCACTTTTCATTTATAGTTCCTGCTGATAATGTGACAAAGCTTGAAGGATTCGCAATTTGAACACATTAGGGTGCTAACCATTGGAGTAAAAAGGAGAACTAAATTACAAGGAGATTCCATGGAAGAACTAGGCACGTTACTGGATTGGCGTTTTAAAACAATCATTCTAGCTGCTTTGTGTCAAATGGATTGGAGGAGAACAAGAGTGGCATCCCAGAAAGGTGTGTGGACTAGAATGGCAACTTGTGAAGATGAAACAAAGTAAACGGATACTCTTCCTACATAGGGAAGTTTGTGTTCTTGTGTATAAGGAAGACTGGGGGAGGGTAAACAGCCTGGCTTCTGTCTGAAATCACTTTCTTTGAGGTACCAATGACTTCTAATCGCTAAATCCAAAAATCCAATGGCCTTTTTCAATCCTTCTCCTCCTCGAAATTACTACTTCCTTTAGCTTTGTTAGCACAATACTACCTGGCTCTCCTTCACCCTCTCAGACTGTTCCATCTCTGCTTTTCCTCCTGAGTCCTCCATATCTATCAATAGCAATACAGTCTCTTTTTTACTCAGAGTTAAAACTTAGAGTTATTCTCAACTCGTCTCTCTCTCTTTCCTTTCTTCAACATGTATTTGTCAAGTCCCTAATATGTGCCAGATTCTATGATAAATATTAGAGACACATTTGGGTAAATAGTCATGGCCTCAGCTTCATGGAGTTTTGACCTAGTGAGGAGGAACAGGTGACAAACAATCACATAAGTGAATAGGGTTTCTTTCTCCCTCAGTTCAAATGTCTCTGCTTTACTTTAATTATAACTTTACTTAGGTATAATTGACATATAATAAACTGTACATATTTAAAGTATACAAGTTCATGAGTTTGATATGAAACCATCATCATAATCAAGATAATGGATATACCCATTATCCCTTCAAACTTTCTCATACTCCTTTGTAGTCTCTTTGTCTTCACCTTCCATATCCCTAGGCAAACTCAGACCTGCTTTCCATCACAACAGATTAGTCTGAATTTTCTAGAATTTTATATAAGTGGAATGATACAATATGTACTTTTTGTTGTTGTTGTTTGTTCTGTTTACTCAGCATAAATTTAAGATTCATCCATTGTTGTAGTATCATGGTTTATTCCTTTTTATTTCTGAGAAGTACTCCACTGTGTGAATTATCATAATTTGTTTATCCATTCACCTGGTGATGAACTTTGAGATCATTTCCAATATTTTGCTATTATAAATAAAGTGCTAAGAACATTTGTGTACAAGTCCTTGTGCCCAGATATTTCCTTTTCTTTGGAGTAGATTTCTAGGAGTAGAATGACTCGTATGGTAGGTGTGTTTAACATTTTAAGAAACTGCCAAACTGTTTTCCAAAGTGGCTGTACCTTTACACTTCCACTAGCAGTATCTGAGAGATCCAGTTTCTCCATATCCTCACCAATACCCAGATCAGACTTTTAAATTTTAGGTGTGTAATGGTATCTCATGGTGGTTTTAATTTGCATTTCCCTAATGACTAATAACATTGAATATGTTTTCATGTGTTTATTTATCATTCATATATCTTTTTTGGTGAACTATCTGTTCAAATCTTTTGCCCATTTTTTTATTGGGTTACTTGTGTTCTTATTGATTTTTGAGAGTTACTTATATGTCTGGGTATAAGTCCTTTGTCAGATATATGATTTGCAATATTTTTTCCTAGTTTGTGGCTCGTTTTTAGTTCTCTTAACAATAACTTTCAAAGAGCATTGATTTTTCATTTTGATGAAGTCCAATATGTCATTTTGTTCTTTTAAGGAGTGTGTTTTTGGAATCGTAGCTAAGAACTTTTGCCCTACCTAGGTCACAGAAAAGGGCAAATTGTAGCTTAAAGGAACAGACTAAAAGGACCAAGATCAAAGACTAAACCAGCTACCAGGGCACTAGGCAAGGGAGATGAGGGAGGAGGAAGAGACTCAGTTTCAGATGATAAGACACTGGGTGAATTTCAGATGAGCAGAGTGGCAGATCTGGTTAATTAGCATTCAGCATGTATTCCCATCTCCTTTTAGTATGCTTTCCTATACTGTGGAGGCTGAAAATCTAAGGATTATATTTCTTAGAATATCTTTTAGCCAGTCAGATGTACTCAGGTGAGATTTAGAAGGCAGAAGTGAGACAAAGGCCATTGTTTTGCTACTTTGGCTAGTTCTCCTGGCAAGCAATGTGATGAAGATGTGATATGTTTTACAACAGTGATCCAGTGATGTCTCTAGCTTTGCAAATATTAAGAAGTGGTTGCATCAGAGTGTAGCAACAGCAGTGTCCTGAGAAGTTTCCAGATCCCCAGACCAGAGTTGCCACTTGTTCTTAAACCTAGTCATCAGGAGAGACCTACAGGAGGTTCACCCTCCCTGACTGTGGCAGAGGTAGCAGCTTCCCTGGCAGAGTACTTCTCCCATATCTGGAAGTCATTCCTGGAGTTTCAGCCAGAGGAGGCCCTTCTAGAATTTCTAAATGATTTTGTTAGCACCTTTGTCCTTGTATCTTTAAACTACTTGGAGGGGTTTTGTTTCCTGCCTTGAGCCCTGAGAGTAAGAGCAGTCAGATTGTATCTGGGAAGAATAATAAAGAATTAAAGGACTCCCATGGTGTGAGAAAAATGTGAAAATACATGAAGTCATTCATTAGTTCAATGAGCATGTAACAGACATGAAGTGGGTGCTATTGTGAGATACTAGGAATAGATCTACCTGCCCTGAAGGAGTTTACACAGTCTGATGATTTCATGGTATGATGACAGAGATAGGTTGGGGCTCAATGTGCTCACGGACTTGTTCTCAATCAAACTTGGAGAAGGCATGAAAGAGGAGAACTGTAAGCTTGTTTTAATGGATGAGTAGGAATTAGTCAGCAAAGAAGAAGGGGAAGAACATTCTATCTGTAATAGGATAAAGTATTAAGAAAAACTTTTAAATATCTGTGTTCACAATTCTCCCTCATACTTTTCCAGGAAAGAGAAGGTGTGCGTTTCTAAAGACCTTAGGAGAGGAGGATAGGGATAATGTAGGAGCTTTTTGGCTGGGGATGATGCAGATGGAGGTGGGAGTTAGGAAAGTCTTTCCAATAAGGAGGTGGAAGCAGCTGACCTAAGAGAGATTCTGGGCTCCCTTATAGACTAAGGGTAAGGCATCCTTAAGCTGGCCTCAACTTTTTAGTCTTCTTCATTCCCTCACTTCTCACAAAAAAATCAGAATGGCATAAGATTCTGAGGCCAAAGCCAGGGTCACCACTTGCTAGCATTTGCCCTTAGATGTATTATTTAACTTCTTTTAGTCTTTACTGATCTATGCAATGAGAATAATGATAATATCTCCCTCCTACAGTGTTGTAAAGGTCAAATCAGATAATAGATATGAAAGAATTATAAACTATAAAGCACTCTAAAAATATTAGTCACTGGTATCTAATAGGTAACTAAGTCTTGTTGATTCTATCTCAGCTATATCTCTGGTGTAGTCTAAATTGTGTCCTTCCCAAATTCATATGCTGAAACCTTACCCCACAATGTGACTGCATTTGGTAATAGGGCATTTAAGGAGATAATTAAGGTTCAAGGAGCTCATAAGACTGGAGCCCTAATCTGATAAGACTGATGTCCTTATAAGAAGAAGAGACACTAGGAAGAGACACATGGCTATGCCATAGAAGGGCACAGCGAGAAGGTGGCCATCTACAAGCCAGGAAGAAAGGTCTCACCTGAAACCAGCCCTTATGGCACCTTGACCTTAGACTTCTTGCCTCCAGGACTGCAAGAAAATTAATTTCTGTTGTTTAAGACACCCAGTCTGTGATATTTTATTATGCCAGCACTATCAGACTAAGGTAATCATTCCTCCAAACTTTACTTCCCTTCATTCCCCTGCCCTGATTTGGTTCAGGCCTTTATCTTCTCCATATCATCTCTGCAGATGTTTCTATATTCTCAAACGCTGCTAAAGGAATCTTTCCAAAGAGCATAGTTAAAACTGTCTATGACACAAATGTTTACAGCATAAAGAGCAAACTTCTCAGCTGAGCACGAGACTCCTCTTGAACTTGATTCAACCTGCCTTTCTAGCTTTGTCTCCTGCCCTTCCACTATATAACCTATGCTTCAGCCTTATTGAAATTCTTGGTGCTGCTCAAACATCCTATGCTCTTTCACAGTTCTCCATTTTTGCCTATACTGTTTCTCCTACCTGAAATACCTTTTCCCCTTCCTAATCACCCCTCATTCCAACACACTGTCTAACTTTTTCCTCTAACATATTTATTCATCTTTCAACCGCAGCTCAAGTGTCATCTACTACTTGAAGCCTTCCCTTACAGCCATCCTCAGTTCTCTTGGCAGCACTTTGTATACCCCTTTATTATAACACTTATAATGTTTTGTAAACATTATTTTAAGAGTCTTTCCTACGAGATGTGAGCACTCATAGGAAAGATGTCTATTCATCATTGAATCTTTCTTTGTATTTGAAACAAAGGAGGTACTGGATATGTATTTCTTAAAAAACAAACATAAATCCCACAGTCCAGACAAGACATACCAAAAATTAAAAATAAACAACAAAAGGCAGTAGAAGAACTGCGAGTTTTGAATCTGGGTATCCACTATGGCACCTAGCACAATGTCCTGCATGTAGTAGACTCTCAGTAAATGTTAAATTAAGTTCTAAATAAAAAGAGAAAATAATAGTCATGATCATTTAAATCTGAGAGAATTCCAGGATGGGTTTTAAAAGCTGGTACCTGTAAATATAACATCAGTGATCCCATCTGCTGTCTTCAAACTCAGTCCACACTCTTCCTCTTCCTCCTCTCCACCTTGCCTTTTCTGATCTAGACTATAAGCTCTTTTGAAGTCAGGGGAACCTTATTCATCTTTGTATCTTGTATTCTTTACCTACTGGTATCTAGCCAAATGCTTTGCTTATGATAGGCATCCAATATGTGTTTGTTGCATTTTTTTAATAACTAAAGATTATGCTGAGCCTGGGTAGGATTTGAATAGACCATACAGAAGAAAGCAGAAATCCAGATCAAGGACACAGTAGAAGCGTATTTGTTTCCTAGTGCTACACTAAGAAATTACCACAAACTTGGTGGCTTAAAACAACACATTTATTAGCTTATAGTTCTAGAGGTTAGTAGCCTGAAAATGGGTCTTAAAGGGCTAAAATTAAAGTATAAGCAAGGCTATTATTCTCTCTAGAGACTCTAGGGGAGAATCTGTTTTCTTGCCTTTTCCAGTTTCTAGAAGATGCTGCATTCCTTGGCTTGGGGTCCTGCCTCATTCCGCCCTCTGCGTCTGTTGTCACATTTTCTCTTATTCTGACTCTTCTGCCTCCCTCTTATAAGGGGACCCTTGGGATTACATTGAGCTCACCCGGATGATCAAGGATAATCTTCCCATCTCAAGACTGTCAGCTTAATCACATCTGCAAGTCCTTTCTGCCATGTAAAATAATATATTCACAGGTTCTGGGGATTAAAACAAGGGCATTTTACAGAGCCATTATTCTGTCTACTCCAAGGAGCAAATCTGAAGACATAAGAATGCACAACTAATGTTTGGAAATGTACCTTTCCAGCTGAAGCAAAGTGTTCATTAAATATTAGAGCCAGGTAAGATAGGAAAAGGAGAATTAAAGAGGCACTGGGGTTTGGAGATGATACAGACCGTTGAATACCACATTAAGTTTTGGCTTTATCCTGTATTAAGTACAAAAACTTTGAAGGCAAGTGAGTGGAGAGTTAAGAATTAAAGCAGTAATCTATCAGACTCCAAAATCCTGAGCCTACTCAAGCTACAACTTCAACTGGTCCACCAAGTTGTTCCTGGCACAGCTTGCTCCCAGGACTTCCCTCTGCTCCTGCCCACTCCAGCTTCAGCTCTAGGCTCCTGTGCAGCTTTCTCCTAGGATTACCCAAGGCCTGAGCCCATTCCAGCTACAACTCCATCCAGGCTGACAAGGCAGTCCTGATACAGCTTGCCCCCAGGACTTCCCTCAGCTTGTGCACACTCCAGCTACAACTTGAGTTTCCAGTAAAGCTTGCCCCTAGGATGCCCTGCAGCCCATGCACACTCCAGCTCCACCTGGCCGGCCAAAAATACCCAGCCCATGCAGTCTGCAAAGGGAAAACTCCTACACAAATAAAAATGGTGAAAGGCAAGAATGATATATAATGGCTATTTCCCCAGTCTGTACACTGAAAAGGGCATAAGCAATGATACCTCTGTGGCAATAAGCATATCTTTTTTCCAGATCTTGGGTTCTAATATAACTCCCCACTAAAGTGGGGTCTTAAGCAAAATGGCTGAGTCCAGGGCTGGGGCTGGGAAAGTAAGCCTGTACCATCTTGTGCCACAAGTAAAAGCATGCTCAAAGAATGGCAGGCACAGAAGCCAGCTTGAAGGAGCTCCCACTGGCCAAATCTGGGACAATCTGAGTATCAAAATAAGTAATGATAGTGTAGAAACAAGACCAGCGAGAAACCAAGAACCACTCGGAGAGTTGGAGAACTCAGGTTTATTACGTTGGCTGTCCCATAAGAGCTAGCACTCTGAAGATCTGGGCCCCGACCTCAGGGGTAACCTTACTTTTATAGGGCTTAACAAGCAAAGGCAATACATCTGTTATCTAGACAGAACAATCAAAGGGGAGAGTGAGTTTTTAGTTGATTCTGAGATCACTCTGCCCTTCAGCCTATGCAGCAAGCATGTCTACAAAAGCAGAACAAAGAGCCGACTACGAGGTTAGCCATTAGAGTGGAAAATTCCTTTTCAATGATAGTAATGGATTATAACCTGTTGAATAAATCAGAATCTATGGGTTCATATTGACAGAAGTAAATAAATAAGGAAGAAGGGAAGACCTTTATGGTAAAATGTTAACTAGTAAATGCAGAAGGAATTATAGAGTTTTAAAATCACGATTTGGCAATCATTATGATAATTTGATTCTGGCATGAATCATCAATGTACTAGAAGGAACAGGATATTCATATAGCTTCAGATACTCTCCCTACAGGTTAGTTACTAATTACAAAGGGGAAGATAATAACTAAGTATAGAAAATTGATAGAGATGTCCAGGATTTGGTGATATGGGAACAGGTCACAATCACCTGCCACCTGATAGGATCAATGAGAACATAACATCACTTCTGGGGTATTCCTGCCACCTATGCATAACTTAAATTTAATGAAGTATCAGACATACCCAGATCAAGGGACATTCTACGAAATAATTGGTCCCATCTCTTTAAAATATCGAAGTTGAGAAGGAAAAAGAAAGACAGATTAAGACTGATCCAGATGAAGGAAGGCTGAAGAAACAAGACAACTAAAATGCAACAACATGTGATCCTGGACTGGATCCTGGACCTGAAAAATTCTTACTACAGAGGACAAATCTATAGAGGTGAAATCTGAATAAAGTCTGCAGGTCGCATTACAGTGTTTTATCAATGTTAATTTCTTGATTTTGACACATTTGTTGAGGTTGTGTAGAATGTCTTTGATTTTAAGAAATACACAGTGAAGTATTTAGAAGTTTAAAAAATAATAACGAAAGAATCTGACCATGTTTCTCTGCTTGTACAGCTACTATCCTGCTCCAAAGCATCATCATCTCTCACTTGTATATTTTAATAGCCTCCTCACTGGTCTCCCTGCTCATGCCTCTATTGTTTATTTTTAATGCAAGAGCCAGAATGATCCTTTAAAACATGTTAGATTATATCACTCGTCTGCTCAAAATCCTCCAATGGTTACCTAACTTCAGGTAAAAACCAAAGTCGTCACAACATCCTACAACGCCTTGCACAATATGGCTTCTAGTTACCTTTCTGACCTCATCTGTTAGTTACTACTCTTTCCCTTTCTCATTATACTCCACCCACACTGGCCTCCTTGCTGTTCCTTTAACACATTAGGCATAGTATGCACTTGTTACTTTTTGTCTGGATCTTTCTTCCCCCAGTAGCCACATGGCTTACTCCCTCACTTTCTTCTGATTTTTATCCAAATGTCTTATTCATGAGGTCTTCTCTGATTGTCCTATTTAAAATTTCAACCTCCACCTCTATCCTCTTTCAGTTTTATGTTTACTAACACTGACCACTAACATCTATTCATTTTACTTATTTATTGTCTGCCTCTTCTCCTACCCAGAATGCAAATTCCAAGAGAGCAAAATGCATGCCTTTTTTGTTTATAGATGTATCTTTAATACCTAAAACAGTATTTGACATATGTTGAATAAATGAATGAAAAGTCAGGGTAATAACTTCAGGCATGGTTGGATTTAGATTCTCAGCATGTTACCAGAATTTTATCTTCATCTCTTAGCTTTGTTTTCCTCTGCATTGGCTTAATTCTCAAGTGGGCTTGAGGTGTGATCCATGATGGCTACCAGAAGTTCCAGATTTACATCCTAGCAATTCAGAAGTCCTAAAAGAAATAGGGTGCCTCTTTCCTGATTGCTCCAGTGAAAGCCTTAGAAATGAGTCTTATTTGGGCTTTGATTGTCAGTCCCTAAAACAATCTCTGAAGTTAGAGGCAGAGATCCTGTGATTGGTCAGGCCTGGGTCATGGGGCTCCCAAGAATGGGGTTAAAGTTCAGCTCTATATGGACTGAGAATAGAGGACCAGTGGTTCCTATCACTTGAAGAAGAGAGATAGAGGCAGAAACAATAAACGTCTATCACATCATCAATGATTACCCACCAGCAGACCTAGCTTCTTCTGCTGACCCTCCTTTTCATCCCCAGATAGATCAACCTCTGAACTTTGGTAAGGATCTCTTCTCTTAAATGGTTTTTCACCTATCTCGGTCGGTTAAGGTCTTTCTCTTCCCTTAATATCAGGTTCAAATATGATCTCCCTTTTGATGACTCTTGATAAATGTAGTCTCTCTCCCTTTTCTTAGTATCCTAGTTATTTCTACTTCTTTTGTAGTTATCTTTTCACACTTTGTCCTATGTTTTACTTATTTGTATACATTGTGAGCTACTTGTGGGAAAGGGCTGGATCCATTTTTCCGCAGTTGAAGCTGAAACCTCCTCAATCGCTGTGATCAGATGCATACCGGAGCCGCCAGGGCGCGCTAGGTGCCAGGCCGGAGGCCGCTGGGGGCGGGAGGCGCTGTGATCGGCAGGTGTGGCCGTCAATCGTGCGCAGGCGGGGGCGGGACGGCTGCCTGGGAGGCCAGTAGGCGGGAGGCGGGGCCTTCATGAATGGGGAGCGCGGCGAGCGGGCTGCAGTCGGCGCTCGTTGGGGAAGCGGGAGTCCCAGCCGGGAGTGGGTGGGAGGAAACGAAGTGGGGGAAGGGAAAAAGCGCGGGGGGGGGGTGAGGTGGCGGGGAGGGGCAGTGCCGGGGCGGCGCGCGGAGAGCAGCAAGGCACGGGTGTGAGTGCAAACCGTGGGCGCTGTGCTGGGCGCTTCTGTGCCACTGCCCGCTGCGCTGCCTCCGCCGTCGCCGCGCGCCGTCGCCTGACGGACCCCCGAGGAGCCTCCGGGGCCCGCAACCGGGCTGAGGAGTCTGGACTGGGGAAGCGGGCGCTGAGGGAGGAGCCGAGTCCAAGCAAGCCGAGCCCAGGGCCCCCGGGCGTGGAGGTGGGGGGCTGAGGCCCCCGAGGGGGCCCCGCCGCGATGGGCAACCTGGAGAGCGCCGAGGGCGGCCCGGGCGAACCGCCGTCTGTGTCGCTGCTGCCGCCGCCCGGCAAGATGCCGATGCCTGAGCCCTGTGAGCTGGAAGAGAGGTTCGCCCTGGTGCTGGTGAGAGCGGAGCCCAGTTCCTTCCCCTTCCTACCGCCCCCCAGGTCCCAGCGCCCCGGGTGGGACTTGGCCGCGATTCGCCCGCCCGGCCCACCCCTTCAGTCAGGGCTTCCGACAGACCCCGGCCTCCAGTGCCTTTCCGAGAACCCTTGAGCAGCCGCCAGCCGGCCCCGACAGCCCCGTCTGGGACCTCCCAACCGACGCTTCAACCTCTGGACACTTAGGAGAAGGGGTCCCCAGCCTGGGACCGCCGCAAGATCCAGACTTCTTCCTCCCCGCCCGGCTTCTGCTGCCCTTCTCACTTCTCCCCACTTCC
Source organism: Eidolon dupreanum (assembly GCA_028627145.1). Lineage (NCBI taxonomy): Eukaryota > Metazoa > Chordata > Mammalia > Chiroptera > Pteropodidae > Eidolon > Eidolon dupreanum. Next base: position 41,903,421 of record CM053503.1, on the reverse strand, counting down.
CCGACAGCCTCCCTGGGTCCCTAGAAATTCTCATTCCTAAGCCTTGGGTTGGTGCAGGGGAATTCAGAAACTTGGAGCCGGCCCACTCCTCAGCCTAAGTCAGGGCTCTCTGACTGGGGAGACCGCCTCTCGTGTTAATATGGAGGCTTTCCAGGGAGTGGGTCCCACTCCCAGCCCGGACCAGATGTTTTGGGGGAAAGAAGAGGGATTGGGAAGGGGGCTGGCAGCTCTTGAAGGGGGTGGAATAAAGAGAGATGCCATTCTACTTATTTTCAGAATGGCCTGCAGGCATCTTGCAAAGTTATAGTAGATTTATCTAAAAGGGTTGAACATGTGGATAAGCCATTTCACTAGTGTATTTTTCCAATTGAAACAATACACAAACCATCCCGCCTGCCTTTTTATGTTAAGCCCTGATGGTTGGTTTCTGTTCTTTGCCTGTGCTGCTTTGTAGTCTTTTTGTAGGTTCCCAAATGATCTATACGGATAAGTTTTTAGAGCTGATTTTGGGATTCTTTGGTGTGGGAACTGGAATGGTGTTGGTGGCTCTGTGGATAGAGAGGATCTGAGCTGGTATCACTGGGATGAAGCCAAAGAATATGTTGGAGCTAAAAATGAAATTTCGGAAAAAGAAAGTAAACTGGATGATAGAATATTTGCTAACAGAGGTAAAAGACTTGGAGAAATAGTTCCTCGTTCCTCAAGGAACTCTCTAAGAGGCAGTGTTAATGCTGCTGTTGTTGTTGGTGTGGCTTGAAGGGCTGTCTTGGCTTTTGCCCATGAGGAGGGATAAGTTGTGGACTTAGCAGCCTTATTGGATTTCATCTGCCTTGGAATAGGGAGATTAGATCTATTGGCATCAGTGGAGCTGTGTAGAGATCCTGATCTCTGATGGTGGAGAGCCTGACATCTGCCCACTGGCACCACAGACAGGTCAAAGAGGATCCACAGGGTTCCAAGGGGAAGCAGTGTTCCTGGCACCTCTCTGCCCACCAGCCCTGGAAAGGGCTGAAGGGATCTGAACCACACATCCTGTGTCCCTCTGCATTTCCCTTAGCCTCCTTAGAGGGATGGAGTGAGTCAGTGACTACTAATGGGCTGTGGCCATCTCAGGCTGAGGAGGAGAGCCTAGGACTCTGGGACTCTGTGCCCTTGAGAACAAGAGCTCAACTGTTGGGAAAAAGAGTGGGAGGGAATCTGCACTCCAGAGGGGGTTTGAAAACCCCCGGTGAACTGGCTCAAGGTAACTTCAGAAATTGGAGGAAAAGGGGTGGTCTGAAGTGGGGCTGCCAGGCTCTTTGCTGTGAGAGCTCAGAACCAGAGTTGATCATGTCCTCATCGGAGCTTGGTTGGTAAATTTGCTCAGCTGGCACATTGATGACTTAATATTCACAAAATGCATGTGGTGTCCTGATTACTAGCCAGAGCACCCAGAGAGTCCAGGTTAAGCAGGGGACCAGACCACCCACTTGCAAACCTTCTTTTCTCTATAAAGTTTTGATTTGTTTCCTTGTGGCTTTTGTTTTGGTTTTATTTCTGTGTCTGAGCTGCTGCTGATTGGGAGGTTGGAACAGGGCAGGCCAGGGCTAGTTAGCTATATTAGCAGAGAAGGATTTTACCTCACTTTTCCAACACAGGGAAATCATGCTATCTTGGGCATTTGAGCTCTTCTCTGGGGGCTCTTAAAGATCTCTTTTCCTCTGATCCTGAAACATGCCCTTCAGAAACAGTACTGGCCATGGATGCTTGACCCTGGAATAGGCTCAGGTATATTTCTTGAACAGTCAGGAGAAGCAGAGTATAGTAGAAAAGGCAAGGGCTCTTTCTTAGCAATTGTCTTAAATTCTCTGAGCCTCATCTATAAATTTTATAGATTTGCTCATCTGTAAATTGGGGCTAATAATACTTTTCCTGATGGGACTGTGAGAATTAGGTGAGCCGTGTGTAAGGCATTGGTACCCAGTAGGTACTCAATGTAGATTAGCTGCTTTTATTGATTATGTGAGAGACAAGCTGCTCTTTTTTCACCCTTTTTCCCCCAGATTATGATTAATTTACTTTCTGAAAAAGCCAACTAGTATTTTTTTTGGAGGGGTGGGGGTTGAGGTGACATACTGGTGTCCTTGTTAAGCATAGGGACTTTCACGTCAAAGTGGGCTCAAATACTAGCTCTTCACAGTGGGCTCAAATACTAGCTCTTCACAATCTCCAGTTAGAAAAGTGTTTGACCTCAAGCAAGTTAGTTAATCTTTGAGTCTCAGTTTCTTCTTATAAATGAGGATAATAACAGTATTTGCCACATGAGGTTGTGTGGATTTAATGAAACTAGAAGTCAAGTGCTCAGCAGAGTCTGGCATCTACTATATGCTTAGCAAATGGTAGCTTTTAAATTTGTAGCTCTTAGCAATGACTCAGATCTGCGACCATTTGTAGTTTCAAAATGGGATTTTAAGTGTAGAAATCTGATGAAACCAATTACCCAGTTCCTTATAGCCAGTCTCAGAGATATATCTGCTGCCATCCCAATGTGTCTATGGAACCCCCTCTCCCCCCGAAAAGCACCCTGGTTGAGGAAGTTGTATCACTTCTGAGTCAAGATCACAGGCTCCCAGCTTTCTGGTGTAGACACATGATCTGACCCATAGCTTGTCAGCTGAGGTTGGATAGCTCCAGGTTTGAGGCCAGGAGGTAATTTGTTCAGGACATTAATTCCAAGAATTCTAACCTAGCCCACTGCCCTAATCCCGGGCTTCCCTACTGGTGTGCTGGGATACTGATCTCCTCATTCCTGAGGGCAGCTGAGGTCCCCTATTGGTCCCCTTTGGCTAGGATCAGCTTCCACTATACCCTGTGTACTGTACAAATAGTATTATTTTCTAGGTGTGCCCTGGTATGAAAAGGTTGTGAAGCTGCCGTTAAGCTGTTTCCTTGAGATTCTTCCTTACTCCCTTGTGTGTCTGAGCGGCAGCTCCCATTCTGTTGAGAATTCAGAAGTTTAGAGATGGGCGGTTATTGGGGCTCCTCTTTATTAATACCCGAATGAGATCCGATTTCTGGTCCGATAAAGCCCAAGTCTGTATTTTGGTTCCAACTAGATTACTGTTTACCCTCAATTACTCAGAAGCTAGCATTCTGGCCACTACTGGCCTTTCCTTAGAGAGGGGAGGCAGAGGGCTTTAAGGGCATTGAAAGGATAGCTGTCAGCCTTTGCTGTATTTGCACCCTGATTTTTCTCTTTGCTGATTATCATTGAAATGGAGCCTAAAGGTTCTGATGCCAGAAAAATCCCTGGATATCCCTCAGAAGGAGGCTCTCAGGACATGAGGGTGGGTGGGGTCGTGTGACAGGCTGTCCCTGCCAAGGCTCCTCCTCTCACATTTTCATGGTGACGACTGATGACTTGGGGTTTTGCTATAAGTGTAGCATTGATGTGGGAGCTAAGCTGGCCTGGGTGCTAGTTGTCTAAGAGGCTTTGATGGGCCTCCTTTGACACAGAAAGGGCTGGGAAAAAGTTGGACTAAAATATCAAGTTCCAAATCACCATGGTGGCAATTTTTTTTTCCCAGTCCTGGAGGTTTTGGTGAATTATAGTTCAGGCTGGACTAGAACTTAGGGGAAGGAAAGAGCCCTTGACAGCAACTGGTCAGAGGAACCCCCACCCCTGTTCAGAGATTCCACTAAGACCCTAGGCCTCATTCCCTTGACCTTCCCACATGACTGCTGCCTTAGACTGGGGGAAGTGTGTGTATGTGTGTGTGGGGATGGACTCCTTGTCGTTTGGGAATTTTTCGATTGCTCAGAGGGAGTTTTTTTTTCCCCTTTTTCTCTTAAAGTAATACTCATTCTCCAAAAAAAAAAAAAAAGTATGGGCAATTTAGAAAGAAGAAAAGACTGAAGATTTAAATTGAAGAAAAACATCCATATTTTCTTTAGTTACTTTGTCAAATGGAGCCAATGTGTTTTAAAACTTTTAATATATTTTTCTCTGCATAGGGTTTTGTTCAGTGTTGTGATATTAGTGTGTGTGTGTATTTCTATCCAGTTTTTTTTATTTTATCAGTTTTCTCAGCCTAATCATTATAAACATTTTTAAATGCTTGCACAATGGTCCATCAAGTGAATGTACCATTGTTTACTTAACTACTCTCCTACTGTTGGACATTTAAGGTTGTTTGCTTCTGTTTGCTATCATAAACAATGCTGTGATGAACATCTTGATGTACAAATCCATTTCAATATTTAGCATTTTCCTTTCAATATTTAGCATTTTCCTTTGGATGGAAACCCAAAATTGAACATTCTGAGTTGTAGGATATGTTTCAATTTCCTAAATACACATTTCCAAATGGTTTTCTAAAAAGGGAATAATGCATGTGAATGTTCTCAAAGGGAGGGAGGAGGATGAAGAATAGCTTCTTTTCTCCTGATTATAAAAATAATACATGCTTATTAAACAAATTTGGAAGTTAAAAATATAAAAATAGTTTACGGCCATGCCACCCTGAACAAGCCCAATCCCGTCTGATCTCAGAAGCTAAGCAGGATTGGGCCTGGTTAGTACTTGGATGGGAGACCACCTAGGAAGACCAGGTGCTTGTAGGCGAAAAAAATAAAAAATAAGGATTGTAAGCTGACAAGGTGCTTGCAATCTGTGAGGTCAACCAAGGGTTGCCTCACCTAAAAAAAACAAAATTAAATTAAAAATATATAAAATATATAGAAGAGTATAAAGAAGAGAATTAAAATCACCTGTTATCTCACTATCTACTATTAACATTTTTTTGCTATAACAGAACATTCAGTTTCCTATCCACATAGAGGTCATTTAATGATGATTGTATTGGCCATTTCCATTGGTGGTCAGGAGGCTCTTCCACTAATGGCTCTCATGGTTTCTGTTTTATCTTGCTAGATTTTGTTTTCAGTCTGAAGAATCACTTCTTCTATGTAGCCACTCTGAAGTTCGTCTTCTAATTTTTAACATCTGATTCTGCTCTAACCATACGCAGCTTCTCATATATAATCTATTCTTTATACTTTCTGTATGCTGCATTTTTAGGGATTTGCTCAAGAACTTCAAGAATCTTTGAATACAATATCTTTAGCCTCTCATGTGGACTCTCACATACAACCAATTGCACAAGACTGGTGGTCTTCAGCAAGCCCATGACAGCACCAACTCTCTGCTACTAACATTTTGATATTCTAACTCTCTCTCTATATATGTACATATATATTGTAACAATTATGATCATACTGTGCATATTGTTTTGTAAACTGATTTTTATTTTACTATTTTAAGCATTTTCTCATTTGTTTAAATATTCTTCAGTATCGTGATTTCATGACTGCTCAGTACTCCATATTTTATTTTATTACTGCCTTATTTCTCTCTCTCTTCTATGAATAACACTGTGATGAATATCCTGTGCATACATATTTGTGTGTATTTCTGATTATTTCCTTAGGATAAGTTGCTAGAAGTTGAGTTATTTGGTCAAAGGGTATATGCTTTTTAAAGGCCTTTCAGAAATATACCTTCTAAAAAAGTTGTACCAGTTGGCTTTTCCATTTATAGTGTGTCTTCCTTTTTCTATAAGCTATCTATTACTGGATGATTTAACTTTTTAAAAATTTTTGCCAATTTCATTAATGAAAAATGGTGTCTTGTTCTCCATTGCATTTCTTTTGACATTTCATCATAAGTGCTTTGGCCATCTTTTGTTTGTGTCCATTGCTCATGGTTGGGGATTTATCATATCTACATATTTCTATGTAATAAATGCGTACATTTCCCACACTTTTTCATTATAAAATATTTTTCACATTAAAGAACATGTAACTATTATGTAAGATTAAAATAATAATAAGATGGGCACCAGTATATCCACTGTGTGTTCTTGGAATTAATTGCTTCTTGTCCCTTAAAGTTTCTTCTCCCTGCTGTCTTATTTTGGATGAAAAACCCCTTTAGCTTAGGACTTGTTCGGTCTGTTTCTGCAGCTGGGATAGTCCAGGTGGCAGCCACACTAGTGCTTCATAGCTCTGTCTGTGGAGAAACAACTACAGCTGGTGAGAACAGGAACTGGTCGTGGTGGAAATAGCTAATCTTCAGTGAAGTGAAAAAAGAAGCCAAGGTGGAGAGGAAATGAGACCACAGATCCTCCCCTGCCCCTGAGATTGCCTGGGAGGCTGGCTGGAGCCAGGGCCCTGATTCTGTGGTCAAGACATAGTATCCGCCCCAGAACTGACTGTAGTGGGCCCAGGGGACAGCAGTGCTGGTTGCCTGAAGTCCATGTGTTAGCTGGTCAGCCAGGCTGGTCGCCTCCATTCTGGAGAAACGTTTCTCCCAAGTCTGAGCTGAAGCAGTGCCAGGGAAAGGCCAGAGGTTCATTCCAGTTCGGAAGTGCACTTCAGAGAAGAGGAAGGAACTTTTTCTTTGAAGATAAGAGAGGGTGCTGTCTCCACATAGCTCCCCTCTACCCTCAAATCTCTCTGGCTACTTCAAGGCTCCCTTTTGGAATAGCACCAGATGGGAACTTAGGGATTTTAAGGTTGTCACCCATGAAGAGAAGTAGATTCCAGAATAGAGATGACTGGGTAGCTAGAATTCCTCAGTACCTATTCCTAGTCTCTCTTTTGCCTCCCTTGGCAGAATCACACCTTTGTATCATGTTTTCCTCCTACGTGGGAAAATGAGCCCCCCTCCCACCCCCCAAGAAAGATGTGGAGGTGTCAGGCTGCCTCTCTGTTCTTGAGGTACTCTGGTTCTCTTTGCCTCCTACCCTCCTCTCTACTTCTTTTTTCATCTTTCAGAATCCTCTTTCCAGATTTTCTTACCCTTTCTGTCTTCAATCACCTTACAACAAAGGCATGAGTTCGGAGTTTGTGTATTGAGTAGGGGAGGACCTGGTTAGAGTTTTTAGGGGAGCAGTTTTCTCCTCCCAGCTTTACTAATATGCATTCTCTTCTCAGCTTATAAGTACTCTGAGGTCCTTGAAAGGTATTCTAAATAATGGTCAGAACTACAAGGGGCTAGCAGAATTATTTACGTGACAAATTTTGCCAGTAGAGGAATGGTTTAGGCTATTGTATACCTGTGTTGGTTCAGTTCTTGTCCTCATCTCTTCCCCTTGTCCCTTCCCCATTTCTTTTACCACCTTCTCACCCTTACCCAGAGTTATCACCAGGGCTGGAGCTGAGCTGGTGGCCTTGCCTCTGGGTCCCTAAAAATATTAACAGGAAAGGTATGTATTCTCTTCCTCCACTGCTTGCTCATTTCTATTTAGATCTAGACTAGAGAATGTGCATAACCCTCCTTCAATTACTCAGCCCCTATCTAAGTAAGAGCTGGGGATGAGCCTGGTGTGGGTACTTTAGGAGATGGTTATCCTGCTTTAAGAATAAACTACAGCTTAGAGCTGAGTTAGTTTCTGCTCAGTTTTTACCAGCTTCCTTGCAGGAAGCTGGGGAACCAATCCCTAGATCTTCCTAATGTTTCCCCTGAAACCTGAAAAAAATCCATCTGGGCAGTAGTTGATTTAAAAGACTTGCTGGCTCAGAATTGTATGAAAGAAGGAATATCAGTTTGGAGTCAGAAGAGTTGGGTTCTGATCTAGCTTTATAGCCTTTTTTTTTCCCAACTGAATGACCTTGGGCAAAACCTAGAACTTTTCTGAGCCAATTTCATCTTTTATGAAATGGGTGATGATAATACCTTCCTTACAGAGTTTTGAGGATATTTAAAGTAGACAACATAGTGAAAATACTTCGTAATCTATAAAGATTCTACACATAAATGTTTGTGCCATATACAGTACTCACTACACCACCTCTGTTACTGTAAGTTAAAGTGGTTTTCCACGGGGGGAGGTGGTGTCCCAGCGAGGAATTTGGGGAAACAAGTGAGGATGTTTTGTTTATCACACTGAATGGGGGTTGTCCCTGTGCCTGAGCACCAGGGACATTAACCATCCTGAGATGTTTGGGTCAGCCTCACACAATAAAGAAGGGTCCTGTCCACAAAGCTGATAGCTCCCCCTGCTTAGAATCCTCTTCTACTAATCGGTACCTCCATTGCCTTTGTGTGTCAGTTGGGGATGACGGTTCAAGAGCAGTAAAAGTGAAGGCAGAGCCATAGTTTTTGGTGCTTTCTTGGTTTTCCCATTTCCTATTACCTTCAGCCTAGAGGCAGGCTTCTTTTTATTACCTCTATTGGTAGATTTAGTGCCCAATTATCTGATTCCCTCTGTTCTGTGGGCTCTATGCTAAAACTTATCAAGGAGCAGCTTGTGGTGCACACACTTCACTGCTGACCTTTGCCTACCCCCTTGTTAGTTCCTCAAACTAGGGTAAAAGTTCTCTTAGTTTGGGAATATATTTGAGCAATTTTTCAACAATGCTGCTACATCTTTCAGATAACAGAGTCTTTTTAAAATCCAGTTAAATCTGTGATCCCTAATACTCCCTCCCCCCATGCACAGAATTTGGGGAGTTTAAAGCCCATTCTTGCATCTGCTAGGGAATCCCTGGCTTTGAGCCTAGAGGAATAGGAAGATAGAGCTGGATGAGGAGAAGCCACTGTAGGAGCTTGTTGATACAAACAGTACTCTTGATATTTTAGAAGGAGGAGTCCTGGTTATTATTTCAGATACAAGGATGCCTCTGTTGGTGGTTCCGAAAAAAAGAGCTTGTTGAAACTTGGCTGACTCCTGTTCAGGGGAAGATAGTCCGGCCCCTGGACATTTTGGTTTAAACTTTGATTAGGGACACTTTGTAGTGGGGTCTGCCCCTTTGAACTAGACCCTCAACCTACAGGAACATCCAGGTAGGGATGACAGGATGTACTTAGACAAGCCAGGGGAACCAGTGGCATCCTTGCAGTGAGGCCCAAAGGTTAGGTCATATCCTGTGTTTGGAGGTACTGCCTGATTGCAGCTGCAACTCCCTCTTGCAGGCCTAAGGTCTCCGGGAACATCCAGACCCTTGGCTTCCCAGGGTGTGCCTGAGAGGGGGGCTGTGAACATCCAGTCTCTAGCGGGTACTTCTGTGCTTAAATCCTCTTTCTGCCTTACAAAAGCAAAACAGCAACAGCAACAACAAAACCCTATACTTTTTTTGACTGTACAGAATATTTCATACTAAAATTTTTGAAGAAAAATTCAAATCTTTTGGGAGCTTTCTTTATTATGAAAAAACTTTTTTTCCCCCCAGGACATAAAAATGTTTTTTTCTTGGTGGAGTCTCCCATCTCATTATTTTAGGAATGCTTAATTTCTTATCTCCACCAAATACCTGGACTTGTATATGTTAAGGAAAGAGAACATTTGTTGGGCATATGCCCCATGCTTTTACATTTAACCTAACAACAGCTCTCTGAGGCAGTTATTTCACTTCTCTTTTACAAGTGATAAAACCAGGGCTCAAAGGGGTTAACTAACGGGGGAAGTTCTCAGCTTTATATATTATATACTTAGGCTTTAAGCAAAAATTTTTAGTTGGATATTTTGTTCATGCTAAAAGGACTGCTAGAAATACAGCTTCTAAAAGGTGCTTAAATCATTGATTACATGTATAGATTTAAAATTGCATAGAACATTTTCTGAAAAGATACAAATAAAACTGATAACAATAGTTACCTCTGGGATGCAGGGAGAGAACCACAAAGGGAAGAACAAGGGAATTTAGCTTTATACTGTTTATATTTTTTATGGGGAGAATGTACTTTTGTGTTAGTTATATAATTAAGTTAAAAAAAAAGAAAAAATCTTAACCTCACTAGAAATCAAGGAAATGAACATTTAAATGATACACTTTTTATATTAATTATCTGGGTGAAATTTTAAAGATTGATAATGTCCATGGTTGTCATTAATGGTACATTAATACACTATTAATGGTAGGGTAATTTGGTACAGACATTTAAGAAAGCATTTTATAAGGTTTATCAATTTTAAATGTGCATACCCTTTAACTCAGCCATCTCACTTCCAGGAAACTGCATTACAGAATTGTTTACACATTTGCATGAAGGTGCATAGAAAGGAACCTCAGAGCTGTATCACTTAACAGTAAAAAACTGGAAATAACTTAATTGTCCATTTCCTGCCCAAATCTATTTCTCTTCTATTCACCTAGTTATCCAAGGCAAATACTATTTTCCCTTCTCCCTTCCCCATACCCAGCCTATCAGCAAGCCCTGCCAGTTCTATCTCCAAAAATATATCTCAGATCTACTCATCTATCTTTACTGCCATCACTTCAGTCCTAGCCAATATTGGCTCTTGCTTGTATTACATCCAACCAACTGGCCTCCAATTTCCTCTTCTGCCCCTTTCTCTATCCTCTCATCCATTCTCCACAAAGCAGCCAAATTTAAAATATAAATCAAATAGTATTATGTCCCTGTCTTAAAAACCTTTAATGGAAAAAAGAAAAAAAAGGAAAAAAAAAGGCAGTCTTGGCCTTGGCCCTTAGAACTGCATTATTTGGTTCCTGCTGACCTCTTCACTTGCACTCCTGTTTATCAAACTCCACGTTATCCTTCTTTCAGTTCAGGACAAGCTCCTTTCTGTTTCAGGACCATTCACAAGCCATTTCCTTTCCTAGAATGCCCTTTTCTTGGGTCTTCAAATGGCTTGGTCCAGCTTATACTTCAGGTCTCAGTTTAAAATATGCCGCCTCTAACAGAGGCCTCCCTCCCTTATTGTCCTCTGTCTTAGTATCTTATTAATTTCTTTTGTATTATTTCCCATTTTGAAATTATTTGTTTGATTACTCATTTATTATCTGTCTCCCCAGACAGCTGACTCCACGAGGGTGGAGACTTTATGTATGCTTATCACTGTATAGCCAAATACCTGCCACTGGGTAGGCACCCAAATATGCCTGTGGCTGATGGGAATCTCTGAGATATGTGTATAAATAGTCTGAAAAGGCAATTAAAAGAAGATTATATATAATGCTTTATAAATTTGTCTGTAAATATATATTTGTTTGTAAACGTATAGAAAAAAGGCCAGGAAGAATCAACACTAAGCTGTTAACTGTGGTGACATATGGAAGGGGATGGATAGGGTTGGGGGCTGAAGAGTGACTCATTTTTTATTCTATAAGCTTTTTAATTGATTGATTTTTAAAAAATAATATGTACTCATATATTTATTCCTCCCTTACGAGAAAAGGAAGAATAAAAATAAGGGAGGAGGACTCAACTTTTATTGCAAAAAAGAAAGCTCCACTCTCTTATTCTCTGCACTGAGCCAAAAAAAAGAGCAAGAGGGAGAAAGACCACTAGTGGGATCAGCAACTGGCCACAACCCTTTCCCTGCCCTGTGCTGAACTTGGCACTGAGTAGAAAGAATCCTAAGAGGTGTTCTCCTGCCCTGAGGCTGTATTTTAAATTCTTAAATGTAGGTATGATCTTAATCCCCCAGACATAGCCAAGCTGTATATTTTTAGCCTCTTTCATTTCTAGGCCAGTGAGAACTGCACCTCTAGCCTTAGCAGAGCTGTAACAGGTGAATTCAGCAAAGAAAATACACATGAGCTCTGGGCTTCACTGCAGCTAAACTTCTCAAAGTCAAGTCAGTTCAATAGCCCTTACTGTCATGGAAGCCAGATTCTCTAGATTCTTGTTTCCTAGGAATACGGATAGCTAATTACTTTAATAGCTAACATTTATTGAGTGCTAATCTCATGCTAGGCACCATGCAAAGCTCTTTATACACATTATCTCATTTAATCATCACCACTGTATGCAGTAGTTATCATTATCTCCATTTTACAGGTGAGGAAACTGAGGTCCAAGGAGGTTAAATGGCTCATTTAGGATCACACAATTAGTAGATGGTAAAGTCAGGATTTGAATCCAAGCAGTCTGACTCCAAAGCCCACATCTTAAACAACAATCTCCTCCTCTTTCTACAGTCAGCCCCCTTTGCAATCAGTCCTACTTTGGAGGGCATTGTGTAGATTATGGCAGAATGTAGGGGAAGTTCCAAGACAAATCTTCCTTTGCTAAGAGGTGGTGGGAAGATTCAGGCTTTGGAGTTAGCCGTACTTGGATTTGGATCCAGGCTCTCATACTAGGACATTGGCTATTCAACGAGCTTTATTCTTTTAAATTACTTTGGGATGTACACAAGGCATATGAAAAAATAAATATTGCCTTTGCCTTCATGGAGTTTAGAAGGAAAGACAGACTCCCCCCCGCTACTTCCACCCCTGACTTATGGTTGTTGTTGTCTCTCCTTAAGAACTGGATCTCTGAAGGCGGGATGTCTCCTCCCATGCACTTGCGCTATGCATCCGGAGCTTGGTACCCCTGGGAGGCCTGGAGCACCTGGGGTATGGTCCGTGGCTCCACCTGGGGCATGAACCCAGGACCTTCTGTGTGTAAAGCAGACATGCTAACCACTACACTGTGGAGCCACCCTGAAAGACAGATATTAAATAAATATTTAATTATAAATTATATATGTCCTTGGGAGGCAAAGAACAGATTGTTAGGAGAGAGAATAGCTAAATGAGGGCCAGAGACAAATAGCCTTGAAAGCGATCTATTTTCATTTCATTTTCCTTTCTTCCTTGATTTATTAAGGAAATATGTCTTAGGTGCCTACTGTATACACAGCACTTTCTCAAGTGCTTTGGAGAATACCAAAGAAATAGAAGACAATGCTCGCTAAGCTGGAGAGACAGAATATATAGTTAGAACTGTACTTTGAACAACTAGAGAATTAAAACAAGTGTGTGTCCTCAGGTTGTCCATGAGGCATTCTGTGTGCCTTATCTTAATCATAATATGGGGATACTATTTGTCTTTCCAAATCACATGTATTTGTGAAAACCAAATGAGATCCTAGGGTGATGGGTGTCACCCTGCTACAGGCACAGAGGATTGGAGAGTTAGGGGAGGGTCAGCATGGCATAGAATTATTAATCTGGCAGTGTTTTAAGAAGGGCATGGACTTTAAGTCAGGTCTTAAAGGTGACAAGTATGGATTAGGAGAGAGGAGGCTGTTGTAGGCCAGGAAGCATATGGGAGGGAATTAAAGAGGGAGAATGAACCAGCTGTATGAGGGGCAGCTGGGAGTCCTGCCTGCTGGGTTAGAGGAGTCCTGTTACAGACAGAGAGGTGAGCTTGGATTAGAATGGATGATCAGTTCACAGAAAATTTTGTGTGAAGAGCCACCGATTGTTAGAAAAGGCTATGGAGGCCTTTCTGCCCAGCTTTCAACAAGGGATAGACATTAATTGGTAAGTGCTTCCTGGCCATTTATGGGTTTGTTCATTAATGTTGAATGATTACAATATATGAGAAATAAGTAATTAATCCTTACAGGTTAGAGAATCAGAATAATTTGCTTTAAAACTGGGTAGGAGATGATCCTACAGTTTACCTCAGAACTGCAGAAGTCCAAAAATGTAAAAGCTTCCATTTCTAGTTATCAAGTTTTAGGTTAATTCTTTCCTTTGTTAAATCTTTCTTGATTTCCTTTGGAGTGAAATGTCTTGTACTAAATAATTTGTATGATTAGCAATGACTTGTTCATAGTAGCTGCTTAACACATTTCATTGCATAGTAACAGTGTCCATTGTTTGTGATCCACTTTCTACCTGCTAGTGTTTTCTTACACACTGTATTAGGGAAGGGGGTAAGGGGATGGCACCCTCTCCCAGCTAGTCATCTAGGCCAGACACTTGGGAATCACTCTGGACTATTTCTTCTATCACCTTCTCTATATCTACTACCACTGCTATAGTTGTTCCCATTGCTTCACTAGTCTGTTTTAATAAACACCCTAGTAGTCTCTCTATTTCAGTCTTACAGATCTACCCATCCGAATTCATGTCATAGTCGTATGTAAAGATCTGGGGGAAGGGGTTCTAGAAAGAGAAAGTAACCTACACAAGCCTTGGGGTAGAAAGGAACTTTGCACATTCAAGGGACTGAAGGAATGCCAGATTGGTTGATTAGGATGCTAAAGAGATGTCTGAGAAGGCAGAAGAGAGGTAGGGAGGGCCCAGGTCATGGGGACCTTGTTGGCCTGCCTTGGTAAGGAGTTTGAATATTAATTTTAGGGGGAGTGACCTGATCTGCTTTATAGTTTTAAGAGCTCATTGTGGCTGTTGTGTGGAGAGCCCTGGAATCTGGCTCCCTTCTGGCCAGCATGTTGGCCTGAGTGAGGTTAGGCTCCTCACTCAACTCTGCCTGGCAGAGCTATCATGCCCTCTGCCCTTTCAGGTTTGACTGGTGCTCAGCCCTCACTCCTATACCCCCACTCAGGCCAAAAAGGGCAGTGCCTCTGTTAGGCTGGCCCCAGTGTTTGGCATGCCTCCTGGTGGCCTGAGCCTATAATTTGGTGAATTGACTGGTTACAAAAATAAAAAGCGCGACCTATAACTAAAGCTGAGTGGATTCAGTAAAGAGGGAGCTTTTAATTTGCTGAGGTCCTGGGCTGTATTTAACTGGAGAAGAAATGTGTCTCCTCCCTAGGCGCTGCTCCATTTTCTGCCTTTAGTGCCTGCTCTGAGGCAGGTTAGGGTTTGTGAGCCTGGGGGTGAGCTATGGGGACTTTAGGGAGAAACAGGATGGGATGTTAGGGATCAACGACAGGTTCGATGCGGCTGCCTGGGAAGTTGGCATTATTCAGTCTTGCTTCTTATATAGCACACTGTGATGAAAATAGAGTTTTTAAATGTTTGTGTGATCACTCATTTATTCATTTAACAAAATTTTATTGAGTGTTTGCTCTGTATTTTAAACGTAAGGAATACCATAGTGAACAAAAGAGACAAAGAGACCTGCCCCATAGAGTTCACATTGTTTTGGGGAGAAAACCAAAAAAGACACAGGTATATAATATAATATTAAGTAGCAGTAAGTGCAATGAAGAAAAAGAAGGTAAGGGGATAGAGAGAAATGGGGGGCAATATTTTAGATAAGGTGACAAGGCAAATTTTGGGATTCAGATATGAAAGATAAGGGAAATAGTAAAGGGCAACTATCTGTGAACTCTAAATCCTGGCTCCCAGCATTTCTCCAAGGAAAGGGCTCCCATGGTGGTGCAGCCAGTCTGGGCAGGGGTCAGATAAGTGCCCCTCTGGGGGCCCCTCTGGATCCTCGCCCCGGGATCCTGTGGTTGCCTCTCCTCAGCTTCACTTGTCAGAACTGTCTGCAGGGTGAGTCAGGGTGCTGATTAACTGTAAGTAGACACCTGTCTTTCCAGGGCTCCTCAAGCCTGATTCTCTCAAGATTTCTTGAAGTCACTTTGTGTGTTCTTGGCTAGAGGAGGAAGAAGTCTGGCCTGAGAAACTGCAAGGAATGCAGGGATTCTTCTGCCTATGACTGGATGCCCAGCCAGGCCTTTTGCAAGAGCTTCAGGGCTCAGTGGACTGGGATTTGAATCCTGGCTCTGCCATTTATTAGCTCTGTGACTTTGGACCAGTGCCTTAGCTTCTTTAAGCCTCAGTTTCTTTATCTGTATGATCAGGGTAATACTATTCAGCTTCTAGGGATTTTGTGAGGATTAAATAGCAAATGTAAAGGATTCAGGGCAGTGTCTGGCATAGGGTGCTCAATAAATTTTAAGTTGAAACGTTCTACGACCACTAACCTCTCAAAATCAGGGATTTGGTATTAAGGAGAATATTCAAGAAATATTCTTGCTGATGGGTAGAGACTGGTTCTGTGTATCTCAGAGTTATAAAATCACTAAACCGTACTCCATATGTTAGTCCCCTGCCTTCCTACTTGATGCTGTTGGCCTTGTCATGACTTCTTCGTAGGCCTTAGGACCTCCATGAATCGGCAGTCCTTGGCCTGCCCTTTTCACCTTTGGTACAGCCATTGAAGGATTGGACTTTAAGAACCTTTTGGCCTGGAACTTTTACCAAGGCCAGCACAGCCAATGTAGGCCTGCCAATGTTGAGACCTATACTCCCGGGACTGTATTGAACTCTGGGGTGGTGGAGGCCACAGTTACGTGGGCTCATTTGCAGATTGGCACTTCCCTCCCCTCAATGCTAGCCTTAGAGTGAGGCCCAGATGATGTTCTCAAATGGATGGATGAGATATAGCTAACTGAGAAAGAGCATCTTCATATGAACCTTCTGTGTCTAAAGTATGCTTTGGGCCCCTTACTTTGGACAGACTTCTTGTTTGTGCTTGTGGTATTTTGTTTTTGCTTGCTGCTCCACAGAATCAGCATCACACAAGCACTCATTATCCTCAGGCCCTGGCAGTCAGGGCACTTGGTGAATCCCTTGTAAAGTGCTCATGTATGCACATTATTTTCTGTTGCATCTGGCATGAGTTCCGGATTGATGGTCCAATAGCAACCACTAGTTGCTAATTACTGCTGGCATCGTGGGAGACTAAGGAATTAAGAATCTTATGCATTTATGGGGCAACAGGTCCTGGTGAGCTCCCAAAGCATTTGTCATTTCCTCAGAACATCCTTGTTAAAAGCTGTGAGCATAACCTCAAGAGTTGAGGGGTAGCCAGCTAAACAGTATCTGGTGACATCTAGCTTCTCAGTCAATTCCCTCCAAGAATTATAAAGAAACCACCTAGCACTTGTAGCCTATAGATGCCCAGGGAAATGTTAAGATGGTGTCATGACATTGCAAAGTATCAGCTGCCTCCCTTTGATTGTCTCAGAGGCAAGAGAGCAGAGAGCTTACCTCAGGCCTACTCTATGGCAAGACAGGTAAAGGTAAAGATTCACATCAGTACCCTGGTAGTGTGGAGGGCCTCTGAGGTGGCGAACAGACTGGTTAAGGTGTCATCTTCCCCACCTGGAGACGAGGAGAGGGACACAATACCAGCCCTCAAAGACTCCTCAAGTGCACCCTAGTGTTCATTCATGCAACAAGCATATATCAAGCACTTAGAATTGTGTTAAATGCCAGAGAGGAAAAGGTGACTAAGACAGTGTCTGCCTCAGGAGTTCAATCTAGAGGGGGAGACAAACACATTAAACATATAATTGCAATGTACAGCTTGGGAAGTGCAGTGGTACAGATATGCAGGAGTGTCTGGGGAGCACAGGGGAGAGGTGGGGCCAGGTGAATACTGCCTGGCTACAGGGATAATTAAGAGTTGGAGAAGTGTGGGAGAGAAAGCATTCCAGGTACAGGGGCCAGCATGGGCAGAGACATGAAGGTGAGACAGCACAATGTGTTCAGAGAATCCTCATGCAGCTGCTTGGGCCTGTTAGAGTGTGAGGTATAAGGCAGAGAGTAGTGAAGAGCGAAGGCTGAAGTGATAAGGAGGGCTTTGAATGCCGTTTTGAAGGGAGTGTACTTCATGCTTTTCATAGGAGAGTGGCGTAGTCCAATTTTGAATTGTGGGCAGGTCAGTCTTGACAGTCAATCAGAATTAGAGGTGGGCAGCTCAATGGGGGTCTGGTAGTGTTGACGATGATGGGAGCCTGCATCAGGGCTGGTTTGCATGGTGAAAATGATGAGACAGAATCAATAAATACTTAAAAAGATTAAATTTTGAGGACGTAGTGACTGATTACATTTGACATTGGGAAGGTAGAGATGAGGGAAAAGGGAGGAATTTAGGATTCCAGATTTCTAGCTTGCTAGATTAGTTAGATGGAGGTACCATTGGTTAAGAGAACACAGGAATAAAAGTAACAGCAGAGAAAGTGATGAGGATAGTTGAAGACACGTGAGGTTGTAGAGCCTGTGGAAGTCTGGGTGAAAGTTGTAATGGGTGGTTGGATATTTAAAGCTAAAACTCAAAGGAGAAGTCTGGGACAGAAGTATTTATTTCTATCCCATCAGTATCTACTGGTCAATTAAAATTTGGGGCTGAAAGATTCTCTTGCCTTTTTCTGTATTTCCACAGATAGCACAGTCCTTCAGTGACTAGGAGGGACAACTCCCAGGACTTATGTAGTTGAGAAGAGTAGTTAGGTGAGAGGGCAGAAAATAGAGATTTGTGGGAGAATCAGACCACAGATTTGCAGACTGCAGGTTTAACCTGAGGAAGTCAGGAGAAAGTGGGGGAAGTGGTGGAAGTGAGGGATTTGAGATAAGGCAGAAGACAAATCTCCTCCAGAGGGTTAGAGAAGTTGTCCCCAATCACTCAGCAGAGCACTTTAGTGACTCAATTCTGTCTCCCTGAATTCTGGTCCCAACTTTTCTGTGAATCCCCTGGGTGGCTATTGGTGTCTCAGTCTTATCTTTCAAAGGAGCATGTGTGCAATTGCTCTAACCTAGAGGAATAATAAACATTTAAATCAATATATTTAACCTATACTGGTCAACTATATCTATATAGTCTCTCTTTTATGCATTTTAAAGTACTTCAAGATTGTATTTTGCCTATGTGCTTAGAAGCTAACTTGGGTCAGCGGCAACGCCTGGAGTAGCTCTGCCCAGTTACAGTTCATAGAGCCCTTCTGTTGTGCCAGGCACCATGTAGTGTTTTTCATTCATCTCTTCATTCAATTCTTACAGAGGTAGATATTATAATATTTATTTTATAGATGAGAAACAGGTTCAGAGAAGTTTAATAATTTTCCCACTGTCTCATGAAAAGTACCAGGATTCAGATCTAGGTTGTCCCTGATTCCAAAGCCCATGCTGTTATCTGTAGCATTCTGAGTGTTTGAAATGTCATTCAGATGTGAGGGAATTGTCACCATGTGGTATCCAACAGGATAGTTCCCTTTTCTTCACATGATCTCTCTCTTATTCTGAGACAGAAGCCTTGAACTTCAGGTGTCCAGCACACGTGCTTCGTTCAGCTGGTTCCACCCCACTTGTGCTGTTTGATGATCAACTAAAGCCAGCCAGACAAATCCAGGTGAACCTTACCAAGTTAGAAATGGAGATTTGTTTTCTTTGTAAGGAGATGGCAGGACATGGTAGAGAAAGCCATGTCCTGGCAAAAGTTATGTTACAGTCTACATATCTGGGTTTGAATCTGGGTTCGCCACTTTCTGTGTGACCTTGAGCCAGTTGATCCCAGATTCTTAATTCTCTCCCCACTTAAACAGGTATAATATTTTATCTCCAGTGGTTATTGAGAACAGCGAGATCATATGAGAAAAGTGCATGGTATATAAGAGACTTTCGGTAATGTTTTTCTCCTGTTCTGTGGCCCTGAGTGAATATAGCACTTAAGATGCCAGACATTGCAAGAAGCAGAGAAGATCCAGGGTCTCTTTGGGTCATAAGGCATGAACTCTCAGAAGGCTCACTCCAAAGAGTTTTTTGCTAGCTGGACAATCAGATGAGATGTGAAAAAGCTGGGACACTCAAAGATGGAGTTGGGGTGTGGGCAGCTATGACTTCTGCCATTAAGCTCTGGCCTTCAGTATATCAAGGGGGACAATGTTGGGAGTAGGGGTCATGGATCAAAAGCAGACCGGGGTCACTATGATTCCTCCCCAAAGAGGACAAGAGCACTGAGGCTGAGGACCTCCTTTTGAGAGCAATTGAAAAAGCAAGGAGACACAGGGGACTTGTAGTGCCTCTGCCCTGCTGATATGACTTGTGACAGATGTGTGCCCATGCCAGGCCTCAGTTTACCCTTCCATAAAGCAGGAATCATGCCCCTCCCACATGTACACTGGAAGTAGGATGGGATTCATTAAGTTTTATGGTTTGATAATAAGCTCCTGGACTTACAGTGAGACTCCTGGAGAGCCAGAGCTGGCTCCCTAGCCCGTGCACTCGGTAAGACTGCGTGCTGCCCCCAGCCAGCCTCTGCTGTCCACATGAACAGCCACAGTATCTATTGAACTTCTATGTGCTAGGCATCCATGTCTAAGAACAAGTGTGTTCAAGATAAACTCCATGCTCTCACAGAGCTTGCAGTCTAGTTCATGAAATAATACAGAATGTGAAAGGTGAATAACAATAAGAGAAAGAAGTGAATCTTCCAAGAAATCTTGTAATTAAAGGGTCTACCACAGTGCCTGACCCAGAGTAGATGTTTATAAGTCATAGTTTCCCCTTTCTTTGTAAATATACAAGTTACCACAAGGCAAAACAGGTCTTCCTTTTGGCACAATACATGATACATCAGACACTAGTGTTGGAAGAATGATCGAATACAATCATCAATAGGAGTTAAGGGCAGTAAAACCCGCATAAGTTCAGGGGAAGAAGTGTGAGAGGGCTGTGTTTTTGGGGGGAGGTTTCATGAGGAAGGTTGATTGTATTTGTCCTGAAGGATGTGTACAATTTGAAGAGGCACAGAGGTAGGCTAATATAATTCATTGTCTCAGAGGAGGCATTGTGTGGGGATACAAGCTCAGGTATTAGGGTCAGAATTGGGTTCACATCCCAGCTCCACTACATATTGGCTATGTGACTCTGGGCAAGTACCACGGCCTTTCAACACCTTTGTTTCCTCACCTATAAAATGGGAATAATCATAGTTTCACCTTCGCAGAGTTGTTATGAGCATTAAGTAATATAATTCATATAGAGCTATTGTCACAGTTCTGTCAATAAATGTTAGCTTTTGTCATTATTACTATTTTTGTTTTGATGGTAGCATCATTATTATCCTGCTCATGCTCACATGCTTACCCTAGCTGCTAAGACCCTTTGTCATCTGGCTGTTCCCTGCCTGCTGTAGTTTTCTCATATACACTTTCATTTTATTATCGCAAATCACTTGGAAACTCTTAGACTCTTTATGGTGTTTTGTGCTTCCATGTATTTGTAAATGCTGTCTCCTGACCTGGAATA
The DNA here is from genome assembly GCA_028627145.1 of Eidolon dupreanum. Lineage (NCBI taxonomy): Eukaryota > Metazoa > Chordata > Mammalia > Chiroptera > Pteropodidae > Eidolon > Eidolon dupreanum. The sequence goes on along the minus strand of CM053503.1, from coordinate 41,882,694 downwards.
TCTCTGTCTCCTCCTCCTTTGTTGCCTTTGCTTGACTCCCTCATGCTTGATGTTTAAGACTAAATCCTGTAGCATTTCTTACAGGAAGCCTTACATGACTCTTCTGTCCAATTAGATGTTGTCTCTCAGGGATCCCATGGTGCCATGTGCACCTCTCACACAGCCGTGCTGCCTACACTCACCGCTGGTTTGCTTGTCAACCTGGCCCTCTGGATATAAACTTCCTGAATGTAGGGATCCTACCCTATTTATTTTTATATTCCCAGCTCCTAGCTTAGTGCTTGACATACAGTTTTCCAGCAAAATATTGAATAAAAAATACACATACAAAAAAATCTCAGCTAGCATTATGTGTAACATTTACTACCTAGGTTCTGATTTAAATGCTTTACATATATTATTGAATCATTATAGCAACCCTGTGAAGTAGGTACTATTCCTACCTCCATTTTATAAATGAGAAAACCAAGCTCATAGAGATTAAATAACTCTCCCAAGGCTATACAAGTAGTAAGTGGTAGCCAGGATTCATACCAGGCAGTGACTCCTCATTTAGTGCTTTAACCATACTGTGGGACTTGTGATAGGATATTTATTGAACATACAAGAAAAGGTGAAGAGGCCTTATTAGTCATAAATTACAACTCCATGAACACATTTTAAAGACATTAGTAAATGTGTAGAGACACTGTTTGGGGATAGAGGGGAGGTGGGTCTTGCCACTGTCATTTATGAAAGATTTGCTAGAGAAGATGGGATATCACCTGTTGTGAATTGGAGGAGGGGCATGGCTGGCAGTTGGGAAGGGGATGATCTCTCTGGGGTGTAATAGAGTAGAAAACTTAGGGACAGGAAGAAGAGGAATATATTATGGGGGAGATTTAACTTGCCCAATCTTTATTGAGCACCTACTATAGTCGTAAACAAGCTGGTGGTGATCCCTGTGCCCAGGAGCCTGTAGTCTAGCAAGCTATAAGAAGAATCTAGATAAAGAGTAGGATAGGTAAGTGTCTTAGAGTTATGACATAAACTGAAGGATAGAGTTGAAACTCAGATTGAGAAGTCTGGAAGTTTGCTGAGGAAGAAGCAGCATATAAAGAAAGTAATTTAGGCTGTAGAACATAAAGTAGATTAAAGGAAAGAGAGCTCAGAAATAGCAGGACAATGGTGAGAAGTTGGATAATTCCTCTAAAAATAAAGGAGCTGAACAAAGGACTTGGCAGTGGGAGATGTAGTAGCAGTATCAATCAATTATTTAGTAAGCACCTGTACATGATTCAAAGAAGGATAAGATATGACCTTTATCCTTGAGTTCATGTTCTAGTTGTGAATAGAGGAAAAACACACATAAAGAGACACTATATGGAACACATTCAATTTGTGTTAAGGTCTGTGGTATCAGTGACCAGGTGTTTTCTTTCCCGTTTTTTCACCCATCTGGAATCCCATTTTCGGGATTATATTTTCGGGGTTATCTCATGGTTCAGAATAGCTGCTGAGGTTCCAGCCATTACCTCTGCATTCCAACTAGCTGGAAGCAGAAAGGAGAAAAGAAAAGTATATTCCCGCCCTTTAATGATACTTCTTGGAATGTGTACACTACTGCTTACATCCTACAAGGTCATAGCCACACTCGAATGTCAGGGAAGATGAGAAATATTAATTCTGGGCCTCCAAGTGTGCAAATGAATAATGGAGGCTCTATACTAAGGAAGATGAGAAGACAGGGATAACAAGCAAGTCTCTGCCTTTTCTTTCTTCACATATGAGTATACTTTAAAGCTCAGAAGATGGGCTGATTATTTTAGGTTAGGTAGCCACAGAGCTCATGGATTTTGAGTCAGGTAGTAATAGGTAGAGATTCAGAAGATTGGGGAAACATCAGTTACAAGCAAATATGAAAAGAGTGGTTGTTTTAGGAGAGAATCCAGGAGAAGATAAGGCTGGTCAGAGATGCTGGGGTCAGGCTGGAAGAATCTTCTGAAGCTCTTTCTTGTTTTAAGATGCTCAGAACAGTAGGCCAAGGAGTTCAGGTTTTCTTGTGTAAATTATAAGGAGTCAGAGAAGATTTCTGAACTGAGAAAAAACAATTTATCTTATGTGCTAGGAAGTTTCATCCACATTAAGGTTGATTGGGGCTTGGGGGCTGGAAGTAGGGATGCCAACTGGAAGGTTATCCCAGAGGGTCAAGAGTGAACAGTAGGGGCCCACCTGGTGGTGACAGTGGGAATGGAAGGGAAGGTATGGATGAGAGACCCTGGGAGGGTGATGTACTGGGTCTTAGTGAGTAATGGTCTGTGGCCTGGGGAGAGTAACATGCCCTTTGTGGGATGTAACTCTAAACATATTGTGTCCTCTGAGAGGTAGCGCTGCCTATTAGGGCTCCCCAGGCAGGGGGGCAGAATATCAATGCAGAGAAGGGAGGACCTTGGTTGGCTGCAGGGAGCATGTGAGGTTCTGCCCCAGGACTCCTTGGCTTTGGAAAGCCGGCTGCCCCCAGCAGAATAGTTTCCATTCTGCGTAACTGAGGAGTGTGTGGGTCTGGCTAACCGCGAGGAGGGGCTGAGGAGCCAGCGGACAGATCAAGTTGCTGTTGCAGTGGCTTTTTAGCTAGGACCTGGGGTCTCAGAGCTAACAAGGGTTCTCTTTTCTGTGATGGTGTGCTTCTTGGCTGACTAGGTGTCCTCAGCCAGGGTTGGGGAGCCCGGTTACTTGCAGGGGTTACCTGATGTCAGGTGTGAGGCCGACAGTGTGGTAGAAGGTAGAGCTGGGGGTTATGATGGCATTGAGATATGGTCAACTTCCTTTGCCTTCTCAGAATCCAATGGAGGAGCCCTCTAGGATGAAGAAGGGACCTTGGGGCATAGTTGTATTTGGAAAAAGCCACCTCTGTTTGATTGATGGCTTTTTAGGACCTCCCTTTCATCCAACTTCTTTGGTGTGAGTTGCAGAGCTCAGCCAGAGACATCTGGTGAATCCATCTCTTTTTCCTCCAGGCTGCTCAGGGACTTGGCCTGTAACTGCTCAGCAAGTCATTTCTGGTTATAGAGTCATCAGTGACCACAGAAGCACGTTCTCCAGACAGGGCTCGGAGCCTGTGAATGCTGGCTTTACACTGGCAGCTTGTCCCCAAAATGATAGCTTCAATTAAATAAAAACAAAAAGCCAGACATAAGCCACTATAGACACTTAAGTCATGGTGCACCCACTTTACTAATGTCTTGTGTCATGAGGTACCCCAGCAGCTTTCTCATAAGCAGCTTAGGCCTGTGTGTGTTTGGTTAGAGTTGTATTGTACCCATGAGCTCCTGTGCATAGAGTGGCAGGTGGAGAAAGATGAGGAGCAGAGGGGGAGCTGCACTGTTGAGGCTGTGGGTTTGGCATCACCAGGGCCAGTGGCCTGGAGTCCAGGGAGGTGACTGCTGCTCTCCGCCCCTTCCTATTCTTGAACTCTCCAATGTGAGGGGGAGCTGGTTGAAGTGTTCACCCCACTCCATCACAGGGCGTGGTACCTCTCCCTCCAGCCAAGTGTCATGAACTGTTCCTGTGATTTCCTTTCTGCCACAGGATATGGTTCTTCTCCCAGAACCTTTCACAGTTGTCTCAGGCTCATTCCAGGCTGGCTGTTTCAAGTTATCTTCCCCAAACCTGAGCTCTGAAAAGAAAGATGATGGGAGAGAGGCAGGCAAGGAGAATAGTCTTGAGCTTTATCTTCCAGGTTGGCAGCAAAGCCAGGCTTGGCCTTGGTCCACGGAGGTTGCAGTGAGATCTGGCCACCAATACATTCTGCTTCCTCCCATGTGCTACACCCGCCAGTCACGGGGCTGGGGAAAAGTGTGGGTGTTTGGAGGGGCTGCTTTGCTTCCCATGTCTGGACCTTTTCATTTTAGCTTTTGGACCTTTGATCAAACTCTCTGATTTTTTTTGGTTTCCTTTTGACAGGATTGTAGTTTTGGAGGGGACTTAGAAGGAGCTGTGCTGAAACAACGAGATAAACAGTGACGCAGAGGCGGCAGCAGCGTAGGCAGTGGGCTGGGCCTGCCTGCCATCTGGGCGGGCTGGGTGGAGGAGGACTCCGGCCCTGCGTATTGGCCAGCTGGCTTGTGTTAAAGCACTGGCTGAAAATAACTCTCATTGTCTGGGAGCTGCTACTGTGGCAGGGCTGACTGTGGCCGCCAAGGGGGCGAGGCTCAGGAGCTGGTACCTCCCACCCTCTTGGGCTTGTGCCCTTTGGGAGCAGTGCCCAGCTGGCCACAGCTGTGCCGACTGCCTACCAGTAAGAGACACGTGGAGGATAGGCTGAGCCACTCCGAATGCTCTGTCCTTTTGTTGACTGGGGATGGGTCTTTGTGCCCGGTGTTGCCCTGGACTCCTAAACTTCGTGCCTCCTCACCACATTCCACCTTTGCCCTGTATAATAGGCTGATCTATGGATGCCCAAAAGGACATGGTGGCAGCTGTGGCCAGGGGCTTGGCAGCATGTGGTGCCCAGGACAGTGCCTCATTTCATCTCCAGGGAGGTACTAGATTCAGCTTCCCAGGGTTCCTCACTTGGGGCTGGGGCTACCATGCTTGAGAGAAGTGTCTAGCCATAGGGGATTTGGGGAGTAGTTCTGAAAGGGAAAATATTAAGGAAACCACTAACTCACATTCTGTATTTGCTCAAAACATCCCCTGCCTACCTTCCCTAAAGCCTCCAGAATCCCCCTTGCAGGAAAGTTTCAGATATTTTACTCCCTGCCTTTCAGAGGAGCTATGCCATTTTTGTCTCTCTTCCTAAGATTTGTCATGATTGACTGGGACCAATAGAAACAGCTGGGAATTTTTGGTGGTTCCTATTTCTTGTGTGTTGGGTTTTTCCCTGGCCTGGCCCAAGGATACTGACAAGTCAGGGGTGAGTCCCAAAGCAGGGCCTTCGGCTGAAGGAAACCCCAACCCCACCGGCATTTCCCTCCCTGCAATGGGAAGGAAATGAGGAGGGGCTAACTGGCTGGGGGTGCAGAGCAGGAAAGAGAAGGGAACCTCTGTGACCAGAGCTGCCTTCCTCCTTCTCAGCTTCACTGGAGGGAAGGGATCAGGTGAGGAGTAAAGGTGCCTTGCTCCCACAGAACCCAGGAGGGTGTTGGCCACTGAACAGGGCACTCTGCCTGGCTTCAAACTGGCAGGAAACCAGGGTAGCCTTGCTGGAGAAGCATCAGGTCCACCCCTTTCTGCTTCTTCCCGTTACTGGTTTTTATTATTAGACTTCTTGCTGGTTCCTCTGACTTATGACTCAGTCCCAGAGTTGCTTTCAGTTTGAGTTCATCCTCCTCTTCTCCTTGCATCCTCCTGGGGTCTCCCCCTCCCTCCCCAAGGATGGTGGTATTTAATTGCCTTCTAGTCTTAGAGGAAACCAGAGGGGGATCAAAGAAAGGGTAAAGGATTGCTCTATCCTCAGAATGTTGAGAAGCAGTTGCCGAAGGAAGAACAGAGGCTGAGATAGACAATCCAGAAGTGAGAGGGCTGGTCCTTGGGATGTCACCACATTACACAGGCTTTATAGGAGGAGGGGGAAGCGAACTGTGTTGAATACTCACAGTGTTCGAGACACATAGAGACATAAAATGTTTATCATTTAATCCTCATTAAACCCTGAGAAGTAGTGAGATTATCTCGTTTTATGGACAAGCTCAGGTTCAGAAATGAGTTTCAGCAATTCTGAAGAGCCCAAAGTTGCTCTTGCACTGACTCCACATTCAGTGGCCTCTGTTCCAAGATAGCTGTGCCTCCTTCCTGTTCAGCAAAGGTCTCAGCAAGGAGGTAGCAAGAGCTTAGCCCTGCTTCTGCCTTCTAAGAGCCCAAAGTCCCTGCGGAACCGCTGAAGGAAAGTGTCAAGGAAGCAAACCTTTGACTGAGACCGGAACCTTGTCAGGTTTGCTCCCCAGCTGTCCCCGGAACTCAGGAAGTTGTCCTTCCTTAGGGCAGAGCAACTTCCTCAGGACATTGGAGTTCTGCTGGACTCACGCACATTATCAGATGGAAGCAGAAGCCCCAACGACCTTGTCTGCCAGGGAGAGAAGTGCCCCGGCCAGGCCCTGCTCCTGCCCCCTTGGCAGGTGGCTCCCACCCCACAGCCAGTGACCAATTTCTTGTGAGAGTGCTGGAGGCTGGGGGAATTCCCCCTACACACTTTCTTTCCCATCACGCTTCAGCTCCAAAGAAGCAGAGTGGCATCACAGTCCGGAAGGCTGTAGACTGGAGGATGTGGGCTTGTGGTCAGAGCTGATTTGTGCTTCTGCCACCTGTTTTTATACTCTGGGGGTTCATCTCTTCTGAGCATCTAATGTTTGACCAGGTCCCTGATATGCCTCTTCCATGCTCTCAGACTAGGGTTCCCTAAGGGGATGACTTACCTCTGTATTTGAAATCCCAGGAGTGCCAAGTGTTTTCTCACCAGTTCACTTGGTAGGGAAGTGGAAGGCCACAGCAGCTGGCATTGGGTGGCTGAGGGAGGAAGTTGGTGTAGACGGGATGTCATATTTGCCGCAGTAGTGACAAGCTACCCCTACCCCTTCCCCAGTGGCTTTCTTCCAAGGGAGACAATAGAAAACTGTTTTCATGACGCAGACTTGAGAGAAATGGGCAGATGACAGTGATGTGCTTAGCATGTGCACAGAGCCAGAACCAGGCCTGAGGATTATTTCTGTTCTAGTCTCAGTTGGGTTCATCTGGTAGCAGCCTGGCCCTGGTTTGGTGGGAGACCTTGCTCTGGCCTGCCTTTGACCTTTTGAGTCCCTGTTATGTTGTGGGCTTCTGCTCTGCACACAGACATGCCGAGATTGGCCCTTAGCAAAGTAGTTATGGAGAGAGCATTTGGGGTTGTGTTTGCCGTCCCTGCCCCACTGCCGCCCACCACCCCTGCAGCCATTGGTACTGCATCAGCAGTGGGGCAGTGGGCCCTCTCTAGTTTAATCGTATGTATGTAGATAAATACATAATAGACATGTATGATAGAAATAAATGTATAAGGACTTGTTTTTGGTTTTCTAGAAATGGAAGGCCCACTCACAGGATACTCCTGCTTCTTCTGGAATAATGTAGGGTTCATGACTCCTCGGTGCACACAATTCATGTCCCCAAGGATGGGGATGTCACGGAGTGGGAAGAAGTAAACCAAGTGGTCATGCTTGGGTTATCAGGGAGTTAGAGCTAAACTCGGGAGCAGTCGGCCAGGGAGAGAAAGATGAGAGGAAGGCCCTCTAGGTGGCCTGCAGTGTGCTCAGGATGGGGCTGGATTTGTGGGAAGTCATGTGGTTATCAGAGAGCTATGATACTGCAGGTGGGAGATCATATTTGATTCAGGAGTATAGGGGGTGGGGGCAGGTGCAGTGATCTGCCTTTAGGGGCAAGGGCTGTGACCTGCAATACAGGTAGCCTGACTCATTAGCAGAGAGACTTAGTTGGATGGGGATAAAGGCTGCTGGCCTGGATGTGACCAGGTCATGGATGCCTTGTGCTTCTCTCACTCACTTATTCACCCACACTTTTATTCAGTAGTGAACAAAGTAAAATGATATCTGATCTGTCTTATGTTCTAAATTAGAGTGTCTCAACAAGAGGTTAGGACACTTTACTATATCTTAATTAATTGGGAGCTGTGTGTTGTAACTAATTTGCTACCAATAATTAAAGTACTAAAGTTTTAAAAGTTATTTCCTAAAAATATTCTCAGAAGTTATCTTTATGCTAATGTCCTTCTCCTTCACTTGTATCCTGATATGGGACAAAGGGGTAGAGCTGTAGCTTCTACACAGGCTGTGGGTGGCTCAGGATTTGCCCATGGGTGTGCATGGTACAGAAAGGCCACCCATCTCTCAGGCCGTGAGGGAAAAGCAGATTGAAAATTTCTGCTTTAAACTGGTGGCTCTCAAACTTTTTTGACCTGTCCATGTGAAGAAACATATTTTACAGCATAACCTATATCTGTATGTGTATGTGTATATATATATACATAAGCTACAAAAGAAACAAGCTTTATGAAAGCTTCATTATACTTCCTACTTGCAATGAATTCTGGTATCTTCTATTTTAATCTGTTAATTTTCCTTTAAGATAAATATAATTTTGATTCACTAAATTGAATCCATGACATATGGTTTAGAAAACATTGTTCACTCAAACTGAAGTAAATATGAAGAGGAGGCGGGAGGTCTGTCCCGCTTCTCTGAGCCTTCTTTATCAGTGATAGAGTGTCAGGGTGAACTGAGGGTCCAGGAGAGGAAAGGTGTGTGTGGTCTAGCTTTTCTCTCCTCCAGGTATGTGTGTGTGTGGAGGGGAGGAGCATGTTCAGCCCCAGTGACTCAGGTTCTCTCCTCAGAGCTCCATGAACCTGCCTCCCGACAAGGCCCGGCTCCTGCGGCAGTATGACAATGAGAAGAAGTGGGATCTGATCTGTGACCAGGTAAGGGGTTAGGGCCAGGGCCGGGAGGTGAGGGTTGTGTCTTGGGCTGGAGGAGGCAGCAGGGCCAAAGGCATGGACTGCAGCCCTGGAGTCTGTTGAGGAAGCTGGTCTGAACTTGGCCTCAATCCATACCCACTTCCTGTTCTAAGAAGGACTCTTCTAACAGACAAGACTGGTAGACTGAGTTCCCCTCTAGCTCCTGCAAAGAGCCATCTTGATTTCTTCCCAACAGGCAGTGGCCTAAAGGAGGTTCATATAGGTCTGGGGTGTAGGTCAGCTGTGGAGGAGTTAGGTAGTTTTTTAGCAGAGCCTGTTTCTGCCTTTCCCCAGGGTGAAGGCTGTGCCTGACGGGGTAATAAGGCAAAAGACCATGTCTCTCTCTCACTCTGCCCCAAACATGGCAAGCAGCAGGATTTTTCTCATTATTTACAGACTTTTATGAATGAGAAGCCCCAGTCCTCTAGTCTCTTGTTCCCAAATCTTAGAATGTGATTATTAGAAGCTCTTGCTACATGAATAGTGTTTAGAGCTGGAAGAGAATACAGAGGTTATTACTTAGCTCAGAACTAAGAACTAAGACCAACTGCCTGGCTTTTTCTCCTGTAGATGTTTGAAGATCAATGTCACAAGTCTGTGAACTCAGATAGGCCTGCCTCTAGGGCTATGCGCGTTGGCTTCTGCTGCCTTACCTCTTGGGAAGTGTGGAAGCACCTGCCACAGTGCAGGCAATGTGTTTGCCAAGCAGTTTGCCATAGAGCATTGCATGAATAAATTTATTATTTATTTCCAACCACTGAGTAAGATCATAATAGCTAGCATTTATTGAGCGCTTATTATGGACCAAGCACTTTACATTTACTTAAATATCTCATTTAATCCTAGCAAAAACCTTGTAAGGAAGGCACCTGTTATATTTTGTAGATGAGGAACCCTAGTAAGTGATGGAGTCAGGGCGATGGAGCCAGGGCTCAGGCAGCCGACTCTGTGCTAACCATGAGGCTCCTCTGTCTCCCAAGTCACGCCGCTTGACCTAAGGTAGGATTATGCCTCAGAGAGCCTAGTCCAGGTCCCTCCCTCTCCAACAAAAGCCCATTTCCTTGTGTTCTGCATTAAGAGGAGTTGGTGAACATGGTGAGCATGTACTTGAGGTTTGAAGAACAGCAACCCTTGTTACTGAGTTTCTTTGATTGGTAATCTCTCAGTCTTTTCTAGGTCACATTATTTCAGCTCATTCTCAAACCTTCCTTTTTTCCTTTCATTTTGCTTTTTGGTCCTGTTTCCTAACATTATATCATTCTTCTGGGCTTTTTCTGGCCCCTTCACCCCCAAGTCTTCAGATATCTCAGTTGTGAAGGCCTTTACAGGACCGGAGTGCCTGAGTTTTTTCTGAGTTTCCCCTTGGGTCAGATAAGGGGTTTGGGCCAAAATGGCAAGGGCATGGCCTTATGCCTTGTGTTGAAGGAGATCGAGGAATGACCTTGCTGAAAACAGTCTTCAGCACTGATGTTGCTTTGGACTGTTGGGGCCTAGGGCCTGGAAAAGGAGCAGAAAGTGTGTTTGCAGCCCTGAGCTGTGTTAATGTTGCAAAACCAGTCTAGTCACAAGTTCTGGGTTCAGAGCTGAGAAAGTTGGTGTCTACAAGGATTGGCTCCCCTTCCCTTGTCCTTTCTACTCCCATCCATCAGTTGGCTAGGCAGTGAACAACAGTTTCCCCAGTCATCTTTGTTATGGGTGCCGTTCACAGCTCTGTGATCTCTGCATCTTCACAGCAAGCAGCAGACTTTTAAAATAATTTTGACATGGTAAAATCTAGGCTCAGGGAGCACTAATGGGAGGAGGGGAAGATGGCAACATATGGGAGGCACCTGAAGACAGGTCAAGGAAGGGAATCTACAGTTTAGGTGTTGTTCAGGGCTAGGTGACAACTTTAGGAGGCTGGGTCCCTTCACATTGAACGCAGCGAGTGCTCTACTTCCTCAGCACTCCTCAGAACGTCGGGTGCACACGTGTGTTTTCCTTACAGGAACGATTCCAGGTGAAGAACCCTCCGCACACTTATATCCAGAAACTGCAGAGCTTCTTGGACCCCAGTGTAACTCGGAAGGTGAAGTATGAGGCAGGGAGACTCCATCTCGCTGCTCTTTATAGTCCTGTGGTATGGGTCCTTTGACTTGGGGTGGGCCATCTGCTTCTGAGCAGTGAGATTTGGGTTTCTGGGTTCAGAGGCCATGGGCCTGGAGTGGCTGCCTGATGATAGAGGAAAGACCTATAACTGCCCTCTTGTATCCTTTCCCTTTCCCTTTTCTACCCCTTTTGTTGGTTCTGTGAAGTTGGGTTGGGGACCTCCATCAGTGACAGAAAATTACATATTTGCAGAAGTTCAGGAGGAGAGTGCAGGAGTCAACCAAAGTACTGAGGGAGCTGGAGATCTCACTTCGTACCAACCACATTGGGTGAGTCAGATTTGGCCATCAGAGCCTCTTTACTTGGTCACTTAGGATCTGATGTCCTCTGAGGATGCTGTGCCTGTTTATCTCTGCCAGGGAGCAGAGTTGCCCCTTGAATGGCTTCGGTTCCCTAGAACTTCAGACTGTTCCTTTTCTGGCCTCTCCCCCTCAGCTCTGCCAGCTGCTGACTGGTTGCTGCTGGCAAGCTTGGGACCTCTCCTGGGGTCCTCATCCTGTGGCTTTGAGTGGAAGACATTCTCACAGCAGCTAAGACTGAAATGTGCCTATAGCCTGGGACTGGGCCAAGGAAGGCCCAGAGAGGGATGGGGATGGAGGAGCATATTACATTGGATAGCTAAGACCTAGTTCCTGGACTGTTTGTTGCCCAGAAGGTTATTTGCTTGATTTTGAGACAGTATTAAAATGAGTAGAAGTTTCTTGAAGTACCAGGAAAGAAGATCTGAGGCAGTGGGGACCAGGGGTTGAACATCCATATTAATGGACCCTGGTACTGCTATCCATTGACAGAGCCCCTAGGAACTGTGTGAGTCTTTTTTTTTCAGTCTATGATGGGGAACCAGACATGCTGAACAGGCAGAGGGCTAATTCGTAAGGTACAGTGAAAGATGGCAATAGTCTATTTTATAAAACCAAAACCAGCCATAGTATATATAGTGAGAGTGAGAGAGAGGGAGGGGGAGCTGGGGGGCGGAGAGAGAGAGAGAATGTGTACACAAAGGACAGTGAGTGACACCTGATAGAGAACTGCAGGCAGGGCTGCAATCCTGACCAAGGGGCCTGGCACAAATACTGAGAGCTTACATGAGTAAGAAGTCAAGCCATGGGTAGGGCAGGTGTCAGTCCCAGGGTCTTGGGCTTCCTGAGAACAGGGACGAAAAGAACCAAATGACATCATCTGCCTTCCCCTTCTGTCCATGGCAGCTGCTGACTTGTCCACCCCTAGGCTGAGCCTACCCCAGGACTCTTGTAGAGGCTACCCGAATGTAGTGAGCTGCTTCAGCAGTCACAGGGAAATGACACAGGAGAGAGCAGGAAAGGGATAGTTCCTGGCCTCTGAGGTGTGCTCAGTGGCCAGAGTTGGTTTTCACACCTCTACTGTGAACCAGACATTGAAAGCTGACCCACTAGGGAACATGTAACGAAGCTTTCACCTTTATTTGGTGACTCTTCAGAGAGAGGAAAACTGTCAGGGCCTCCTCAGCTACCATGACTGTGAGGGCAAGAGTGACACAGATGGCAGCTTGGAAAATTCCAGCTACCAACCTGCACTCCTCCACAGGGCCTGTTCATCCCTCCTACCCTCTCTCTCAGGCCCTCCTGTCTTCCTTATTAAGTCTTGCTGTGTGATGTTGGGGGTCTGCTTTTCTTTGGAGAGGGCAACAGAGCAGTGTCTGACAGTCCCTTCTGCCCTCCCCTTCTACCTGGTGCCTGCCCCTCTGGGCACTGGCCAGGAGCTGGGAACAGACAGAGCAGCATGTTTCCCAGGCCTAGGGCCCCTTGGCAATTGGCATACAAGTTAGAGGACTGGATCTGGTCCTTGGTTCCCAGGGAACGGCTTAGTGTCTGGCATATTAGGAGCTCCTGTCATCTGAACTGTAGCTTCTCTGAGTAGCATACAGGAGGGCCAGGATCCTTCAGGGATTTCTGGGCAGGAAGAGTTTGTCCGGCTAGGGTGTGGATAGTCCAGGGTGGTAGGAACCCAGGGCAAGGTAGGGAGAGGAGTATCCTGCTTCGGCCACAGCCTGATCGGCCTGGGGCCTGTAGAAGCTGGGTGTGCAGGAGCAGCCAGATGGGAACTCAGACCCTGGAGCAGAGAGGGCTGGGAAGTTGGATTCCAGAGCCTGGGCAGCTCCTCTCCCTGCTTTGTATTGGTTTCTCAGCCTTGCCTAAGTGCCCTTTAACCTCTCCTCAAAGTGTCAAGATCCCGAAAATAGCAGTGTAGACTCAGACAGGAAATGAGAAGGGGGTGGGGAGCTGGAGAGCAGACAGACAGGAAACGGGAGGCCTGTCGGCCCCCAGAGAGGAAGCTAACTTCAGGCAGCTCCGGTGTCAGTCAGCCTCAGCCAGAGTCTGCTGCCAGATCTCAGGCAGGCCTGGTGCTCTAGCCCTGCCTCTCTCTAGCTCTGGGTGTGGTCGGCAAACATGGCGCTGGTGTTCCAGCTGTTGGGAAGAAGCGGGCCGGCAGCGCTGTTGAGTGCAGCTGTCCTGTAAAGACCCCAGACCTTCTGAAGGAACAGAGCACTCAGGAGAGTCAGAGTTTAATCCTGAGAGCTTTATGTCCCTCTGAGCTGTGGAATGAACCTGTCCTATAACAGTTCTCCTGGGGCCTGCTTTTCTTTTCCCTACCAGGAATATCTCAGCCCAAAAGGCCTGCAGGCAGAATGGTGGAGCTGCCCTAGTCTGCCATTGTCTTTAGAGAGCCCTGGTGTCTACCTTCCTGCCTCCCTGGCTGAAGGGGCCCAACCTCTCTGTCTGGCTCTGAGTGGTCACAGCCATTCTGGAGTGACTCGAGTTCCTGACTCTTCTCCAGTCTTTTTCCCATTCTGCCAAACATAGAACTCCCACATATCCCTCTTTGCTCACTACTTCCCTAAATACCTTTCCTCGAACTTGGTGGAGAGCGCTTAGGTTCAATATGCCTCTGTTCCAGAGCTCTCCCTGCCTGTCTTTTGACTGAGATTTTGGTCAAGTTGGGGACCTGCAGGTCTGTCTATCAGACACAGTTCTACATAAAGGCTACAGTAAATGTTCTTGATAACCCCCCATTTCTTCCAACAAACATTGTTTAAAGATGATGTTTTCGAGTAAAGCGTGCCTAGTCTTGTGCTAGACAGCAGAGACACAGAAAATAATTGAGCTGTGGGCTCTGGTGCTTGAGGGGGGCCTCCTGAGAGCTTGTTTGGCTGACGTGGTATTGGAAAGCTGGTACCTCTCCCCATCCCTGGCTCCCTGTTAAGGAAGTCCAGGCTGGTGACATGGCCATGGGTGAGTCTGCTATGAGTTTTGATCTTCAGAATGTTTCCAGCCTAGTGCTAGTTTTCAGGGGATCCAGGAGAGGGTTGTTGGGTCAGAAGTCACTCCCCTCTTTCCCTTTGCCCTGCTTTAGCGGACCCCTCCACTGTGTTTTCTTTATCTGCAGGTGGGTGCGGGAGTTTCTGAATGATGAAAACAAAGGCCTGGACGTGCTGGTGGATTACCTGTCCTTTGCCCAATGTTCTGTCATGTGAGTATCACCCTGGGACTGCAGTTGGGGACCAGTGAGGGAGGACAGAAGACACAGATCAATTCTGATTTAATGAGGAAGGTGAGAATGCAATAGTGAAGATGAGAATGGGTGTCCCAGGCCAGAAGGGAGCAGCTGAGACAGCGGTGGGGGACTGGGCAGGCAGCCAAGGGAAGAATGCCAGATGGCTGGAGTAGAAGGTACGTTTTAGTGGTCAGGAGTTGAGAGATGTGGAAAGGGAGCACAGAATCGGAAGTTAAAGGATTCAGACTCCAGGCTAGGAGCAGTCTAAGGAAATGTCCTGGCTTCTGGGAGAGATGCCTTGGTGGGGCTCACTTCTTTTAGAGAGCAGAGTCTTCAGGAAGCTCCTTTGGGTCTCTAATTATGAGAGGGTTACTCCAGGTCACCCCAGGAGCAGTGAGCATGACCTTTGACCCAGACTTAAAATGAAGCATTTAGGAACCATTTTCAAGCAGGTTGGGGGCTTGGAGGCAGCCGGAAGTGAATTAACACAGATAAGAAGGCAGAGTGAGGCAGTGGAAGGAGCAAGGGGCTTTCCAGTAAGACAGGGTGTGGGTCTTTGTTGTTTACCATCTGTGTGACCTCAGGCAAGAGTGTGTCCCCTTATATCAAAGGGAATGTACAATCCAGTCCAGGGTTGTAAGGATTAGACAATAGATGATATATGTGTAAAGCACATTGCGGTATTTGGAATGCAGTCTGTACTGTGGCAGTCACTTTATTGTTAATTGTTAATGTTCCAGGGGGTGTACCCTACCATAATTACCTGCATATATGGGAAGAGGGTTTATAGGGATCATTCACTGGAGGACCAACATATTCAGACTTATACCTAAGACTTAAGTCAGCCCCAGGGTGACCAATCATCCTGGTTTGCCTGTGACTTTCCTGTTTTAGCCCTGAAAGTCCCATGTCTTGGAGAATTCCTCAGTCTGGGGACTCAGCCCTAGCCTCCACTTTCACTTTTCTTCCTACTGTCCTTGCCCCACCAGCCATTCTTTGTCCAGCAAGTCTTTAGTCTCATCTCCCAAGGGTTTCAAACTAAACCCTCCCCTAGGGTTGGCTTGTCACCTTTTCCAGGTCATCCCCTGTTAAAACCAAGAGTGGCCCACTCCCCATTTCCGTGCTTACAAGTCATGCCTCGTGATCCTCGAATCCTCTATCCCTTTAAAAACCACTCTTTTTATAGAAAGAAATGAAAAACATTTGTTGAAGTGTTGTTTTTTTAAAATTCAGAGCTTTTATAGTAAAAAGATGTAGATCATTTTTCCGAATAGGCCTATCTCGTTTGAAAAGCAAACAAACCCCAGCTGCTCTAAACCAAAATATACTGGGACCTCAGGATTGCAGTGTCCACAGGGCAATGCCTCTGACTCTGTTTTTAAAAGAAAGACTTGAAGTGAGCTGTGTGTGAAGGAGAGAGAGAGGGTTGAGAAGAAAGGGTAAAGCCAAATAGAGTTTACATGGAGGCATTTATTTATAAATTGCATATGCTAATGTAGGGAATACTGTTAGTGGTGGAGGGAAGCCACTGGCAAGTTGTTTCCCTGTCAGCAAGACCCCTCTACTTGAGAGCCCCATAAACACCTCCTGACCATCAGGACTCTGAGCCTGCTTCTGCTTCCTTTGGAACATTCAGGCATCTGCAGATGTCACTTCCTATTTCAGAAAGACTCGGCCTCTGTGCCTATGACCCTGGGGCTGTGCATGGGTGAACAGAAGCCTCCTTGGAAGAGCCTGTAGGAGATGTTCACTCAGTCCTTAGTGATCTGCAGTGGAGAAGGACAGGAAAGAGGAGAGGGCTTGCTTCTCAAGGGGGTATATCCCGATGTGGTGATATGTAAGGTAGAAGGCCCTTGGTGTTCGTGATCTCGAGCTGTCCTCCTTTCCCTGACCACACTCCACAACTGCTGATGGTGGGACACATCTGGTCCCAGAAACAGGAAGTGACAAACATAGAAACCATCCCAACTCCTGCAGGGACTAAGGACGCCAGTCTATACCTTGGACCTGTGATTTATTTCCATAGGGAAGCTGAGGCCCATGAAGCGTTTATATCAGAAAAACCTAGAAGCCTCACACAGAACCACAGGAAACCTAGTCATTCAAACCCAATGATAGTATGGGACCATAATTTCCTCTTGAACTTAGAAGACTTTCCCCCTCTGGGCTTGCTGGGACACCTGTTGACCTGCCCTCATAAGCCCAATCCAGAAGCAGCTGGGCTCTGTCAGGGCACTCATGGTCCTTTGGTGACAGCCATTTGCCAACTAGCAATACCTGCAGTTGGCCTGTTTCCTACCACCTTTTGGCAGGGCTCATTCTCTAGGGGGAGCCACAGCTTCTCTGAGATGTCCCATCTAAGGTTGGGAGTGCAGAAAGACTACCAGCTCCCTGTGTCCCCTTCAGCCCATGGGGAGGTCACTTCTCCTGGAGCTGCCTGGTCAGTGGAAGCAGCGGTTAGCCTTCGTCAGCATTCCCATCTCCTCAGATCCCCGTTCTGGTTGCTGCCTGTGCCCGCTCTGCCCTTGTCCTGTGTTGGTGGCTCTCCTGTACAGGGTTGGGCCTCTGCTGCCCAATTCTGCTTTCTCTTCTGGCTGCCGTTGCTTCTTGTTGCCCTAGAAGTCTACAGGGTGGGGGAGGGCTTGCCGGGGGGCTTGGCACTAAATTTCTCCTGTGTGTGCGCATATGTGTCCTTTCCTGCTCCAGGTTTGACTTTGAGGGTCTGGAGAGTGGTGACGATGGTGCATTTGACAAGCTCCGGTCCTGGAGCAGGTCCATCGAGGACCTGCAGCCACCCAGCGCCCTGTCAGCCCCCTTCACCAACAGTCTCGCTCGCTCTGCGCGCCAGTCTGTGCTCCGGTATGTGTGCTCTGGCTCTGCCTGCCTGCCTTCCCCCGCCCCAGTCCAGGTCCTGGGTAACAGCGGTGAGTGTTCATGCTCCTCCCTCCACTCTTGCTTCCAGGCTCAGCTCTCTTGCCCTCTGCCTGCCAGTCTGTCTCTGGTCTGTCCTCTCTGTCTCCTTGACTCTGCCCAGCGATCTGTCCTGGGTAAGTACATTGCCCTCAGCTGTGCCTACCCCATCTGGGGTTCCAGCTCTCCCCCTTTTCACCCCGTCTTTGGGGGCCCCTCAATTCCTCATTCTCACTCTGCCATTCCTCCTAGCCTCTTGGGCAGGGCTTGTCCTCACCTGCTCCCTCACCTTCACTGAGTGATCCAGCTCCAGCCTTCCTGTTCCCCTCTGGGTCTGCACTCTGCCCCATCAGCTGCTCAGAGACCAGCTCCCACCCAGCCTGCTTGCTGCTCGCCTTCCCTTCATTTCTTCTTTTAGGTCTTTTCTTTCCAAGGCTGCAAGGTGTTCATTTGTCTGCAGTATCTTAAGAGCCGTCCTGCCCAGAGGCAGTTGGATAGACCTGAAGACTTCTCTGAGGCCCTCTTGCCCAAGGAGGCTTTCCTTTGGGTCCTGTGGTCCTTTCTGTGATCTCTCTCGTTGCCATGCTTTACTCCTGGTCTCCTTTGGGTTTTGCCTTCTGACACTGCTCATCATTATAGTCATGCATAAGCATATACCGTTGGTGCCCTCCTCCTTTTATGAAACAGCACTGGGGAAGGTGATACAGGCATATGTAGCCCCCACTGCTCCTAAAGCCTTTGGGGTCTACACTACATTTTCTGGGACATAGAAGTGGGATAGGAGCCAAGGACTCCTGTCCCAGGGAATGTGCGGAAGATGCAGTGACTGGAAAGAGAAGGAGAGAAGGCTCAAATGAATGTCTCCTTGGACCCATCTTAAAGCTAGGGAGGCCTACACACCTACTGTTGTATTTTGTAGGACCACTGGGCTTGGATGGTTTGGGCACTGATTATAAAGCAGGAGTCCTGGGTAGCTATTGACAAAGATCTGTTCCAGGAAAGTGAAACACCTGAGTGCCCTGCCCCGCTGCACCTTCTCTCTCTAGGCTGATGGTGCAAGCTCCTCTTTCCCCATTTTCCACTGCTGCTGAGGGGCAGCCTGCTGTCTGGGTGATAGTGAGCACTCCTAAACCTTTCACCAACAGCCATCTCTCCCCCAGGTACAGTACTCTCCCTGGGCGCAGGGCCCTGAAGAACTCCCGCCTGGTGAGCCAGAAGGATGATGTCCACGTCTGTATCCTTTGTCTCAGAGCCATCATGAACTATCAGGTAAGGGGACAGCACCAGCCATGGGTGCTTGACTGCTTCTGCCTTATCTGCCAAACCAAGAGAGCTAAGAGGGCACCAGCTTTAACAGATGGGTTTGCTGGTGGGCCTGTAGTCAAGGAGTCAAGGATCTGCTTTTCCCACCATCATGGGCTACCTTCTTTCTGTCTCTTCCCCTTGCTACAGTATGGATTCAACTTGGTCATGTCCCACCCCCACGCTGTCAATGAGATTGCGCTCAGTCTCAACAACAAGAATCCAAGGTGAGCTCCTTCCCTCCGCTTTCTTCTTCCCCCTGCCAAGAAGTCCTCCCCGGCCTTGGGGTCCTGTGGCCTGAGTCAGTACCTTGGTTCAGCTTCCTCAACTCTGTTGAAGGAGAAGCAGTTGTCCCTGGCTTCTCTCTGGTCTGCACAGCTTAGTGAGGGAGTAAGCTTGCCTTCTCCTGCCTTCTTTCCCAAACCCAGCCTCTCCCCTCATCACTGAGGCTGTCTCCACCCCTGAAAGGACTCATCAACTTGTGGACATGAGCTGTGGTGGCCAGGGTAGGGAGCTAGGGCATTAATCATCCTTCTTCACCTTTTAGGACCAAAGCCCTTGTCTTGGAGCTGCTGGCAGCTGTGTGTTTGGTGCGGGGAGGTCACGAAATCATTCTTGCTGCCTTTGACAATTTCAAGGAGGTCAGTCTCCTGCACGTGTGTCTGTGTGTGTTTGGCAGAGAGGAGGTGGGAGCCAATTTCATCCTTTCCTGCAGTTTTACACATCTTAGTGATTTTAACATCCCAGTGCTTACCTAAGTAGCCTGCCACCCCTCGCCACACTTTTTTTTTAAATAAAACCAGAACTTCGGTTGTATGCCAGGAAGTTTCTTGATTGGGCAGCTATGGATGCCCTCACAGGGCTCTAGTCCAGCGGTCCTAAACTGACTATCATCAGAGCTTATTAAACGGACAGACTCCATGGAGGCTTAGGTGTCTGCTTTAATAGGCTCCCCAGGTGGTTTTCAGGCAGTGGACTCACTGGTAGAACCCAGAGCAAATGTCTTTGCAGTGGGAAGAGAAGACAAGCAAGGATCCTCTTGGGTTGGTGGCTGTTGCTGGTGAGGGGAAAGAGAGCTTCTACTTGGAATTTCCCCAGGGTCCGGCTCTGAAACCCTCATCTACTTGAACATAGGATTCCTCAACATCTAGCCCAGCTGTTGGTCCCACCCCTTCCTCCTCTGTGGACCGCTTCCCTAGCATCCATTGTTTAAGCCAGGAAATGGCTCTTCCTCCTTGAAGACGGAGCTCAGAGGAGTCTCAGGACCCCTCTCACACAGGGGCTTTCCTGCGCCCTGGCCTCTCTCCTGCATCCTCACTAGGACTTCAGTCTCTTTCCTCAGCCATGCCTTCCAACATTCTTCCTTGTTTCCTCCTTCCTTCAGTAACTCGGCCACAGCACACCCTTGGCTTTCTTCTTGGCCTAACCCAGAGACAGCTAAAGCCCCAGCTAAGGGCACAGGCTTTACTGAGCTCTCTCAGCAACTTGGCAGAGGACCAGGGACCCAGGGCAGATGCAGGGTCCCAGGCTTCCTTCTATCATGTCCTGAATGGCTCATTGCATATAGAGTTGTGGGTTAAACTCAATCCAAACCAGTCCCTTTGCTGTGATGTTTCTGGGAGCCAGGGCTCAGGGGCTTGGGCTCTGCCTGAGATAGGTCCTTTCACTGAGAAGTTTACTTGTTCAGGTATGCAAGGAGCTGCATCGCTTTGAGAAGCTGATGGAATATTTCCGAAATGAGGACAGCAACATCGACTTCATGGTGAGGAACTGGGCCTGAGTCAGGAGCATGGCCAGCAGGACCGCATTCTCCCTGAGAACAGGGGCCAGGCTGACAAATTTTGATATTCTGTGTAGAATCTGGAATGATTTTCTCTACCCAGTAAATGTTCCTTGTCTACTTGCTCACCCCAAATTGCTTTTAGAAACTTAAAGACAATGTCATTTGGGTGTCTCAGGTCTGCCTCCTTTTCCCCTTTTAGTAGCCTCACTGTCCCTGATTTGGATCCTTTTTAAACAGCTTTCCCATTCCTAAGATCTTCCTCCAGCTTCTCTGCCCTTCAGTCTAGGGTCTTCAGCTAAGTAGGGATATCTCAAGAAGTATCTGCTAACGTGCAGAGGAAATCAGAGATCTGTAGCTTCATTTACATCTATTTCTCATGTAATTTACTTATCTTCATATACTGAATATTACATTTGACAATTTTTACATTAAAGTGCTCTTTTGCTCCCAGAAAGACTTACCTTTTTTATTCACTGCTTTTGATTATCTACCTGATGATGCTGGTTCTAACAGCTGCCCATCCTCCTTGCCTCTTGCTCTCTTCTGCCCTTCCTATCTCTGCCCATGTGGGCCGCTTCTTCCCCAGGTGGCCTGCATGCAGTTTATCAACATCGTGGTGCACTCGGTGGAGGATATGAACTTCCGGGTCCACCTGCAGTATGAGTTTACTAAGCTGGGGCTGGAGGAGTTCTTGCAGGTGAGCTCGCATCTGCACAGGGCGGGGAGCTTCAGGGCAGAGGATGAACTTAGCTATATCACAAAGGGTTTTTCTTTTACAAGAGCCTAGTCATGGATGCTTCTAGAATCCTGCATGTCTTCTGTGGCCAGGGACTCAGGCCCTCCAACAGAGGGAGCCCCAATCAGGCAGCTCCCGGGGGCAAGAATCTGGAATGGGCACAGTAGGAACTCCCTGGATCCTATGCTCTAGGAAGTAATTATGGGAGGCGATGAGGACTAAGTCTTTCTTAAGAGGCTCCTGCACCTACTGTCCCCTATACTTTTCCTAGAAGTCGAGGCACACAGAGAGCGAGAAGCTGCAGGTGCAGATCCAGGCATACCTGGACAACGTGTTTGACGTGGGGGGTTTGTTGGAGGATGCCGAGACCAAGAATGTGGCCCTGGAGAAGGTGGAGGAGCTGGAAGAGCATGTGTCCCATGTAGGTGGTCCTCCTGTGCTGCCAAAACCACTGTTGGGGTGGGGGATGGGGACATCTGAATTCCAGGAATCTTGAGCCGGCACACTTACTTCTAGATTAAGCCCAGGGAACCGGGGCTCTCTAGAGCACCCTCTGGCTGAGGCACTGGATCATTCACAGATCAGAACACACACTGACCTCCAGGACTAGGCATGAGGTGGTCTCCAGCTCGAGTCAGATGCAACCATTTGCCTTGTACTATTTCACATGGTGTCAGACCCTGGGCCCATGGGAACAATAGAGGGAAGCCACCAGGCCAAGTTGCCTTTGGGGCCTGGGTCCTGACTGGAGCTTAGGTTGTGCCGAGTGCCCAGGCTTTAGGGCCAGACCTGAACCTACTCTACTCATCCTACAGCTCACGGAGAAGCTTCTGGACCTAGAGAATGAGAACATGATGCGGGTGGCGGAGCTAGAGAAGCAGCTGTTGCAGCGGGAGAAGGAACTAGAGAGCATCAAGGTACCAAGTAACCAGAGGAGGGAAATCCCTGGGTAGTGCTGGGTGCCAAGGCCTGGGTATTTTTGTTTTTTTCTTACTGAGTCATGCATGTCAAATTCTTGAAAATCCAGACCTTGATTCATGACCTTGAGGTATTCAGATGAAGGTGAGCTGATGATTTTATCCCATATTTTGGTTGGAGAGGGAATCTGAAGCCAGAGAGGGCCAGACACACACAGAAGAGAGTAGGAGCAGACTGGGCACCCTCAAGCACCTCTGGGGTCTGTCTCCTCCCACTAGCCCATCCTGTTGCTTTTTCCTCCCCTATACCCAGAGTGCTTCCCTCAGCCCAGTGTCATGAGCAAGCTCCTTGGGCTGTTATTAGGATATCCACCAGGTCTCCTAAATCAGGAGAGCAGGGGCTCCTCATATTTCTTCTCTATCTCCTCAGCTAGCTTTTTGTTATAAAATCATGCCCCAACCTACCTTTTCTTCCAAAGGAATACAATTGTACTATCTCTGCCGAGCTCAGTGTATATCTACTGAGCTCCTGCTAAGAGTCTGAAGTGTTGCATCAGGAATATGGAGGATACAGAGATGGCTAAGGGAGGGTCTTGTCCACAGGGGGCTCCCAGCTGAGCGAGTACATAAGGCCAAATGAAATGAGCAGCGATGAGCATAGAGGGCTGAAAGCTGCATAGCAGGCTAGAGGTGGATCTGGAAAAGTTGCATAGGGGCACATTCTAACTGGGCCTTGAGGGACCAGTAAAACTAAGGATGGAGCAAAGAGGAAGGACACTGCAGAGCTCTTATGCTCTCCTCTTTTGTTCTGCTGTGTGCCAGCTTCCCATGGTCCTCGCCAGGGTCTCTCACGCTCACGCTGCCTTGGGCACCCTCCTGGAGGCCCAAGCCAAGAGACCCTTGGGTAGGAAGTCTCACTCCTGGGGCAGTGACTTTTGTGCCTTCAGCCCTCTCTTTTCAATGGTGTGTCTTCCCAACAGGAGACTTATGAGAACACGAGCCACCAGGTACATACCCTGCGGCGGCTTATTAAAGAGAAGGAGGAGGCCTTCCAGCGCCGATGCCACTTGGAGCCCAGTGCCCGGGGCCTGGAGTTGGTGGGCAGCGAGGCCCTGGCCCGGATAGGCCCTGTGGAGCTGAGCGAGGGTGTGCCATCCTCTGACTTGGACATCCTGGCTTCAGCCCCAACCCCTGAGGAGGCCCTCCCTCTGCCTCCTCCGCCTGCTCCTCCCTTGCCCCCTCCACCTCCCCCGTTACCAGGTGAGAAGGGCCCTGGGAACTGAGAGGGGCAGCCACATTGTGGGGCCATACTAAAACCCCAGTCAGCAGTATCTTCCTTAGGGAGAAGCTGGGGATGTGGCCAGGAAAATGTAAAGGCGGGTGGGAGAGGGCTGAGAAGGGACTAGAACCCGAGGGAGGCTCAAGTTACTAGGGAAGGGAAGTCTAAGGGCAGACGTGGGTCTGTTTTGAGGATCACAAAGCTGCTGCTCCTGATTGTTCTGAAGACAGCTAAGGAGAGGACTTAGACTGAAGCAGGAGAGAGTGGTCAGACTCACAAGACCTGCCCCTGTCAGAGTTAGGACCCCTGGGAGCTGCTTGGGCAGAGAGTTCATGCCTCTTTTCCTAAGAGTCTTTAAGGCCAGGTTGAGTGGCAGAGGGAGGGGACCTCTGAAGAATCTCTTGGCCCCTGGGCCATTGTGCTATTCTTCTTTCCCCAGACAAGTGTCCCCCAGCCCCACCTCTCCCTGGTGCTTCTCCCTCTGTGGTGTTGACAGTAGGCCTGTCAGGTGAGTGTCCCCAGGACTCTGGGCAGGGATAGTGAGAACAAGGGAGCATGTCCTTGACCCACTGCCTCATTGATCCTCTTTCCAAATTAGCCATTCGCATCAAGAAACCTATCAAGACCAAGTTCCGGCTGCCTGTTTTCAACTGGACAGCACTGAAACCCAACCAGATCAGTGGCACTGTCTTCAGTGAACTTGATGATGAAAAGATCTTGGAGGTAGTGGGGCCTGGCGCCCTGAGGGGGAAATTGGGGGCTGGGGACCAGGTTGCCCTTTTAGGCAGATCTCTTGGCCTTGGAGAAACCCTCAGACTTAGCCCTCCATGATCCAGAACTGAGCTGATTCTGCTGGGAGGGCTGCTGGGGCTCCTCTAGTAGTAAGAGGGCACAGCATTATCCTTCTCATCAACTCCTGCCAGGACCTGGACCTGGACAAGTTTGAAGAACTGTTCAAGACAAAAGCCCAGGGCCCTGCTCTTGACCTCATCTGCTCCAAGAACAAGACAGCACAAAAGGCCGCCAGCAAGGTGACCCTGTTGGAAGCCAATCGTGCCAAGAACTTGGCCATCACCCTACGCAAAGCTGGCCGCTCAGCTGAGGAGATCTGCAGGGCTATCCACACGTGAGGCTCCTACTGACCTGGCCCTGATCCCCATCCAGTTGGAAACCCAGTTCTCTACCTTGGATGCTGGCTTTACCTGGATTACAGGACATTGGCAGAACTACCTCATACCCCTCAGTCATCCACTGGCTTGGCCAGAACTTACTGCATCCATGCCTGGTGCCATGCACCATGTGAAAGTCTGGGGATTCAGCCCAGACTTTCACTCAAGGAACTCCCAGTATAGTGGGAATAGTCCAGTAACACTGGGCGATAACTACCAAAGTGATAGATGTACAGGCAGCTTTGGGAAAACAGGGAGGGCCAAGTAGCTGAGCTGGGTAATCAGGGAAGTCTTCACAGAGGAGGTGATGTCTTATCTGTGAAAGAAGTATATGAAGTCCAGTTTAGGGCCTGGAGGGAGAAGCACAGTGCCTTGGGTACTGAGAATTAGCTAAGGCTTTAGTGTAAGGAAGGGAGTAGGAGAGACAGGATTGAAAAATAGGCAGAAGTCTTGCAGGCTGAGCCTTCTAAGCCACACTCAGGTGTCCAGACTTCTCCTTAGGAATGGAGGGAGGATATGGAAGGGTTTTTAGGCAGGACATGGGATATCTCCCTAGGATGGTCCTCTGCCTCTGGCTGTGTCCTGCTTATCGACCCCACCCTCCGTCCTTCTAGGAGCTGGAGAATAAAGGGATGATAGATAATGTGGGCAAATGAGAGATCTGAGGGAGTTCCTCCCTCCTACACAGGTTTGACCTACAGACATTACCAGTGGACTTCGTGGAGTGCCTGATGCGCTTCCTGCCCACAGAGGCAGAGGTGAAGCTACTGCGGCAATATGAGCGGGAGCGGCAGCCCCTGGAGGAGCTGGCGGCCGAAGACCGCTTCATGCTGCTTTTCAGCAAGGTGGAGCGGCTGACCCAGCGAATGGCTGGCATGGCCTTCCTGGGCAACTTCCAGGACAATCTGCAGATGCTAACCCCGGTAGGGCCCCCACCTAAATCTGCAGCTCCTCTTCCACTGTCCACCCATCACTCCCCTGCCTTGCCAGTTCTCTCAGCCCCTTACTGACTTTGCCTCACCCTAGCCTGGGGTTATTCAGCTCTTCATCTTGCTTTTCAGCAACTTAATGCCATCATTGCAGCCTCCGCCTCTGTCAAGTCCTCACAGAAGCTGAAGCAGATGTTGGAGGTGGGGAGAGGTCATGGATGGGGGTGTTGGTGGGTCCCAGGTACTGGGTGGGGGCCTGGGGCTATGTAGAGGAGAAACGAGACCCCAGGGCTTGGCCTGACCTCCTCCCACACATCTTTTGGACAGATCATACTCGCATTGGGGAACTACATGAACAGCAGCAAGCGGGGTGCTGTGTATGGCTTCAAGCTGCAGAGCCTGGATCTGGTAAGATGGTGGGCGGCACGGAACCAGGAAGCCTGTAGGGCAGAGGCCATGGAGGCAGGATGTTCACTCCTCTCACATTGTCCCCTGCCCCCATCTCCCAGCTGCTGGACACCAAGTCCACTGACAGGAAGATGACACTACTGCATTTCATTGCCTTGACGGTAAAGGAGAAATACCCAGACCTGGCCAACTTCTGGCATGAGCTGCACTTTGTGGAGAAGGCTGCAGCAGGTGAGGGGAGCCTGGCTGGGTGAGTCTGTCTTCATGTTCAGCCCAGGACAATCTCAGGAAGCTATAAGAGGGAACACTTGGGTCTCTTTCTTTCTGGCTTTTGTTATCTTCTTTCTGACCACTTCAAAGCTTTCCGCTGGGGCCATGAACAGGGGCTACCCTAGGGGGAGCCTTCCTGCAGGCACCAGGCCTGCCCCAGCCCTTCCCACCTTGGTCAGTAGGAGCAGGCCGAGGAAGGCAGCAGTGGCTTTTTACTCCCAATTCCTTCAGGCTGGCCCCAGAGACTGCATTTCTCTGTGATGTATGGGAAGTGCTTGGAAAAACCATAAATCCCATTTTAGACAGAAGGTAGCTGGTATTTCTGCCCTACTCATGAGCTCTGGGACAGGCCTGAGGCAGCCTTGTTTTAGAGACCAGCTGTCTCTGTCTTGCTTCCCATTGCTACCTTGCTCTTTGGGGTCATAAGTTCTCAGCCTCTATCCATTTTCCTTGCCCCCGACGCGAGCCCAGCTAGCTTGGTATGCCCCTGTCTGCCCAGGGTGGTTCAGGAAGCAGGAGCATGAGAACCTGAGTGAGTCCATGCTGAGGAGGTGGGGGAGTTCACTGTAGCCATGGGCTGGGAGGTGGGCACGTCAGGCTCTGGTTGGGCCTCAGCCTGGGCTCTGGTGACCACAGTGTCCCTGGAGAATGTGCTGCTAGATGTGAAGGAGCTGGGCCGGGGCATGGAGTTGATTCGGCGGGAGTGCAGCATACACGACAACAGCGTCCTTCGAAACTTCCTCAACACCAATGAAGGCAAACTGGACAAGCTGCAGCGTGATGCCAAGACAGCTGAAGTGAGCACATGGTGGAAGCTGGTGGGAGCAGCCAGGGTTAAGGCACTGTGCCCCTCTAGGTGGGCTTAGTTCTGGTTCTTAGATCAGAGAACTTTTATCGAGTGGCTGGCTGGGTTAGTGTAGGGGAAAGCGAGCTTTGGGGTGTCAGGCAGTTGCTATGTGAACACTAGGAAGCTTTGGGAGCCTGGGTTCTTTCCAGCCCGTAAGGGCTAGACACTGCTTTCTGTGGGCCTCCTGTCCCTGGTGGGGAGCTGGGCTTCTCCTTTACCACCAGACTGACTCCTTCTCCCCACTCTTCCCCAGGAGGCCTACAATGCAGTTGTGCGCTACTTTGGTGAGAGTCCCAAGACTACACCTCCTTCTGTATTCTTCCCAGTATTTGTCCGATTCATTCGTTCTTACAAGGTGAGCAGAGAGGCTTTTAAAGTAAAAAGGCTGAGAGAAAACTGGTAGGGGCAGAAAGGGCTGGGCTTCAAGTCTGGGCCTTTTCCGTCTCCTCCTCTGAGTCCTGGGAGGGAATGAGGGAAGCTGGCCACAGGCCTCTTAGCTGTGAACTGGTGGGCAGGGTGGGGGCCCAGGCCCTTCCTGTCATTGTTTGGGGCAGGAAGTGCCCCTCCAGAGGGTGGCCACCTGGGGTTGCTGGTCCCACTGCCACCTACTCTCCACCCTCAGTGTCAGCTCCTCCCTAACAGCCTGTGTAAGCCTCACACCCTCCCCCCACGGTTCTTAGGAAGCAGAACAAGAGAATGAAGCCCGCAAGAAGCAGGAGGAGGTAATGCGGGAGAAGCAGCTGGCTCAGGAAGCCAAGAAACTGGATGCCAAGGTGGGTGGGACCAAGAGCAGGGGCCTGGATTAAGGGTGGAGGTTAAGGAGGGGGTGGAGCAAATGAAGGGGGAGAGGAGATAGAAAACTGGAGCCCACAGACCACCCAAAGGGCCTGGGGCTGGCATCCAAAGGGATGGGGAGAGGTGCTTTGGGAGAGAATTCTCAGGCAAGGATAGAGGCTGGGCTGCCATGCACAATTAAGGACACCCTCAGATTGCATCTTGGGGCAGGAACAAGCCCTATAGTAGGTTAGTGGTGACTTCCTTCCCTTCAAATGTTCGGCCCTAGACCCCATCCCAGCGGAACAAGTGGCAACAGCAGGAGCTAATTGCAGAGTTGAGGCGGCGCCAGGCCAAGGAGCACCGGCCTGTGTACGAGGGGAAGGATGGTACCATTGAGGACATCATCACAGGTGGGGCCCTTTTCCTCCCTGGGGCCTGGATACTGGGCCCAGCTCCCAAAACCCCACCATATCCCCTGGGCTCTCCTCTACCCCACCCCAATGGGGCCTGACCACAGTGTCTCTCTCCTGGGCCACAGTGCTGAAGAGTGTCCCTTTCACGGCCCGTACTGCCAAGCGGGGCTCACGCTTCTTCTGTGATGCAGCCCACCATGATGAGTCAAACTGTTAACCCCCAAGGCTGGGGCCCTTGACAGGTACTGGGCACTACAGGTGCCAGTCTGCATGCCCACCTCCCAGGACTCCTGCTGGGGCCCAAAGGCACCTCTTCCTTTGCATGAGTTGGCACCATCCTCTGGCCACCTCATGGTGAAGGGGACACATACTTCCCTCCCTGCATGCCCCATGCTCTGAGAAGCATGGCTTATGTCCTGCATGTGCCCTCAGGGAAGTGGTATCTCTCCCACTAATGCTGTCCTAGCTTCTACTAAGACCAAGGTGTAGGGAGTTCCCAGAGCAGGCAGGACCAGGCCGCTGCCTCTGATGGTTGAGCCTGAGGCTCTGTCTTGGGAGTCTTTTGTCCTTGCTTCCCCCTTGGGGTCCCTCCTCATAAGAGCACTGGCAGTAGCTTCTGCCCAGGATCATCCAATGTCCCTTGACCTCTGTTTCCCAATATCTAGTCTGCCTGGGGTCTCTTCCTAGCTTCTGGCTCTTGCTGAATCTACTTTGTTTCTGCCACTGCCCAGTGGCCTCTAGTCACCCCACCTGATCCTCTGAAAATACAGAGTCCCTGTCCTCTCCCTGACCGTCCTCTCCAGGCTCTCTTTAAGCTTCTCCCTCATCAGCCTTATGGCTGGCTCTTTTCTGACCCTGCCTATGGGCTGCTCCTGAAGGGGCTGTCCTAGAGGGTATGCCTGGCCTGGCTGCCCTGCATTCATGGGGCTTCTGTCTCCCCCACAGGCCTCCACAAACAGCCCATATTTGTTCGTCAACAAGACAGGAGTACCGCACCACCCAATGGCCCCCCTCGGGCTCCAGGCCCTCGCTGAGACCCTCTAGGAGGCAGAAGCACTTCAACCCTCAAAGTCCTGCAAGTCCAACCAGTGGACATGGAGCCTTGGAATCGGCTGAGGGCCCAGGGGAGGGCTGTGCTGCTCCAGACCCAGTGTCCATCCCAGGTCTCAAAGCTGCATCTTGCCTGCCGCCACTGTGGGCACTAGGTCTTTCAGGGCCTGGCATGGCTCTGGTGCCTCCAATACTGCACTTTGCCCCCAAGGTCTTCAACTTCATTTTCTGAAGTGTTACCAAGGGTCAGGTCAGCTCGGCTGGAAAAAACTATTTCCAGCTTTAGCCTATAGGGGCACCCAGGCCCCTTTGTCGTTACAGCCAGAGGCACAAGAGGAGAAAGTAACTATCCCTTCTTTTTTCTCTCTTCCTTTTCACAGCCCATGGTCAGCTGTGGTCTAAAAGTGTCCAGCCTTGGGGAGCCCTGGGACCCTACCAGTCTCAGATCATCCTTTACCAGGAGTGAGGCCCTCCTAAGTTGGGGCCCTGCTCAGCTGTGCCATAGTGATAAGATAGAGGAGAGATGCCATGCCCACTGCTCTTGGCCCTGGCCCTTTCCATTCCAGGCTAACCCTGTCCTTGCCAAGGTGGGCAGAAGAGTTTTCTCTGCCCCAGCCCTCAGACACCTAGAGAAAGGGTGTGCCAACAGCATCTTTACCTCCTTTCCTCTGCTAGGTTTTTTTTTTTTTTGGTGGGGGCCGGGAGCATGGGGGACTTAACTGGCTCTTCTTTCAGTCCCCTGCCAGTTGCTTGCCTCTGGAAGGGAATTCAGGGGCCCAATTTTTTGTACATGTACCACCTCCCTTCTCTCTTGTACATAAACCCTAGCCCTTCTTTCTCTCAACAAAGGCTTGAAGCACCAGGCCTGTCTCCTCTTTCTGAATGTGGAGGGCTAGGGTGGTCATTTAGCCCGACCTGAGCCACAGGGATAGAAAGGCTGGGTAGAGTTGCCATCTGCTTGGGGGAGGTGGGCACAGAAGCCCAAGGAGGAGACCCAGGCTGGATAGGCTCCAACCACACAAAGGAAGGAAGGCCTGCCATGAGATACTAGTGCCCTCTGCTGGCAATGTGTGTGCCGGGTACGTGCCCAGCCTGCCCCAGTAGCATATGGTGAAAACAAAAGAGCCACTGGCCATGTTATAAATATTGTTATTTAAAAAACAAAAACAAAACAACACACATACAATGGGTCCCAGGGCTAGAGAAAGGAGTGGTGGAGCCCTAGGGCCCAGGCAGGCAGGAGCAGGCACTGATGCTAGAGGGTAAGGACCCCGCCCTCTGCCACCCAGGCTGTCCACCAGCCTGTCACTCTTCCCTGGAGGCTCCTTCTCACATTTTAGCTACTGGCAACACCCACCCCACATGGTATACACCACCAATCTCTGGTTTGGGGCTGAGGGCAAGGACTGCACTAGTTGTCCGGGGAGTGGGGGACCCTTGAACACCACAAGTAACCTTGGGAGGCACTGGCAATGGTGTGCTGAGGGTGGGGTTACTTGAAGAAAAGTGGACACAGACCAGACTAAGGAAGGAGTCTGTGGCAGACGATGGGGATGACCTAGGAGCCGCAGCCTCACACAGACCCGAGGCAGAGCAGCTTGTTGGGTCACTGGTGGTCATCCAGCTGCTGCAGGAGTGTCCGCCGCCGCCTTTCCAGCTCACCCTCGCTCAGCTCACTTTCTGACGTGTCCCAGCCCGTCTGGTGGAGCAAAGGCACAGCTCACCCACAGCCTCCCCCGAGGGCCATGGAGGCCTGGAAAGATTGCTACCTGGGCTGGGGCTCGGACCGGGCACCTGCCTCTCACCTTCTCCTTCTTGATTCCAAAACCTGGGGAGCGGTTAGGGAGCTCTGCCAGTCGGAGCTCCCTGTCCTTGTCCTGTTCTGGTTCTTTCTCATCACTCTCCTTGCCAGCTTTCTCCTCAGGATCTGTCTCACTCTCAGGACTGTTCTGTAAGAGCCCAGAGCCCGCCTCCTCAGTTCCTGTGAAGCCTGGAGGCGGGTGGAAGAGACCCGTACACAATAGCAGGGTCTTGGGCAGAAGTTCCTTCTCTACGCACCGACTTGTGTCTTCTCTTCTTAGTTTTCTTTTTTGGTTTCTTGGCTTTCCGAAGGCCATGATCTGGAGATAGAAAACCCCGCAATAAGTCCTATGGGGGAAGGGAGGGCTCACCCTTTCCTCTGCCACAGTCCATCTATCTCTGCTTATTCATTACTGACAGGGACTGGCCTGAGAAGGTCTCCAGTTTTCCCCCTTCTCCCAGTTTCCTGCCAGGGCAAGGATGGGAAATTCTACATACTCTGACAGCCCTCTCAATCCACTCTACCCTCAGGCTGGGGCTCCCCAGGGCTTCCTCTCTGGGCCAACTTCCCCAGCTTCCAACTGCTTACCTGATCCAAGGAGAAGGCGGGAGGATGGGGAGCTCCGTCCTCCAAGGGCAGCACCCCCACTTTCAACTGAATCAAGTGAGGAAGAGGGCTCAGAGCCAGACTCAGAGGGGTTCCGCCGCCTTCGCTTGGGGGGCCGGAGAGACGGTGGGGGTGGCTCCTCCTCTTCTGACTCGGAGCCCTGGGCATATCAGCAGATACATATCAGCGGAGGTTTCCTGGCCCCTAGAAGCCCTCAAGTCTGGGAACTGGGTGCTAAGGGGAGAATCTGGGGCTAAAGGAATCCTCAAAGCTCCCTCTAGGGGAGGTGATATAGTAGAAAAACAAGAAAAGTGTTTCTTTATGGTAGTCCAGCCTCACCCACATCCCGCTACCCACCAACTCACTGAGGGTGAGTGGGAACGCTTGTGATGGTGCTTCTTGCCCTTTCTGCTGTGCTTTCGGCCTTTGGTGTGGAGGTGCTGGCATTCAGTCTGGTAGAGGCGGAGAGAGGGGTGAGGAAGGCAGCAGGGTTAGCCTCAGGAAGGACCGTGAAACCTAAAGCCTGGTTCTGCCTCCTATGAGGCTCAAGCCCTAGAGCACCTAAGACCCCCACCTCTTTAGTTGTCCAAGGAAAGGAGAGCCACAGGGGGTGAGGTGGGAGTTTCTCTGTGGAACTGGCCTCGGGTGTTCAAGAGCCTAGGATAGATGCAGAGGACCAGAAGCTATGCCTCACCTCCAATACCTGCAGGAACTCCCGGAAGAGCCGGATCCGCTCCGACTCCAGGGTGATCTGCTCAAAAGCTGAGTCGCACACAAAGCGCTCACGGACCTTGAACGGGAGAGCACTGCTGATCAGACCAGCCCCGGCACGGCATGGGTGCCGCCGTGAGCACAGGGCAGGGCTGGGGTGGAGGAAGGAAGGGAGCTGGAGCTAGCCCCAGCTGTGCTATGGCTGGGGTGAGCCCCCAGTGGTGGAGAAGCACCGCTGCCCTCAGGACTGAGGAGTGGCGTCTGGCACCAGGCTGCAGTCCTGACCTCTTCCCAGGCAGTGCCCAGCTCCAGAGCAGGCACGGCCTGCCTCAGCATGCTTCGAAAGGCAGCTTCCCTGCGCCGCAGCCTCCGTGCCTCCTCCTTCTCCCGCTCTCTCTCTCGAGCCTCTGCTTTCTCCAGCAGCTGAGGGGAGAAAGCACACAGAACAGGGTCACCCAGAGGGATGGGTGCCCAGGCCCCACTCTGGCATACTTTAGGAAATGGGAAGTTGGGGTCTGGGCTCCTATCATCATCCCCTGAACTGAGGGTAATTATACTGGGGCAGTGAGCAAGAAGGAATAGAACAAGACAAAGGGATGAGTGTGAGTAGGACCCTGGCTATAGCACCGCCCTGCCCGACCCCTCACACTATTGAAGGTCAGCTTGATGTTGCCTGCGTCCAGCGCAGCAGCCCTCTTGTCAAAGCTTATGACGTGGGCGAAGTCCTCAAAGGCTGTGTTCACCTCCACACAGAAGCCCCGGTCCTGTGGGCACAGCAGCTCATGAAGCAAGAGGCACCTCCAGGGCAGGTGGAGGGGTCCAACCACAGGATGCTCAAAAAGTTCCCCACCCCAAGAGATCCACATGACTAGAATACATTCAGAAAATAAGTTGTCCAAGGCCTCACCATCTGATGCTTAAGCCCCCATGCCTATCCTGGCTGTTGTCACAGGGAGCTGGAGGGTTTGATCACATGGGGAAAAGGGAGGGGAGGCAGGGTGTGTACATGCTGGCACATGCCATGTCTGCTGATAGATTCCTGAGTTTCTCACAATTAGTTCTTTGTTCTTTTGGCTTAAAGCTTGGACCCCTGTTGCTCAGTAACATCCTTGCATTCTCAGTCAACCTCTGCTAGTCTCATCCTTTGGATATATTACTGAGTGCTTTCTATGTACCAGCTACCAAGCTGAGTACTTCACACACATTATCTTATTTAATCCTCACCTATCTAAATTTAAACACAAATCCTAATCTCCTGATTTTATGCGGAAGGAGAAACCAAGATTAAGAGAAACTAGAGCACTTGCCCAAAGTCTCAGCTAATAAGTACAGGTTGGGCAAGAACTCCACCCCAGATCTTTCTAACACTGAAGCCTGTACTTGTAAGCACTACATCCACACAGATCACTCGGTCCATGGGAGAAATAAAGGCCATCTGGTGTGCAGCTCCCAAACAATATTAAAAACACCTCACATTCTCAAAGCACCACGAGCCAGGCTCTGTACTTCTCATCAAAGGCTCACAACATCCCAATAAAACAGGTTTAAGAAAGTTATCTTGTTGGGCCCAAGACAACCTGGTAGAAAGTAAAGCCACTCGAAGTTTGAGGTCTGGCTCTTCAGGCAGCCAGGGCATAGGCCTGACTTCCCTCCCTCACCCTTCACAAAGCTCTAACTTGTTTGAGCCTTCCTGCTGACAGCAAAGGCATGCTCTTGCTTCTTCCAAGAGGGCTTTCTCAATCCAAGTTCTCCAGCCTTTCTCAAACATGTCAATCTCAGGGAATTGAAAGCTTCAATCTCACTTCTTCACTGGCTCCTTCCATCAAGCACACACCTCACTTAACCTGGAACTTCCTTTCTACCCTGCTTTCACCTTACTCTAGCTAACAATCTCTGCTGCCTTTGTTTCAAAATGTTTAAATGAAGCACAAAGGAAATGGAATAAGCATTGAACCTACCATAAGCAAGACACTACAAATGTCATTAAATTCTCACAAGCTTGCACATAAATTATCCCCATTTTACAGATGAGGAAACAGACTCTGAGCCATTATATAACTGGCAGAGATCTTAACAGAAAAACAGCAGAAATTACCTGACTCCAAAGCCTGTGCTGCACCCATTCTACCCTCTTCATGGACAGTATTCTCCCTAAGGTTGTTCATGTCTTAATAGGGCCTCTTCTAGGTCCTCACTCATCTGGTTCTCAGCACTTCTGCTATTCACTTTTTCAATACTCTCTCTAGGGTCTCCAGTCTTTCTGACCTTACTGCCTCTCTTGCATGTACTTGTTCCCCTGAGAACACTTAGTCTTTTCAATCTGCACTGTCCCTAGCAATCTCGTTCCCACCTCTCTCATTTTCAGACCTATACTAGACTGGATATTTCATAGACACTTCATATTCAGCAGATCCCAAAAAATTCATTTCCCATGAGCACTCTGTCCCCACCACCCCACCACCCCATGAATCTCTCAGGCCTGGATCCTTGTCTTCCAGCTGTTCCAAGTTTGAGGCTCTTGGTATTATCCTATGGGATAAGAGGCACCATCACAGTCCACCTGACTGGTAGGTAGCCAGGGGGTACTCCTGGTCAGGGACTCCTGGAGGCCTTCTGTAGGCAGGAGCCCAAAGGAGGAACAGGAGGGGGAATTGAAAGAAATAGTTTCTTTCTCCGGAAGTTTGGAGAGACAGGACTCAGTGAAGACAGGCCTCCTGCAGGCCTGTCAGCAGTACCAGCCACTCTGTGGCTAAAAGTTGAGCGTCCAATAAAATTTAGCTCTCCTGGGATTAGATATTTCTACTTTACATGATTATTCAATTTAACATATTGTATTTCCTATTTTCCTCTCTGCTCTGGTTTGTTTTTGAGTATTCCCCAAATGGAATTCCTATTTCTCCAGCCATGTTCTTCCCACTAAATCCTTGCCACTGGTGCCATCATCCCCTCCTGCCAACTCCAACTCACTCCTTTCTTTCCCTCAATTACACACACACACACACACACACACACACACACACACACACACACAAATCTATCAATTCTACTTCTGAGCGACTCTATCCTACTTACTGGTTTTAAACGTTCATTTTTTTAAACCGCAAAACACTTTTTTTTTTTCAATAAAAATATTCTGCAGAACCTCGATGTATAAAAAGAGAAACAAGTTGTTGTACTTGAAAACAGAGGAAGGAGCCTAACCCTCCCTTGTTATCCCAAAGCACCTCTGAGAAAACCTAGGGAGGCTCAGAAATAGTTGGAGCACTACAGCTCTTTCCTCATCCCCAGGGCCACAGCCAAGCTCATTTCCCACCTAGATCACTGCAGTATCCTCCTGACTGGTCTCCCTGCCCACCTCCCACACCTCTGACCCAGCCTCAAGAGGCCAGGGCCGCTGAGACTTTTCTACCAAATGGCCCTGAGAGTGGGGCAGAGGTATAGGGGGCAGTAGGAAGAGAATGACTCAAGCTCAGAATTTATTTGAATTACTTGCCACTATCACTCTTAGTATCCTGAGACTTCAGGTTACTTTCCTCCCCGCACCGCCTATCCTCAGTCTGAGAGGTGCCACTCTACACTCTCACCAGGGTTTTTCCAAGACATCATCTGCTCATATCATTCCCTGGCTCCCCATTACTTACGAGATAAAAATCCAAATTTGTTATTTTAGCATTTGAGGAATTTTATACGCAGGGCTATACTTCCAAACTGGGATATGTAGTTCCAGAGAAATAGAGGAAGCCACAAGACAGACAATATGATACATCTTACCTAAGGTCAGTAATTTTAAAATATTAAATTTACATTAAATAGAGAAGTAATATGGTATTAAAATGCAATACCTACATGAGTTGTAAGGCAAAATACAGGACTTCAAAGAAATATGTGTGCAGTGGGGCATTTCTAGCTTTATTAGACCCTTCTCACCTCAGGTACCAAGTTAACGTCCCTTGGTAATTAGGCATACTTTGGTGGAAAACTCATTTTTCAGATGAGGAAACTGAGGCTCAGATAGGTTAAATAATCTGCCCAAGTCACACAACTAGTAAGTGGTTCACTTGGACTTTTACCCAAGGTAGTCTGCCCTCACAGTCCTGTTCCTAACAAATCTACATACTGCCTCCTCAAATGCATGAGAATGTTCTTTACTTCCTCAAAGAAATATGCTTTCTCTGTTTTCTTCACCTGAAACATAGGGCTCTCTTAGTCCACTGCTCACTTTTCAACCTTTGGTAGACAAAGATATGGAGAACCATTTCTCTAGTGAAAGAAAAGCAATGTGCATGGTAAATGGCAGCTGAACTCATTGCCATGACAGGGAAGTGATAAGAAGTGGTGAAGATCAAAATGATGTGCTTCTTCCAAAAGGCAGTGTCATCTCAGCTGGAGTCCACTGAATGCCTTGCAAAACCAGCCCAGTGCTTCGAGATAATCCAAATTTCCAAGAGAATCTGTAGATCCAGATTTTATGTGCACTCTCCTGATCTTAAAATGTTTGTAAAAATTCCAAATTTTTCTAAAACACTGTATAGACCAGAAGGAACCTATCAGTGGACTACCGGTTTATGATTATTGCTCCTTGCTCCTCAAAGCTGCTTCTTGCTTCTCAAACCTGCCATTCCCTGTCCCTACCTTGCCTTCACTCCTATAGTTAGTTCCCTATGCCCAGGACCTCCACCCTCCTCCACCTACTTGTTCTTAAAGGTGCAGTTCAAAGGTCAATTCTTCTGATTCTTGTCTTTGTAATAACACTGGCCCCTCTGTACAACAGCTGTCACGTCTATCTTCCTATTAGGCCACGAACTCCTTACAGGCTGAAATGGTATCTTATTAATTTCTGTGTCGCTAGTGCACAGTAAAGGATCATGGTGGATATCTCCTGAACTGAGCTGCAATGCTCCTGCACAATAGTATTCATCAGGGAGTCCTGCCTGGAGAATGTGCCTGGTACCCAGCCTGCATCCATCCACAACCCCACACCTCCCTCACCTTAAGGATGTCCTTAATGATCTTCTTCTCATCATGGAATCGTGCCTTCAACTCCTCCACATAGAACTTGAACAAGTCCAAAGGGGTGGAGCCTGTGGGGGAGGGAGGGAGGGGGGCCTGGCGGGTGGCAGCTTCCCGAGGCCTAGGGGTAGGGTCGAGGACAGGACCCAGGAGTAGGGATGCAGAAAGGCCAGCAGGGCAGGAAGCCAGGCCAGAGAAGGGGAGCCCGGCTGCCTTACCCGGCTGGCCCAGCATGTTGGCAAAGCGGACATCAGTGCTGACCGCTGGGTACAGCTCCATCCAGGTGGACATGGAATGCAGCTGCCCTGTCTCGTGCAGCTCGTCCAGGAAGGTCTGGGCAGGGAGAGGCCGGTTATAGGGAGAGTGAGACAGGGAGGGAGACAGAGCCAAAGCCTGGGGAGGAAGAGAGGGGATGGCAGGAGAGGCAGAGACAACCCAGACTGAGGAAGTGCAGGCCAGGGAGGCAGAGATGAAGAGATACAGATAGGGAAGCAGAGAGCAATGAGAAAAGAGAGAATGTAAATAGAGGGAACAGACTAAAACAAGAGAGTGAGCCAGGATAGGAGGCAAAGAAACAGAAACTTGCCTGCAGCACAATCCTTCCATGACTTTGTTTCAACTTCCCATGACTTTGTTTCAACTTCCCCAAGTGTTAAGGCTAGGTAAGCCCCATTGCTACTAACACCACTGCCACCTTCAAACTAGGGAAAAGCTATGCCTATCAGCCTCCCCACCAAAAGAAAATAAACTTGGCCTAGTTGCCAAGCTGTGCCTTTAGGGTGCTCTCTGCTGGCAGTTTCTCGGTGGTATATACATCTTGTCTCCCTGAAGGAGCAAAGCTGAGTTGAGGGGACACAGCAGGGACAGGCTTGCAGGCATGAGGCCTCATGGAGCTGGGACAGGGCTGGGTACAGGCAAAGCAGTATGCCTGGCCGAGGAGGCAGGGCATGGGTGAACAGGCTATGGTCTGGGGCAGAGCTGCGTTCTGATCCAGGGAGTGGAAAAGATACCTGGAAGGCCTCCCGGTTCTTGCGTTGCTGGCGCCGCTCCCGCAGCCGGGCTCGCTCCCGCTCCTCCTCCTCCTCCCTCTCCAAAGCTCGGATGTGCTCCTCAAAGCAGATCAGTGCATCTTCCTTGTCCATGTCTAACCACAGGAGGCTCAGTGGGCACCACACCAGCAAGACACCCTCTTACTCCCCAGCAACCCCACTGCTTCAAGGATGCTGCCCCTGTAGGCACCAGGGACAGCCAGGATGGTGGGGCAAGGTGGACAGAGGACTCTGTGGGAGAGGCTACTGGACAGTGGTTCTTGAGGTGTCATTTATTAATTGTATGAGAAAAAATTAGCAAGAATTGAGCTCTTGTAAATTTAGTTACTAGAAGTAATCACGCTTATGAAATCAGTTCTCTTGGGATCAGAAGTATCAGTTTATAGAACTGGGAACCAATCAGGTTTTGATGCAACTTCAGAAGGTGAATTTCTGCTATAGCCAGTGATCAATTACAGGCTAACAATAGCTTTGTAATGTGTCACCAGTTAACGCCCAGTGCAATGACAATTAAAGACCATATTCACATCAGCTATAAAAATCATCTCCAGGTCTTGATTCCTATCCCAGAGATCTTCTGGGGACACACAATCTCCAGGTCAACAGCAGGCCCCAGAAGGAGAAGGTGTCCTGAGTATTCTGGGATCTTGAGTCCAGAGAGGTACAGGGACTGAGTGCTCGGAATTTCTGGATGTCCAGGAGGTATAGGGGAGCCATATAAAGCAGGATCTGGGGGCCCAGATCAGTGAAAAAAAAGGAAGGGACAGGTGGGACTGGAGACCCGGGCTTACTCTGAAGCTGATGGTCCTGAGCAAAGCTTGGGTTATCCATGAGATACTGCTGGGCCTGGGACCATGTCGTTTGGAAGTTGACGCTACTCATCCCATCCAGGATGCTCTTCAGGGCCTGGATGTTACGACGTCGGAGCTGCTTGGCCTGTTCCTGGGGAGCCACAGGATCAGGGTGAGGCAGGGCAAGCCAGAAGTACTCAAGTGGGCCAGGGCAGCAGAGAATTTGGGGAAAGGAAGGTAGCGAGGGAGCCCTAGGAGGACCAGACGCATGGCTTTTATGTCCTCAGAAAGGGAAGGAGCATGGGTTACAAACCAACCCCTCAGAGACTCCTTCCTGCCCTCTTCATGCCCAGGGTTGTAGGTCCAGAGCAGAAATGAAAGGATGTGCAAGTGCCACACCAGCTTTTGAGTAAGGAGGTGGAATCCTGGCGCATCAGAAAAATGACTGGCTAGGGTCCATAAGGTAGCAAATACATGAAGAATCTAAGATGAGACTATGGCTGACGAATCCAGCCAGTGACTGTTACCTTCTCCTTCTTGGCCAGGAAGAAGAGGACATCATCATAAACCTCTTTTCGATCCCTCTCAGGAACCACAG
The DNA here is from genome assembly GCA_028627145.1 of Eidolon dupreanum. NCBI lineage: Eukaryota > Metazoa > Chordata > Mammalia > Chiroptera > Pteropodidae > Eidolon > Eidolon dupreanum. The sequence goes on along the minus strand of CM053503.1, from coordinate 41,843,183 downwards.
CCCAGACCTCCAGCTCCCCAAAGGTCTGTTCTGCCCGCCTGTGGAGCACATGGGCTGTGGGTAGGCAGGCAGAGAACAGTGACCATGGGCCCATGTGTTCTCAGGATTCCCCGGCCCCACCCCAGCCCAGGCCCCTGACCGGTAGCGGGTGGTAGAGGTCATGCGCTCGTGCTGCTCCAGGAAGTGCTGCAAGGTCTGCTTGGCCTCCTTGGCCCTTAGCCGGGCCTCTTCCTTCTCCTCCTTCTCCCGCTGCGCCTTGTAGGCATTGAATGCCTGCTTTTTCTCACTCAGTTTGGGCAAGGCACTGGGGTGGGGTTGGGGTGGGGAATAGAGGAGTCAGTGTGAACCACCCTGCATAGCTCACAAAGCTGGATCGTGGCACACTGGGGATGGGTCTCCACAGGACTGAGTGAGGGATCCATGCATGGGCACAGTAGGCTACAGAGGCCCCAGGGTAGAGGGAGGCAAGACAGGGATGTGGGAAGGGACGGGCTCCAGGACACTGCTAATACTTGATCCTTGTGCTTTGGGGTACTCAAATTGCAGTCGGGATTCTGCCCTATCCTGCCCCCTTTCCCCAATTAACTCAATTCGAATCAATTCAATTCAACAAGCATTTATTGAATATTTCATGTTTGATACTTTTTCCTCCTCCTGGAGGCCCTCCATAGCTTCTCTTCCCCTTGAACTCTCACCTGTCTACTACTTTCCTGACTCTGGTTCCTTGGGGCCTAAGTATTGAGCTAGGGTTTCTCAGGGAGTTCCTGGCCCAGCTGCTCTCATGAACAGGGTCTGGAGGGCCTGGCTCCCTCTGCCCAGGCCTACCTGTAACGGGGGTCGGTGACCACCATCTTCATGGCCTGTTCCCATGATGCGTTGGAGGGGACAGCCTGGAATGGAGTAGGTGGGGGTCACAGGGCCTGGCCATCTCCGGCCCCCTCCAGGTATACCCTGGGAGCCCCACTCCCAGCACCTTGTCCCTCAGCAGCTCCTTAAAGGCCTGCTTTGCCTTTTCCCGGTTGCTCCAACTGAAGCCAGATCTCTCTGGTTCTGGCCTTGATTCCTCTTCCTCCTGCTGTGGCGGCTGATGCTGTCCAGTAGAACTGGGAGGCAAAGGGGATTCAGCCACAGCATCCCCCAGTCTCTGTAGGTTTCAGTACCCTGTGTATCAGGAGCAAACCACCCCCTCCTTGCTCCCTAGGGCAGCCCTGTTCTGCCCTTCAGAGATCATGCCCACATATCCATACCCTTCCCAAGAGGCCTAGTAGAAGTCAACTAGGCTGGGAGCCTAAGGCCAGCATCCAGAATGCTGCAGGGGCAGCCCTCACCTGCTGGGGCCCTCCTCTGGCTGCAGCAGGAACCCCTGTTCCAGGGGTTGGGTAGCATCTGACACATCACAATCTTCACTCCCACCTGGCTCAGGTTCTAGGAGGCCCATGGGCATTGGGGTAGGGCCAGGAGGCACAGGTGGGGGGTCAGGCTGTGGCTGAGGAGGCTGCGGTTGCAGTGTCTGTGGCGGCGGCTGCTGCTGCTGTTTCCTGCAGGTGAGCCGGAAGGGTGGTGTCCAGGAGTAAAACAGAGATAGAAGTGGTCAGGGGCTGGCAGGTCCCTCTATCCTGAGAAAGACTGGGGCCAGAGTGGACCACTCTGCAAGGAGACTGAGGTCTGGTGGAGCAGGGATCATGGGGAGAGTTCATTCCCACCCTTCAGGCGGCCCCAAGTATGAATGGATAGGCAGGCAAGATGGGTAAGTCACTCACCCTGCAGCCTCTTGTTTGACCAGAGCTGAAATGGGAACAAGTAACATGGTCAGAGTAGCAAGGGCCACCCCCAGAGCCCCTGCCCAGGCCCATCGCTTCCTCACCCTCCAGGTCATCCAGGTCCTTGGGCCGGGTCCAGCGGGACTCCTTACTCTGGTTGTTATAGTAATAAGGTTTGCCTGTATCCGACTTGTACTCTTTCCAGGGACACTGAGAGAGCAGCAACTGTAAGAGGATGGGTCAGAGGACATCAGTGGGCTGTGTATGCCTTCCAGCCACAGTCAGGGAAGCTAAGGGGACCTACTGAGTAGGGAACACAGTTTTTAGCTACCACCTGGTCTGGCTCAACATGGGGGAAGGCGGACTTCCTGAGATCCTAGGGAGGATGGGGTGGTCAGGGATCTTGGGATCAAGGGAACCATAATGTGTATGGTTAGAGACTCAGGGGAGACCAAGCACTTGGAAGGTTTGGGTAGCTGAGGGGAAGGGCCAGAAAGCCCTGCTCAGGACCTCCGCCTTGGACTTGAGCACGCTGGGCTTCTCCCACACGGACTGCTTGTCGTCAGCATTGTAGTAGTAGATGCGCCCGTCAGGGGCCACATGCTCACTCCATAGGGCCCTCTGGGGGGGGGGGGGGCACAGAATGGCGGTCAAGGCCCCTTTCCCAAAGCTGCTTCTCCTCAGCCCAAAGACTGAACTATCATCCACCCACTTTCAACCTTTCTACCCAGAGACCCCCGAGCTGGAAGAACTCACCGGAGGGCCTGTCCCAGCCACAGCAGCTAGAAAAGAAGCCAAAGGAAAGACACTAAGTCCTTGCTCCAACACCTATCTTCTCCCCACCTATTCCTCCCTTACTCCATCCCCAATATATATCCCCTGGTCCCATCAACATCCCAAGCTCCCTGGCATCCCAACAGGCATGATCCAGGGTGGGCTCTAGTCCCCTCTCCCCTGTGCCCCCCAACCTCCGAGCCTGGGGGGAGCAGGCCCCCAGAAGACTCACAGCTGGCGGTGTCCGCACCCGGAGCCGTCTGCCGAAGAAAGAGGAGGGGGAAGGGTTGGGGCCAAGCCCAGTGGCCCCCAGGAGCCAGGCCATAGGGGATGGAGAAGCAGGCCAGGCCAGGATCCATGTGTCCTGCTCCCAGGGATCTCTGCTCCCTAACAAGTTTCCCCCACCCTTTGGGGCCGTGGCTCTATGATCCCAGGGGGAATCACAAAGCAGCTCCTTTCTTCGTTTTCCTCAAGTGAGAGTGTTTTGTTGAGTCAGCCTCCAAAGCCCATACCTTCCACAGTGGATGTCAAATTCTACATCCTACCCTGACTCTACTACACTGAGGAAAGGCACAAGAAGGCACAGCGAGCTCCCCAGGTGCTACTGTTTCCTTCAGAGAAAAAGAAGATGTAAAGAGGGGACTGTGTTTAAGTGTCCACAGTGCTAGCTCTGTAAGGGTAAGCAGTGTCTGGCATGAGTGTGTTCCTTAAGGGAGATGGGCTCAGCAGTAAGTAACAAGAGAGAATGTATGCCTTTGAGGATGAATTAGAGACAAGAAGAGCTGAGTACATGGCTGGAGAGGAGCACTCAAGTGTAGAGGATGATGCCAGGGACCAGGGTGGATCCGATGAGAAGAGGGAAAAGAATGGAGGCCATAACCCTGAACTCCAAGTCAGACTCAGAATGCTGCAGGGTAGAGCCTGCTTCCTGCCGGCCCCAGTGCTTACCGCTGCGGTGACAGGCACCGCTGGCATCAGCATTCCTGGCATCATGGGAGGTACCATTCCTGGTATCTATGGATACAAAGAAGACAAAAAATAGCTACTCAGGTAGGACAAGCACAGGCTGGGCAGGGTCCTGAGAGATTCTGTTGGAACCGGGACGCTTATGTGGGTACCTCCTTAGGCAATCCCCTGAGGGATTCTGGACTCTTAGCCTAGCCTGGAAGTTTTCTCCAGTCATTCAGCAGACAAATCCATATGGGCCTGGCCTGAAACTCCCTCCCTTCCTCCCCAGTTTCTGAAGTCCAGATGCCCACTCTCATCTCCATCCTCAGCTAAATTCACACGGTTTTCTGAGGTCCTGGTGCAGGGGAGATTACCTGTGTGAGTGGTGGTGGTGCCCCCATTGGTGGAAGCATTGGGGGCATGATTCCAGGTGGCATAGGGGGGATGGCTGGTGGTCTCTGACTCATGGGGGGTAGCCCCATTGGAGGAAAGGGTGGGGGGATTCCTGGAGGGGGCATCTGGAAATGAGGAGAGGAAGAGATACTGGGCAGAGAAGACACTGCCTTGGTCCTGGCAAGAAACTTCCACTTGTCTCCCGCCTGAACCATCCACCCCAGATCTGAGGCAATTCCAAGGCTTTAATTTGAGAAGCACAAAGCATGAAACTGCCTCCCTCCTCACCACTGAGACCGATAAAGGGGTCCTTTGGGTCTAACAGGGAAGCACACAGCTTCTTGAGAGGTAGAGAAGGGAGACAGAAAAGGGAAGTGTAACCACCACCACACTGTGGCTGGAAGGCTCCACCTTTTCAGCAACTCTCCCCAAAGAGGCCTCTCAGATGCAGGGCCAGAAAGCAGGTGTCCAGTACCCAAATCCCCAGTCCCCGACCTCCTACCCCCCTTCTCTCCAACTCAGTGACCACCAGCTGCTAGTCCAGCCTGACTTCTGTGCCATATTTAAAGAATATAGATAAGGAATAGTGAAAGAGAAAGACAGCCCCACCCTGCCTTCAAAGGGATTCTTTCCCTTCTACTTCCACCCCAGCCCCAGTGTGTCCCAAAGACAAAAAGACAAAGGGGGACTATCGACTTATGGACAGAGAGCTGAACGGCAGCATCTCCCATCCCAATACTCCAGTAAAACCATCCCTCTTCCAAGGGCAGCAGAGGTTTTTTTTTTTCCACTAAAAACGTGCAGCAGTGCTAGGGACTGAGGAGTTGGGGGTGCAGGCTGGAAAAGCCAAGCCCAGGGAAAGACATAAAACTTACGAAGGGTGGTGGCATCATGGGGGGCCCCGGTGGGAAGGGGGCAGGCGCTGCTGGGGGCCGGGGACCAGAATCGGGAACCGACTGTTGAGGGAGAGAAAAGTCATAGGACCCAGGATGGGCAAAGAGATGGGTTTTTGCAAAAGGGAAACAGAGGGGTGAAGCTGAAAAAGGAGCACAAAGTTCAGAGGAAGGGTCTCTAAGCTCAATATCCTGCCTACCCCCAGCTCTGAGCCCTGGGTAGGTCTGCTCTCTCTTCCACCAGCCCAGAGCCAGCTAGCCAAGCCCCTTCAAAGTCATCTTTATTTTAGAAGTTTACATTTTGCCAAAGCCACAGAAAAGACATAAGAGGCAGTACTACAGGCACAGACTGGCTCTGTCCAAGGCTTTTCATACGCTCTCCTGCTGTGGGGAAGGCTGTGTCTCCCTCAAACCAGTTAAAAAGAGGGTCTCATTCCCAAAGTACCCAGGAAGGAAGTGGCCTCTTTTCCTGACTCCCCACTTGAATTCATCCAGGTACAGAGATTCAATCTCAAAGCCCTCTAAACACAATTAGTCACTAGTCCTTCATAAATACTAGTGTCCCTAACTCTCTTCACTACCAGCTCCCACCCCTAATTGTCCTCATCTTTAGTCACTCACTCTCTTTGACATCTCCCACTCCCAATCCTCTCTCAACTTTTTAGCTCTACCCCTCCTCCCCTACAGATCCTGAACTTCTCTTCCTGTGGGTGAGGCTGTGAACAGCCTGTCTCTCCATTCTATACATAACGACAGGCTGTACCCCACCCTTTAATTCTCAGATTAAATATTCTAACTTTATTTAAAGCAGATCCTTCCAATTTATTCTCTTTCTGGTCCCCTTTTTAGTTTCCTCTTGCATACAACTTTGTAATTATGTTTTCCCTTAATAGAGTGTAATAATATTCCATGACAGTAGGGATCATATCTGACTTGTTGAAAGCTGGATTCCTGGCACCTGTCACAGTATCTGGCACATCATGGATACTCAAGAAATATTGAATGAATGAAGGAAAAATGAAGGAATAAATATGCTCTATATAGAATCTTCTAATTCTAAAAATTCATCCTATAGATAAAGCCCCACATGGCCAAAATGATGCCTTGTACAAGGTTCTCATTTCAGCATTATTTGTAAAAACAGGTTAGAATCAGCCTAAATAGCCATCAGTAAGGGACTAAGAAATTACACACAAACAAAAAATGAAATAATGTGCAGCCATAAAAAGAATGAAGTTCACTGTCTTGACATGAAACAACCTCTAAGATATATTAACAAGTGAGAAAAAAAGCAAAGCACTGCAAAATTTTATCACTTGTATAAAAATCAGAGACAAAAGGCTGACATACAAGAAATCAGTAGGAAGGGGAGCAAGGTGGAGACTTCTCACTACGTTCCCTTTTGTAACTTTTGATTATGAGCCCATATTACTATGTCACCAATTCAAAAAAAATTTTAAGTAAACTGAGGTGTAGAGATGCAGCTAAAAGGCTCTGGCCTTCTTCCTCTTTGCTTGAGGTGAGGAGTGGTAGGGAAGAGGTCCAAGCTAAGGAGGAGCCACCTCACTGCTGCTTGATTTCCCTGCTTCCTCAATTATTCCTGTTAAGAAAACTCAGCATTTAAAAATGCTTTCCAATCTCTACCTTTAGTAATATCTGTTTCCTCCCTTCCCACCCATCTTGTCCTAACAAGAGAAAGAAATACGCCAAACTACTCCAACTTGAATCACCTTTTCTGTGTTCAACGCCTCTAGCCCTGTATCAGACCAGCTCCTGCCCCTTGAAACTTTCCTCAGCATGGGAAGTCAGAAACTAATCAATACGGAAAGAAATTCAATTCTCTGTGCCACACCTTCCCACCTCAAGCTGCCTTAGGATCCTACCTTACCTCCTAGATTCTATGGAGCCACCTTTGGGTCCTACCAGGCTCTTGGGTTGTCCATGTCAGATACTGGTGCCACCATCCATACAGTGTCCAAGACAGAAATGTGAGTCACTCTCCACACTTCCCTCTTCCTTGTCAATACATCACTGAGTCCTGTTAATTTTACCTCCTACAGATTTCTTGAATTTATCTACTCTCCATCTCCTCCTGCACACTCACCACCCATCATCTAGTCTCCCTACATCCACTCCAATCTGCAGCCACAACAAGCTCATCAATATGCACCTCAGACCATTTTACTACCCTTTTTAAAACTCTTCAATGGCTTCCCACTGTTGTTAGGGTAAAAACCAAAACTCCTGCCCAGGGCTTGGGAGGCTGTGAGAAGTTTGCTCCCCAACTGTCTTGCCAGCCTCACCTGCATGCTGAGCTTCAGCCACACTCACCTTCTTTCAGTTCTCTTACCTCAGGCATCCACCTTTGCCTAGGGTAATCTTCCCACCAACCCCACTCCTTGTCTACATATTCTTCACATCTATCAGTCATCATTTCCTCAAGAAAGCCCTCCTCCTAACCCAGTGGACCAGTCAGCATCCTCCTTTACATGCTCATATCCCATGTACTTTTCCCTTCAGCAATTACCCACTGGAATTTTAGTTATTTGTACAATTCCTATTAAACTATTAAGTGGCACTAATAAAAAGCAAATGCTGCCAATTAAATCGTGATACTCCATTGATTTTAAGATGCATCTTGACTTCAGAAATGTTAATTGGTGAATTTTAGAATCAATGAATATCTGCTGCTTCCACTAGTCTAAAACCTCTAAGGGGCAGGGACTTTGTTTTTGCTCATCCTGATATCCTAGCTCCACTTTATTTTCCTCACTATATGCTACTGGTACATAGTAGGTGTTAATAAATATTTGTTGACTTAATGACTGAATGGTAGAGACAGGTCCCACAAAGCCACTGGTAAGGCCTAGTAGTTACTCAGAGAACACAAAATGTCAGAGCTGTAGAGGACTCAGAGATCCCTTTTTTCAGATGAGAAAACTAAGGGGTAATAATGTGTCCAAGGTCCCATCACTGGTTAGGGACAGAGCTAGCACTAGATCTATTCTGCCTTCCAGCTCTACTCTCTTAAAAGCAGTCTTTGTCATAGCAAGCGGGTCTGTTTTTTCATTCCAGCATATCCCGTGTGACCCATGCAGTTAAATTTGCAAGGAGCCAACATTTTCTTGCTTGAGAGAATCAGTGGTGGCTTCCTATTCCCCACCATACAGACCCTGTCATCTTAACATTCAAAGCCTTTCAACAAGACGCATGCCAAAACTCTTCTTGGCTCCTCCTCACTCAATGGCTTCCCTACTCCTCTTTGCACATAAATTACCCCATGTGTTTTATTCCCCTTTGTCTCCATCTTTGTTCAAGATGATCCAATATTCACCTCCTTCAGGTTACCTTTATGACTATCCCCACACATAGACACATTCCTAATTACTTCTTTGCACCAAGTGACATGCTACTCTGTGGATGTTTGCTGGGTGTTTCATGTGGGACTGCCTGTCTCCCTACTTGGATGGGGATTTCCCAACATTCAGGGACTGAGTTTTCTCCTTTTAAGCCTCCTCTGAGTATCTAGTCAGGGCCCTGAACATAAAGTGCTATGAAAAAATGCAAACTCATCCTTAACCTTATTAGATTTTTGCATAGTGGAATATCCTAAAATAGGCAAAGGGGTGTGTGTGTGTACAAGACCAGGTACCTTTGTACAAATTCTCTGGATAAAGACTGTGATGAGACAGAGAGGAAGCTTGGCAGAGATCTGTGAGGCTAGGGAAAGGAAACTAGAATCAACTACTGGCTTAGGAAAATCTAAATAATAAAAACCTAACTGTATATGATCATCTTTAACTTGGAATGGAGAGCCCTGGCAAGGATCCAGACACTGGTCTGTTTTGGACAGAGGACAGAACAATGGAATGAACATAAATTTCTATGGAACTTCCAAAGCCTTCCATTCCCTGACCTCCCCTGTGTGATGTGTACTTTCCTGAAACATCCCTTCTATCTCACTGGTTGCAGTACCTGTACAACTTTGGATCTTATTACACTTCTGGGCGAGGATCTGAATATGTAACTTATGTGAAAGGGATATGTGAAAGAGGATTCAAAGAGCAGCAGATCCTGTTTCTTCTCTGGAACAAAAACACATTTGTAGGCTGGGGATAGAAGATGAAGAGACAACTGATCATCTGAACATCATGTGTTCACATAGACCAGTGGAAGGACCTCCAAGATGCAATCAATTCTTCTCAGCCTCCACATCTAAGGGGCATCTCATAATTGATGGTTCAGAAGAAAGAACAGAAGGAAAAAAGGACAAGAATGGAGAAACAGAAGGAAGAGAATGGAAAGAGTGAATGATAACAGCTAACAGCTAATATTTATTGAGTACTTATGAGCCAGATACCATGACACTCATTTAATCCTTATAACCATCTTAAAGGTTATTATCCCCATTTTATAGATAAAGAAACTGAGGTTCAAAGAGATTAAGTAACTTGACCAAGGTTCAAAGATATTAAATGGTAGAGGTAAGTTTGCAATCCAAGCGGTCTGACCCCAAAGCTTGTGCTTTCAACTACTCCACAAAGCTTCCTCCTAGCAAGGATGATTTTTTACACTCAAATTCATTCCCCCGTTTTCTTCCCCCAACCCATCCTCACACAACCCTGAAATCCTCAGACAGCTAGGTTGATTCCAAGGTTGACCAGGTCTGATTCACTCTTGGACAAGATCTGTATCTGTGCTGGTAAATGAAGGCTGGGAGGTACATCTCTCAGAAAGAGGTAGCCATCACCAAAAAAAAAAAAAAAAAAGCATCATGGAGGCTGAGGCCAGCTGATTATCCTGTGGTCTACCTACCTGCTGCCCTTCTTCAACTGCCCCAAACAGCGTCAGCCCTCCCTCTGTTTTCAAGACTATCCTAAGTTTCCTTTCTCCTGTAGCAGCCTTATTATTCCTCCTGTTCCCCAAAGGTACTGTCTTACTAGAAAATATCTTCCATTGCTTCTCTCTGATCCTACCACCTTACCATTCTCCCTTTGAAGAACAGAATGTTACTTCTGGTCTTCATCTTTATTGAGTTAGGTCTCAACATCCTCCTCTTCTACTTAACAGTTCTTCCAGCCCTCCAAGATTCCAGAGGCCCTTGCCTTGTCTGCTCCAGCTTTGCAGGCTTTCTGCTACCATCCCTCAACATCCCTGGGGATTTTCTGCAGCCCCAGCTGAAGGCCTCACCTCCACCTTCATCCTTTCTTTTGCTTCCCCACGTCCTAGAACCCATTCTCCTGAACTTTCTCATCAAGAACCACTCCATTTTGGAGCTGGAAGAGATCTGGATGATCATTCTTATGTATACATTTTTTTTTATCGTTGGGAAATCTGAGGCCCAAAGAAAGGTAGTGACTTGCCCAAGGTCATATAGAGATGTTACAGTTTGATGATGACAGAGCCAGGATTGGAGCCAAGGAGACTGCTCTCCCACTTCTTGGGCTATCCAGCACTGGGTGGGGGCCAGAAGCCTTTATTTGCTCAGAAGACAGTACCCCTTCCTCACCACTGGAGACAATGCGGGCGGATATGAAGGAGGTGGTCTCCAAGAGGTCTTAAGGGTCATCCACGGCTTCCAAAGGGAACAAGCACGGGGGAGGGGCATGTCGCACGCCAAATATCTCAGAAGAAACTACGGCCCCCAGCTTTCCCCTTGTCCCACTGTTACCCCCTCTTTTTTCCGACCTTTCTCCACAAATCCACCCTACACTTCTTTCCTTTCTCCTCACCCAGTCCCGCAACTCTCGTTCCCCTCAACAACCCCCCACCCCCGCCATCCTCCATCATGGCCTCCCCCACCCCTTCTTCCAAAATCTCCGTCCCCATCCCCCCTCCCGGGCTCCTCTTCCTAGCCCCTCATGCCATTCGCCCTCCCTCGGGGTCCCAGGTACACCCGACGGCCTCCCCGACCCCCCGGCCCCGGCCTGGGCCGCGGGGGCACTGAGGGACCGCTGTGGGCCCCACCACCCCCGCGCGGGGACGTTACCATGCCAGAGCCTCGGAGCAGCTGGGCCGGCTCGGCCCACCCGCCAGTAAAAGCCGCTCTGATTGGCCGGGCCGCAGCCGGGAAGGCGGAGCCAGTGGGGGTCGCACCCCTTGGTGGCCGGGGCTCCGGTCGCTCCCGTCGGCCAGCCCTGCCCTCCACCGGCCCGGAGCGCCCGGGCCCGGCCCCGCCCCCGGCGCGGAGAGCCAGGACCCACCCCCCGCGCCGACGAATTCAGGGCCCGCCCACAGAGGGGCGGAGCGCACCTGCTCCGGGCTCCGATGGACGGCCCAAGCAGCCAGAGCCCTGGTCACACGCCGGCTCTTCGCGCGCCGGCAACTCTTTTGCCTTCCCGCCCTTGCCACCCGCCGCCTCCAGACCTCAGCCTGCAGTTCCCCAGCCTTCGCGGCTTAGCTGGTGCGTCCTCCCTGCACGGCGTTGAGAGCGACTAGATCCCGCGCGCTCGATAGCAGGACCAGGGGCTGGACCGAATATAGGCGTATCTTTGCACTTCACAGAGAGTGTTTTAATTTAACGCGTATTTTTAGCACTTTTTAATTCATTCATTAACCCAACAACTATTTGTTAAGCAACTGTTATGTGCCAGGAACTGTTCCAGGCACTGGACTTACAGCAGTTGGGAAAAAGCAGATCCTCCAAAATCCCTGCTGTCATGGGGCGTACACGTGCTTCTCACGTTACCCTGAAGTTAACTTTTTGAGATTTGGAGCAGAGACCCAATCTTTTATAGGAATTAAAGATGTGAGAGAAATACTATGTTGAGCAGATATGGGAATTATAGCCTAAAGCTATTTAATGAATATGCTGAAGGACTCAGGGCTTGTAACTGACAGGGCTCCAGGCTACAGGTGAAAAAAAGGATCAAACACCCTCCCTACAAAGCCTGTGTAAAGATGTTTCCTTTTTCCTTTATCCATCAACACTTAGCAGAGCCTATATTCTGTGCTGGGTACTGTGCTAGGTTCTGGAGGTACAAAGAACTCCGAACTGGGTCTCTGCTTGCAAGGAGCTTTGAGTCTAGACTGGGAGAGGTAGGAAAACAACCAGCACAAAGTAGAACTCTTAAAGGTGACAGGTAGGAGGAAAGGAAAAGGGATTCATTCTTGGGGGCCACTTTATTGTGGTTTTCATCACAATACCTAGATAGCCTCGCACAAGAGCCTAGTGCCGTGGTTTTCAAACTTCATTATTGAGATCTTTATGCATAGCAGTATTCAGAGGTTCCACAAACATTTATCAATCACATTTTATTTTTTAATTTTTTCTTTTCTCTATGAGGTAATTCTTAGAATACATAGACATCTGTTTTAAAGAGTAAAAAAACTGGAGATTTATTAAAAACAGCAGAGCTCTGCCTCCATCATCTCTTCAGCTTTTCAATGCTGTTTCTTTTTGGCATTGTTCTTCCTGTCTCTGGCCCTCCTCCAGCTGTGTCCCCTCCCCACACATTAATCCAAGGAGATGTGCCCTTCCAAAGACCATTTACTTCCTCATAGGCCATATTTTGAATATCTGAGACCCTGGAATTCCCTGCCTAGCTTGCTTCCTGGGCCTGTACCAGCTTCTTTCTTGGATCACTCCTCCCCAGGGAGACTTTGCTGATGGTGTGGGCATCCCTAGGCCTGAGGGGTAGCTTAGGGGCAGCTTTTTGCAAGACATGTGAGCACAAGCTAGGGTATCCACAGGAGTCTGAGGCTCTCTCATAAAGAACAGAGGCACAGGCAGAGGGAAGTGGGGGGTGGGGGTGGGGGATGGGGGTGGGGGGGTGGGGGGGTCAAGCAAGAGCCAGGAGCTGGGGGCTGCTATCTTCTAGTGCAGAACTGAGGATTCCAAAAATTTTAATTTAGAACTTGGCCTTCCAGGTCCTTAAGAAGGTATATTTGTAAAGTGAGGAGTTTAGCAGGTATTTTATTTAACAATTAGCTTAATTTATCACATTAAAATATTTAGTATGTGAGTCTCTATTATAGTCTTGTCCAGCCCCACAGATAATCAGAGCAGATTTGAGGATTTAATTCTTTTCCTTTCCTCCCTTCCTACCCCTTGCTTATACCTCATTCTCATCTCCTATCTGCCAAATTTAATTAAGTAGTTTTTAGTTTTTGTTAGTTTAATTTTTAGTTCTTACAACACAGTGACTACATATGCCGTTCAGAGTTGAACCATGTAGAAAACTTTGATTACCTTTTCCTACACAGTTTATTTCTTTTTCCTAAAATTAATAATTATCCTGTTTTTTCATTGGTTTAGTTTTCTATGTATTTATCACAAAATCTGTCTCGAAATCTTCCCACTGTTGTCTAAATCCCTTCTCAGAATAACTAGATATAGCAGATATTCTATCAATTTCACCTTCATGAAGACATCTCTGCCAGAGCCTGTGACCTGCTCCAATCTGAGTGTTTATCCTCTATTCTGCTTTACATCTGGCAACCTGGCTTCTCCTTTCTCATCTTCCTGGGCATTTTCTTTGTCTCCTTTGTTGGACCTTTTATTTGCCTTATTCCATGTCTTTCTCTTTCTTGATTTATTCTCTGTTTTTGGTGGAGACCATCTTCCAGAAGCTTCCTAAGAAAGGAGGTGGTAAATTGTTTTGAAATTGCATGTTTGACATTGCCATTATTCTGCTCTGACACTGGGTGGGAATTGATTTTCTTAGGAATTTTGAAGGCATTGAAACATTACCTTCAAGCTTTGAATCATTGCTTTTGAGAAATCTGAAGCCTTTTAACTCCTTATCCTATGACTTTCTCCCTGTCTCTGAACCTTTCCTTGTCTCCAGTGTTCTGAAATGGCAGTGATATATCTTGGTGAGAGGCTATTTGTTGTGTTGGACACTCAGTGCCCCTCACTTCTGGAAAATAATCCGGAATCATTCCAATGATGTTTTCTTCCCTTCTATTTTCTCTGTTCTCTTTTCTGGAACTCCTATAAATCAGATGATGGATCTGTTGGACTGGTCCTTCTGATTTCTTTTTTTTTTTTTTCTCTCTCTTTTCCATCTTTTTACTTGGTTTTCTTGGAGATTTCCTCAATTTTATCTTCCCATTCTTCTACTGACTTCTACTGAGTTTTCAATATTTTAAAGATTTTTATTATTCACCTTATTTTTATTCTCTGAATATTGCTTTTTAAAAAAATCATCTTCGTTTCAGAGTTGCAATAGCTTGTCTAATCTCTGAAGCTATTAATAGTAGTTTTGTTTAAGTTTTCTTCTTTCTGCCTAATCTCATGTTTGTCTAAATTTCTTTTTATGTTGTTTTGGTCTCTTTCATGTTGGATTCTTTTCTTCCTCCGTTGTCTGTTCATATTTGAGGATAGGTTACCAAAAAGCCTATTGGTAGCATTTGTGTTCTGTGGGCTCAGGTACATGGGTGGGACTTGTCAGCTACAAACTTCAATGAAGGGAAACTCTGATGTCAGCATCTTTAGGACTTCCTTCTCAGGATGGTGAGCAATCTGGCACAACCAATTCCATTTTGCCATATGGTTACCCCGTTGCTGCCTTAGGATCCATCCCTCTCTAGTCTAAGTCAGTAACTATTTATCCACATACTTTCCAGTTTCCTAAAGTATTTGGCTCTTATCTCCTGTCCTGTTTCCCAGTCCTTATGGATTTAAGCCTTTACAAAATCCCTTGCTATAGTTTTAGTGTATTTTTAGTAGAGCTAAATTAAATATATGTGTTCAATCTACTACTTTTACCTAGAAACTTTAAATACATTTTAACTTTTTAAAACAGTAGTTCAAAAATATATACACTCAAATGTCCTACATGTCAAAGTTTGGGGTTCATGAAACAGGCTTGTTGACATTGAATGATTTTATAACAGCTATCATGAAGTAGAACTTATAAATATATTCTAATAAGATTGCTTTTAACTGTTTTAGATAGCAAGGTTCTACAAAAGGCTTTGCTTGGAAAGGGGGTTGACTGTGTTTTTAAAGTTTACAAACATCTCTCCTGGGCTACTGATCACCTAAGTGTGGCCCTTGGACTGTGGTGAAGGTATTGCTACTGGCCCAGAGCTGCATGGGAGAGGAGTTTGGAAGAGGGAGCATCCTAGCCCCAAGGAAATGGGAATGAAAGTAGAGAAGACTCACCACCTGAAAAAAGAGGAAGGGTTCTTTTCTTTTTTTAGGCAAGGCAACCCTTGGTTGACCTCACAGATTGCAACGACCTTGTCATCTTACAATCCCTTATTTTTTATTTTTTACGCCTACAGCACTTGTCTTCTTAGGTGGTCTGCCATCCAAGTACTAACGAGGCCCGACCCTGCTTAGCTTCTGAGATCAGACAGGATTGGGTTTGTTCAGGGTAGCATGGCCATAGACAGAAAGGGTTATTTTCTTACACCCTCCAATACTTTCCTGACTAACTTCCAGTCCCTTGCACTATCTGCCAATAATCCCTCCATGGTCTTGGGCATTATAAAACATTACATTTTTAAAAATCAGCTTTATCAAGGTGTAGTTTACATATAATAAAACTCACCAATTTAAATGTACAATCCAGTGAATTTTCACAGATGTATACAGTTGTGACCACCACCATAACCATGACATAAATTATTTCCTTCACTCAGAAACTTCATTTGTTCCATTTTGCAGTCAGTCTCTTCCTTCTTGTCTGGCTCCTGGTATTTACTGATCTGCTTTCTGTCATTATAGTTTTGCCTTTCTAGAATTTCATATAAATGGAATCACACAGTTTGTAGTAGTTTGTGTCTGACTACTTTCACTTAGTATAATGCTTTTGAAATTATCCATGAATTATTGCATGTATCAGTAATTCATTCCTTTTTAATGTGAAGTAGTATATTTCATTGTGTGGAGACACTACAATTTGTTTATCCATTCACCAGTTGATAGACATTTAGGTTGTTTACAGGTTTGTGCTATAACAAATTGAATTGCTTATGAATATTTGTGTATAGGTCTTTGTGTGGACATATGTTTTCATTACTTAGGAGTAGGATCACTGGGTTGTATGGTAATACATATTTAACTTTTTAAAAAACTGCCAAACTGTCTATGGCCATGCCATTCTGAATGTGCTCAATCTCATCTGATCTCAGAAACTAATCAATGTTGGGCCTGGTTAGTACTTGGATGGGAGACCACCTTGGAATACCAGGTGCTGTAGGCATTTAAAAAAGAAATCTGTAAAAAACTGCCAAACTGTTTTCCAAAGCAGCTGTACCATTTTACAGTCTCACCACGAGGATTTTATTTTCACAATATCCTCCTCAACACTTGGTATTGTCACTTTTTATTTTCTAACTCTTCCTTGCCAGACTTGGCATCTTGTTATGGTTTTAACTAACTTACATTTCCTTAAGAACTAATAATGTTGACAATATTTTCATGTGTTTATTTACCATTTGTATATCTTCTTTAGTGATGTGTCTATTCAAATCTTCTACCCCTGTTAAAAACTGGATTATTTTTCTTCTTTGTTATTGAGTTATAGTGTTCTTTATATATTCTGGATACAAATTCTCTATCAAACATATGTTTTGCAAACAATTTTTTTTCAGTCAGCCTTCCATTTCATTTCCTTTTATGTTTATGTTTGTAAGGGATACTGGATTTTTATTCTTATAATATCTTTGTCTGGCTTTGGTAGCAAGCTCATGCTAATCCCAGAAAATGAGAAGTGTTCCTTACCATGCAGTTTTCTGGAAGGGTTTGTATAGAATTGTATTGTATTATTTTTTCTTTAAATGTTTGGCAAAATTCATCAACTAAGCCATCTGGGGCTGAAGTTTTCTTTGAGGGAAAAACTTTTAATTACGAATCCAATTTCTTTAATAGATATAGGGCTTATTAGGTTTTCTATTCTTTAGTGAGTTTTGATACATTGTCTTTTAAGGACTTTGTCCACTTAATCCAATTTACCAACTTATTGACAAAGTTTTTTTTCATAGTATTCCATTATTCTCACTGCAGTCAGTTGTGATGACTCCTATCTCATTACTATTGTTGATAATTTGTGTCTTCTTTTTGTTTTTCCTGGTAAAATTTGGCTAGAGTTTTGTCAATTTTATTAATCTTTTCAAAGAACCAAGTTTTGATTGCATTGACTTCCTGTTTTTGTTTTTGTTTTGTTTTATATTTTATTGATTTCTACTCTTATCCTTATTATTTCCTTCTGCTTATTTTGAGTTTCTATTCTAACTTTTCTAAGTTTTTTTTTCTTTAGTAGCATCCCACGAATTTTGTAATGTTTTCATTTTCACTCACCTCAAAATATTTCATAATTTTCCTTATGATTTTTTCTGTGACTCATGGGCTATATAGAAGTATGTTTATTTTTT
The DNA here is from genome assembly GCA_028627145.1 of Eidolon dupreanum. Taxonomy (NCBI): domain Eukaryota; kingdom Metazoa; phylum Chordata; class Mammalia; order Chiroptera; family Pteropodidae; genus Eidolon; species Eidolon dupreanum. Next base: position 41,826,088 of record CM053503.1, on the reverse strand, counting down.
ATTTATTTATTTTTATTTATTTTTTAGAAGTATGTTTAATTTACAAATAGTTGGGAATTTCCCAGATCTTTCTCAATTATTGATTTATAGTTTAATTCCATTGTGCTCAGAGAACATATTATGTATGATTCTAATCTTAAGTTTACTGATATTTGTTTTACAGCCTAGATTATTGTGCCATATGTATTTGGAAATATGTCCTGCTATTTGTTGGGTGAGGTGTTCTATAAACGTCAATTGAATTGAGTTGGTTGATAGAGTTTTTCAAAACCTCTATATCCTTACTTATTTTCTTCTATTTATACCCAATTCCTGTAAGAAAATGTTGCTACCTCTAACTATAATTGTGGACTTATCCATTTATTCTTTCACTTCTGTAAGTTTTTTGCTTCATGTATTTTGAAGCTATGTTATTAGAAGCTATGTTATTCAATGTTATTTATTGACACCTTTATCATTATGGAAAGTCCCTCCCTTTTGATCTTTGCTAATATATCTCGTTCCAAAATCTGTTATTAATATAGCCACTCTGGCTTTGATAGTATCAATATGGTTTATCTCTTTCCTTCCTTTTATTTTTAACCTATGTGTGTCTTTTTATTTAAAGTTTCTTGTAGACAGCACATAGTTGAGTCTTGAGTTTTAATTGACTCTTACAATCTCTATCTTTTAATTGGCTGTTTAGGCATTTATGTGTAATCTAATTATCATATGATTGGGTTCAAAAGAAAGAGAAAGAGAGGTAGTGGGGAAGGAGAAAGGGGAAAAAAAGGAAAGGACCCTAGTCTGGGAGTCAGGAAGCCAGGCTGAAGTCCTGGCTCTGTACCTCCCAGCCTGTAACTTTAGGTAAATCTCCTAACTCCTCTGAGCCATAACTAGCTTGCACATGCTTATAAGGATGAATAAGTTATTCATGAATGATAACATGTGCTGAAATCATTAAGGGATTAAAGGACCATCCTATGCCAGATGTATAGATAGACAGGTATCCATAAACCTGGGAGGGTATGAGTACCTCAAAGAGAACCAGGTCTCACTTGTTTCTGTATTTCCAGCACCTAGTCCTATGCCTTGCACATAGAATGTTACCAGTAAGTGTTTATTGAGTCAATGAGGCAATGCAAGAATTAACTTTGAGTGAGTGGATGATAGTATGTAAAAGACAGGTAGGTGTCAGATGACAAGTTATTAAGTGGCTATGGCACTGCTGAGAACCAAACTTACAATGTTTAATTCCTTATCTGTTAAATGGGAGTACTTTTGAGTAGCATAGAAGAATAATTTGCACACATGTATATGAATTTGTACTTACATATTCATTCATACAACAAGTGTTTATTAAATGCCTACTATGTGTTCTAGGTCCTGGAAATACAAAAATATCCATTTTAACCATTTGTTTTAAAAAGGCCTCTTGCAATGATGATCACCTTTAGTAAATGAAAGAGTTGATTGAGCCTTGATATCTGGTGCAAATACAAACATAGTCTCATTAATTATTGATTGGTTCTAATTTTTAAAAAGTTCTCATTGGGAAGAGAACTTTTTCTAATTGCTTTTTCCTACTTTTAGCCATTAACATTTAGTTTGGGAGCAAAACATTTAATGATTTTTGAAAAGCAACAGATCAAGTTAATATATATTAGGTAATAGATAAAAGGCTAGATAATCAAGCAGATAGGTGACAGGGAATCATTCTTCCAATCAAACTGATGATGTCACTGGAGAAAAGAAGGTCAGTTGGAACCCACTGTCTGGCAGTTATGGGGAGCTGTGGCTAGTCAAAGGTACACAGGAGCTGCCCCAGAGCCCTTAACCCCAAAGCGGCCAACATCAGATGTCTAGGCTTGTGTTCTAGAGACACAAGACATCTTTATGACTGATAGAGTGATTCAAAATGGAGAAAGACAAGCCTCCACAGTTGGTGACCCCCACATCAGTGACAGCCATCATCTCGAGGATTGAGGCTGCCCAGCTAACTCGAGCTCAGGAGGTAATCTCTGAGATGAGGAAGTTATCCTTCTATTGGGGTCTGATGTGGAGGTTGGGGGCTGATCCCAGATTTGGGCAAGATTCTAGCTGTGGGCCCTTGGGGATCCTGGGATTCTCAACAAGCTGGATTTGCAGACAGATTACTGCAAAATATCCACCTCCTACACTTGGCCTCTGCAAGGCAGGCTGGAGTCAAATCATGTCCCTCCCCACACCCCCTTCCCAAGTCAGGGTTTGGCCCAGGAAGGGAACAGCCCATGGAAACCCCAGGATGGCCCAGAGACACATAGGGGTGGGTCCTAGCAGGGCAGGAGGAGGGGCCCAGAACTCATGATTTGGGGTCTGTTCTTGGCAACCTTTCAGAATCCCTCAAGTGGAGCCCTAGGAGCTCAGGAAAATGGCCAAAGGCTGGAATCACCAGACTCAAGAACCTCTAGTGTATTTTTTTGTGGGAGACTCTGATCCTGAGGGTTTCTTGGGGCCTCATTTTTCCAGTCTGTTTCCTTGGGATCCTTGTGAGGAGAGATGTCCAAAAGGCCCCAGCAAATTCTGAAATTCTGAAGAAATTTCTGCTGTGGATTTTTAGTATTCTCTCCCTGACCTGATCTTAATAATCAAAATGACAGTGATAAGAGCTACTTATTTTATGTGCTAGGCAGTGTCCTAAGTGCTTGAGAAATATTAATTCATTTAATCTTTACAAAAACCCTGTGACATTGATACTATAATGATCCCTACATTACAAATAAGAAAACCGAGGCACCAAGACATTAAATGACTTATCTAAGATCACACTACTAGGACATATCATCTGGCTCCAGAGTTCACTCCTTTAAACACTACAATCTGCTGTCTTCCCTGTAGGATATTTCTTCCCAGCTCTCAGACATTTTGGACAATGTCAACTGTGTCATCGACCAATTCCAGGAAGAATTAGGATATGATTTAAAAGAAAAGGCAAAATCTCACCAAATGGAGCAGAAGGGCAAGAACAGATTCATCTTGCTGGAGAAAATAGCCTCCTTCTCCAAAGATGCTAAGACTAAAGAGAAGCACTTGTATGAAATTCTCCGCTGGCTGGGTGACTGGGGTGAGTTTGCAGGTTGGGTGCAGTCCTGAGGGCAGGTGTCTTCCCTAGGAGACACTAGTCCCAGCTCTTTCAGTCTCCTCTTTTTCCCAACCTAAGTCAGCGTTCTCTGGGAAGGGAGTGCAGGGAGGGTGCCAAGGGAGCAAAATACATATCACAGTGTCTTTCCAGTGAAACATTCTCCCACTCATTTCACAACATATCACCTCCAGACCAGCAAACGTGTAATTGTCTAAAACATAACAGATTGCTACATTAGCTGCCATATGTGATGAAGCTTAAATCACAGGTCCATTATGATATCTCATTTTCTAGAAAGATGTGAACTAAATTCAAACCCACTCTAGCTCATTTATTTTATTTTTAATTTTATTGAGATTTAATTGACAAATGACATTGTGTAAATTTAAAGTTACAATGTAATGATTCAATATACATGTTATGAAATGATTATCACAATAAAGTTACTTAACACATCCATCATTACACACAGTTGCTCTTTTTTTGTGATGAGAACATTTAAAATCTACTCTCTTAGCAAATTCCAAGTATACAATGCATTATTGTTAACTACAGTCACCATGCTATACATTATTGTTAACTACAGTCACCATGCTATACATTAGCTCCTCAGAATTTATCCTACAATTGAATGCTTGTACCCTTTGACTAATGTCTCCCTATTTACCCCATTTCCAAGCCCCTGGTAACCACCAATCTATTCTCTGTTTCTCTGAGTTCAACTTTTTAGATTCTACATATAAATGAGATCATACAGTATTTGTCTTTCTCTGTCAGACTTATTCCATTAGCCTAATACCCTGGAGGTCCATCCATGTTGTTACAAATGGCAAGATTTCCCTCTTTGTTATGACAGAACAATATGTCATTGTATATACCACATTTAAATATTTTTAATTTTCAATTACAGTTGACATTTAATATTGTATTAGTTTCAGGTGTACAGCATAGTGGTTAGACTTTTATATAACTTATGAAGTGACTGCCTCCAATAAATCTAGTTCCAACTTGACACCATACATAGTTATTACAATATTACTATCTTCCCTATGCTGTACTTTACATCCTCATGACTATTTTGTAACTGCCAATTTGTACTTCTTAAGCCCTTCATCTTTTTCACCCAGGCTCCAATCCTCCTCCCATCTGGCAACCATCAGTTTGTTCCCTATTTTGTTTTTGTTTTTTAGATTCCACACATAAGTAAAGTCATATGATATTTGTCTTTCTCAGACTTATTTCACTAGCATAGCACCCACTAGGTCCATCCATGTTGTCACAAATGATAAGATTTTATTCTTTTTTATGGCCAAGAAATATTCCATTATACCACATTTTATATCCAATCTTTGGTTGACTGACACTTAGGTTGTTTCCATGTCTTGGCTCTTGTGAATAATGCTTCATTGAATGTGGACATACAGATATCTCTTAAAGACAGTGATTTCATTTTTTTGGATATATACCCAGAACTGGGGTTGCTGGTTCATACAGTAATTCTATTTTTAATTTTTTGAGGAACCTCTATGCTGTTTTCCAAAATGGTTGTGCCAATTTACAGTCTCACCAACAGTGCAGAAGGGTTCCCTTTTCTACAATCCTCATCAATAGTGTCTTTTTTTTTCATAGTAGTCATCCTAACAAGTATGAAGTAATTTGTCATTGTGGTTGTGCTTTGCATTTTCCTGATTAGTGATGTTGAACACCTTTTCATGCACTTTTTGCCCATGTGTATGTCTTCTTTAGAAAAATGTCTATTCAGATCCTTTGCCCATTTTTAAATTGTATTGTTTTCTTGATATTAAATTATATGAGTTCCTTATATATTTCGGATCTTAACCCCTTATCAGACATATGGTTTGCAAATATTTTCTCCCATTCTGTAAGTTGCCTTTTCATTTTGTTGATCATTTTTTTTATTGCAGAAACTATGTAAATTTTAGAATTGTTTTTTCTATTTCTGTGAAAAATGCCATCGATATTGCACTGAATCTTTAGGTGGTTTTGGGTAGTATGGACATTTAACAATATTACTTCTTCCAATCCATGAACATGTTGTATCTTTCCACTTAAATGTGTCTTCACTTTCTTTCATCAATGTTTTAGTTTTCAGTGTAAAGATCCTTCACTTCCCTGTCTAAATTTATTCCTAAGTATTCATTTGTTTTTGATGCTTTTATAAATGGGATTGTTTTCCTTATTTCTTTTTCAGATAGTTCATTTTTAGTGTATAGAAATGCAACTGACCTTTGTATGCTGATTTTGTGTCTTGCAACTCTACTGAGTTTGTTAGTTCTAACAGTTTTTTGGTGGTGCACATTAGCTATTTTATAGTAGAACCCAAGGGTAGTATTCACAGTACTGAATGATGCCTACTGCATGGGTACTGGGCCAAAGAGCACTGATACTAGCTGTAAGAAACTGGTATAGCCATTTGGGTGTGGACCAGCTGCAAGTAGCCCCGGAGCCAGATGATACCTCCGATAAGATCAGCGTTATCCCAAAACAAGACCTCAGTCTACTGTGAGCTATGATGGATGCTGCAATGTTGGAGGAAGGTGGTATAGAAATGTACCCCGTCCCCCTCACACTGTCCTGCCAACAAGCTCAGTTCAGTGATGCTTCAGCTGTCCTCAGGAACTAAGCAGGACTGTTGACTCCAGTTAATTAGTTTAATTGTCCAGATATTGGACTATGCAATGGGGATAGAGCGACAACAAGGCAGACACATCCCTGGCCTCATAGTATAACAATACTGTTTAATATCCATTACATATTTTCTACATGGCAGGCTTCATGTTGACCATTTCACACGTATTATCTCATTTATTCCCCACCCAACCCTTTTACAAGCAAGGATGCTGAGGCATAAGGGAATAAGCGACATGCCTAACATCACACAGCTAGTAAGAAGTGAAACCAGTCTGACCTCAAAGCCTGCTAGTATCACACCTGTGCTATAGGGCTGCTTGGGGCTCCCTAGAGGATAGATCATTCTCAGCCTAAACTTCCTACTCCCTCTCCAGGTGACAGTCTGACCTATGAGATCAGGAACAGGAAGAGTGAGGAGGAAGAAGAAGACCTGGATGAATGGATTGAGGTGATGGAGAAGGTTTTACCTCTGTCCCTCATCACCACCAAAGGAGGCATCGAGTCTCTCATTTCCCTTTGCTCCACTCTCATTGAAGGACAAAAGAAAAGGGCACAAAGTAGGTTCCAGCAGTATCTGGGGGGGGCAGTTGAGTGGGATGGATGCCATCTCAGGGGAAGAAGTCACACATCAGAATCCATGCGGATCTTTCTCCTCCATAACAAAAGCTTTATCTGAGATGGATTGGCAGTGGTGAGGGATTGGAGTGTTGAACCCAAGCTGAACACTAAGCAGTTCTGAGCTGTCCCTCAGGGCTGGAGGAAGGGGTGATGTGGAAATAGCTTCTTTTGGTGCTCTCTGGAGCTGTGGCCTCATGCAGGTTCTGAGGAGCAAGGCTAGAAGGCCAGAAAGGCTGGAGTGTGTAGCCTGAGCCCGAGAAACATCCTTTTCTTACTCCAAACCCAGCCACCGAGCCAAAAGTCTGGTGAGACTCAGCCAACAGTTCCAGAACCTTCTCGATTTTGGCTGCTCTAGAAGTTGTCAGTCAACAAGATTCAACCTTAGAATTTTACTACTATCAGCACTAGAAGGGACCTGAAATTATCTAACTCCTACATTTTATAGATGAGAACACTAAAGCTCGAAGAAGGGATCACAAAGAAAGCCTGTGGCAAAACCACACTTAGGTTTTCTGGCTTCTTATTCTTATTCAAAAGCATGAGCTTCAGAGTCAGACAGACCTGAGTTTGAATCTCATGTACCAGTTTTTGGCTATGTAACTTTGGGGAAGTGACTTCATCTTTCTGAACCTCACTTTCCTCTTATACAAAATAAGGAGGATGCTGCCCACTTGCAAGGTTCCCCTTGGTACAAGGCATCTGGCACCATACTTAGAACCTGCTCAGGGCTTGATAAACAATAGCTAACATTAGCATTTTACCATTGACTCTTACAGTCAGGTTCCTTATCAAGCAAGGTCCACAGCTGGAGGAGGGAGGAAGCGGGGAAATGTGGGAGAAGGGACAATCTCTCCTACAATCCTGACCATATTATTTCTCCAAATATAGTTAGTTGTATACTTATTTCTTTGCTAGATTACAAACTCCTACATGGCAAAGGCTGTGTCTTATTTATTTTTTAAGGATTAGTTATTGAGCATTCACTAGGTACCTGATACTGTGCTCAGCAGTAAATATGCTTTTAATTAAGTCCTATGAAGTAGATGCTATAATTATCCAATTTTTCAGAAACAGAGGCACTGAGAAGTTAGAAAACTTGCCCAAAGCAAGTGATAAGGATGGGATCAAGCCCAAGTTACCTGATTCCAGAATCCATGCTTTGAACCACTAGGTCCTATGGCCTCTCTGACAATATTAGATTGATGCTAGCATGACATCAATGTCATTTAATTTCCATATTTCCTTTAGTCCTTATTCAAAGTTAGCCAATGTTTTTTTCTGCCATTGATGTTCACTGACTAGGCAAATGAATGGATGCTCCAAGATAATCACTCCAGCTGCCCTACACATGGTAGATATAAGGGGATACAACTACAACCATGACCCAGCTCTGAGGAGTGGAGGTCTCTGAACACAGAGTGCACAGTCTATGTTTATGTGCATTTTCCTGGAGAGAAGTTCTGTTTTCATCAAAGTGTCAAAGGAGTTTGTACTCCCAGTTGGAAAAAGACATTAGTCATTAAAAACAAAAACACATGAACAGTTACAGGACCATGTGATAAATCCTCTATGAATATGGTCCAATGATAACAAGAAAGGGAAATAAAACTTCTCAATTGATCTGGAGTCTAAGTGCCAGGTATATTCCAGATCAGATAGTTGGCAAACACAGATATTGAGGCTGGGAAGTAGCATGCTTAAAAAAAATAACTCTACTCCAGGGAAATATGGAGGATCAGGAGTACGTTGAATTGAGTCAAACTGGATTGAATAGTTCTAGGCCCCTCTGGCTCCTGCAGGTGCTACAGAGCTGGCAGGCCCTGAAGGTAAACCCTGGCCAAGCTGTGAGCCTGGCAGAGATCTCTCCTGACAACATCTTCCCTGGCCTCACATACAGCCCCAGCTCCTTATTCTTGCCAAAGTCCTAAGAGGACTGGATGGGAATTTGGCCAAGCAGGGTCTGGAGAGGCAATATAATCCTTGGGACCCATGGGAGCTTATTGTCTTTGTTCTCTCTACTTCTCCTAGTGTCTAAACATACCTTCTGGCAAGGCTGGCGGGAACAAAGCCCACAAAAATCTACATCCTACCCTCAGCCACTGAGCCCAGAGCAGATGCTCCAGGACAATAATACTACCTGCACAAGGGTCTCTGAGGTGAAGTCCATGCTACAGGAGCTTCTAGACTCCTCCATGTTCAACCAGGGGGAGGTCAGGGCCATAAGGTACATGTCCGCTGTGGTGGAGAACCTCAACAAGGCCTTGATCCTCCAGCAGAAGGAGAATAGAAACCTGCAGATCAAGTACAGGCACATGAAAACAGAGATGACCAAAGAACTAAGCAGCCAAAAGCTATACTTCCAGCAGTCTCTCCAGGTCCTCGAGAGTAAGAGGGATGCCCTACTAAAGCAAGTAGAAATTCTAGGGGGAAAGTACCATGATCTTCTCCTGATAAAGCATGCCTTAGAGTTCCAGCTGAAGAAGGCTCAGTCTGTGAGAGATCAAGCCGAAGACCAGGCCAAGATCTTCGTTGACTCTCTGGGCACCCTTGAAGAAGAGACCCTGTCAATAAAAGAACCAGTCATGGAGGAAACCCAACAGAAACCCAAGAAGGAGGAGCAATTGTTTTCACCACTTTCCCCAAGTCCCATGGCCATGGTTGGGGACAGTGGTGCTAGGTCTTCAACATATCATCCACTTTCTACCATGACCATGCATTCGAGGATCGCAGATATGTACAGTAGTAAGGATGCTGAAAGTCTTCATCCTATGTTGCCATCTTTGGTGGATCACAAATTTCCTGAGAAATGGGAAATACCAATGGCAGAGAGCCTAGGCCACAAAGTCAAAGACCAGAAGGATTTCTTCCAGGAAGCAGCCCAGGATAAAGAAGGACTCCAAATTAAGTCCTGTTTTAGGGAGGAGCTGTCTCCAGAGAGCTCCAGGAAGGTGGCTTTGGAGCACTGGGAAGAGGAACTCAGCTGGGAGAGGCGGAGGCAGCAGTGGCTGGAGGAGGAGGAGATATGGCTGCAGCGGCAGAAGAAGTGGGCCCTGTTGGAGCAGGAGCACCAGGAGAAGCTGCGGCAGTGGGAGATGGAGGAGGCGGCAAAGGAGCAGCAGCAGAGATTGACCCAGCTGGAAAAGGAGGAAGGGAGCCCACGGAGGGAGTCAGAGCAGCCAAAGAAGGATGCGGAGAGGATGATCTTCGTGACCACCAGTCGATGGAGGGACTTGGAGAAGGCATCACTGGCACCTCCCCCAAGCCGGGCCCAATCTGCACGCCAAGGCAGGAGGCCACATTTACCTAGGTCCCCTAATACTCAGCAGCCCATCTCCAGAACTCAGAGGACCATGAGTTCAGCTGATTTTACCCAGAAACCATGGACCTGTCGGGTTCTCACAAAGCCCAAGAAATCAGCCTCCGCTCCTATCACAGGGGAATCTAACAGAAAGGTGACCCAGCCCCCTTTGCGTATATCTCTGCATATATCCCCGGTAACTCTGAAGGAGAAGGTATACCACATGGACATGAAGGCTCTGAGGAAGAATCTGCAGCTCCTGAGTGAAGATGCTGAGCGGGGGCTGCCCCACTGCCTGCGCCGGAAGGCAGTGGAGCTCACCACCACCACCATGGAGCTGAACACACTCAGACTGTGGAGCCTTTGCCATAAGTACATCCTCTGCAGACGCTTCCAGAGCCTCCGGTAGGTCCTCCCTGGCACCCACCCAGCACCTACCCACACCCACTGCGGTATGCAGACAAAGCCAAAACCCAAGAGGAGAGGAAAGGCATGGGATGGGGAGAGTCACTCCAGACCTGGACAAGGTCCACCTGAGGCCCTGGGCAACCCTGAAGGTGTGGGAGATGGGGTACCTACACATCACTCTTCTGTACTGGGCTATTCTTCTAAGACCGCTTCCTTATTTCTTCCTCTCTTCCTACCCTCTGTCCATAACCTTCCTAATATGCTCCATTTTCCCTGCTTTCTTCCTGTTTCCAGCCCAGCCCCAAGGCTCCACACCTGATACCACCTCCAACTTCTCTGCTTCCTGCTTTCCCGAGCTCCCACCAACCTCTGCTTCTCTTTTTGCTCCTAGGAATTATAACTGTGAAGTCATCTCTGGTTGAAAGACTTGGGGAAAGGAGGAGAGCCCTTCACCCAGTAAATGATTTTCTTCTCTCCCCAGACAAGAAGTAATCAACCACATACAAGCCATGCGAGAAACTGGGGCTACCTACAAGGCCCAGAATCTCTACATCTTCCTGGAGAACACTGACCGCCTGCGGGACCTTCGTCTGCAGGCCTTGATGAACAAACAGAAGGAGCTGGAGGAGAAGCGCCGAGAGTGCTTGAGCAGCATGGTGACCATGTTCCCCAAGGTGGGCCTCCTTCCTGGTAACCTGGGCCTCCTGCACTGACCTGGAGTCAGTGGAGCCAGTAGGGATCAGGGATAGGAATGTGGGGTGGGGTATGGTAAATAAGAGAGCAGGTTGAAGCCTCTGAGCCAGAAAGAGGCGAAGGCAGGAGGTGCTTGAGTGTAAGGAAGGGCAGCTTTCCAGTATCCATACACGGAGACCTTCAGTGGAGAGGGACCTTCAGAAAGAGCTACAGAAGAAAGATTCTCCTGGAGGAGGAAGGTATCTGGACCCCGCAATCCCAACTTTGCACTGAGGTTCTCCCTCCCAGGTCCATCTCTCTGCCCTGCTCCTGTAAGTTCTAGTTGCTCTCCAGGCTCGGCCACAGGTGTCCTCTTCACTCTCATGCTGGAGACTCACTTTGCTTCTCTCTGGGGACAGCTCCCCTGCTTTCTGGATGCCATGTCTCCCTTGTTTTAATGGAGCACCTCCTCCAGTCACTTCCTGACAAAGGGTACCTGGCAGGTAAAATCATTGAGACCTTGGTTATCTGAAAATATCTTTACTTCGTATACACCCTCACTCTTAATTGACAGTTTGCCTGGATATGGAAGGCTAGGTTAGAATTCATTTTCTCTTACAATTTTGAAGACACTGATCATTGCCTTATAGGTTTTGGTGTTGCTGTTGAGAATTCAAAGTCATTTTGAGTCCCAGTCTGTTGGGTTTGACCTATTTTTACTCCCTGAGAACTGGCTTCAGTTTCCTCTACTCCTTCCCCAGTTACTGGGGCAGAAAAGCATATGATCCCCAGGGGACTAGCCCATGACATGTAGGGACTGGAGAATCCCACAGCAGTGACTCAGAACCTACCGGTATCTCTCCTAAGATAACCCCGAGTCCTGAACAGCAGTGGCCTAAGTCTAGGGGAAGCAGTATGCTGAGGGACTCTATAAGTGCCAGCAGCAAGAAGCTGGAAGAGCCTTGGCCATGGAGCTATCTCCCAACTCAGTTTCCCATCACCTATACTAGTACTGATCATCTCCTGTAAGTGTCAAAGGGATCATATGACAGTTCTTCCAGTGGTTGTGAGGGTTCCCCAGCTCTTTGTCCAGTGCTAGAATTGGGGCTGGATGAAAGATACCTAGAGCATTCCAGGCACAACCTGGCCCCACGTCATGCACCCTGTCAGTACTCTCAGGAGTTCCAGCTGCTCTGGCTTCCTCTGGCTTTATTCTTTATTGCTTTGCCATTGTCCAGATTCTCCAGCAAAGAAGATAACAGGGATCAACCCAGCAAGTAAGAAATCAAGGAATTTCTAGGAAATTCGAGACCCAGAGTCCCAAGAGTTTCTAATTAGAAGGATTCCCTGGGTCTCACTCTCTCCGTTCAGCCCTGAGTTAGGCAATGCCTCCTCCCACCCTAGAGAGGGGATAACTTCTTATCTCTCTGATGCCTTTCTGCTGGTTTCTCTAGCTCCAACTGGAGTGGAACATTCACCTGCTCACCCCTGTAGTCACCTCCCTAAAGTCAAGGAAAAGCAAGCCACCCCCATCCTTACTCCGGCATGCCTACTCCAGCGGCCTCTCCTGCAAGCAGCTCCCAGAGCATCTTCCATCCAAGCACCAGGAACATGTGCCCCTACGGATGGCCCGGTAGGTACAGAGAAGCCAAGGGGACAGCCAGCTGGAGTGGGGAGGGAGGGAGCAGGGGTGACCAGACTGAGGAGGCTGGCAACTCCTTGAAGGCACAGACAGGCAAAGCTGACCTCATGAGTTACAAGGCACCTGCCTTCTCAGCTGCTCTGCTCAGCTCCAGCCATTGGCCTAAATGGGAATGTGCATGTGTGGTGGTATATGGGCTTCAGGGGCAAGCCTGACCAAGTATGTTCCAAACTATGCAGCTGAAAGAATCTTGAGGACCCACAGCTGAGAACTTACAATCACTTCTACCCTGAGCATTGGTCTACCTGCTGTTGGTCTATCCATAGAAACAGACCTGATTATACCCACCATGTGACCTCTTGGGCTCAAAAAGAGACACTGTGAGCCTCTGGGCGGCCAAAAAGACTCATATCCACACCACTCTAGTATTGCCAGGTTCAGGACATGTGCCTGGGGAGCCTCTTCCAGTAGCTTCTCAGCCAGAGGAGCCCCTGGGAAGTGAGACTTAAAGGGAAGAGAGGTGACATGGAGGACAGTGACAACTATTTGAGAAGGGAAGAAAACAAGGCCCAGTGTCTTGGGCTTTGTGGTCCTGGAGAGTTTGTTGCTTCTCAATCCCTCTCTCTGTTTATATGTCTAATTCCTTGTCTCTTTTAACATTTTCCACCCCTACTCCAGCCAACAGTGCAATGAGATGGAGGCCGTTTGGAAGACTGATGTGGCCTCCTCCAGTCACCCAATAGAAAAGAAGACCCCGACCAGCCTGTCCTGGGACCAGCTAGGAGGGTGCCCGGATGTTCCCCGGCTATTGGCATTGGATGTACATTCCTCTTACCATAAAAGCTTGATGTCCCTCAAAGCATGGTAAGGTGCAGTTTGGGTGATTAATCTGGATTCAGGGAGACCTGCCCACAAAGGCCGGGGGCCAGAGTACACACAGTCTCTGTCCAGCAGCCCAAGAGGTCTCTTTCCGAACATTGTGGATGACCTCATTTATGTGCCACATCACAGAAAGGTGCTTGCCTGCCTCATCGGCCATCAGCTTGTCTCCCCATGCCAATACCAATCTAGTTCTCTCAAAGGACTTTCCATGGTGTCTCAGATCACTATAGAACTCTTTCCTTCCCACCTGTACATGAATTGCTCAAGAGGTGTATCTTGCCCTAGGTCTGGGGGTCATTATTAAGAAAAGCCAGGTTCAGGATGGATAGATGAGGGAGACCAAGAATCATATGATAAACCTAAGACCTGGGCCTGGGCCTGTCTTTGGCATTGTCATTTCCTTAAGTCCTTAAGGCCTTCAAGAACTGTCCCTGGGAAGAGCAGCTATGGAGAGGGAGGCAGGACTCAGTGGGCCAACAAGCACTTAGGTTTTCTGATTAGGAAGATTCAACTCTCCTTTGCCTCTCTTGGCTTGAAGTTGTCACTATTGAAGACTTAAGGCTCTTTCAAAGGGCCTTTCTAGATGGCCAATCCCAGGTGCCTCTTGTCTTCCTGGCCCTGCCCCAGTTAAAGATCTTTGACAAGGAGAAGGTACTGATGCCTGCCAGTCTTAGACCTAACCAGAACCAAGAGCTATAAGATGCTAGTGCAGCTTGCCATCCTCCAGACAGGGACTTGGATAAAACAGAGTAGCATGGCAGCAGCAAAGAAGGCTGGTCCTTGGCTATGCTTCCATTCTGAAGCAAGCCTGAGAGTCTCAGCTCACCTCTTACATAGATACCTGGTTTTTAGTTTCTGGAGAGTTTCCAAGGGTGTGTGTGTGTGTATGTGTTATTGTTGTGAGTTGATTTGGATATAGCACACACAATTAATTAAGAACAACCAAAACAACAAATACTGTAGCAGAACTCAGTAACCCAGAAGTCAACTAGGGCCCCGCCCCCCTGAGATTTGGCTAAACTTGCCCAAGGCACCCTCATGCTGGTGTCTCTATTTGGCATTCTGTTTGAATCTGAGGCCCCCAACCCCTTTGTTCTTCCCCCACAGATAAACATGTGCACATAAATATCAAGTGTACACACTCCACTTGACCCCAAGCATTTCATAATGTAACTTTCTGAAAATTTAAGGGGGTGATGGAGAAAGGAATTCATAGTGAATAGCACCAAACAGCAGCCTCTTTTCTTCCCCTCTCTTTGGTAGAACATGCAAAATTCAAAAACTCCTCCCTATCTCACGCAGAGCTATTCCACCCACACCCAGACCTCCACTGGGATCTCAGCTTCAGGCTTAAGCACTTATCAAAATATTGTTTCCAGCAAAGACAGCTTCTTTCCAGGGGAATTTAGGTGAATATATTTTCTTCCCCTTTTTCCAAATTTATACAAGTTTATTCACTTTATCTCACTACCAAGTATAGAGGCAAAGGTCTGCTTCTTCTGTCTTCTTTATTCACTTCCCAGGTTGGCACCGCCTACCTGCGTGTCAGGCTGGTCCTCAACGTTTCAGTGTTGGAGCGCCGGGTTGTCTTGGGATCCCGCTATTGTGGCATGAGAATCTACCACTCTTTAATGAGAGTTCTCTGCTGATGTCCAGGCTACTGCTGCCTTGAGGTGTAGGGGTGGGGTGGTCATGCTGCTTTCTTTGCGAGTGCTCTGTGTGTGTCCCTCTGGAGACACACTCTGCTTTCACTCCCAAAAGTGCACCTTTTCTTTGGCCGCCTGCCCCTGGCCCCTCATCAGCCCTCAAGTTCACCTGCTGTGTGGTTCCAGGTCACTCACCTCTTTGTAAGCCTGCCAACCTCACCATGCTGTTCAGTTCACAGCACCATTTAGTTTTATGACTAGGACTGACCTCATGCCAACTTCCCCATTTTCCTGGTCTGCCTGGCACTGACAGCCTGTCTCATCTCAGGCCTGCTGGGGTGTCCTCTTAGTATGTGGGGAAGGGCCATTTATCTCCCCTCTGTGGTTTGGGACACTAGGAAGACCATGCCCCTCAGACCTCCCTCTTCAAGATCTTTTTCTGCTTTGCCTTATAAGCATCTCCCCTGGGCCCTCTGTCTGACAGGTAAGATAGCTACATGTCTGCACACACCAAATGCTATCTGAAGTTGGAGAAGAATCTTAACCTTTACTCTAACTGTCCTCCCTTGCTTAGGGCCTGTTCCTATACAGTTAGGTTCACAGTGGTTCACATGCATGCACTGAGATGCAGCCAGTGCAGACTCACATAGACGTCCAACATGCTGCAGACAGAGGAGAGGGCTTATAACTTGGTCTGAAAAGGGGATGGACAGGAAGAAACATGGATGGATAGGAAGGAGCAAGGAAGAGTAAGAGGAAGGAAGAGGGAAGTATTTTGTGAGGTGAAATGAGAGGCAGATTTACAAGAAGAGAAGCAGAGCGCCTAGGATGTGGTAGAAATGTGTGTTAAGCAGTTCCATGTCCGGGTCAAGTCTGGTCCCAGCCCTGGACTGGTGTCCCGGAAATGACCTGGGAAGCTCTTGGGTGGGCTGGGTGAGCACTAACATCCTGGGGTCTTGTCTCAGCTGCTCCTTCACCTCTAATTGTATTAACTCTTTCAGTGCCTCAGCAACCCAAAGAAAGGAATGCCAAGAACGCTCAGATGTGTCAGCTGAACTTGTTCATAAAAAGCCAAGTGAGTGCCTCCCTGGAACCCTAAAAAACCAGAAGGATTGAGACCCCACTCCATCCCTTAGCCAGTGACTCTCAAACTTTAGGATGACTAAAATCACCCGGTAACTTGTTCCAAATGCAGGCTCCTAGCTAGGGTTTTGAAACAAACACCATGGGTGTTGCTAAGTAGTCCTAGAACTTTAAGAAACTCTACTTTCCTCCTTCAGTCCCCAAACTGTATATTTTTAATAAAATAGAAGTGTGTTTATTTTTTAAATGTTCTGTCTCATTGCTGAAACGCACACCTCCTCAGCTGATTTTTGGAACCAGGTCAATGACCACCTGGACACCAATCAGAGAAGATTCCCCAACTGTTGTCCCTGTCTTTTGGGAGCTAACAAGCTGAGACGGCCATGATTAGTGCCTGGCACACAGTAGGGTTCAGTAATTCTTCAGTTAATCAAAGACATGGGCAAATAAGTAACTGCAATATTGATGATTAGCATGAAAGCACAGAAGATAACAACAAAAGGGGATGTCAAGTACAAGTCAGAGCCACGTGTCACTAGGTAGGAGGCAAAGGTGAGTAAGTCTCTGTGGAGTGATGGCAAAAGTGGCAGTAATGGAGACATGGAGGTTCCAAATCTAGATGGAGTGGGCTAAGGAGGCCATCTCTGGCAACTGTCTGTTCAGTTAAGACTACTTTTGTTAGTTCATTCGGCTAACAAGCACTGTCCCACCCTCAGTCTCCCTCACACACAGCCATCTCTGTCTCTTCTCTCACTTAGCCTCTGCCCTCCCCGACCTTCTCCACTCTCCCAGCAAGAACCTGGCCCAAGGACCAGGCACAATAAAACATTACTAGGAAATGGCCCTGTCCTCAGAGGATCCACAATCCAGTGATTCTATTTTTCAGGAATGGCGCCCATCTTTGCTTCCAGCTTAAGGTTGAGAGTCTGGAAGGGAAAAAAGGATGTGGGATGTGAACAGCTTTCTCTTGGATGATGCCCGACTAGGGTTTGGTTTCTGAGCCATAGCTTAAGGCAAGGAAGCCTGGTGATGGGGAGGGAGATGAGAGGCATTCCAGATGCAGGTCACACATAGGACAGCTGTGGCAGTGAAGGGCCTTTTGTAGCTTTCCAGGTCCCAGGCTTATTCTTTTTTGGAGGCCTCACACCATTGTACCCAACATCCTAAAATGACCTCATACTAAATGTATTGCTTTAAATAATTTGAAAGGATTTTTAACTTTGCTTTGGAAATTAACTGGCTATGAGTAAATTTTTTTAATGTGTAGTTTTGGCTGACTTTTCAGCAATTATCATGCATAGAAATGAAATCTAACGAGTTTTGTAAATGTAATGGGAATATTTTGAATATTAAATTTGACAGTGTAATGAAATTGATAACGTTTTATAAACACGCAATTATATACACATATTTTTTACATTTTTTGTATTTTGACGCCAATAACATTTTTAAATGTTTCACATGTTCTTGGCACTGTGCTTAAGGTATCTGGTGGCTAAACCAGGTGGTGGAGGACTTTGACTTTTTGGATGTCCTCTAGCACACTCTCTGGCAAGCAAGCAGAATATCTGATAGATTCTTCTTCTGCTTTGCCAACCATTCAACCCCTTGAAGGTAAATAGGGCCTGAATGAGCCAAGCTGTAAAGCCTAGAGGGTTGGAAACCAAGGAGATATATAGATATGTATGGTGTTTTTCTAGTAATGAGGTTCTTTAATCCTATATACAAGCCTCATTTTATTTTTTTCAGAGCAAAGTTGATGTATTTGGTCAAATAAGATATTGCCTCCACCCTCAAAATCTCAGGGAAGCCAAAGCATTGGAAGGAATATTTCTTGATGTGTTCCTTTAAGCCAGATTTGGAGGCTGGCCATAGCTCTGCTTGGATGAACCAGGCCTCAGAGGCCTCCAAGATGAGGAACCAACACTAATGTGAAAAGGGACATGAGAGAAGGGTCTATTTTAGTCCCAACTGTGACCTTCAGGAAGAAACTGGTGAAGTGGAAGAAACAAAAACCTTTTATACACAGCCCAGCCAAAGAGCCAGGGGGAGGAAAGACATGTGGAATCTGGTGTGTCCCATGTACTAGGGAGGCCATTCAAAAAAAATCAGGAAAAGGATAAGCATGACTCCATGGATGGAAGAGTCATCTCAAAAAGAGAATATGAGCATGACTAAGATGTAATTACTATTGGAGACTTTGAAATAGCTACATTTAATATGTTAAAGAATCTAGTCTAGTGGAAAAGGTGGACAACATGTATGAACTGATGGAAAATTTGAGAGACAGCAGGAAATTGTAAAAAAAGAAAAAAAGAAATGGAAAAATAGAAATTCTAGAAGTGAAAACCTTAATATCAGAGATAAATAATTCCCTCAACAGTTTTATCAGCAAACTTGACAAAAGCAGAGGAAAGAAATCCATAAACTTGAAGCTAGGTCAATAGAAATTAATTAAAGTATAACACAAAGAGTAAAAGCAAACAAGTAAACAATCAACCAAACCCCAAACTAAGCAAGATGTGTGGGACAATGACAGATGGTCTAACATATGTATAATTAAAGTCCCAGAAGGAGAAAGGAGACAGATGGGGCAGAAGAAGTATTTAAAGAGATAATCACTGAGAATTTCCCAAATTAATGAAAGACAATAAACCACAGATTCAAGAAGCTCAGAGCATCCCAAACAGGATAAATACAAAGCATGTCATAGTCCAAGTGCCGATATCAGATAAGAGAACATCTTGAAAGCAGCCAGAAAGAAAAAAAATTACATAGAAATAAGTAACAAAGCAGTCTTCTCATCTGAACCATTTGTCAGCCAGATGGTTCCTGAGGCCCAGCTGTATCCCTGCCATATCTCTGCTGTATGCCTGCCTTATAAGTCCACAAGATAACCCAGCAGCATTCCAGGACATTCCCCTGTTTGGGGCTGATGTTAGCTTAGGTAGGTCTCTGTTATCTGCAGAACGAATAATTGGCTGGAACTGAGTAGTGTTCTGCAGTGCATGGGCACTCCAGTTCTCCACAGTGCCCAGCCTTTCCTCATAACACATACGAGGCCTTGAGCTAGCTAGTGGCTGCATCACCCCTCAAAGATTATTTATTGGCTGTGAGTTGGGAGGAGACAGAGTCGGTGACACCAATAACTAGATATACTAGTTAACTGGCCTAAATGCCTCTCAAAGTAGGTCCTGGGGTCTGACTGTTGCCCCAAATTCTTTCCCTAAAGGTGACCAGAACCACCAAAGCTGAAGTTCAGCTGGCACACCTGTCAGGGATCTGCTGAGATGGTAATTGCCAATGGTGGCAATGTCTGTGAAGGGCGGTAGGTGTCCATAATTTAGGGTCACCACAGGGTCAATAAAATTCAGATTTTTTCTTCCACAGTCCCTATTTTAAGAATCCCTGTGTAGGTCTGTCTCCTCCCTTTCTGGAAGAGTTCGTTTACTGCAGGAGCCACAAGGGGGCAGCAAAGTGCTTGTCTGAGGGCCTCACATGGCCTGGGCAGGGAGAGGGACTAAAAAGCATGGAAACTGCTGAAAGAGGTACACAACTGAAGCTGCGTGGGGTTCGTCTGAAAAGGTGCCTGGCTGAGCGTGGAGAGCAAGGATGGCAAAGGTAGGGGAAAGAGACAAAGAATTCCTGGCCCATTCTTTTGACATCTAGATCCCACAGACAATTCTTGATGACCAGAGTCTTCTCTCCCTCGGCCTAGGGGCCACTTCCTCCTCACTTGACCACCCACCTCCAGTAGGGTCTTAGGCTCTGCAGGTCAGAGATCTGTTCTTGCAAATGATTTTTCAGGCAACTATTATTTAGGAACTCCGCCAGAAGGCCCTTCCTGTAGACATCCTAAAACACGTATCATGTCCTCATTCATTCAACAAATACCAACTGGGCACTGTTTTAGGTGTTAGAGATACAGTATTGAAGAAAATAGTTGTTTTTTTTTTTTAATTTTTAAAAGTGTTTTCATGGAGCTTACATTCTATTGAGGAGAAACAGACAATAAAAAAATTATAAAATAGACAGTATGTAAGATGATAAAAGATACCATGGAAAAACATAAATTTCAAAAGAGGGGTAAGGTACTAGAACGTAGGGGTTACAATTAAAATAGGTCATGTCAGGCTTCAGTGAGGTGACACTTGAGTAAAGACTAGAAGGAGGTGAGGAAGCAAGCCATGAGGAAACAGCGTGAGGTGGGAGTGTGCCTGGCACATTCAAGGAACAGCATGCTCCAGTATGGCTGCTGCCAGGTGAGTGTGCAGAAGAAAATGATGCTGGAATAGTGACTGAGGGACAGATTACTTAAGGCATTTACAGTCTACTGTAAAGACTTCCCCGACTCTGAATGATCAGGAGCCATTTTTAATCTGAATGAAATGGGAACCATTGCAGAATTTTTGAAAAAAAAAGTGATAAAGGCTGACCTACACTTTAAAAGCATGGCTCTGGCTACAGCGATGAGTACAGACAGAAGCAAGGGGGAAGCAGGAAGACTAGTTGGAAGCTTTTACAATTCCCATCCCATTCAGGAGAGCCTGGTGAATGAGCTTCAAATTCTACATGAAGCCTCTCCTAACCCTCCCTAAGGCCCCCATTCTGAGAGCTGTCTCCATTCTTTGTTTATGCATCTCTTCCAGTGCTGGTCAATCTAGCCTTTGTTCTGGGATTACTGATGGGCCTGTCCTCAGCCCCATCAGACTTCAAATTCTTTAAGAGCAGATTCCCAGTTGTTTTCCCAGCTGTAGCTAGTTGTCCTCAGCACAGAGGGCTGTGCACATAGTAGAAACCAAGTCAGACTTTTCTCTAAGGAATAAATAATTCCATTCCTCCTTAGCTGAGCTGCCTTGCTGTTGCTTCTGAGGCTTCTTCCAGGCTGTTTCTGCCTGGAGAGGCACATTTCTTGAGTTAAATACTTATCCACCGTGACAGCCCTAATTCCATCTGTTAGCCACACTTCACAGTCCCTCAGTAGAGCCATGTTTACACACACAGTTTGTCATTGGCCTGCAAAGGCAGCCTGTCAGAGGTGGTGGGAAGCACATACAAAACAGTTTGCCAAAGCTATTGGCTTCTCTGGAGGCTCCTGAGAGCAAATTAAATGCGTAATTATTTATTGAGTCCTTAAATATTTATTGAGCATCTACTGTGGTGCTGTGATCTGTACTAGGCAGTGAGGGTATAAATGTGAATGTGCAAAGCACTGGAGTGGCTACAAAAATAGGACTTATCATCTACGCACCCATCCATCACTCATTTAGCAAGTACTTGGTGCGTTGTGCTAAGTACTCGACTGTGTAAAGATGACATTGAGATACAATTCCTTTCACATTCCACTGTTGAGACAGAGTAATAAATAGAGGGGACTGAATTTACACATCCATGACCTTATTTGTTCACAGACATATCTATCATGTGTAAAACCTTGTTTTGGTTGAAGGTAGGGATGAAGCAGACAGAGAGAAAACAAAGAAAAATAAAACCCAGTTTATGTCCTTAATGGTATTATAATCAAGTAAGAGAAAGAGTCCACCTGAACTCTACCACGCCCTTCCCTTGACTTTTGTCCTGTGATACTTGGTTTCCCTCCTATGTTCCCCATGTACTTCTCTGGCTCCTGTTGGAGCTCATCATCTCCTGCTTGTGTACTCCAGGGGTCACTTCATGCTTGAACTCTCTCCTCTCCTCATGCCACAGGATATACCCAGATGACTTCATCCTCCCCTACCATTTCAAACATAAGCTATATGATGATGATTCCCAAATGTATCCCTTGTTCTAATCTTTCCCAAGTCACAGAATTGTATTTCCAAACACCCAAGTGAACATATCAACTGATTGCCTTCTGGCACCTCCAACTCAGTTCATCCAAATAAAACTCATCATCTTTCCTTCTCACCCAAACTGACTTCTCTACTTGTGCTCCCTTTCTCGATGCATTAACTACCACTCTCCATATACTGCCAAAGCCAGAAACCAGGGTACAATTAGTGCCTCCTCTCTCGTACCCTTACTTCTAATCTATCGCCAAGCCCTTTCCAGTTTATATCTTATGTCTTCTCCTTGGTGACTATCCTAATTTAGGCTACTGACCAATCAACCTGTCTCTAGTTTTACTCTTTCAATCTACACTCCATACTAGACCCAAGAGCTCTTTCTAAAATCCAGATCTCACCCTGATTAAAAATTTTAATGGTACTTTATGAGTTTAATCATGATCTATAAAGATTTTTGTGACAGCTCTTCAGCCTTTCTGTATGATATGCCATTGTACAGAGGAATCATAATTTATTTAACTAGTCTTCTAGTAATAGAGGTTTGAGTCATTTGTAAACTTTTGCTCCTATAACAATGCTATAGTTGATAACTTTGTGTATAGTATTTTGCATGTGTGCAAATATTGGATCAGAAGTTACATGCATTTGTAATTTTGAAAAGTATTGACAATTCACAGTTGTCAGTAACAGATAAAGAGGGCCTATGTCCCCACAATCATGCCAGGGGTCTATTATCAAACATTTTTTTTTCCAATCTATAGGTGAAAAATGATATCTAAATATAGTTTCAGTTTTCTTGTGAGGTTGAATATTTTTTCATATATCTAAGAGCCATTTATCTTTCCTTTTACATTAACTATCCATTTTCTTATTGGATTTTAGTTTTTTCATATTGATTTGAAGGGATTTTGTATATATGAAGCAAAGTAATCCCTTTGTCTATGATATGAGTTGCAAATATTTCCCCCAATTTGCTATTTATCTGTTTATAGTATTTTTTGCTCTGCAGAAATTATAGATTTTTTGTTGACAGAATTTTTTTATGCTTTAGGAAATTTTATGCTATTCTGAAATACACATTCTGTATTGACATTATAAATTTATGGTTTTACTCTTCTACATTTAAACAAAATTGATTCAAATGGATTTGTTTTAGTGTAAGGACTAGAGATACCATATTATATTTTTTCAGGTGGCTACACAATTGTCTTGATACCACTTACTGTACAACCCATCTTTTCCCTACTGACAGACAATGCCATCTTTATCAAGAACTAACATTTTAACTTAGGTCTGTCTGGACTCTCTTTTGTTCCCTGGACCAAATTGCCTATGCATGCACCGTCTCCTGATTTTACTATTTTAATTATTGTAGCTTTTAATGGTTTAATATCTGGTAGAGCTATTCCTTTCATTAACCTTCTTTTTCAGAATGTTCATAGCTACTCCTGATGCAGAAATTTCCATATGAACTTTATATTCAGGTTATGTAGTATTAGTATTAGATAGTGTTAAATTTATGGATTAATTTATAGAGAGCTGACATCATTACAATAGTGAGTCTTTCTACCCCAAATTAGAGTATTCCTTTCCATTTATTCAAACCTCCTTTTGTGTCCTATGATATAGCATTTCAGTTTTGGGCACCTAGATCTAGCATATTTATTAAGATTACTCTTGGTTAGTTTACTTCATTGTTGCTATGGTAAATTATATATTTTTTCCCCTATACTTTCTAACTGGCCACTGTTCATTGGCTTTTTGTATATTAATTTGTGCCCACTTTGCTAAAATGTCTTATTTGTATTATTTTTTCAGTTGAATCCTTGGATTTTTCAGGTAAGCTATCGTATCATAAATAACAATTTTATCTCCTTTCCTCATTTTTATCTCATTCCTTTCCTTTCTGTGATTAAGTAGGCTAGCACTTCCAAAGCAATGTGAAATCATTATGGGGCTATCCTAACTTTATGGAATACCTAATTTTAATTGGAATAATTTAGGTGTCCTCATTAAGTGTGATTCTAGCTTTTGGACTGACATGTGCAAATTTTGTTATGTTAAACGATCATTACTATCTTGTTAAAGGAGTTGAATGTTTCATAAGGTCTGTGATTCTCTACCCTGGGGATTGATATTTCAGGTTTCAGTCTGTGTATGATACTCTTCCTTTCCAGATGTTTTCCTCCCTTAGAGAAAAAAAGAGTGTACTGATATCAAGTAGTGTTTTACGCTGACTTAAAATATATTGTGAATCCAAAGGTAACTTTGTACTGGTCAACAGCTTTGTGAAACTTGACTCATAGCTCAGCCAACAGCAAACAGATCCTGTGTCCTATGACTAGGTGCCAGAATGTCATAGCCTTATGTGAGAAAGAAAATGGTCCTATTCTAGTGGACAGGAGTGGGGAAGGGCTCTGCTATCAAAGTCCAGGTCCTAGACTACTTGGAAGGAGATGCTGAGACCCAAGCCCTGAGAACAGTACACAGATAACATTTTTTGAACACCTGCTATATACTACTCACTTGTGAAAGTAATGAGTGATTTACTCCTCTGAACCATCCTATCAAGTAGGTACTATTATTTCCCCACAGAAGAAACTGAGGTAACTTGCTCAAGGTACAAGCTGGTAGGTGAGATTGCTGCAGTTTAAAATCAGGCTGTTTGACTCCAGAGCCTGTCTTCTTAACCACCATGTTCTAATCCCCCAGACGGAGGAGCCTAGGGCCAAGTATATGAGCAAAGGTCCTGAAGAAACCATAAGTGTGCCCTCCATTGTAAGCCACATGTACCCAAGGCAGAGTGCCAGACTGTGAAAGAGTACTCTGGAGCCAGGATGGTTAACTGGAAGCTGGATGATTGGTGCCATTGCTAGTTTTTCTTTTTATCCACTCTTCTTTTTGTTTCTTTGCTAGCTACTCCTCTACTTTATCTTAGAGTGCCCCAGGCACTGGTCTTGGAACTTCCTCATTCTCTATCTACACTCCCCCTGGGCACTGGGATCCAGGTCCTCATGATGACTCCCTAATGTGTATCTCCAGTCCAGGCCTCTTGACAGGACTAGTGGTTCATCTCTCTACTTAATACCTCCATCAAGATACCTTACAGGCATCCCAAACTTAATATTGTCTAAACAAAATTCTCTGTTTCTACCCCCACAGACTTCTCAACAAATTTCAACAAATTTGATATGCTCAATAAATGTTTATTAAGCACCTACCATAGCAGCGAACAAAACAGACAAAAATTCTGCCACCATAGAGCTCACAATCTACTGCTGGGGGACAGACAATAAACAGAAAAAATAAATTACACTATACATGAGAGGATAAGGGCTAAGGAAGACAACAAAGCAGGGAAGAGGTAGAGTGCAGGGGATGGGGACTAAAATTTTTTAAAGGACCAGAGGAGCAGGAAATGAGGTCAGAGGTAACGGGGCTAGACTGTGAATTTCTATTCCAAGGAAGATGGAGGATTTTGAACAGAAGCTTGACATGAGTGGATTTCCATTTTAATAGGAAAACCCTAACTACTGTGAAGAAACTGGAGGTGTGGCAGTAAAGATGAAAGCTGAGAGACTAGTTAGGAATCTCTTGTAATAGTCCAAGTGAGAGATGATTGATCCAGGGGACTGGGGTCAGGAAACAGTGCAGAAGCTGGTGTGATAGGACCAGATTCTGAATATATTCTAAAGGGGGGCTCTAGCATCCACCCAGTTTCTCAGGCCAAAAATCTAGGTCTCATCCTTGATTCTTCTCTTTCCCTTATGTCTCATATCCAATTTATCCACAAGTCTTTGTGGTTCTACCTCCAAATTATACATCAAAATCACTTTCTGTTCATCTTCACTTCCACCACAAGCCAGCTAAACCACCTGGGTTTACCTCTCTCCTAGATTGCTAATAGCCTCTAATCTGATCTCTATATTTTCTCTTTTAACTCCTAAAATCCAATCTCCACAAGCAGCCAGAGAGCTCATTTTAAAAATTAAATAACATCACAGGATGAATGCCTTTGCTGGTAATCCTTTACGAGCTTTCCAATGCATTAAGAATAAAAGCCAAAATTCATACAATGAACTACAATGGCTGTGACCTGCCCTTGATGACCCCTCTGTTCTCATTTCCTCCCTTCTTTTTCTTGATCATTTTGCTCTACCCACAGTGAGTTCCTTCCTGTTCCTCCAACTCACCACTCTTTTCTGCTTTGGAGCTATGCTTTCCCCTCTGACTAAGTCATCTTACCCAAGCTCTTTGCATGACTGGTCCCTTATCAACTGTCACATTTCAGCTCAGTTGTCACCTTTTTAGGGACCTCCCTGATAACTCTCATCTAGTATAGATACTATACTATATCTAGATATTCCACCAGACCTTGTATCAGGAAACAATCTGTCAGCAGAGATAGAATAGGTTAATCTCATTAAGCAATATCACAAGAAAGTAAATTAGTAAATTAGGCAACTTTTGAAGCAGAAGACTATCATACACTATCAGAGTAGAAGAGCTAACCCTCCATCTGACACTTGAATCCCCTAGCAATGTCCATGTGACATGTACTTGACACCTCCATTGAAAGGACAGCTCTAGCTGCTGGACAGCTTTGGAACTGGATCTTTCTGAGCTGCAGTGTTTCTTCGGAGCTACTACACTTTTGTGCCCTCCGAGGAAACAAAACAAACAGAAACCCCCTTTTAGAGGACAGTCTTTCTGGTTTCCCAGGGCAGCTCTTACACTCCCAAATTCCCAACTTTTCCTGTACGCTTGTTCTCCCATTCTGATTCCCTCCAGGGCACCCCCACCCCCACCCCCTGAAGGTGCTTCCATTGGTCTTCTCTCTTACCTCCCAGAACCCACAATGCCTCCAGCAGTCCAGGTGGGATTGAGCTGACGGGACCAACTGAGCACCGCTTCTTTTCCCAGAGCCTCTACCTTCTAGGAACACGGCCCACGACCCTCCATCGACAACAACCTCCCTGCCCCGTCGGTACGCCTCATCTCCCCGTCTCGTGCCTAGCACAGAGCCTAACATAAAATAGTTTCTCTAAAATCTCTGGTAGAATCACACAATGCATAACTAGTCCTGGATAACTTTCAGGCTCCTATTCCTTGTGCGAATTCGGAAGCCGAAATCCAGTCCGCGTCCTGGGCCCACCTACCGGCCCGCCTCGCCCCTCGGCCTCGCCCCTCAGTCTATCCCGACCCAAGTCTCGCCCCTCCCTTTAATCGCTCCCCTCAACCTCGTAACCTCTCTAGAGACTGTAATCTTGGACGTTTCCCTATGTGTTGTCTCAATAAGGGAAACCTTTAATTTCGGCTGTCAGGAAAATAACAACTTCTTGGCCATGACCACGCCCCCTTTGCCCACGTTTCCGGACAAACCGGAAGGGATTGTGTAGCCTCTAGTTCGTAGACCCGGAACTAGACGTGCCTCACGGAAGCTGGCTTTGGCCCTGCGGCAGCTGCCGTCGCCACGGAGAAACTGTTGGAGCTGGCAGCCTAGGAATGGTGAGATCTCGCGATTCGCTTCTGCGGGTTCTGAGCGAAGTTGGGGGTCAAATGGAATTTCTCAGAGTGCCTCCAGGGACGACCCCCCCTCGGTTTGGGGCCCCGCCCCGGTAGCGCCCCGAAATTCTGCGCATGCGTGGGCCGGACCGGGCCAGAATCTGGTCCGAGATGTTACGCATGCGCATGGTGTCATGCTGAATGTGGCGTGAGATTTGCACCAAGAGTTGGTCTTCCCTCCTCAGGCATGAGGGGGCTTAAACGAAGGCTGCGGGATCATCGGGTTTCACTCGGTGCTTTGCTTTTGAGTTGCAGGGCTTGCTTCTTCATCACCACTGCTGTCTCGAACCCCTGAAACTAATCTCCCATCTTGGGTGTGCACTCGAGCGAGAGGGGAGGGAAGGTCAGGGAAGGAAGGGGGCTCAGACCCAGCCTCAAGTCTGCCCTTGGAATCGGGGCCCTTCTCCCTCTCCCCAGGCGTCAAGATTTCCAGCTGTGTTCTATGGGGCGGCGCGACGAATACACCTGGGGAAAGGGTCGGAACGCTACACGAAGAGCCGCCCTGGGCAGGGGGGCGGTACACAAAAGTGGCGCGCCCCCTAAAGTCACTAGTACCTGAGTTCTCAGGAGTTTAGGAGCACCCCCTCCTCCCCTGGCAGTTTATATTCGGGCAGTTCTCAAACCGTGTATTTTAGTTTGCATGAGGTACCACCCACTAAATCTTCAATTAAAGATGCAAATGGAAAAAAAAAGAAAGAAAGAGATGGGCTAGTTGGAATTCTGTCCTTTTCCCTTCTTTGGCCTGAGAGAGAAAGTGGTTGGGCTTAGTGGTCAGATGACGAAAAGAAAAAGTGAGCCAAGAATCCCTTGTTTTCTGCTAGTTTATATCAAGGCTCTTAACCTAGGGGCTATGAATATAATTAGTGGAGTCCATGAATCCTTAAATGGTATATGTATGTACGTTTATCTGGAGCTCATAACTTTTATCGTATTCTCGAAGATGTCAGTGACCTCCAAAAGCCTATG
Source organism: Eidolon dupreanum (assembly GCA_028627145.1). NCBI lineage: Eukaryota > Metazoa > Chordata > Mammalia > Chiroptera > Pteropodidae > Eidolon > Eidolon dupreanum. Next base: position 41,797,770 of record CM053503.1, on the reverse strand, counting down.
ACTGGTTCATCAGGGTCACATTGACAGAATAGAGAGGATTGTGTCTTCTTGTGTCTTCTTCAGCTTATGGGACCCTCGGGGCCCTATTCCAGTATAGGAGGTGAGGCTGGCCAATTGGAATCCTGAGCTTCAGGGAGCCTCATTTCTCCTTTGCAGAATCTCCTCTCAGCCTCTAAGCTCATCTGGTCAGAATCCTTGGATGAGCCTGTGGGACCCTTCCTCCTAGCCCTGTGGTTTGGAGCCAGTGGCTTTGGGACTGTAAGAGGATGGACAAAGGTAGTATGAGGCTGGGCCAGCTCCCCAAACATTTGGGCGCCAGGCATCTGCTGATTCTACCCCATGCCTGGCACATGTGTCTTTCGTTCCTGGCTGGGCATTGCCACCTCCCCCTGGGCCAGCACCACCCATGTACCGTTTGGCAGAGGCCACAGTTGACTGACTTGCTGTTGAGCTGCTGCTCTTTAGGCAGGGCTGCATTTTGATGGCAGAGGGAGCAGTTATGCCCAGAGCCTGGTGGGTCGACATCACCAGTCTGACCTGAGCACCATGTGCTGCATAACATGACAGGTGGCACCTGGAGAACTGCCCAGCATGGAAGGTCTGGGCCAGGTCTGAGCCCAGATGGAATCTGGATGGCCATGGAACTCCCACTTTAAAACCCCAAATGTCAAGGAAGAAGGGGAGGGGCCGGGAAGGCTGGCAGAGTAAGGGAGCTGCTGAGAATGGGACCCATGAGCTCAAGGCTCTGCTAGGCAATTAGGAGGCCTGAGTTTACCACTTCTTTTTTACTAGATTCTCAGGGGTTGCTAGATTCATCCCTGATGGCATCAGGCACTGCCAGCCGCTCAGAAGATGAGGAGTCGCTGGCAGGGCAGAAGCGGGCCTCCTCACAGGCCTTGGGCACCATTCCTAAAAGGAGAAGCTCCTCCAGGTAATAAGGGGTTGGATGGCCAGGGACTGGGCAGGGGCATTAGGTGCTGCATGCCTATACCCCTGTTGAGAATGACTACTTGAGACCCTTAGGAGCCTAAGGCTTGGCAGAGCCTTGTTCATTTCCTGTCCTTAATAAATCCTTGAATGAGGGCAAAGGAGGGAGATCTTAGGTCTTTAACTTGAAGTCTTTGTGGTTAAGTATCATGTTATCTTAGAGGGTTGGGGCATAACATTTCCATGCCCCATCTACAAAGCCAGAGCAGTTAGCACCCTGCTGGGAACCTGCTCTGTTCTGGATGCCAGATGTGTGTGAGTGGGTGCTGGGGAGGGGGCAAAGATTGCTAACTGAGTAGGACTCTACACAGGTTCATCAAGAGGAAGAAGTTTGATGATGAACTGGTAGAGAGCAGCTTGGCTAAGTCCTCTACCCGGGCAAAGGGGGCCAGTGGGGTGGAACCAGGGCGCTGTTCCGGGAGTGAACCCTCCTCCAGTGAGAAGAAGAAGGTGAGAGATTGGGAGATGGAAGGGGTGGGGGAGGATAGGGTCCAGCGCCAAATCCTGTGTTTCCCTACAACCTTTGCCAGCTGGCAAGAGTCTTGCAGAGGAGGCTTATGAGAGGACCAAACTGCCCCAGCCTCAACCTCAGATGCTTCTCTCCTGGGAGCCCATCTCTCTCTACTCCTCTTTTCTTGCTGCACCCCCACCCTCTCAGTGCATCCTGTATCACATTCTGTGTGGGAGGCATGGAGTGTGCATCTATTCTGGGAGCAGACAGCCTGTTCCCAGCATTTCTGGGTGTAAAAATAACCCCCAGGTGGCATTGCTCTAGCCCCAGACACTGTACCAGCAAGAGTGTTTTCCTGGTATCCTCTCCACCCACCCTCCACTCTGGGGTTGGGGTGCCACCAGCAAAGAGAAGACCCTATATGGTCAAGGACTATGTAGAAGTGCTTTAGGGGGGTGGGTGTTAGAAAGCTGAGCTCCCTGCCTATGCTACTTATTGTTGGGTGGGATGGGACTGCCACTCAGTACATAAATCTTCAGGCCCCAAGTCCCAGGTGCCCTGATACTGGCTTTGAGCTCACTGTGTTCTGGTCCTCTGCCCAGGTATCCAAGGCCCCCAGCACTCCTGTGCCACCCAGCCCAGCCCCAGCGCCTGGACTCACCAAGCGTGTAAAGAAGAGCAAACAGCCACTTCAGGTGACCAAGGACCTGGGCCGCTGGAAGCCTGCAGATGACCTCCTGCTCATCAGTGCTGTGTTGCAGGTAGTGCTTCCTGCTACAGTTTTTGTGTCCCCCTCCTTCGCCCAGCCTCTAGTTCCCAGCCCCTCAGCTAGCCCCTCAGTGTCCTCTGGGTGGCAAGGGAAGGGTTCTTTCCAGCTCTGAGGCTGAAGCAAATTTCCCTGGGACCTTGCAGACCAACGACCTGACATCCGTCCACCTGGGTGTGAAGTTCAGCTGCCGCTTCACCCTTCGGGAAGTCCAGGAGCGCTGGTATGCCCTGCTCTACGATCCTGTCATCTCCAAGTGAGTGAAGCTGGCTCCAGCAGTTGGGGAAGTACTGGAGAATACCAGAATTTGGCTCCTGGAACAGAATTGTATAAGGGCCCAAGAAGGGGGCCTCAGAGGCAGGACTCCTGGTGCCTTACATCCTCTGTGATGATACCAAGACCTGTCGGGCTTCAGAGGGAAGTTGCTTCCTGCTGTCAACCCTGCCAGTCTTGGCTTGATGCCAGAAACAAGGGATCTGGACACTGAGGAAGCATGGGGAAAAAAACCTAAATGCATGCCAGGAGCCCTGATTCCGCCACTGAGTACATTGGGGTTTTGGGCAGATCACTTCTGAACCTTTCCTCACTGACCTCCCATAATTACTTCTAGCTTCAACAGCTTGAGTTCCAAATAAACCCATGCGCACACACACCACACACTTTTCCTTCTCAGTCACTTTGTTTAACATCATCCAAATTTGGTTAGAAGTTTAACGCCTGTCTTCCACTCCACAGCTGCTTAAGCTGTAGCCATGACCCTAATACACCAGAAACTGGGCAGGGCTCAGCTTGGAAAAAAGGGGATGCTGGGCAGTGGGCTAATGGGTGGCAGCTTTGGCCACCCACTTGGGGAGGGAGTCACAGGACCTCCCTCAGGGCTGGCATCTAGAGGACTGCCTTTGAGTCTCTTCACAGGGTTGAACACAGGAACTTCAGTTTCCTGAGTTGCCTGTTCATGCTTTTGACAAACCCCATGAGGCCACAGGTACCATGCTAAGCCTCGGGCTCTTCCTGTTGAGGGCCTGGCCTCTTGTCTTGTATCTCAAAGACCTGTAGACTTTGGGGGAATTAGGAACCCCAGATTTCTTGATAACCTCCCTTCAGCTCTGCCCTGACTTGTCTCCTTCTTCCCCAGGTTGGCCTGCCAGGCTATGAGGCAGCTGCACCCAGAGGCCATTGCTGCCATCCAGAGCAAGGCCCTGTTTAGCAAGGCTGAGGAACAGCTGTTGAGCAAAGTGGGATCGGTAAGATTGAGGGCTGATAAGATTGAGGGGACTGGGCAGGGTGAGAGCTGGACTACCTGGAAAACTGCCGTGGGGAGTTCTGTCACCTGAAAACATGCCTGTGCAGATACACACATATCTGCAGGGGCCCTTGTGACAGGGTCCTCAGGAAGGGCCAAGCCTGGCTCTCTGGGCAGTCATAGCTATCTTTTCCTTCAGCTCCTGGTGGGGGACAGGTAGGGGATGGGGTGGTAAGGCAGAGGCAGGAGTGAGAAAACCCAGGCTCTTAGAATATGCTTCTTGCCCTCCAGACCAGCCAGCCCACCTTGGAGACCTTCCAGGACCTGCTGCATAGACACCCTGATGCCTTTTACCTGGCACGTACTGCCAAGGCTCTTCAGGCCCACTGGCAGCTCATGAAGCAGTATTACCTACTGGAGGACCAGACAGGTAACTGGCTTCAGAAGCTGGGTGTGGGTGTGTGAGTATGATGTGGTCTGGGCACAGCTGCCCTCAAGTGCTCTGTAACAGCTTCCTCAGTGGCCCCCAGTGTCTTGTTCACCTGTCTTTGGAGCAAAAACCTCTTCTTTCCAGAGGGAAGGAAAGTAGCTGAAATGGTCTTCAGTATCATGGTAAGGGTATCCAGAATTGCCTGGAATCCTGGCAGTTTTCTATCACTTCTGTTGTTTTTTGTTTGTTTTTGTTTTTGGATTCTCTGACATATTTTATCATTACATAAGTAATATATTAATATAGTCTTCATGAATAACTTGCAAACAAGAGCAAAATGTGAACAACCCCTACACTGTTCACCCTTCCCTGTTTCCCACCAAAGAGGCTTTCTCTCAGCGTTTCTGCCCTTCTTTATCTCCACCTTCCTCTCACTGGCACTTCTCCCACTAACAGTCCATGCTGTCAGGCTGCCTTCAGGCCATTCAGAACTTCCCACTGAAACTTCACACGCAGTCCATTCTCTTTCTTCTTTCCCAACCAAGCCAGAATTCTCCCTGCTTCATCTCCTCCCTATCAACAAAACTCTCACTCTCCTAGTGACAGATCAGGAAAGCAGTCTGATTAAACTACAAGAGACTCAGATTTGGGATTCAGGGTCGTACTTACATACTGTTGCTCTCACTTCTTAAACATTATTGCCCGTTACCTTCTACATCATTGTTCACACTGTCCTAAAAAGCAAGCTTCAGCCATGCTCTTTATTTTATTAACTTGGTCCTGCAGCTCTGATTATTAAAAGATACTCCTGCAAGAGGATTTTAGGAAATTTTATTGGAGGAGCTCCGTCTTTTTTTCCTGAGGATCTCTGAATTTAGTGCCCAGCACACAGCTCACCTTATTCCTTCAGCTTCCAAATCTACTGCTTCCTCATGCTCAGATATTGATGAAATCCCACAGTGAGAACAGACACTGGATAGAGTTTATTTTTGCTGCTATAACTAGCTCCTTCATCACTATTTTGAGTTATTTTGTGTAAACTTGTTAACTTAAAAGTTTAATTTTTTTCTTCAGAGTCATCTTATGTGGGTATTTGATTTCTTCTTTTCTATTTAGAGCTAAGAAGGAGTCCCTAGGGACAGGGAGTGTACACTGCCTAGCTGTCAAGTCAATTGACTATTAGATTGGTGGAATTTCAAGCAACTGGTAGAGGAGGGGCTTAGTGGGGGTGACCACCCTAAACCCTCTTTCATACATAGTCTGACCTAAGGAGGTGGGGGCACTGGTGGAAGGAACATTTGGCACCTCAGGTGTTGTCAAACTCCTCAACTGACAATTTCATGACCACTAACTAGTAGGAGCTGCTACTGAGCAGACACTGCAGTCCTGGGAACAGCTGGTCTTAAGGCAGAAGTTCTCAGATTTTGAAGGCCCCAATCTCTTTTACATTTTGATCAAAAAAAAAAAAAAAACTTACATGAAACAATATATATCCTGAACATAGCTGATGGACTCTTAATTATCTTATTTTTATTGCATTTTTTGGAAAAATGAAACTAATTTCATGACCCATTAACACATTATGACCTACAGTTTGAAAAACACTGGCATAAAGTAGAGCAGCTACCTTTGACACATCCTTTCTAAATAGAAGCTGACTGGCATGTGCCTCTCAGCCCTTCACTGAGTGCGGCAGAAAATGTTCAGGAGCATGCAATGTTTTTGCTGTTTAGATTTAGAATCTGGAAGACAGGGTTCAAATCTTGGCTCTGTCATAAACTAGAATCACAGAGTTGGACCCTCCCTTCTACGTCTATTTTCTCATCTGTAAAATGGAGCTAATAGCGATGCCTTTCCTACTTCAGAGCTGTGTGAGTGAGAACCCTTTGCACACCAAAAAGCCCACATGGAAGGGCAATCTTGATTGTCCTTTCTAGAACTACTTCCATTACTTGTAATGGATTAACTTTTGTTCATTTCAGCACAAAACTGATGCCGTGGGCTCAGTCTTTACAGTTTGTCCCCTTAATTAAGTGTCTGCTTAGCAACTTGAGGTTGAGTAGGAACATCGGTGCTGACCCTCCTTCTATCCTTTGTTCAGTGCAGCCGCTACCCAAGGGAGACCAAGTGCTGAATTTCTCCGATGCAGAGGACCTGATCGACGACAGTAAGCTCAAGTGAGTGACTGGGGCCATAGGCAGGGTGCAGAGCTGAGTGTCTCCTAGGGGCAGAGCTGCTGGGCCACCCAGCCTTACATCTCTTGCTGTAGGGAACAGCCCAGCCCAGTCTCAGCCTCAAGTTCCAGTGGTAGCTAATGGCACCTAGTCTCCCTCCTGAGCTCCCCCTGTCCCCAAGGTACCTTACCCCCCACGTGCATTCCTACTCCTGGGAAGGAGGCAAGAGAGACCCTAGTAAGCAGAGGAACACCTGATGGTGATAGCAGGTGAGCTAGAAGCAGAACCTCAGCCATCCTGTCTCTTCTTGCCCTCCAGGGATATGCGAGATGAGGTCCTGGAACATGGTGAGTGTGCCCTGGTGAGGTCAGTGACGGGGTAGAAGCTCTTGCTGGAACAGAGAGGACCAGTACAAGGTGCTGGTGACCTTAGAGTGTCCCTCCTTACCACCCCACCTCACCCCAGAGCTGACAGTGGCTGACCGGCGCCAGAAGCGAGAGATTCGGCAGCTGGAACAGGAACTGCATAAGTGGCAGGTGCTAGTAGATAGCATCACAGGTGAGGAGGCCAGAGGACCATGAGGGGCACGCTTCAACTCTCGTTGCCCCACCCTGAGCCCTTGTGGTTGCGTGGCTGGGTGCACCCTCCTTTCCTGGCCCCGACTCCTTTCCCCCAGTAGACCTTGTGCTGGTTCCCCCTCCCTTCCACCCTGCAGCCCTAGGGGTGGGCTCTTTTCCACATGAACTGCTCCTCCCCCAGGCATGAGCTCTCCGGACTTCGACAACCAGACACTGGCCGTGCTTCGGGGTCGCATGGTGCGGTACCTGATGCGCTCACGAGAGGTAAGGCAGGCGCAGCCCATCCCAACCCCACCTCCCCTTCCTCGGTTTCCCTCCTCTGTCAGTCCTCTCACTGCTCTATGTCTGGTGCCTGATTTCTCATCTTTCCCTGGCCTATGCAGACTCTTCCCCTAGTCCTTAGGTGCCAGCCCTCACCTACCCCATTCCCCCAGATCACCCTGGGCAGAGCAACCAAGGATAACCAGATTGACGTGGACCTGTCTCTGGAAGGTCCAGCCTGGAAAATCTCCCGGAAGCAAGGTACCAACCAACAGGAAGCCATGAAAGGCTGTTCCTCCTGGTCTTTTGCTGCCCTTTCCAGCCCTGGGGCTTGGTCTCCATGGGAACTCTCAAGGACCAGCTGGGGCTGATGAGCTGGCATTTCAAGGGTACCTTCTAGCCCTTCCCCAGGAAGCAGAGAGGGTATATGAGGGCTTTGGGCTCTTTTCTGGCCTTCCTCCATCCCATCATCCCCTTTTCCTCTCTCTCCTCATAGGTGTCATCAAACTGAAGAACAATGGTGATTTCTTCATTGCCAATGAGGGCAGGCGGCCCATCTACATCGATGGAAGGCCTGTGCTGTGTGGCTCCAAATGGCGCCTCAGCAACAACTCCGTGGTGGAGGTGAGCTGGGAGGGAGGTGAGAGGCCACAATGAGACCCGGGATGTAGGGAGCCAGCATGTGGGCCTCATCTCCAGCCCCACCTCTGTCCTCAGCCACTCTTCTGTCCCACCCACAGATTGCCAGCCTGCGATTCGTCTTCCTTATTAACCAGGACCTCATTGCCCTTATCCGGGCGGAGGCTGCCAAGATCATGCCACAGTGAGGAGTGGTAGCAGAACCCATGGGCTCTCACTGGCCTTAGTTTCCTCTGCCATTCCAGCTTCCTGGAGCTGGGAACTCAAGCTCCTGGAAAAACCGGAGTGAGCAGCAGGAGACCCACTGATGGCCCACTGATCAGAGCTTCTGTGGTGGGGGCTGGGCTGGCCCTCAGGAAGCCCCGAGAGGCTGGGACCCTGCAGCTTCTTTAGAGCCAGAGCCCCTCCCCTTCTCTCTGCATACCACCTTCCCCTCTTTACCCAGATCTCTACTTTTTGTGTCTCCAGCTGATTAGCTTCAGACTTTTATTTTCTTTTGTAAATAAAAAGCACTGAGTTCCAAAGCAGTTTCTTTTATTATTTTTTAATATAAAAAAATGTGAGGACAGGTGAGGCAGGGGTACATGCAGGGAGATGGCAGAACCCCTCCTTGCCTCATGCCTCTGTCCACCAGCCTGCAGAGGGAGACTAGGAGGTCAGAGGATCAGGCTGAGGAGGGGCCCCACAAGTAGGGGCCCAAGGATTCCTAGCCTGGGGCCTGCCCCTGAGGCTACAGCCTACCCTCCATGAGAGCCCAAGGCCAGGCCTGCTTTGGCTCTTGGGCTTGCTACCCTGAGCCAGCGGGCAGCCTGGTGTCCCTGGGGGTGGCTGCTACTTTTCCTCTTCCCCGAGGTTGGGCAGAGCAGCAGAGGGCAGCATGTCTGGCAACACTGAGTTCTGAGGCTGGCAGTCAGACCCCTGTGCCTTCTTCCTGTGTCCACTGGACTGTACCAGAGCCGTGGCAGCCAATAAGCACCATCTCTAGGCTATGGGGCTCCCAGGGCAAGGCCAAACCCCCTGACCCTGGTGGGGGTTCTCCAGTGCTGGTAGCCTCAGTCTGGCTCACAGGCTCTGAGGGCCCAGTCCTAGCTCCTTCCTCAGGAGGTGGTGAGCCAGGGATGCTGGGCTCAGGACAGAGTTCTCCTGAGCCTGGTGGCTCTGAGTCAGAGGTGGAGGTCCAGAAAGCTGTGGCTCGAGGCCAGGGGGAGCTCTGAGATGCTGGGGGCCCCCAGGGCCAGGGTGCTACGAAGGGAGGGGGTCCCGGACGAGGGTGGGGCCAGGTCCCACTCAAGACAGAGCCAGCTGAGGGCTGCAGGCAGTAGGAAGACGCCCCAGTGTCCACACACAGAGGCTGCAGTAGCCCAGGGGTGCTGGCAGGGCACGGCCCCTCTCCTGATGCCCGAGGGCACAGGCCCTCCCCATGGGGCGCCAAGATGAGCTGCACGGCCTGGCGCAGAGACTGCAGTCCCTCCCGCATCTGTAGCACCTGCTCAGACAACTCCATCACCTGTGGGAAGGGAGGAGGGTGAAGTCAAAATCAGGACCTTACACAATAGCAGGGCCCCTCTCCCCTCCCTGCTTCTACCTTGCCCCTCACCCACCGCCTGCTGAAGCTTGTCCAGCGTGTCTGTGTTCTTCACTTCTCTGGGCCCAAGGGGGGCAGTGAGCAGGCCATTTTCTGTGGACAGTAAGATGTGGTTACTAGCCAGGGCTAGTAAGAGGAGGTAGTGCAGGGTTCAGGCCTGTTCCTGAGATAACACAGACCATGTTGGTCCGGCAGGACCTGATGTCAGGAAGGGCCACTTCCAGCCTTGCTCAAGTTGCTGAATTCTCAAACTGCCAGGGGGCCTCAGGCACACTGCCCCATGCTCTCCCTTGTGGGAAGCTGTTTTCTATGCCTGTCTCTTGTTCTGTCCTCTAGGGACATGGACACTCCTGGGAGCTCATTACTGGTCTACTCCGGGGGCTCCCTGGCATCGCTAGGGGCCATTTTCGACTCTGCTTCCACAGCCCTTTATCTTCCCATTGAGCCAGACACTGTGCGAAGGGTCTTAGCAACATTATCTTATTTAACATATACGACAGCCATTTTACAGACTGGAAGCTGGGGCAAGAACCAAGGTAGCATTGCTAGAGAGCTGACAGCAGAGACCCAAACCCGCTTCCCAGCTACCTTCCAACACCAAGGTGCTAGTCTTCACAAAACTCCCTGGCCAGACAATGCAGGTAGATGAGGGCAAGAGGGCTTTCAGGAAAAGTCTATATCCTTCCAGTTTCTCAGAGGTTCACAGAGGTTCACAGGACAAAGGGACTGCTCTGCCAACCTCCCCCCAGACCCAGGCCCCAGTACCTGGTCCAGGGGAGGGGCTGCTGCTACATTCCGGACCAGACTGCCCCACACGGAAAGAGAACTTGGGCTGGTCAGAGCCACAGCCATCCTCAATGCCATCTACTACCCTGTAGACACAGGTTCCAGGACAATAAATCAACAGATGGGTAGCCACTGCCAGGTTTCCTGGGACAAGAAGCCCCAGGGTTCTCACACAGAGGCTGCAGGAGCTGGGCAAGGGGGCTTGGGGCCCCAAGAGAAAGATTACGTGAGGTCCCTTCCCCTTGGAGCTTGCAGTTTCGCTGGGGATCCAAGCCTGAGACATGAAACAGCAAGAGAGATCTAAGCAGTGTACAGCCCTACAGGAAATGGTGAGATGGGGGCAGCAGGGAGGTGGAGAAGTTAGGTAAGCTTTCTTGGAGGAGACTAGGAGGGGTTAGGATGGAAGGATGGGCATCCAGGACAGGGACGTGCCTGGCCGGAGCCCCAGCCCTATCACCACCATCTCTGCAACAGTGTAGTAGCCTCGGGCCTGCTCACCTGGGGCTCAGATCCGGGGGCATGTTCCATGGCACAGGGGGCAGCCGCAGCCCCTCTAAGTTCCGAGGGTGAGCAGAGGGGCCAGCCTCAGCCTGCGAAGCCCCTGCCCTGCCAGGCCGCCCTCTGCCCCCTAGCCGGGGCCGGGGCACCGTTCGACGTGGGGATAGCAGCTTGGCGGCCGAGGAAGAGGAGGTACAGCTTGGGGACAGCAGAGGACTGGAGGGCTCATCAGCTGGGGCTGGTGAGGTTGCAGGGCCCTGCTCCCCGTCTGTCTCCTTTTCCTCCAGCGTGGACATGAGGGTGTTGTCGCCGCTCAGGGAGCTGGTGTCCACCTGGGGGTAGTAGGGGACAGGGAACCCACATGGATAGTCCTTACTGTGTCCCACTCACCTTCCCCACCCTGGCCTCATCTTCCTAGAAGAGAGAAGCCATCTTTGTTAAAAAGGATGCCCAGTGTCTCCTATCCTTCAGAGAAAGAGGCTCAGTATGTGTGTGTGGTGGGGGGAATGCTGCTTTTCTGCTGCCACCATAAAGCCACCAAGCCCTGGAGACATTCACTGCCCCTCAAAATTCTAGCCAAGTGTGGCTTGGTCCCCCAGGCTAACAACTATCCAAGAGAACATACTAAAAACTGGTTTGGAATTGGTGACATAAGCCAGGAAAATCCAAAGCCCCTCAGAGCAGTCTTGTTTCACCATGAAGAAGCTGGGGAGATGCAGTGACTTGGAAGACTGTGCATGGCCCTGCCCACCCTTCCCCACTGGGGCCATGCCTTGTCTTTGGCCTGCAGGCTCTTTTTCTGGTACTAGTAGATTTAGCTGCCCTCCCTTAAGACCTCTATGGAAGGGCCAGGCTGTCTCAGATAGGCTGGGGAGAGCTGGGAAGGATAGCCAAGCATGGCTGGGCTCTAAAGGACAGAGTATGAGTATGAAGGGGCAGGGAGAATACGGACCCCTCCACCATGTGCAGGGGGGATTCACCCAGACCATGTGCTCACACAGTACCTCCGCAAACCCTGGTCTTTGCCCACCTTACCAGGCTCCCTGATACCCCAGCCCCCACCATGCATGTACCCAATATCCTCACCTCTGCAGGGGCTCCTCCAGCACCCAGGTTGTAGCTGAGCTCCCCTCGGAGGCCCCGGCTGAAGCATGGGGCAAATTCGGGATACAGTGCTAGGCTCTCATGCAGCCCAGCTAACTGCAGACACTGCAGGACGCAATACGTCAGCCCTTTCACATCGGCATTGGCCTTGACCACCTGCTCACGCCGGGGCAGCTCACAGCCGATCAGATCACCCTTCCCTGGGGAGAGGAAGTAGAGGTCAGTGAGCCTGCCCTTCAGCCACTAGAAAGGGAAGTTGAGTGAAGGCTGCTGAGCTTTCCTCATGGACTGAGCAGGGCCTTTCCAGCCTGACCCTCATTGTGGGGCTTGAAAGCCAAGACACAAAGAAGCAGAGGGGCCCAGGCCCTGAATGATCCTGTTGTCTGCCTTGCAGGCTCTTCAAGACAGGTTTGGGGTGAAAAGCACTGTGACCCAGGCACTCAAGCACATTTTGGATGAAAGCTGCTGTGCAGAAGCACATCCAACTTTTAGCTCTGAGATGATTGGGCAGTCACCAATTCTAGCAGCTCCCAGCATGCCTGGGAATCAGCATCCTCTGGGAAAGTTAAATCAGACTCCCAAGCCCCATTCTTACCTACAGAATCAGAATATCTATGGGAGATCCACAATCTAATGGTTTTCCAGCCTGTGTGGTGATTCAGGTGTAGCTTATCTGGGAGCAGTGTGTGGAATTAACAGGTTAGTGCCCTGTGTGGCACAATGAAAATGTCAAGCCCACGTTGCTTTTCTCCCTGATCTTGTATTAAACTGAGGCTGTGGTACTTTCTTGATTTCACCAGCAGGTGTCAATAGAGAGTTTTCCCACCGCGCAGCTAAGGCTGCCACCTGGCTGACAGAGATTGTACAACGGCATCAATTAGAGTCTGTATCCCGCCAGATCTCAGAGATGTCAAATGGTGAGGAAAAAAAGTGTCTTGGAATCAATGAAATATGGTGTCTCTGATCTCAGACATGGAGAGACTGAAATGAAGTAATGGAGATAAAGTGCCTGATACATAAGCAACCAAAGTTCATTTCCTTCCCTCCCAACCCGACAAGAGTCCCCTATTGCCCTCACAAGCCAGCTCAACCCATGGCCAGACAGTTGACAAGATTAGGAAGTGTTTCCTTATCCTTAAATAAGAAGATAGATCACTGCCATCCCCACCATGGGCTGCCTCATGCTGCCAGCAGAAGTCTAAATGTTCACGGACTTTTGCTCAAACTTAAAAGTAGAAAGCATCACTGTTTAATCTTATTTTCTTGGTTTCAGGCCATCTTTCTGGTCCCTTCTGAGAGCTGTTTAGATCTCACTGTGATCATCTGATGAATGAGCTCTCTCTCCTAGTATGTGTCATGTAGAAATAGGATAAGTGTGTATTCCTTGTCTTCAACCAGAAAGTGAGATAAAAACAAGAAATAGAACAGGACCAAGGATAGAGTTCTGTGCCACTGGTCTCGGGGACCAGAGAAAGCCCTTCAGGCTGGGATCTCAGCCAGAGCCTCCACCTCAGCTCATCAAGCCCTTTAAGGTCCTCCCAGAACCATTGCCCTGCCCACCTCTCTGTCTTGTCTCCTTCCTCCCCAACAACTGACTTTGCACACACTTTGCTGTCAGTCATACACAGAGGGAGGGGCTAGAATCAACAGTGCTAGATGCATGGTGATCCTTAGCTGTCAGGAGCAGGCAGGAGGCACCTGGATGTTAAACTAAGGAAGCAAGTAAGGAATAGGGTGAAAGCGAAGCAGAAAACCAGGTCATGCTGAACCAAGCATTCTCAGGGCACTCAGAGCCCCCAAGTCAACAGAGGAACAGTTCATCCAGAATTTATGAGCAAGGCCAGGACAGATCAAAGGTGGTATAAGTCCCAATGCTGGGAATATTCCAGAGGTAAAGGCTCAGGGCAGGTGGTGGTGGCCATTCTTGAGGCTCCATCTTAATACTGAACGTGGCTATTCTGAGACCTGGTGCCTGGCATCAGCGAAGAGATGTTCTTGCAGGACCCATGCCAGCTCCCAGCCACACTGCTTCCTCGGCTCTGAGCTGAAACCATCTGTTTAATAATCTACTTGACAATCTTGCTTTGGAGTGACCAGCCTGCAATTGTTAAAATCTGTCTTTATGCCTTTCTGAATCTCTCCAGTTCTTCATAATTTCTCAAGGATTGCCAGCTATATGTGAGTGGCCATAACTCTGTGTGCTCAGAGTCCTGGCATAAACTGCATCTAGGTCCAGAAACCAAACTCTTGAATGATGAAAAGTGAAGGGCATAGCAGCATCTTGCCTCTCTCAGCTCCAAGACCTCTTGATGATACTTCTTTCTCCTGTTTCCTGTCGGAACATCATCCTCCTTGAGGGTGAAAGGATGGACACACAGTAGCTGCTGAGGATCTGGTCTTCCTGATTCTCCAGGTTAGTGACATCATAGCTCTTCCAGGCATCACCTGTCCCCACAGTGAGTTGACAAGCGTTTGGCTGCCTGAAGATTGCACTGTGATTGGGGCGCCACCTCCTTTCTGTCCCACTCTGTCCCGCATGCAAAGCCCTCAATTACCCAACCAAATCACAGTGTTCCCACCCTCTGGGGTCACTGCTGACAGCCTCCCACAGTCCAAGCACCCCACCACCCTGCAGCCTTGAATTTCCCAGAGGGCTCGAATGTACTGCACTTCCACACATCCCGAAACAAAGCCCTTTCTGCAATGCACAGTCTCCCTAGAGTAGAGCACTCAGGAGCACAAGGTATGAAGACTGAGGTTTTGAGTTGGGAAGACTAGTTCTATCCCCAGCCTACCAATTCATTAACCTCTGGAAGCCTCAGTCTCCTTCTATACAAAATGAAAATAACAACAGTTCTTCCCCCTGGGTTTTGAGGTTTGCTTGAAATGAAGGTATAAGGGACACAGCTGGCCCCTCTGTGAGACCCTGGGGTCAGCACTATTAAACTAAGATGCTGAATCCAAAACTGCAATCTCCCTTCTTTGTCTAGGGGATGGATCCTTCATCTTTTTCTCTTGCCAAGAAAGGAGTATACACACTGAGTCCAAGCTCTGCTGTCCTGGGACTGCTCTGTCATCTGCCCTAGGAAAACTGCCTCTCCCCTTTCCGCAGCCCAGTGGTGGTGGGAAGGCTCACAAGGATAACTTCCATTCCTCCCTTTTCCAGCCCTATCTGAACATTCTCTCCAGTACATCCATCCTCAGCATTTGAATTTCTTCCTGCTCTCCTCTGTCCCCTTAGAGACTAAAGGTGGTCCTCAGCTCACTACAGCCACCACCCTCAGATCCAGCACTCCCAAGATTGGTTCCACTTCCCTGTGTTGCCACCTTGTGGTCACTGGGTCAGCTCTAAACTTTGCCCAGGGCTCCATGGCTACTCCTGACTCCATCCTGGCTGTTTCTCCCTGAGTGGTCTTGCCTGTGTCTCCACTTTGGGGTATCTGCAGATGGGATCATCTGCCTCCCACAAGCCCCTGAACCCTTTCTCCCATCCTCACAAACCTAGGATGGCAAGCACGGTGCCGCCCTTGAGCACCTCCATGGAGCCGGAGCAGACGAAGTAGAGGGCCTGGAGAGCATCGCCTTGGTGGATGAGGTACTCGCCGGGCGTGCAGAAGGCAGGCCGCAGGGCCAGGGACAGGGCCCGCAGGCAGCCACGGCTCGCTGCCTCAAACAGGGGCAGCTGCAGGACCTCCTTGTGCAGATGCATGGCAATATCTGCACGAAGTTCATCTGGGAGGCTCTGCAGCAGCTGCAGGTGGAAGGAGTAGGGTTGGGTGGCAGAAAGGAGGCAGCCTCCAGTTAGCCCCACAGGTTCCAATCAGTGAGAGGGTTCTCTGTTTCCCTCTCAATCACTTTACCCCCTCTATGAGCACCTCCTCCAGACCTAACAAAGATGGAGAGGGGCCTTCGAGCTCTTTGTTCCATGCTGCTGCCCCCCCCCCACCCCAGGAGAGAGCAGAGGCAGAAAGGCCAGAATTCTGCATTCCTTGCCCACCCCCCCAGCCCACTTCTGAGAATTTTAGGCCGAGTGCACACCCCTGAGGGAGCGAAGGCTGGAAGGGCCAGTCCGGGAGTCCCGCGCACCTCTGTGGTGTCGATACCATTGTTCACGGCCCAGGTCGCCTGGAAGTATTCGAGCATTCGCTGCTTGAGGGGCTTGGGGATGCGGTGGATGCGGATGTAGTCTCGCAGGTCGCGGGTGCGGCTGTGGTACAGAAAGCGGCGGGCGTACATGCGCTGGATGATGGCCGTCACGTTCCCAAACACCACCGCGTGCATCAGGGCTGGGGAGGGTGGTGAGAGGGGGTCACCTCCAGGACTGGCCTGGCCCAGCCTGACACCATGCTGGACATATTTGTCCTAACCCCGCATCTCCAACCCGCTCCTAGGCAAGGCGCATGCGCCACTGTGTGGCATGGAGTCCTGCAGCCAAGTGGGCTCTGCTGGCCCTCGCCTCGAGTTCCCTGGGCTCCCTAAAGGAGAAGAACCCCTGGGAAGAACCTTGGGACCCTGGGAGAGTTGGGGAGGGAGGGGCCACCTGGGGCCAGAAGTCTGGGAGTGAGTGCAGAGAGTGTCAGGCCTCACCACCGATGAGCATGGTGCAGATGGAGAAGATCTTCTCGGTGTCCGTGTTGGCGGACACATTGCCGAAGCCCACGCTGGTGAGGCTGCTGAGTGCGAAGTAGAGGGAGGTGATGTAGGCGCTGCGTAGCGAGGGGCCGCCCAGGAGCTCCAACCCCGTCCTGTTGGTATCACTGCTACAGTTGTCATTCTGGCCAGAGCTGTTCCCTACATCTGGGCTCTGGCCCACCAGGTAGTAGGGGGTCTCCAGTCGGCGGGCCAACTCCTGCAGCCAGCCTGAGGAGGAGGCAGGTGGGCCTGAGTCAGCAGGATAGCACTGTCGTGCTGTGGGTGCAGGTGTGCCTGCTGGTTCCCCTTGGGTAGCGGACATGTGGATACAAGTCTAACCCCACGGCTTCCCACCACTTTCCTTCTATGCAAGCCCAGCACTCCTCTCTCCACCCCCTCAGCCCTCAGCCCTCAGCAAGAGAAGCACATGAAGATCAGGCTGAGGCTGTCATCTCCCCAGCCAGTATCGACTGATGATGAGGATGAAGGAGCACTATGCTCTCTTCCCCACAGCTGGCACTAATCCCAATAATCCCCAGGGCTGGATGGGTGAGGCCGCCTCCTTTGCCTTGTCCACCCAGGCTCCTCTTGCTCTTTCTCTGAGCTCGCCTGCTCCAGAAAGCTGCCTGCCATTCAGCCTCATCCTTTCCTACAATCACCCAGCCTCACACAGGTTCTCAAACACAGCAACATGGACATGCACATGCACACCATCAAGGCTATATACATGCTCCGCATAGTTGAAAGCACAAGGATATGCATATGTGAGCATTCTCAGATACACAGCCATAGCCACTCAAACAGAAAAGACCTGTGCCTACTTTGGAGATAAATAAGGATACACAGGTGCTTTTTACAATGGCACGCAGGTTGGGGAGGGAACACACTTGCATGTACAAAAGCACACAGGTGAGGACACTCAAAGGTCACAGAAGGGCAGACACCTGTGGGACATAGCGAGGCCTCAACTACATGCAGACACAGCCAGCCTGGACCTCCAGGTGGAGGCCAAAGATCAGCCCAGTCTCCCCATTAATCCCACATTCTCTGGGCTGGCCTTGGCAGAAGGCAGGGCTATGAACTGGGGTCTCTCAGGATCCCATGGCTGCCTGCAGCCACTCTGAGTCTAGCTGGAGGGTTATGGGTATCATAGGGTGTTAGATGGGGGTTCCCAGGGCCTGCAGAGGTCCCAGGGGTCACAGCAGAGCTGGGGGCCATGGGGAGCAAGGGAGTGAGGGCATATTGGCTGACATAGAATGGAGATGCAGAGCGTAAGTACTGAAAGTGAGCTTAGGATCACAGGCTGCAGTGAGACCCCCCTCTCTACATTCATTCTCCCCTTCCCACCTCAACACATCCTAGTCTCTTTGCTCCACATTCTCTCAACAGCTTGCACATGCTGCTCCCTGTGATCCCGACTCCCCTTCTCTCACCCACCCATTTATTCAGCAACCTGATGTATATGGACCAAGAGGTGGGGGGGAACCCACAGGAACTTACTGCAGGATAGAAGTTACATTTCAGAGGTAAATAAGGCCCAAGTGCCACATGATGAGGCTCAGACCAACATGCTATAAGGCTAGAGCTAGAAGGCTTCCTGGAAGAGGGGACATCTGTGCTTGGTCTCAGAGGATGGATGGAGTTTTGATACAAACAAACTGAGGGGAGTCATTCCTGACTGAGAAAAAGGCATGAGCCAAACCTTGAGATAAAGACAAGTACAGGCAAGCAGCTCTGCTTAGCTAGAATGGAGGTACACACTGGGACATCAAATTACAGGCTAAGGAATTTGGGGGGCTGTGATAAGGCCCGAGCCAAGGTAGATTCCCCCTCTTGTTACTTGAGGTATTCTGTGAGAATGCAGGGGAATATGCAAAACTTCTCAGTCATTAGTTAATTGGGCCAGAGGTGAAGCCGATTGCATGGTGAGGAGAGGAGAAAGAAGGAGGATGAGGGGAGGGTGGCAGAAAGACCTCTCCTCTCTGTCTTGGGCTGGGGCAGCAGCTACTCCTGCCCCAGGAGCTAGTGGTGGTGGGATGGTGCCTGTATGTGGAGAGCGTCAGGCTGGCAGAAGCTGTTCTGGGGCAGGAACTGTGTCCACACCATGGGCAGTGGAGCAGGGGAACCCAGACAAGGAAGCCATGAGAAGGTCCCTTCCACAGACAGAGCCAGGCCACCTACGGACATCCTTCCATGGCCAGACTTTGAGAGGTCTGGGTGTGGCTCCAATCCAGGTGGAAGGCTAGTTTCCCTAACAGGCAGATGATTATATGAAGAATTTGGAAACTCCTCAAATGTGAACTAGTACCAGACCCAAATGAAACAAAAGCACTCTGGAACTTATGGTTCAAGGGTACAAAAATTACCACGTATATCTGCAAAATAGTCAGCTGGCCCCCCAGATCCCCATGGTCTCCATGTGGGGCCCAGAGCCCTCTGGGAGCCAAAGGCATTCCTAATTTCAGCTCTGCAGCCCCTGTGAAGTGGCCAGAACAAAGGAGCCACATAGACTCCTGTTTTAGGGTAGGAGGACTGAGTCAGGACTTTGGTGTCTTGGCTCACTTTGAGGTCAGAGGTTTGTGTCACTATTATCCATCTCTCACCCCTCTGACTACATTTGCTGAGTGACCATCTGAGCCCAAGAGCAGTCTCCACTACAGCCTCCCTCTGGGAAGGGCAAGCGCCAAGAAGCTGACACTGCCTGGAACATCTGTGTGCTTGGCAACTAGAGCACTTGGGAACTCTCCAGGTGGGCCCTCTGGGCCACACACTGGTCTCTGTGGGCTTGGCAAAGGAGCGATCATTCACGGGAGCCTCCTCATCCCTGGGAACTGATTAGAGGGGCTTTCTAAGGCCGACCTGCACCCCGCCAAGGAGTGGGGAGTCATAAGAGGCCATCTGAGCAGCTGGTCTCTTGCCCACTGACTGGAAATACATGCTAAAGGCCAGCTACCAGGTAGTTAATAAAAGAGGGCTGAAGGAGGAAGGTGTGCTAAATTTTGGAGCTGCAAGTATGGAGAGTTAGAAATGGATGACATAAAATAGTTTCGAGTTAGGGAGAGGAAGGATGGAAGCTGAGATATTCACATAGGAATCCAGTGGAATCACCAAGGGAGAACAAGGTGAGGGGGGAGGAAAGATCAGGGGAAAGCTTGGAACTGGGAGGGGCTGGGGCAGGAGGAGGCCCAGGCCAGGGCAGAGAGGCAGAAAGAACATTGTGAAGGTGTGTGGTTAGCAGGGTCAGGTGCTACAGGGAGTTTCAGGGGACAAGGGTTTGGCCCAAGAAGGTCACTGTAACTTTCTGGGTGACATTTTAAGATGAGAGGGGGAGGTGGAAGCCCTCCTAGCAGTTGTTAAGATATGAGTGGGAAGTAAGCAGAGGGAGGAGTTGTGAAAGTGGAGGTGAAATGAAGGAGAGTGAAGACACTGATGGAACTGAAAAAGGCTGCATTGTAGTCTGGAGGAGGGCTAGGAAGCACCTGAGGGAAATGCAGCCTGGAGAGGACAAGAGTGGGGAAGGGGCCTTAGGAGCCAAGGTGGTGGTGAGAAAGTGCCAGGCTTCAGAGCAACCCTGGAGGGCAGTGGCTTCCTGTGCAACCTTCTCCTGAGAGGGGTGGGGTTCACAGCTGGGCAGGGGCTCAAAAAATTGACAAAAGTTTGGCCACAGGAGGTCATTAATGGGTTAATAGGACTCCCCTAGGCAGTCCACCATGTTTTCTCCATAATGCCTGGCTTCTGGAGAACAGGCTTACTGTAAGGTGGTAGCTCTGTCGCACACCTGTGCACACACACAGACACACACACCAGCCCCCACATTCTTCTCACAAACTCGGGTCTACTTGCACAGACGTTCTTGTGACACACACATAGGCGCACACACATACCTGACACTGTATCAGCTCACAAACATACCCTGACAGATATACGCTTGCACTCACATTTCCCTGACACAAGCACATTTGAGTAGACACACTCCTCGGCAGGTATGTACGCACACCCCCTTCCCCAGGGAGCTTCCAGTACCGATCTCAGGTAGCTCAGATGCGCTGCTCTCAATTTCCTGCTGGCCAATGTAGAACCAGACACAGGCCACCCAGTGGGCCAGCAGGGCGAATACGGCCATGAGCAGGGTCAGCACCACCGCACTGTACTGCGAGTAGCGATCCAGCCGTGGGAGCAGGCGCAACAGGCGCAACAGGCGCACAGTCTTCAGTAGGTGGGCCCCGAAGTACTGAGGCGGGGGAGAGAGGGTGGTCACTCCTGGGCCAGCGTCAGTCGCCCCACCCCAAAGCCCACCCTGCCCAGCCACACTGACCACGTTGACTTTGAAGGCATGTAGCAGATCAAAGGGCAGGGCTGCGATGACGTCCAGCAGGAACCAGGTGGTAACATAGTGGAGGCAAATGGACTTGGGGGCAAACACCACCTGGCCCGACTTGGACACGAACGTGGTACGGAAATTCAGCACGATGTCTGCAGAATGTCCAGGTGGGAGTCGGCATGGGTGGGAGAGGAGCTGCTCTTTACTGGGCACCTGCTCAGTATTTGACACTGTCCTGGGCCCTTGGCCTGCAGTAACTCTAAAAGGTGGACACTGCTATTCCTATTTGATGGAGGGAGATACTGAGGCTTGGAGAGGCTGTAACTGGCTCAGGGTCACATAATTCATTAGTGGTAGACACACATTTGGAATCCAGGCCTGATTTCAAAGCCCACATGTCACAAACAAGAGGAAGGCAAGGGGGACACTTACGGGGCACTAGAGTCATGCACACTATTCTCATCAAAGCCTGAGGGGCACCTGGCATGGGGTGGGGTGGGAGGCACAGAGGACACCTACCGAGAATGAAGAGGACCTCCACGGCCAGGTCGCAGACGCTAGGAGGACCCCGGGCGGCACTGGGCTCCCGAGCTGTGCTCACACACACGTTGTAGGGCACGGTGACAGCCACATAGAGAGTGGCAAGAAGAATGAAGCCATCCCAAGTGGCCCTCAGCGCCCCACAGTGCAGCAGGATGAATGGTGACTTCCTGATGGCGGCTACTTTGTACTCAGGCAAATTTGGCTTCTCCCCAAATACCCCCTTAGTAAGACAGGGCAGGTCCAGGCAGGGAGGATAGGAAATTGGTACAAGCTGAGTTTGGATGGGGTCCAGGACAGGCACCACCTCCTTCCCCTCCCTGCATTCTTAAAGCAACCTCTGATGTAGGCTTTAGAGTCCCCATGTTATAGACCAGAAGACTAAGGATCAGGAAGGTCAAGTGACAGCTGAGGTCACACAACTGCTTAGGGGAGGAGCCAGGATTGAGCCAAAGCCCATTCGACCCCAGGGCTAAGACTCTCCTCTATCCCTTTGAAGTATCAAGCATATGACAGTCCCTCTCTCAGTCACAACCCCCAAAGTGCTGGTAGGGCCTGTGCAGTCCCCTGGACATTCTGTGGTAGGCTCAGTTCCCACCTCTAACTCCTCAGCCTGCCCTTATCCTGCCCCGACCCCCAGACACACACCCTAGTGCTCAATCCACCTTATTGAGCTTGTGCTTGCCCTTGGGCTGCTTCTGCAGGTGCCCAGACAGGTGGTAGAGCACAGCCCGACTCCGCCGGCGATTGGCATTGAAGCCTTTGGCTCCTGCCCGGCCATATCGGCGCCGGCCACCACCTGCAAAAGAAGAGGGGCCCATAAAGATGATGGCGGGAGAATCTTGAGTATAGGACACTAGTTGTGGGCCCATGGATGGGTCTGGCTCATTGACTCATCAACCTGTTTAGAGATGGGGGCTCTGGCATTCTTCATTTCCTAGGATCACTGGCCACCCCCAGCAATGGGCAATCCTATGCGTGCTTACAGACACTACTCCCAGCATCTGCTTCCAGGAGAAGGTTTAGACCAAAGCAAAGCAAGAGAAAATCTCCACAGGGAAAAGCCTGGGAATGGAGGGGAGAGGTGGTTTCCAGGGGTTGGGGAAGTGCAGAGTGAGAAGAAAGCCATCAGGCAGAGTTGCAGGAGCTCAGAGAAGAAGCCCAGGGTCCAGGTACAGGGACCACTGAGAACTTATATTGTGGAGAGGCCTACCAGGGCCTGGGGGTGGGAGAGTGGAGAATGGAGAGTACCCAGCATCCCCAAGTGGCAAAGAGGCCTTGGCAGCAGGTTCAGATAACAGCTTGGTGAGCTGTCCAAGGACCTTCCCCAGCCTTGAAAGGATATAAGAGGGGTTGGATGCCAAGGACTTAAAAGAGGGCTTTGGCTAGGGCTCCCCAGTCAGGTTTTCATGAGGAAAAGGCATGGGGGTTGTAGGTGGGGAAGCTGTGCTCCATCTCACTAATTGGTCAGAAAATGGAACTTCACAGGAACTAATGGAGTTTGTTTGCTTTCAGTTTATTAGTAAAGTTGACTTCAAAACTCCCACTGTGTCTCCACCTGCCTATGTGGAAACAAGCTTTCCATACCTGGGCATGTGGAGAGGACAACAGCACAGGCCTCTCAGCTAGCAGAGTAGGAGTCAAGAAGTATGAGTCTATGAGGGGACCCACAAGCTCAGGCCTCAGGTACTCAACACCCCAGTCACAGCAGCCAAATCAAAGGCCTCACCAACACCCACCTGTCTCCTTCCATTTCTCGGGGCCTCCTCGGTTCTTAGTGTCACTGATGTCCTTGTGAGAGACCAGGAAGAGGGCCACCTCCCCTTTCTCATTCTTGATGGGTATCACATCCAGGAGGCACCAGAATGGGAGCCCTGGGCACAAAGACAAACTCAGCCCAGTTCCCATTCTCACCCTGCCCAAGGAGACAGAGGCACCAGTGACGCTCCTGGCTGAGATACAAGCAGAATCCTGGGAGAGGAGCGGCAGCTCACTCCACTTAGAACAGGGCTTGATGAAACAGGGCAGAGGAAAGCAAGGGAGAGCAGGGATGACTATCAGATATGTGTGTCCATAGATCTGTCTTGCTGACACGGGGACATTTTCCTGCTGGGGTAAAAAACTTAAGATGGGAAACTGAGTGGAGGCTGAGGCTGGAATAAGGATAAAAGAGAAGAGAGCCAGGGACAGGGTGGGGTGGAGGAAGAGGAGGTGGATGTGGGAAAATGGGATGAGATGGGAAGATGGAAAAGATGATAATGGAAAGGAGGGACAAAGGATGGGATGGGTGCCAGGCTGAGGGAGACTAAAGAGGTAAGGCCAGCTAGCCAGGTGGCCCCTCACCACTCTTCCGGTATAGGATCAGCTCTGCCTTGAACTCCTTGTGCTCATCCAGGGCTTTGCGGATTTGCTGGCGTACAAGCTCACTGGTGTCTGGCCCATAGAGGAAGGAGCAGGCACAGCCTCGCTGCATGACCTCAGCCCGGGAGAAACCCGTGAGGTCACAGAAGCCATCAGAGCAGTAGACCACAGGAAAGAGCCCTGCCACCTGTGCGTTGCCCAGCACGAAGTTACTGTCTGCAAGAGAGCACCTCTTGGAGTAGGCATGGAGTACAGAGGCCCAGTGTCCATCATCCCACCTTTCTCAAAAGCCTGCAACCAAAGGTAGGATTTACAAAACCCAGGAGTCCTGTGTGAATGTGTATGTGTATGTGCATGTGCGTGTGTGTGTTTGGGGGAGGCATAGACAGAGTTAGGGCAGAGCTGCTTATGAACAGGAATGAGTGTGTCACCTGTGCCAGCGCCCCACTCCTAGTAGTATGTGTATGAGTGCATTTAAGAATGAGCAGTTGTGAACACTGAGATTAGTGAATGCAGCCCTGTGTGGGCATTATGCCCTTTGTAGTGCGCCCTGAGCAGCTTGGGGTAAGGGGCAGGTTTGGGAATGCCCAAAGGAGGACTGCACCACCAGCTCTAGGCCAGTCTCAGCCCCACCCCTACCTTTGCCAAGCTCACTCACCAGCCAGGTACCCAAGTTGGCTGTCTGGCTCCTCCCACTGAGACCCACCTGGACTGGGAGGCAGTCCAGGCCATCATCCATTCTGCACTCTCTGTTTGAGCCCCAGCTGGGTGACCTGGCTCAGGAATTAGTGAATGTGATTGAGAATAGGGGTGTTAGAATGGTAACTGAATACCATAGCCAGGAGCCAGGAATGTATTGGGGAGTGGTTGGGGGGGGGGCGCTGAATCAGCAGGCTACAGAAGCCAAGCACACAGTAAAGCAGATGGAGAAGCCTGTGTGTTTGTGTGGTGGGGTGGGGGTGGGGGGCTCAGTGATGGGTTCCTACCCGATTTCTATCAGAAAATAGAGACTATGGAGGTCCTAGGCAGAGGGCTGCAAAGCCTCACTGGGGGCGAGTGTGAGGGAAGAGGAAGGGGGAAGGGGCTTTCACGACTTTCCCGGTGCTCAGCCTCTGGGAACTCACAATCCAGAAGCTCTGGTCTCCTCCAAACTTCCCCAGTCTTGGTGGGCGTCCCCGAACCTATTTTTTAGGAACTGGCGGACTCCGTCTGTGGGTTTAGGTTGGTGGGCTCAGGCGGTGAGGTGAACTTGACCAACAGTGCGCTCCTAGGTTCCGCCTACTCTATCTCCGTATTAAAATCTCTTCTAAATCTGTTTTTTGAGCCCTCAAGGCGGTTCCTGAGCACCGCGCCCCCGCCTCATCCCCCAGTCCGCCCAGTCCAGGGTGGTTGGTGAGATAGCACCAGACTCAGGGATGGGATGGGTCGGGGTTCGCGCCCCAGCGAACAGACGGCATCCTAGGCCCCAAACTCGGAGACTTCTAGCCGTTTCGCCTGGCCTGGGACAGTGTTGACTCTGAACTTTTGTGTGAAACGGCTTCTGGAAAGAGACGGTGGTCCCAGCTAAAAGCGGGGATCTGGGGGAAGGAGGGAAGGTGAGAGCAAGAGGGCGGAAGGCTGAGATGTGGGGTGCAGGACCCATAGGAAGGGAACGGCTAGTCTGGGAGAGTCGAGGGTCAGACTCACGCGTGCCGTCGAAGCGCGTGGCGATGGTGTCCAGGAAGGTGTTCTGAGGCGCCAGGAGTCCCCGCATGGCCGGCATTTTAGGCGGCCGTGACCGCCCGCCCCATCCCTCCGGGGCGCGGGGACTCAGCACCGGGGGAGGGAGCCCTACTCGGCCGCCCTCCTCCGGGCCCCGCGCCCCCTAGCGCAGCCGTCGGGGGGCAGTGCCCACCCCCAGCTTGCAGGCCCCTCCAGCAGTCCGCGCGTGAGGAGGCGTCCCGGCCGTCGGGGCCGGGAGCATCGCGCGCGGCCGCTCGCTCTCTGGCCGCCCACGAATCCTGGGCTCCCGGCTCCGCGCCCGCTGCGCTCTAAGCACCTTAAGCTCGCGGCGGCGGCGACTGCGGCTCCCGTTTCTGCTGCAGGTCGGCTCCAGCTCGAGCTCGGCTGAGCGCTGGGTCCCCGCAGCTTTCTCCGTCTGTCGGGGAGAAGCGGCAGCCTCCCTCCCTCCAGCGCCCGCCGCCTGCACCGGGGTAACCATGGAGACCGGGCACACCCAGGCAGGGCCGCCTCCTTAAAGGGACAGGCCTCCCACCGAGGGATCTCCTCCCCTAGGGACCTCGGTGGGGGTAGGGGAGGCGGCGGCCCTCCTACCCCTGCCACCCAGGCCGCCCAAAGCCACCCCCTCGGATAACCACTGACGAGCGCCTGGTCCTGCTCCGGCTACTCAGTCGCAGGGGTGAGGCGTCTTTCTCTGCAGCTGGGGGTTCTCAGAGAGCCTCGCTGCCTCTCTTCCCCAGGAGGGACCTGAGCAGACCTCGGGGCGGCGGGGTGTGTTTTAGACTAAAATTTAGAGGATACGTTCCCCGAGGAAAATGTAATGGGAAAGGGATGCTGGGCAACTAGCGGAGGTGGTGAAGGCCCGGCAGTTGGCGGAGGTTGGGGCCCTTGAGGGGCTCCAACTGTACAGGAGAAATATAAAAGGAGATTTAGGGAGGGGCGGTCTGAACATAGCTACTGGGCATCTAAGCCTTTCTCAACCTCAACTCGACCCCTGGAAAATGCATCGAGGAGAAGCCGCTGTTGGCAGGAGCTGGCAGGGAATTAGAGGGTTCAGACTCTCCCCGTGTGTGCCCCGGGGGTGTAAAGACGTGTGTGTGTGTGTGTGTGTGTGTGTGTGGAGGGGAGGGGGAGCTAGATCTTATGTCTCGTCCCTAAATTTTTATGTTTATTATTCGCCACCTTTTGCCGCTCCCAGGGTGCGCTAAAGGGTCAGGTTGCAAATTACAGGGGACAGGTAGACATCAGACTTGGAAGAACTTCCCAATCTTGTGCACGTAGATTTTGGCTAGCGGTGAGGGAGGAGGACCCAGCCTCCTCGCTCTCCGCCCCCTTTCAGTCCTCAAGAATTCCGCTCGTAGCTGAAGGGGTTGCTGCCGAAGGGTGAAGGGGTGAGGTGGCTGAAGGGCCCCCCTCCGGTGAGGGGGTGGGGAGGAGGGGCGGGGCAGGCGGAGCGGAGCCAGGCGCGAAGGGCGGTCTCCTGCCTGTCTCCTGAGCTGCGCCGATGCTACCAGCCTGGCGCTGTATCGCCGCTCCTCCTCCCTCCCACGTTTTGCGGCGAGCGCTTCTACCGCCCGCGCCCAGAGGAGCCGCTGGGGCCAAAACAGCAATTTGTTCCCAAACGAGTGAAGCATGAGGCTCAGCACCCCCACCCCTCTAGGAAACACATCATAGTCACCAGCATCGGAAAGGAGTGTCCCCCGCTCCACCTACACTTTATCCGAGATGAGGGCCAAAGCCCAGACACCTGTATTAAAATTAGTTGGTGCTTTGGAAGGAAAAGGAAGAAGCATCCTCCTCCCGCAGTTCTCTGAATCCCGGAATCTCACTCCCAGGAAGAATGAGCCTAAAGAGTCTGTGGATCAGGTTCTCCACCTCCACCCCTAACCCCAACAGAGGCCTGGGCTGCAAAGAAACCTCGCCCCTACCCGCTCATCTATGCCCCTCCGGGCGACGTTTAGGCATTCTGCTGAGGAGAGGGTGTTATTTGGGAGTTAGCTCAATTTGAAGACAGGTTGAGGCCATGGTTGATAGCACCAGTGTCACCAACTTGGGAAACAGACTACCTAGGTCTGATTATAGCTCTGCCACTTGCCCTGTGATTTTCCTCCTGGGGCTCAATTTTCTTATCTGTGAAATGGGGATAACTACTTCAGAGGGTTGTTAGAATTAAAGGACCTCGAACAATGTGTGACATTTACATCATGTTAATGTTTATTGTCTGATTTTGAATCTTACAGGAGCCCTGTGAAAATGGCAGGGTAGATGCTATTTACACTCGTTTCACAAATGTGGAAGCAGAGGTAGGGATATGTAGTTTTTACCAGTGTGGTTACCCTGAGCAAGTCTTATCTCTGTATCTTTACCTAGTCCCTCAGGTCTTCCTGTCTTCTCCTTCCATCTCCTCCCCCCACCTCTAAATACAGGAAGGGGCAGGGACCTGGTTAGGAGATAGTAAGATGGGGGTTGGGGAGGATTTGATGTGAACAGAGCACTGGGAAGTCATGGAGCACTGACCTCCTCACTATAATCTTTTCCTCTCCCCTTCTCCCAACTCATCAGCCACAGTGGGGAGTCACAGGGAGGGGAAGGTTGAGCGAGAACCCTGTTCAGAGCCATTGTCAACAAGAAGAAACTCAGGAGGCTGTTTTGGAGCTGCCGTGGGAGTATTATCTACAAAAGGAACAAGGACAGAAGGGAAGTGCAAAGCTAGGGGGGAAAAAAACGCTTAAGGCACAAAAGATGAATAAAGCCCCTATGCCCCAAGCACAGGCATAGGCAGAGTCAGTCACAGTGGGTGAGAACAGGAGGCTGTCGAGGAACAGAGCCCAGGGGCCCCTCCCATCTCCTCCCCTCTTCCCACTCTCTCCACCCTCTTCTGGAGATCCCCAGGTGTTTGTTTCTCCAGCCTGGCTCTCTCAGCCATTGTGGCCAGGCTCTGCTTCTAAGGCTGTGTTGTGTGGTGGGAAAAATCACAGGCTTTCAAGTCAGACTCATCTGGGTTAGAATTCTGCCACTGACCAGCTGGGTGACCAGCTGGGGTGGATGTTAATCTCAGCATCAGTTCAGTTGTGAAATGAGCTTAGAAGTGATAGCCATTGTTGTTAAAGGGTCCCCTGAAAGCTTGCTCTGGCCTTGGGTGCTAGGACCATGGAAAATGAGTTCAGGATGAAGCCTCATAGAAGGTTCCTCTTCCCCTCTAAAAATAAAATATTTTGGAATACTTTGAGGCCTCCAATACTTGGCCATCCCTTGGCTATTTCATTCTAGGCCATTCTTCTTTTAGTGGATGATCCTAGCTAGAGTATGAGTAAACCACAATAAATTTTGAAACAAGTGAATCCTGGGACGTCCATGGT
Source organism: Eidolon dupreanum (assembly GCA_028627145.1). Classification (NCBI taxonomy): domain Eukaryota; kingdom Metazoa; phylum Chordata; class Mammalia; order Chiroptera; family Pteropodidae; genus Eidolon; species Eidolon dupreanum. The sequence goes on along the minus strand of CM053503.1, from coordinate 41,769,336 downwards.
TTTATTAACAGATAAACTGTTTTATGTCTCATAGCTAGTAGTGAAGGAATCAGGTCTGAACCAAGATTTGACTAGGTTAATAGCAATTTGCTACTGTGCCATACTGCTGGGGTGCTTTGTTCTGTTCTTTGATAAACAGCTTATGGAAAGAGGGTAGCATGGTCATTTTGATGAGTGGTCAGATAGTGACATTTAGTGAGTGCCCTCTGCGAACAGCAACTTGAACTTCAATGCCTGGACTGCAGGCTCTGCCTACCAGAGGGCAGGCTACCACCATCCTGCCTGGAGCCGGCAAGGGAGTGAATCTGAGAAATCTCCATCTCAGTCTGTGTTCTTGCAGCCCAGAAAATGGGTTTGTTTGAAATCAAGTTACAGAGAAAGCCTAACTGGGTTGTCGAAGAGAGACATAAAAAGGAGACCTGACTTTTCCCTGAGAAGTCAGAGTGGGTGGTATTTGTTCCTGCTGTTTTGACAGCAGTGAAGGGGCGGGCGGGCTGAAGAACAGTTGTGCTGGTGGTAGTGATGGTGGGTGAGTTCCCTCACCAGAAAAATCTCCTTCAGATAGTATTCCTTAGTAAGCAGTAGCAATGTTGGTAATAGAACTCGAACTCCTTCAGCACCTGTATGGAAATAACATTGCCTGGCTCTCCCTTGGAAAACCCTGGCCCCCGCTTCACTCCTGCATGCTGCTGAACTGGTGACTGTTTACCCAGGTCAGTGCCATCTACATCTGGTCTGTTCCATCCAGAGAGCTCAGAAACTGGGGACAGAGGTGTGCTTTTTTGACAGGTACAAGAGGGGCACCATGCTGGGGTGATATGCACTTCAGAGAAAAGCTAAAAAACAAGATGACTGAATTATTTTCTGGTTAATAAGGTCTTTCAAGTCTTTCATATACTTTTTAACAGGGCAGGAGACAGAAAAGCAAAGGAGCTATGGTGAATGTTCGACTTGTCTCAGGTTAGTTGACACCGGGGTGTTGTTCTGCAGCACCTGGCCAGCTACTGCTTCTTACCCGCTTCATGAAATAGTTGCCATTGTCTCCATTTACAGTTCAGGAAGAGATTCAAAGATGTTATTTGCCCAAGGTTAGCTGCTCACATAGCTACCAAACTGTCAAGCTAGAATTAAAAATCCAAGCATGTGTCTCAAAAGTCCAGGGTCTTTCTGCTGTCCCACACTGCCTAGCCATGAGGCATGGTTTCCAAGAGTTTAAGGAAGGGCTAAGTGCTCTATTTCCTTCACCTGCAAAGTAGTTGAAAAAAGAGCTGGAATTATTGATATTTGCCTCAGAACTCAGCATAGTGCCTAGCACATTAGGTGACTCAATGTTTGAAGGAAAGAATGTGCTCAGGTGGCTAAAGCAGCCAGAAGTCAAGCTTGAATAATTTCACAGAATGTTGTCTGGCTTACAGCATTATCCGCTGGTGTTTTGAACTGGTTAAAATAGTGATAAAATAACTTCCTGTATCAGTTGGTGGCCTCCATACCATTTTGGACATCTGTTTCTTCCATGAAGTATGCTGCCATATGGATATAACCCTCACCAGGTAGAAGGTGGGATGAATCCTATAAATCAGGCAAGACAAACCCTCATTTTGTTAGGTCAAATGGCAGAATTTCCAGGGGCAACAAGTCATTATTCTACTGACCTCCAAAAGTATAGGTTAGTTAATTCACAGATTGATAACCAGGCATCTGGCTTTTCCAGGTCACTTCAGCCTAAAATAACTTATCCTGTTTTCTTACATACATACATTCATACTCATAAGACTGTACCCTGGTTTGGGATTCTAAAACCTAAGGTCACCCTACCCTATCTATAAACTACTGAACAAATGCCTGATCATCCCTTGTATAGTTCTAGTTTAAACATAGGACCCAGCCCTTAAAGTGGTGCTTCGTCCATTTTACTCACAGAAAATAGGATGGCTCTTTCAGGCATCCATCATAATTACTTTGTATTATTTTATCTGTATGTCTCAGTTGCCCCAACTAGTTTGTCAGCCACTTGAAGGCTGTATTTTAGTTATCTTTCTCTTTCCTTAACTTCTAGCTCAACACTTCCAAATACTGTTGGTGAGAATATAAATCTATGCATCTTTTTAAGAGTATTTTGTCAATAACTGTGATCCAGCAATTTCATTCCTAAGAATTTATCTTAAAGATATACTCTCACAAATGAAGAATGATATATGTATTATGAGATGCTCATTTCAGCAATACTTATAATAGCAAAAAACTGAAAACCATAAGTAGGGACTGGTTAATCTAATTATAAATTTATCCAATGGGATCTATGCAGCTATAGAAAGAACTAGGTATATTTTATCTGTACTGACATGGGAAGAGGTCTAAGTGATATATATCCTTATGATATATGTCTGGTAGTAAGGAAAAACTCAGGAGAAAATCACCAAGAACTTAAGAGCAGTTGCCTCAGGAGAGGGGACAAATAGTCCAGAGTGGGATGGAGACTTATTTTTCATCATATGCACTTTTGAACTGTTTACATTTTTTATTATATTACCATTTCATATTTTAAAACAAAAACTAGTAATAAAAAGTGAGAACAAGTGAAAAAAGCAAGTTGCATAGTAATATGCATAGTATATTTTATATTTATGTAAAAGAAAAAAACATATTTGCATGCTTAAATTTAGAAAATTTGTGGAAGAACAAATAAGAAATTTATCAGTGAACAAGATAGGGATTTTTTACTTTCCATGATTGTATCCTTTTATACCTTAAAAAAAAAAACTCTTTTAAAAAAAGTGAATTTTAAGAATTTCCATTAAGTAAGGGCCTAGCAGATATCTGTTCATAATGAAGCCATGCTAATTTAAATGTTCTCTCTTAAGAGGCATGTAATTGCTAGAGCTAAACAACCTGAAGTTTCAAGTCCTATCTCTAGTAAGAAGGGGCAAGACATTGATCCCTAAGAGGAAATGGAAAGGGAAGGAAAAATGATGAGTAGGTAGTATTTCTCTGAACAGCCAGTGAGCGCTGCCTAGGTTTCAGGGCCTCCTTTCTCTTGGGAAGCCCAGAACTATTATGGGGAGCAAGGAATGGGCTGCATAATTCAAACATTAAGATAAACCTAACTTCTCTTCATTTAAGACAAATGGCAAATTTAGGAGCAGAGTATCTATAATGAAATCCTAAATGAATTATGTTTTGGACATATTAAAAGAATTGTAGAATTCATACAGTATGATCTTTTTATAAAAACAAGAAATAAAAAACCTATATATCCATGTATATATGCATATACATGCCTTGAAAAAGGTCAACAAGGGTACATACCAAATAATAGTCATTACCCCTGGAGAATAGAAGTGGGAAAGTAGAAGAACTTCGACTTTTTCCTTTTACATTTCTGTATTACATTTTAGATACTAACTTTTGTAATTAACAAAATGTAGAAAAATCTTCATAATTTTCAAACTTCTTATGGTTGCAGAAAAAAAATCTCCAAATATTTTTCTATAAGGAGATTTTAATTTCGACCTCAAGGCAGTTTTGACAAACAGTGGCTTCCCATCTATCTGGGTGATTAAATACAGTCTTGCCTGGATACAGAGATAGACCTCATAATCCTTCAAGGTTGCTTCAATCTCTAAATTTCCTATAAAGTGAGGTAAGCAACTAATCAGAAAAGCAGGGCTTTTCCCCGATACCCAGCAGGCTGAAGGTGTTGTTGGACAAATTTCCAAAAATGAGGTGATGAGCCTTTTAGAAAATGGCTTCCCAGCGCTCGACTATTTTTATTACCAAGAATATCTTTCTCCCTATTTCTCTGTCTCCCCCCGCCCCACTCCCTCCTTCCCTCCCTCAATCTGTTCAACCAACCTGAACCCTGGCAGCTCAGCCTCAGCCAAGGAGCCAGGGGAAACCCTGAGGCAGCTAAGTTCTGCACCACTGCCACTTACAGTCTGGGCTTCAGACTTGAGAGAACAAATGTTGGAGAAATAAATAGCTCTGCTGTTATTAAATTATAGATGCTGGGGGTGGGGGTAGGGTGGAGGGGGTCTGGCACCAATGCCACCTGCTACATACTGGAGCTCAATTATACTGTTACATTCACTACTCCTGTCAAGGAACAGGCAATGGAGGAGAGGGGTGCTGATATAACCTTTGGTTGTCTGAGAAAGCTGTTAGCAGCTGCGGTTTTTCTAAACTGGTGAGCTCTCCTTTGGAAAGTCACCATTCCTTAACCTATGAATCTTTCCCACAGGAACAGCTACATTTGCTCATCCTGGCTTTCACATTTTAATTTGCTTCTGAAGTTAAGTGCTGGACAAATGACTTAGGAATCACACCTTCATTTAAGCCCCAAATAAGCTGTCCAAGATACTTCTACCCCATGAGGCCCAAAGGAAAACAGAAAATGAAATGAAGTCACTTGCTGCTGGGAAACAAATGTGGGAACATTTATGCAGTTGTTTTTATTTATTCAACTATAAAGACTGACTGCAGCAATTTTTTGATGGATACATCTTAGATTAACACTAATTATATTGCTATAAATTTGGTTCAGGATCAGAATAAGATTCAGGAAAGAGGGAGAGTAACAACAAAAATCTTCAAACACTGAAACAAAGAAACTTTTCCCTTTTTTAAACTTTAATTAAATGCTACTTTCCCATAGATTTCCCTAGACTGGTTTGTAGTCTAAAGTAACAGGAAACAAGGCTTTGGGCACTGAAGAAACTGCAGGTTAAGTTATGGTGCTAAGCAGGAGGCTGGAACCCTGATCTGACTATCAATCTTAGGCATGTTCTGGGAGGAGAGGCAGATTCTCAAATATTTCATAGTGTTCTTTTTCACCAATTAAATTTCCCCTTCTCTGGCTAATTCAGTACAGCACCCAATCCTCTCATTGCTTCTGGTTACACTGTTGTTTAGAGGGAAACTGCCAGGAATATGTGGCTTCTGCTCAGACTGGAAAGGCAACAGGACTAGCTCTTAGCTCTGATCTGTCTCCTCCTGAGAAGCTGAACAGTAGGAGGCTGCAGACAAAGGCCTCTTTGGCAACTGAAAGGCCTGGTGCCACGGGAAGAACATTGCTTACCCTTGGGAAACCTGGTTACAGCTGCCTATGATTCCTGGTGGAAACGACCAATCAGAATCAATCCATATCATTGGGAAAGACTGAGGGAAAAACAGCTTCGCCTCCAAAAATGGTAAAGAGGAAATGAGGAGAGAAGAAACCAAAAATATTTAGAATGGCATAAAAAGTGATATGTGTAAACTTCTTTTTGTTATTAAATCTAACTATAGGTTTTCTAAAGTCCAGTTACCAAGTTGAATTGTATGGGATAGAGGAGAGAGGCCAATTGGAATTTCCCTCAAGAGTTCACAGCTTCAGAATGAGAGGTCCTGGGTTTGCGCTGGGGGAGCCCCTTCTTGAATGAGGGCTTGGGTGGGCTGGGCTCCATGCTGGCGCCAGTTCCATTGGTCCCTGTAGAGTGAGCCTGGCCCCATTCACTAGTGTTTCCTGGCACCTGGGGTGGCACACTCTGATACCTGGAACCAGATGAATACCATGAGCTATTTCTGTAACGACCCACACTGTCATGTCGCCCTTGGTTCGTGGGGTCACTGGACTTTTGGCCCTGTGGCCTGTAGCCTTGTCCTCCTCGTCTGTTCCCCGGCAATACCTAAGGATAAAAGAATACAATGTTCAAAGCACTCTGGCATTATGGTACCCCATTCATTCCAGTTCGGTTTATAGGAGTCTTCTGACAGCATAACTGCAGCATTCCATGCCTAGGACTCAGTTATTTCTCAAGACTCAGAGAATTCTGTCAGCCAATTCAGCCTAGCCACTACATCAGAAATAATAAATCTTTCACTATTTTTTCTTCTGCCTTTCACCTCTAGGCTCTTCTCCACTGAAGAGTTTTCTTTAGCTGGGCACAAACTAAAGAAGGAAGAAAGAACATTCTTTGAGTTGTTACAAGGATTCAATTGGGCAAGTATCTTATCACACGTCTGAACTTTGCAGATCTTATGCCATTTGTAAAGATAATGAACACTTGGAATACTAAAATAAACATCATTATGATTTGCTTTGCTATATATCATGAACCACAGATCATGTTGCTGTGACATGTAGTACATTTTCACCTTATAATCCAGAAAGTTGATGGCATAGATTTTACTTTTATCCTCCAATTCCAATGTAATACAGTTCTGAAGAATTATTGACACCGTTGCCTTGAATTGCTCTCGGGTATCTTTTTCAAACCAAGGAAGATAAACTTAGGATTATTCTGCAACTTTCCAGTATTCACTCCCCACATACCAGGTTCACTCTCTCTCTACCTGATATATTCTACATTGTGCTTCTAGGGAGCTGCTCCATCAGATGCACTCTGGTGAACCTGCCACTGTGCTGCTTGTCTACCTCAAGATGGGTACATGACTCCCAGTGTGACTAATTAACAGGCAATACTACCTACAACAGCTGGGATCACTGCCAACATCAGAAAGTCAGCAGTCTTGGCAACAGGAAATCTAATCTAGCTGATAGTTTGGAACATATATACCAAATGCTTTCTTTGGAACTAATTGGGGCTGGAGGGATTGAAAATAGGTGTGGAATGAGAATAAAGAGAGGAAGGTAATGTACGAAGCTGTTAGCATTTAAATGGGGACAACCTGATAATGTTCTTCCTAACTAGCTCAGTGTGGAAGCCAGGTTACCTCTCGATGAGGCTGGTAGGGACGGCCACTGGAGTTTGCTATGGCTGCAGCAGTCTCTCCTGGTGCCGAGTTTTTCTTGTTAGCATTTGTAAGGCTGGGAGCAGAGGCACAGGTGGAAGAGGAAGCAGCAGAGGCATCACACAGACTACTCAAGGACACAGATGTAACTGAACTACATCGGGACCGGGTTGAATAGCTGTTCTTTGGATGGGACACTGAAATAGAAATATGAGAAATATGTCATCATATGCTGAAAGAGCATTAAGGATAAGGTTTTCTCTATTTCTCCATTTCACAATGAGCAATTTAAGATAAAGAATTATCTACTTGAGTAATTCTAAAGAAAAGCTTACAAAATGGGTAACAAGAAAGAAAATCTCCCTTTGCCCCCCTCCTCCATTCCCTCCAAATCTCCACTGGTTTGTAAAGAAACTCTTAGAGACAGGAATAACAGTTTAAGATCAGAGTGACACATCCCCCCACCAAGTAATGACTTCCTGGCATTTCCTACTACCTAAACTCCTGGCTGTGGCTCCTGCAGCTGACTAAGCCTAGGAACAATAGTATGGGCCATATGTTCAGTTTCCTATGCAAAGAACACTCTAACGTACAGACTTTGTAAGGAAAAAAAAAGGTAAGAGCTAAATCTTTTTTTAAAAATTTGAATGATGCATGGTATAAATAATCAAGGTTAGTCAATATGAATAGAACTAGTCTTTACAACAAATATGTATCTTCCTAAGGTTCTTTCTGCAAAAATCATCCTAAATTCAAAATATCGATCTTGCCGAAAAATATTAACATTTTCAGTTTAAAATTTGTCAGAATTCAATGGTTTAACTGCCCCCTAGATTTTTTTCTTGGCTTTAAGCCTGGACTAACATTGAGTTCACAATCACTGCCCTAGGTCCAACATTTCACTTTTATACTAAGATGGAAAGAACAAAGGAGCTGAGCTGAGGGTTTGACTGGTATCACAACAAACTCTTGCCTTAGAGGCACACCTCCCCCTTTTTAAAAATTTTATTTTTCAATTACAGTTGACATTCAATATTATTTTATATTAGTTTCAGGTGAGGAGCCTAGTTGATGGACATTTGTATGATCTATGAAGTGATCCCTACCTCAACCCTTTTGAAGCTATTATTTAAGTAACTATTGTGTGCCACGCAAGGCAGATATTGTTATCTCCATTTTGGAGAGAAGTAAAATGAGGTTCCAAAAGATCAGTGTAGAGGCAAGGATTCAAACTTGGTCTGACTCCAGAGCCCTACGTTCTCTATAATACATATCATATACCTCTCAACAAAGAATGGTGAAAATATATTGCGAATTTAGGGAGCTAGAAAATACCTATCCTTAGGGCTTAAAGTTTCCAAGTCTACTGACTTCTTAAGGATCTCAGACTTAGTTTTCATAAAAACAAGCAAACAAACAAAAACACAAGAGGCGCTAAAGAAGAATCTGTGGAGAAGCCAACTGGCACTTTAATTTCTATTTAGTAGAGGGTGGTCTTCTTATCACCATCTCTAGTGTCCCAAATCTCTCACCATCTCACCTTGTCCAAATGAATCAATGTTCTTCTTTAGGGTCTCTACGTCACAGGTGAACCGGGCTACTCGTCCCAGATCCTCATCATATTTACGTTCACTAACAAAATGCTGGAGAAAGGGCAAAGAAAAGCCTCCAAGTGAGACAAACAGTACACATGGAATCTATAGCTTGCTATGTACAGATGAAACAATTATTTTCAATGGTCTTCTTTTTACTGCTTCAAAATTTACTAATGGACATAATATTACCAATGCTAGGTGATTGACAAAATTCAGTCATTTTCTTAAGAGCACAAAGATAAGTCTATTTGGGAGTTTTAAGAAATGCTACGTGATGGTCAAAGCCCACTAAGTATAATTAAGATAAATTATAGAGAAAGGAAAGAATTTATAGTAGAGGGCCATCTTTCCACTGTTGGCTACTCTCCATATTATTCCATTTTATACAGAAGCAGAGGAAGCAAAAACGCTTGTTAAGTTACAACAGTGATTTCATTTACATATATGGTTTGGTGTTTCTTAATAGGAACTTCCTTAGGAAACCCACTTCACCTCTTTATAAAGTAGGGTTTGTTAGTTCTTGAAATAGAAATGATTTCTTGAGATGGAAAACCATTCATGTGAAAAGTCAACTTTACAAATGAGAAGTTTATGCTGCAAATAATTTAATCCTTTTAAGCAGACTGAGCTGAGAAGTAATCAATCCCTTTAGTCAAAAACTAACTATACTACAGTAATTGTGGGACTAGAAATGTGTCAGGAATAAGGTGTTTCTGGAGGTCTATTTCAATGAATGATTTCTAAGGTAGCCTGGAATAATTTTTTTTTCATATGAAAAGGAGAGAAAAAGAAAAGTTAAAGGTCTAGATATAGTTTAGAAGAATCACACTCCTCAGAGCAGTCCTCTCATTGGCTGTTTTGGATTTTCAAAGGGTAGAACTGAATGCATCAGAATCCTTGAGATGCATCTAGAAGTAGTGAAGGGAAAAGGAGAAATAAAAATTACCTCTGGGCCTTGAAGCCCTAAAGCTTCAGAGTATACTGTGGCTTAGGAAACCACATGAACCTCTGTAACAAAGCCTCAGACACGTAATATCAGTCTGAGATTAATTCTGAAACAAATTCTAGAGTGTGTTGAGCCAAAGGAATGACGGAAATAAAACGATCTGGAAATAAGACATTTAAATTGCATAGCACCCACTTCAGTACGTGGAAAATGTGGAGAGAAACAACAGATCCTTAGTCAGCCTGCAGAAATATTTCTAGCAGCTTTTCAACCACGTGGGAAGAGAAACAGATGAAGCCTTATGAGAGCCAGAATTCTCATCTAATTCCAAAGGGGATTCTGGCTTTTCCCAGACAGCTGAATGAGACTGACTGGCATCAATGCAAGGAAGACTTTCTTATCTTTTTTATTTCATTTTGTTTTTCAGTATGGGTACTTCATGTTTTATTTATTTATTTTTTTTAGTTTTTATTTTTGCAAGGAAAACTTTCTAAAAATTTAGTACTACAGTTTTAGTTAATCAGGAAATGATAATTAAAATTTATATTGTTTTGCTATTTCACCCCAAATAGTATCTAAGGGGAAGGAGTGAAAGAATAACAACATGACGTAGGTTTGTGTGATAGACTAGGTCAGAATAACAAGGACATCTGTAAGGGTTTAGATGATCTTCCATCTATCTTTTTATTTTACAAAGGCTATTACACATGGCTTCTACAGCAAGTATTCCTCTTATATATGGCAATGAATCTTATGCATTGAAAAAGAACAGAGGTTAAGGGCTCAGGAGCCCTTAAGGCCAACTCTTCTTGTTCATACAGCTCATGGTTAATAAACAATTATTTAGAATACCAGTGTCTACAACTACCCTTGACGATCCTACCTCTCTCAGGTTCCCATGCTTAGTCTCAGAAACGCTGTTCTTAAGAATTTAAAATGTATGAGTGTTAAACAGATCACAATAAAATCAACATCTCAAATTGCTCGTTTTTCTCTTTAAAATCTAAATCGACCAACCAACGATTTAAATATTTACTGAATAACTGCTACTATGCCAAGGTATTATATGCTAGGCACTGGAGCCACAGCAGTTCCTGCCATTGTAAAGTTCACTATCGAGTGGGAAAGATACAGTAATTAAATGTACATGGAATATAACTGTGCTATGAAGGCACAAAATAGGGGGATATGACAGAAAAGTCCAGAATGATGAGTAGGTCGTGATTATGTGTGCTGAGAGTGGCAGGGAGGGAAAAGAGGATTTTCCATAGGTAGGAAAGCATGTGCAGTAGCCCTCTTGGAGGGAACAAGGTATGTCTGTGAAAAGAAAAAGTTAATATGACTGGAATATAGAAAACAAGAGAGGTATAGTGTGAAATGAAGATGGTGGCAGAGCCAGACCATACAGGGCTTTACAGCCTGTGTTAAGAATGGTAGTCTTTTTTCTAAAAGCAATGGAAAGTTGCAAGTAGGTTACTATAGCATGAGGAACAGATTTGGAGGGACTGGGAGGGTGGAACCGTGGCAAAGTGGATGGGTGGAATCACTTAAGAAGCTATTACAGAAGTGCAAGCAAGAAATAATAGTAACTTGATCATGTTGGTGGTGGTGGAGCTCAAGAATACAGGCCAGATCGGAGATTCAGTAGGGAGTCAAATGGACAGGGTCTGCTGATTGATTTCATGTAAGAAAGGAGAAATTTCCTAAGGTTTCCAGCTTGGACAACTGTGTAGATGACAGTGTCACTTACAGAGAAAGGAAACCAGGAAGAGGGCCAGGTTTCAGAAGGGAAGATCATGAGTTCAACATATTTGATATGGCCATGAATTATGAAGATTTGCTACTTTAGTCCCGAGGGTAAGAAGCAAGGCAGAAAAGAGAAGGAAGTTTTACCTTGATATCAGCTCTGAGCTCAACCAATTGCTCTTCTGACATTCGAACAGCCACATCAGTCATCTTCTTTAAAAGTTCAGCTTTCTTTTGTCGGCTGAGCAAAATTTCCACTGTAGAGGAAAAGGAGTATGACACTTACATTCTGCTCAACAGGATAAAGAAGAACTAGAAGTATAGGTCTTGCAGTATGTATGTGGACAGCCAAAGGCTTAGCAGCCCACCTACCCAGAAAATGAAAATACCAAAGGTTCAGTTTCCACCTTCTTGAGGAACTCTGAAGGCAGTTAAATAGTAAATACTTTTTATGAATCATAAAGATGCATAAATCATTTGACTTTTTTTCTATTCAAAATTTTATCAAGCATGTAAATTAAAACAAATATACACATATGATAAAAAAAATTCACCTAGAATAAATGAGTATGAAATGAAAAGTAATAGTGTCCCTCCTATTTCTGACTTTGTGGTCCCCTCCCCAGAGGAAACCACTGTTAACAACTTCTTATGTATACTTCCAAATATATTCTACACATATACAACATATATCCCTCTTTTATTTTGTCACATATGAGAGTATATCATATACACAGTCCTTCCTTTACTTTAGCTATTTTTACTTAATATATCATGAAGTTCAATTCCTATTAATATATTGAATCTCCCTTACTGTTTAACAGCCACCTAGTATTTTACTATGTGGATATACGCAATTATTTACCAAGTTTCCTAGTGATGGATATTTAGGCTGTTTACAGCATTTTAAGATGTACCTTCTTTGGCATGCTCCCAGACATATAATTCAGATATGACCATGGAGAACAACAAACAATAAAAAAAAAATATTGGAGAGCCAGGGGCTACAGAGGACATGGGTACAAGAAATCTTCCTAAGAAACAGAACTAAGGGCTGCCAAATAAACCAAGTAACTTTCTCTTCCACCAGGGCAGGGACTCTGCTATTCTTGGCCAGTAAGAGTTGATTACTGCTTTTCCAAGTGGGAATTTTTATTATAATTATCTCGTCTTTATCTATGTAATATTGGAGGAGGGGGCACTTAACTTTTTAGTTTCTGAGGCCTCAGACTACAGTGTGCCATATCCAGACCTGTTGGAAGATCTAAATTCTCCAGAAGCCATGGACTTTCAGCTGAGTATACTAACTAGCTGAGATTTTGGAGATGATGCTATTGAGGAGAAAGTGAGTCTGTTTTCATTTTAGAAAAAAGAAGGATGTTGGGTAGCTGAGGGGTGTACTATAGCAAAGACTATTAATGACTGCATATCCATTCTCCTACCAGAAGTCCAATGTTGTTGGGTACCAACCTGCTTAGGTAAAAATTAACATTTCTTGGCTTTGCAACAGATAAGACAGTCATGTGATACAGTCTGGCCACTGAGATCTAAGCAGAACTCACAGGGCAAGGTTTACGGCAAAGTTCTTCATAGGAGTTTTAGCTGGCATGTAACATTTTGCCCCTCCTCGACTGGAGCCCTAGGAGGTACCTTTGATTGTAAACACATTCTAAGAATGGCTGGGTAGGACAATGAAGCCTGGTCCCGTCGCATCATTTTGGAGATTCCCTTCAGCTCTGGATCACTTACCTCTTGACTTTTCATTTCATGAGAGAAAAATAAACTCACGTGTATTTAACCCACATGTATTGCATATAGTCAAATTTAATTCTTGTTATACACAGAATCCTGTAACCTATTGTGAAATTAGCCACAATTATGTTAGGAAAAAAATTAAATTTTCAAAGAGCTACATCAGGTATTATGGAGATATGAACCTCCTTAGCAAGTTTACTTAGCCTGATTGCTAAGTATGCCACCCATGTGTATGACATGCTCAGACCCATGTCAGGTTAATCAGTAAGGGCATACTTTCCTGATAAGTTAGGAACGATCCTACAAAAGTCTCAACACCAAGGCCCAACAGCTACAAATGGTTTATTGGTTTGGCTCCCAAGATATAATCTATTTGGCATTTGTATCAAATTCACTTTCTCTCAGCTCTAGCATTCTAGAATTATAGATCTTAAAATGGAGAAAATTTGTCAAGTAAAGATTTCTATACATCAAATTAATTCAAAGCGCCTAATTATATGACTTTAGACAAGTCATATTTTTCCAAATAACTAGTTTCTTCATTTATATAGTGAAAAAAAAAATTAGGAAACTCAAACCACCTCATAGTTGACATGAAGATTATATATGAAAGAGTGAAAAAACTCTGAACTGTGAAGTACTATGAACATATAAATTAATAAAACTACAATGTATAAAAAGAAAAAAGAAGCACCTTCTTGACAGTATCAGTAAATGAGTAATTACATTAGTATCACCGAGGACCAGGATTTTTAGCACGACAGAAAGGAGATACAGATTAAAAAACTGATGAAGTAAAACTGTAGCTCTGATTTTGAGAAAATAAGATTAGCCATGAATTGATAATTGGTTGAAGCTGGGTGATGGGAGTTAATTATATTAGTCTACTTGAAATATGTTAAAAGGACAATGTTTTCTTACTAGATTTATGTTATCTGAAACTTCATCTTCAAAAAGAACACACAGGTACATGAATGGACTAAAACTGTTACATTTAGGAATGTCAGGATGTACCACTCAATTTAAATGAAATCTTACCTCCAAAAAATAGTGGATAGCATCTCTGCTATGTATTCAACATTTCAGGTTAAAATGGAGCAAAACTGAACTCTGCTTCAAAGCTGCTTCCTCTGGCCCATGACCATAGACACAAATGATTTAACTGTGAGTCATCATTTCAAGCTATTTCCATTCTTCCCAGTTTAAGAGCAGGTTAAAAGAAACAACCTTCCTAATTACAAATCTGGCATTCAATGCATGAAGGTAAAACCTGCTGCTGAAAAGCCTCAAATAAATGCCATTGTATAAGCTACAGTTGGCATTCCCTTCATTTCATATAGCTGTATATTCTTAACATAATACTTAATAGAAATTACCAAAAAACAGATATCTGGTTCTTCTGTATAACACACCACAAATTACCTAAGTTAGACTCTATTCTTTCAGAATTTATTTTAGTAAGCTTTCACGGAACCCTAGCCAAGGTATCTTGGACCCTCAATTCATCGACTTTTCTCCTATCCAATGATAACAGATACTGAGTGAAGACTTCTACAAATCAAGAAATAGGTAATGACATGAATACACTAAATTGTAGGTAACCTGGTGAGTCTCCTCTAATTATGTCAAAAGAATTCTTTTGTCACTGGAGAAAAAGAAAAAAAACAGGCACCTGCAAGAGACTTTATTTTCCTAAGTTGATGCTGTGGTGGCATAGTATGACAGTCTCTTCTTATACATTGAACTCTACATGCAAAATATTAAAATTTAGAAATATTCTAAAAACAGGCATTGTAAAGTTGTTTTGCCTGAAAAAATTCATTCGCCAATGCAATACAACTGCTCAAAATTGTTTAGCTAAATATAAAAACGCTTGTTGTGGCATTTATATTGAGCTTTTGTTATAGGGGTTGAGAAGCAGGTACCTACTAACTGGTAATAGTTTTTTCTTTTTTAATGTATTTATTTTTATTATGGTGACATTGGTCAACGAAATCCAGGTAAGTTTCAGGGGTACAGTTCAATAGTAGGGTAACAGTTTTAATTAAAATTCAATCTTACTTGCTTCGGCTTTCACTTTGTCCATTTCAGCAAGCAATGCCACTTCTCGATCCATTAAACTAGGAAGAGATGACAAAGCAAAAAAGATTTGATCAGAAACTTGAAACAAGGAAATAGCACACTGTAATAGTGAAGAAAGACTTGTGGAGTTTGTTCACTAAAAGCATACTACAAAGTAAAGACTGTATGACCACAAGAATTTCTGTCTTACCCTCAGTAAAGAATATTTTAAGGATTCCAATAAACAGACCTAATTCTCTTTTATTTCTATATATTGCGGCAGACCAGTAGATGGCAGTAGCCATCTTCAAAACACATTTCTTGGTAAACGGTGTTTCAGGCAAAAAGTCCTAATAGAAATTACATATATTCACAAATGTATTCATATATTTTTTATTTTATATTTTGGTCTATAAAATTGGATAGCTTTGTTTCCAATGAATTACCTGCCATGGCATGGTAAATTTATCCACATTTAGGATTTGTATATCTTCAATATTTTGCCACAGTTGTACCAAGTCTACTGGCACTTTAGTCTTTAGAATAAAGAGTAGTCAAAAGATACATTGTGCTTGTTTTGGTAAACATTTACAAGTAATCCAGAAAATACATAATCCAAGTTTTCTGGTAGGATTTTTGTAGGAAAAAAAAACATTAAATGGACAATTAGCATTTTCTTTGTTGAAAATGTAAATAGTAAATGGCATGTAAAGCTTTTCCATGTCCTTATATAAGAGCCTATATAGTAGGTTACCCTAGTATTCAACCCCTGGATGCAAATAATTTTCCTTACTATATCAGTTTTGCTTAGTGGTAGAAAAAAAAAATCCAGAATTTTAATATCTGCACAAACAAAATGTTCCAACTTTCTCCAAATCTGGGATTCATTCTGATTTCTCCTTTTGAATAGGAATATAACTTCATATTTAATAAAAGTTCCACTCTTGTTTCTTGGTGTAAAACCAACCATACACACACACATACACACAAACCACACACTAATTCAGTGTAGCTCAATACGTAGTTGTGTAAGCACAAAGCAGTTAATATGAAGACTACAGTGTGAGATATACAAAAAGTATAAGGCAAGGTCATTTCCTCAAGCAGAAAAATCCTTTATAGGAAAGTGTCAGAGAATACAGGTTTGATAATCATTGTGTGTGTTAATAAACTGACTCACAATAACACAAATTTGGTTAACATATCAATCCAAAAGCGCTAGATTGGAGAGAAGATACAACTATCATGGGGTAGCAATACCTTGTTAGGAAAGCATGTCCTAAACCTTGGCAATACTTTGCTGTAAGAACTCTAGCAGCATTTGGAATACTTAAAAGGCAAAACAAAAGCACAACAGAGAAAGGAGCTGCTGGGCCGCGAGTCTGACATCACCTCTTTTCTGTTGCTGCATAACCTTAAGGTGCAGATACTGTTCCACCAGATGACAAATTTATCTCTGACAAAGCTTCTAAACTATTTATTTAAAGACTTTAGTAAACAGGTAAGCTTTTTGTAACTTACAATCTTTACTATGAAAAGTAGAATGTCATATAACCTTGCTTGCTTGCTTGCTTGCTTGCTTATTTATTTATTTATTTAATGCCTGCAGAACCTGGTCTTCCTAGGTGGTCTCCCATCTGAGAACAGACAGGATCAGGCATTTTCAGGGTAGCATGGCCGTAGACTGACCTTGCTTTTAGCAAAGAAAAATTCTGCACCATCACAATCTGACATTTTTTTTTATGGCAGTATGAGCTAGCACATTGAGATGGCAATTTTTTTTTTTCCTGTGAGAATGACTAGCAGCCATTTAAATAATTTTTTGTTGCTTGATCATAAGAAATTTATAGGACAGTTGCATGGACAACCACACAACCACACCATTAAAAAATTAGTTTACATTTTCATGCCAAAAAAACCCTGGAAAAGCAGTAAGCACTTCTACCTCTTTTTGTTGGTTGTTTTCATGTCACCATCTATTGATGACATCTATTGAAAGGTTCTATGATGTCAGCTAAGCATTCAATAGAGGAATCTATTGGCTAACCAAAGCTGTTAGGATATTTTCTCAGAGAAAAGCTTGACATATATCTGAAATTTTTCATTAAATTTTCTCGTCTTTAAAATACAAAAATGAATAAATTTTAAAATACATGTGGTATAAATGCTGGACATTATTAGCTTTTGATTGCTGAGATGTCCATTTCAAAGACATCCATCTCATATACACATAGTGCCAGCTACACAACCAGATAAAAAGCCTGGTTGCCCTGCCCATGAAGCTATCCTTTCACAAAGCCCTAGGTGACCTAAATAACTGACCACTTGAGTGACAGTTTTTTCCCCTCTGTGCTCAGTTCCTGCTCTTATGTTTTAAATTTACCAACAAAGAATGAACTGTAAAACCCTAGCACCCAACTCTTGACTCCGATAAAGGCAGAATCCCACGTGCTCTCTCTCCCTCAATCTCTCTCTCTCTCTCTTTCTGCTATGTGGCCCTGGAAGTGCCATGAACCCTCCAGGGTCTGTTAATAATAAATCTTGTTTTTTCAAAGTTCCCTTATATTGTTGCTAAGGTGCATCTTGCAATCACAAGAACCACAAGCCAGTCCAGCCACAACACTGGCTCACGTGGGGGATGAGCACAGTAGAACAGCCCAGGTGAATGCCTCTAGGCATTCCTAGCTGATAGTATCACTATAGATAGGCCAATACCAACACAAAACAATATAATTTTATTAAAAGTACATCACATAAGATATTATGGTTGTGTAGAAGAACGATCATATTTCTAGGTCATTCATACTACAGCATTTAGGGGTGATGTGACATGATGTCTGCAATTTAAAATGCTCCCAGCCTCCCAGCAAATACACTGATTACTGTACTGTCCTTTAAGTTTTGTTTTTTGAAAGTTTTCCTAATAAAAAAGTTGGAGAAACGTGTATTACAAAATAAAGAGAAGGCAGAAGAGTTCAAAAGTAGAAAGTAGGCTAAGCATAAGATAAATAACAGAGACATTTTTTATAATTAAAAACAATAATTTACTGCAATATAACTTTCTAACAGTGAATAAACTTAAGCTAAAGTTTTCTTCCTGTTCCTAAGCTAAATGGTTGTCCCAGTATGGATCTGTAGCCAAGAGATTCAAAAGTACCTGTGCTTTTAGTAACAGTTTTTAGATGCCATAACTGCAAGCAATGAGTCCCTTCAGAGTGATGAAAGGCTCATTCAGACTGTCAGACTTCCTGCAGCCTTGTTCACTCCAATCCATGAGGATACTAAGCTTGCAACTGTTCTCTAAAGGCTTTCCTGAATGGAAATACACCATAACATGCATCCGATACATCGAATTCTCAAACTGCTAATGAAATTCAGCTAAATATTGCTGGGACTCTGTTCAGAAAGACACTAGGTCTTATTAAGCCCAGGCTTAATAAGTGTAGAGAATTTCCATAGCCTTTCTTCAATTATGAAAGACGGATTTATTAAACACTGGGCCACTGATACTAAGGAAAAGAACTGGTAAATGTCTGAATGCTCTTTCTTCCCCTCATTACCAGAACTTTTCACCACCTTCACATTTGCTCAATTTATTCTAAAGCTTTTGTACGATTTTGATGCTCAGAACAGTTGTTTCTGTGCCATCACCATTCATATCTATAAGATATATTTGGTCTACTATTTGAAGCAAGCCCTTTAATTAATATATTAACATGTAGTTTTCTGATTCTAGCTATCGCCTTCAGTACCAAAGACTCGTTGACTATCATTTGTTTACTTCTGTTGCATTAGAAAATAATGTATAACAGACACACAACTCTGGCAACTCCACTGCCAATTATTTCAAGGGGTAATACTCTAAACCAGCAGTCCCCAACCTTTTCGTCACCAGAGGCTGGTGCTGCTATGAGAATCTAATACCTGATCTGAGGTGGAGCTGAGGTGGTGAAGCTAGTGCTGGAAAGCTGCTGCAAATACAGATGAAGCTTCATTCCTCACCCCCTGCTCCTGTTGTGTGGCCCAGTCCCTGTACAGGTCTGTTGCCTAGAGGTTGGGGACTCCTGCTCTAAACCACTCAATAATTTTCTTAGAAAATATTTGTACTTGATTTTATTTGCTGAAATCCTAAAACATTTTTATTCTAATTCCAATAGCCACTCAAAGTAGAAATCCAAGCAAAGCCAATGCAAACACCTACATTTCTCTGAAGATACTTTTCTCTTCCCATATAAAACAACCAAAAAAGAGAGTTGTCAGTAGTTTTTATTAGCTTCATGTTTTGTAAAACTCCATACTCCCAGCACTGGCCTTACTAGAATATGGTACACACATCTGGGCTCAAAACAAAAACAAAAAACACCAGTTAGGTAGACAGATCATCATACTGAGCTAAAAAACTGGGGTAAAATGAATGGAAAAACTAGCTTATTAAATCAAAGTTGGATCTTATAAAAATTATAATGGGTTCTTCTTTGTTAGGAGTCCTTTACAAAGCATGTGCACATGTGATTTCATATTTCAAGAGTCTGAAGTAGTTTTTAAGAAGTTAGAATGTGAATATAAGCTGTACTGTAATACTAAATAACATATGATGTGATAATACTTTACAATATATTTAGGAAAAAAAGACCAGCAGCAATCTAGATTACCAAGGAGTTCATTGTTCAAGTTGCTAGTTGGTAAGGAAAAATAGTGTTATGTCACATAGCAAGTGGTCAATGAGATCGTCATTTGAAATTGTGATTTTTTGGGGGGGAATCCTCTCTGAAATTACGATAGCAATGTCTAAAGGAAGACACATGTGGACTAGGAAGATAAAGATTGAAGAATAAAGGCAAACAGATACCTGGTAAGACACAAAAAAAGGGAAGCATGGTATAGTGGAAAGTGTCACTTAACACCAAGTATGACTTTCAGCAAATTATCTTTTTCTGTGCCCATCTTTTTTCATTACAAAATGAGTATAACACTGTAAGTGATATTGTTATGTACATTAGAGATATTGTGCATAAAAGCTTCTAACATACAATAATAGCTCAATAAATGTCAGCAGCAGTTATTATTCTAATTTTCTGTCCTCATCTTGATGTCTCAGTTTCAACAGAATATATTTAGTAAAATGCCTTCATATTGACTCTAATAAATCTTACATAATCCAGACCCATTGTTTAGAAATTTGTAAACATGTACAAACACTAACAGTGTAGGTATTTATACAGAGGTGAATCAAAGATAACTTTAAATGAAAAGATTACAAAATTATACTCTCACTATGATTACAACTATTAAGATTATATATGAAAAAGGTAAGAGACATGAGGAAACAGAAGACAAATTATGTGTTAACTAAGGTGCTACAGTTATATGATTTTCATTTCTATTTTTTAAAAAATATTGTTATAATTGTGGGAAATACAGTAAAAATAAGAGTTCTGGAATAATGGAACCTTAAAAAAATTCAGATTCCTTCATCAAATGCTCTCATTCTTCCTCAGTCTCTGATTTCATCTCTTATTACTTTCAAGTATATGTTGCTCCTTAATTCTAGTTATACTTCGTAGAGCCCCTTACATGTTCCTTCTATGTCTCTGCTTACATCTTCCAAATGTAGTGTTCTATCCCAATCTTTTCTGCCAATGTAAATCCTACTCTACTTTCAAAGCTTGATAATTACTCATTTCCTCTAAGAGGTGTTTTCTGATGACTCCACTCTGTAGTGACCTTTCCCTAAATCTTCATACCTTTCCCACAACTAAGATCTGACCTAAAGAATATCTGAATCACAAGTCGCTCCAAGTTATGACTTAAGAAGAGTGATTTAAGACCTTCTGAATTACAAAATGAAAAAAAAAATAGAATATTTGGAAGGAATATTCCTTCTTAATAGTTTTAGTTTCTGAACAACAACAAAAATACTTACAAAAGCATCTACAGGCTCAGTCAACATTTTGGTCATCCTCATTCTACTCTGTTCCATAATGACTAAATTCCTTAGTCCCTAAATTTTCCAACAGTGGCGTTTCTGTTACATAATCTATAAGCTGAGAAGGAAATAATATATGTGACATGTACCAACTGTCTCTAGTTTTCTTCCCAAGCTTTAGTGGAGAAGTAAACCATCAGTGATAAATGGGAAGAAAATCATAAGGTTACTGGGAGTCAGAATATATTTCGACTTTCAACAAAATAGAAATTTTTACTTAAAAGGCAAGCTAAGTGTGTATCCTGTTGGTATTTTTCACCACCATATTTTATGACAACCATCGAAAGTAGTTTATATAGTCCAGCTTCATGTTCCACGCCATATCCTGCTCCTCATTAGCCTTAGGCTTAAGTCAACTAATGGCTCCAACATTCTAAGTCAGGTAAATTTTATTAATTAGCAAGAAAAGTAAACTTGAGTCCACAGATGATTATTATTTAATCACCAATATGAACAGATTTTAAGTGTTATATAGAAAGCTTCTGATTTTACCTTCCCACAGGTGTGTGTCAGTGTTCATTTGGCTTCAAAGTGAAAGCAGTTCTTCGTATAATTCCCCTAGTGCCCTGTCTGGAGTAATGTAATCTTGCTGTTGCAAATTTATTAGAACCCTTTGCTTTTCTTTTACACTGTAACCAACACAAAAAAATGGCTTCCCAGTTAAATGACATTCAGTCCAAGCTTGATTCAGTGCCAAATGGAGTTAATTCACCCGCCAATTATGTCTTAAAGTAACAACTAAAAGGGACATTGAAATAAGGTAGTTTAAAAATCCAATCAGCCAGAGAGAAGGGTTTTATATGAGCAGGAAAGCGCAGGTAATCTCTTTCTTCAAGTTAAATTGACCTGGTTGCTGTGCCTGCTAATCAATCCTAAATGTACAGTTCCCAGGCAGGAAACCATTTCATTTGTCATTTACTGAAGGAGGCTCTCCCTGGCTGGGTTCCAAGTCAACAGGAACTTAAAATTCTCTCTCCCGGAACTGTGTTTCCTGGTTCAGGTTGATTCTGAATGGAATTAGATCCTGTGGCTAAGTAACAAGTAAGCTAAACAATCACAAAAACAAGAGGCTTATCAAGGCAAAGTTGTGATGACCTACTGAGCTCTTTATTATTTTCCAAATGAGCCGACAATATCTGATATGATCATAATCCTGGGCAAAGGCCATATTGCTTCCTCCCAGAGGTGAAGAGGAGCAATCAGTAACCTAGAAAAATTGCCAGAAGTTAGAATTTAATTTAACATAAGTTTGAGAGAATTAGTTGGATTTGGATAAGTACAAAGATATAGGAGAGCATATTAGGCTGAGAAAATGACATTAACTGGTACATGGAAGAGGAAATATGCACGTCAGGTTTTGAGACAATGAGTAATCTGGCTGGAGCAAAAATGTTTGTAAGAAAAACAAAAGATATGACATTAAGCTATAAAACCAGAAGGGGGAAACTCAGGATTCAAGACAACGCATGGGTAGACTAGTAGATGAATTACCTTTCCTAAAAGTGCTTCTTGGTTATAATGATTTAATGGACCACTGTATACTCTGCAAATGATAAACATGGAGGTCAGCAACTTTTTGGAGGCTTTGTTCTACATCTTTGTTAATTCACTCCCTCCTCAATTCCAGAGAACACAAGACTGAATCTACCTATATGCCCTCTATCTCTTGTCTGCTGTGGCATAAAGTAACTAGACCAAGTTTTTGAACACAGGCACAGCTAAATATGATCCAAGGGAGCAGTCCACTAACAGGCAAGAAAACAGATGGTTGAGAGGAAGGGTGGTATATGTTCTCTCTATTCATGAATATTTCCTCTCAATTTTCAGATGTAGGCAAGTCTTATAAATAAGCAGAGTGGACAGTCCTATGTAACAAAACATCAACATAGCTGTTTGTCTTCCCATCATTTTACTTTGTTCCCTAAGTCTTCTCCATTTTCAAAAAGTCCCTAATAAAATGCAAATACTCCCCCCAAAATGAATTATGGTTTAAATATCAGTTAACACCTAATATCTAATAGTTAAAACAGCTTTAGTATTCTAGAAAACATCAGACTATATGTTTCCCTTCAAAAGATTCTATAATCAAATACATTTGAGAAACAGCATAATATAGCTCCCTCTTACAAATTCACAATGCACATTAGCATTTTAAAGGCACTAAGAAGTAGTAAAATTTTTAAAAAGTATTTTCAAAACTCTTTAACTACCAAACCATATTTCCCCTAAAGAACACATATTAATATATTTTAAGACACGAATTTCTTTGAAAACACAAAATTAAAAAAGTTTGAAAAACACAAAAAAAACCCAAATCAATAACTGACAATAGGGCACAGAAGAGATCTTAGGGTGGGGTACATTAAGAACGATCAAAGTAGGAAAACAAAGATAGATTTTTTTTCTACTTTATAATTTTGTTCAAAAATATCATGTCATTGGTTACAGATTCCTGGTTAAAAGACAGACTCTAAAGTAAGGATGCATGATCTATTCTACAATTATTTGTCCCTTTCCAAACAATATTAACCCCAGGCCCATTTCTAAAAGATTATCAGTTCTCTGTCCTAGTCATTCTCACACTATGACCAAAAGAAACAGAACAAAGCACAAAGCTATACTTGTCATAGGATTTTTTCCCCTTTTAAAAAAAATTTTATTTAAATTTTGATTACTTTCAAGTATACAGTACATTGGTTAGACATCTATATAGTTAGTAAAATGATCCCCCAATTACTCCCTCCCTCCCTTTACCCTCCACAGAGCCAATGTATTAATGCTAATTGCATTCCCTATGCTGTGCTCCCCATCCCTGTGACCATCCGTCAGCTACTAATTTGTATTTAACTCTTTACCCCATTCTCCCAGCCTCCCAAACCCCCCTCCTCTTTGTCACCAAATCGTCCACTGTATTTGAGTCTGTTTTTGATTAGTTTGTTCTTTTTATACCTTATATTCAGCATATAAGTGAAATCACATAGTGTTTATCTTTCTCTTTCTGACTTAAATGCCTTCTAGGTTCATCACAGCAATATCTTTTTCCATTCTCTTCCTTTTCACATGTAGAGGTCTTGTTTTCTTATCCTTTTAGTCACTCCATCCCTTGGCTGGAGAACTTAATTCTTTTCCATTTAAGGTACTTATATAGGAAAGTAGTTGTTACCATTCTTTATTCCTATTTTTGATACATGTTTTTTTCCTTCTTAAAGAAGTCCTTCCAACAATTCCTGTAATTCTGGCTTGGTGGTGATAAATTCCTTTAGTTTATTTTGTCTGGGAAGCTCTTATCTGTCCTTCAACTCTAAATGGTAGCTTTGCTGGATAAATTATTCTTGGTTGTATATCCTGGGTCTTCATTCTTTTGAATATTTTTTGCCAAGCCCTTCTGTCTTGTATAGTTTCTCTTGAGAAATCAGCTGCCAGTCGTATGGGTGTTCTCTTATATGTAGTTATTTGTTTTACTCTTGCTGCTTTTAATATTCTTTCTTTGTATTTAACTTTTGGCATTTTAATTATGATGTGTCTTGGTGTGGGATCCCTAATTTTTGGAATCCTCTGAGCTTCCTGGGGTTTTATGTCCATTTCCTTCACCAGATTAAGTAAATTTTCCATCATTATTTCTTCAAACAGCTGTTCAACATCTTGATTTTCTTCACTTACGCTGATCAAATATTTGGAGCCTTAATAGTGTCCCATATCCTCCTTAAATCATCTTTATAGTCTTGGCCTCTTTTTTCTTGCCATTCTGTTTGAGTGTCCTGATTGGCTTTCCTGTCCTCTAGATAGGGCATGTGATCCTCTTCTTTATTCACTTTGTTTATTCCTTTGTTTATTCAATTTAATATACTTTTCATCTCAGATAATATGTTCTTCATTTCAGACTGGTTCCCTCTTATAATCTCCATCTCTATTTTTATTTCTTTGTTGGAGTTCTCTACTTTACCCAAAAGTTCATTGAGCATCTTTATAACCAGTGTTTTAAACTGTTTATGTTATATCTGGATCTCTGTTGTGTTCTGTCATATGGTTTCTGCTTCTCTGTCTTCCCTTTTGGCTGCCACTCCGTATCTGTTTCTATGTACTAAGCAAAGCTCCTAAGTCTCCCGGTTTTTTAGTGTGGATTTGTGAAGTAGGTGTCCAATGGCACAGTCCTGATAGGGGTTCAGCTGAAGGCCAAATTTAGCCCAAGCCTTTACCACTCCAGGGCCACAAGATTCAGCAAGTAATCCACAGATGCTGTGCTTATAGTGGCCTCAAAAGGCCACACCAGTAACCAAGGTCAGCTGTCTCCAGTGTGAATCTAGGCGCTGCTCAGCAAGGCCCATCTGAGTTGCTGAGGATATACATGGGTATGGCTTGGGTGTGGCCCGGGGTTGGGGGAAGCGAGGTTTCAGGGACTCTTCTCGGCTGAGCAACCTCTGTTAACCAGTTTGATGATGTCACAGTATGGTGGCGCTGTGTCCGAGCACTGGGAGTGGGGAGGGCTCAATAGGGAACAGTGGATACTGCCAGTACGGAGTGAGTCTCCCCTCGACCCTCATTCCAACAACGTCTCCCTTTAAGTCCCTTGTACCCCTTGTGCACAGCCTACTCGGCACTGGTACTCAGAGCAAGCAGGTCCGTCCCCATGAAAATCCCTTCACGGATGTGGCCCCTTTAAGAAGCTTCTGCCCCTGCCGCAGCCTCCATCTCACTCAGCCGCTCGAGACCGGATCTCCCCATCCTACCTTCTGCTGTTGCAGAGTGCTTTCTTGGATTTCTCCCTAGTTGTATGGCTTGTTCATCTAGATCCCAGGAGATTTTTCTTTGCTCCTGCTCCTTGTTTCTGTTATAACTTTGATTTGGTTGCCAAAGGGATGAACAGAGCCTCTATCATCTACACCATTTTTTTTTCTCCCCTGTCATAGGATTTTTAAGTCTCCTCCCTATGTAGAGTAGTTAGATGTCAAGAATTAAAAACTTCTTGAATAGCTGATTATCTTTATAAATGACCACTTATGTGCTACTTTTATCAAATGCAACTTAACTTACCAGCTCTGCAATTCAGCAAAAGCTTGTTTCATTTTCTTAATGGAAGCATCCATCTCTTCTTTAACTACAACTCGATATCGTGCAAGAGAGACTGTGCAGCGCTGGAGGTCTTTCACAGATTTTTCAATATTGGAACCTTAGGAAAAAACCCAGGTAATTAATAAATAAAAAAGTATAGGTAACATGAAAGATGGATCTGACACATAAGCATGTAAAGTAACAAATGTACGGACTAAGGATGTACAAAAAAACTGATGTTTTCATGGATTTAAAAAAATAATAAGTATCCTAGCCAAGATGGAGTAACAGGAATTGGATTTACCCTTCTGTCTTCTCTCTCTCTCTCTCTCTCTCACACACACACACACACACACTACCTGAAACAATGGTTTTCAGACAATGAACAATATAGGCAGTACTTTGTCCACTGAAAAAGCAGACACAAAAGAATTGAGGCCTATGGTTGCATTAACTTACTGCCTCAAAAGTTTCCAGGCTGCAATGCAAGGAGGAGAAATCCTAAACTGAGCCTGGAAGTCTCCTTGAATTGAGGGACAGCATTGAGAATTCAGGGAAGCCAAGGTTAGAATTCTCAGGGCAGAATACTGGAGAAGAAAGAGCTACACAAAGATGAGAAAGTTGTACAGAGATCTCAGAGGATTCTGAACGCATTAGTGTGAGGAAACCACCCAAGACAGGGAAGAGAACCACTGGAAAGGAGCAGGTGGAACCAATCCCCAGAGCTCACCCAGGCCAGGAATATTCTTAGACTTGCTTTTCTGCACCAAGCTGGGGGTTATGTTAGAAAGATGAAAAAGAAGAGCTTCACTAATTAAATTGAGCTCATGTGGAATAAATAATTCAATAAAGAGCTACAGGTTACAAGTGTCTTTTACATTTCTATGCTTCATTTGTTTAGTGAAGTGGACCACTATGCATAGATGCATGACACTCCAAAGGGCTATTATCTCTGTTTAATTATTGACTGATTATTTAAATGACTATTATAGTTAACTAAAAAAAAAAAAAAGCAGAGCTACCACAAGTAGATGCTAAGTACTTAAAAGAAAATTTATCTTGTTTAGAGCTAGTCTGACAGATTTCAGTAAGAGTATGACGTTGTACAAAGAAATGAAAATATTTCTTTCAAATGTCATGTCAGAGATGGTAGAGCTTTTTACTGTTGAGTCAACCAGAAGATAAAAATGAAGGAAACAGCCCAAAAATGTTGCAGTAAAGCTGATAAAAGAAACAGATTAATGGTAGCATAAAAGTCATCCTGGCAGTAGAGTCTGACATTCATTCACAAAAAGAATCCCTGATATTATAAGACTGTTACAAGAACTACTATCAGACTCCAACTGTGTACACACAGTCAAGGAAAAGCTGGGTAGTCGCCACCTGGAAAACAGAAAAGGGATTACCTGCTGACCTTCTCAGGCCTCACCTATGAGAACAAAGAGATAATTTGCCCTCTTCAGCCAAAAAGAGATTTTTTATTTTCTCTGAAAGGTATGTCTCTGATTTACCTAGCTTTTTGTTGGTGGAGGAGAGTGGAACATCTTCTGTGCCCAGACTGGAAAACTGCTGTCTTGAAAGAGATTTGGTAGCATTCCTATTTTGTTGAGATTTCTGAGTAGAGTGCACAATCAAAGACTTAGATTCAAAATCAGAGATATCATTTTCCAGCATGGATCCTGCCAAAGAAACATCAAAAATTTTTAGCAAAAATGTAGGGGCATATCGATCAAGCAGTCTTAAGTGTACACAAAGAAAAAAGGTAAAAATGTTCTAAGTAAAACTTCAAATGCCTCTTAAATAACTGAACAAAATCAAATGAGCCTAATCATTTGGACAAGGCTATCAGTAGTATCTGGCTCAACCCTAGGCAGTATCTTGAATGAAGAAGAGAAGGAGGCTGTGTTAACCTATCTCTATATGAGAAGTAAAGAGTCAACATCACCAACTTCTGATAGCTTCTATAAGTTATGCTGAAGAAAAAAGTTTTATGCTGTCCTAGTGAATAAAGAGCTTAAAAGCTTTAGGGAATAGAAAAGGCGAAGGAAAAATGAGAGGAGAGCTAGCTTTGAAAAAAAAATGGAAGCCAACAACTATATTTGGTTTGTTTGAGGCCACTGCAGGTACTATATTTTTGTCTTTTTGTGTGTGCAAACTAATCAATAAAAGATCTGAAAGTACAGCATAATTCTTAAATTGGTATTACATTTATAAAGCCAGCAGCAACAGAGCAAAGGGAACTAGATTAACAAACAAGTAATTTAAAAAATTATTTTAAAAGCGATATTCCCAATATCTTCCCAGCACTCATTGAAATGATTATTAAGGCAAAAAAAATGTATAAAATATTTGAATTTACAACTAACACTAAGCTTAACTCTTTATTAGAAAACAAATGTAAGACTACAAAAATCAACAGTCTACTTCTCAGGAAAACCATGGGATTACAGTTATTATATATTTCTCATTGTGTTAGATCTTAGAATACTAATATCAACATCAATTCGTTATAATTTTCCTTAATAAGTGTGCAATTAAAAAAATCTTAAGGCCACCTAATACTCTAAGTACTAAGGGACTATTAGAAGATTTCCACAAGACTGTTTTAGACTAAAATTAAAATATGATAATGAAACAAGAATTATACTTTTCTAGGCCTTTGATAATTACAAAATATGACTCTTTCACATGAAAGGTAACAAAAACTAAAAAGAGACTAACTAGGTTTAATCGACTTTCTCAACCAGGAAGCCCTTGTATTTTTCAACAGAATGCAACTCTTCAAAGACTTTTTAATAACTTCACCTGTTCTGTCCAGCATATCTGGTGTGGCAGACTCAGGATCCTCCAATTCTCTGGCATCTATTGAAAGTGTCTCCATACCTTCACTGAGTGAATCCACAGACTCAGTATCATTGATGGCACCGTTGACATGGTAACCATTGATACCACCTTTCTCTGAAGAAGGCGCAGATTGCTCCTCTTGAATAGAAACTGATTTACTAGAATCTGGAATACTGTTACTTGCTTCTGCTGCAGGTTTTGGTTTGCTTTTCTTCTTCTTGTTCTAATGGTTGTTAAAGATTTGAAAAAAGCAAAGAAACAGAAGACCCCCCCCCCAGAGAGGTAACTCTAGCTACCTGAAGGCAACCAGTGTTACCAATTTCTCACATGCTCTTCCAGAAATTTAACACAGTTTTGTATATGTTGAACTACTGACTAAAATAACTGTAAAATACTCTGAATAAACCCAAACACATAAATGTAAAAAAATTATGTATGGCAAAACCCACCATAGCAAAATCAAAAGATAAATTACAAACTGTGAAAAAATATGTGCAACTTACAATATGAGCTAAATATTTAGAGAGCCGTAACAAAAAAAAAACAAAAAACTCAATATAAAAAATGGTATAGGATATAAACATATAGAATGAAATACAATCTCAGTTTAAAAAGAGACAGATTAAAACTGTACTCCAGAGAAATCTGGGAAGATGGAAAGAGGAGGAAGCATCAGGACTCTGTCTCCCCACCTAGCCTACCCTTAAATGTGCTTAGAACACTCACATTAGCCAATAGCTGGGCAAAATCATCTAACACAATGAACACACTGTATTTATTGGTTGTTTACCCTCATGATCACATGCTTGACTGGGACTTGCCACTGGCCAGTATCACAAGAGACTATCATACCACATACCGCTAGCTTGGGAAAAGATCAAAATTCGAAGTATGGTTTCTACTGAATGCTATTGCTTTCATACCATTGCAATGTTAAAAAATCATTAAGTCAAACCATCATAAAATAGGTATCATCTATACAACATAACCAAAACTTATGGGATGCAGTGAAAGCGGTCCTAAGAGGGAAATTTATAGCTATAAATGCTTATATTAAAAAACCAGAACAATCTCAAATTAACAACCTAACTTTTCAACTTAAGGAACCAGAAAAACAAGAACAAACAAAACTCATAGCTAGAAGGAAGGAAATAATAATGATTAGAGCAGAGATAAATAAAATAGAGAACAGAAAAGCAATAGAGAAAATCAATGAAACCAAAAGCTGTTTCTTCGAAAAGATCAACAAAATTGACAAATTTTTACCTAAGTGGGCTACAAAAAAATAGAGAAGACTCAAATTACTAAAATCAGAAATGAAAGGGAGGATATTACTACCGATTCTACAGAAATGAAAAGGCTCATAAGAGAGTGTCATAAACAATATGCCAAAAACATGGATAACCTTGATGAAATGGACAAATTCCTAGAAACATAAAACCTACCAAGACTAAATTATGAAGAAATAGAAAATCTGAATAAACCTCTAACTCTTAAGGAGATTGAATCAGTTACCAAAAATCTGCCAACAAAGAAAAATCCTGGACCCCATGGCTTCACTGGAGAATTCTACCACACATTTGCAGAAGAACAAATACCAATTCTCCTCAAACTTTTTGAAGAAATTAAAGAGGAGAGAACACTTTCTATCCTAACTCATTCTGTGAGGCTGCATTCCCCTGAGACCTAAGCCGGACAAAGACACTATGAGAAACCTACAGACTAATATTCTTACTAACACTGATGTAAAAATCCTTAACAAGATACTACCAAACCGAATTTAGCAGCATATTAAAAGAACTACATACAGTAACCAAGTGGGATTCATCCCTAAAATGCCAGAATGGCTCAGCATAGGAAATCAATTTACCACAATAACAGAATGAACAAAAGAAACTACATGATATCAGCTGAAAAAAAAAAAAAAAAGACAAACTTCAACACTCTTTCACGTAAAAACATTCAAAACACTGTGAACAGAAAGCAACTACCTCAACATAATAAAAACCATATATGAAAAACCCACAGTGAACAATAGTGAAGACTGAAAGTTTTTCTTCAAAGATCAGGAACAGGGCAAGAATCTACCCTTTGCCACTTCTATTCATCATATCTCTGAAAGTTTTAGGCAAGGCAATTAGGCAAGAAAAAGAAATAAAAGGTACCTAAATTGGAAAGGAAAAAGTACAATTATCTCTGCAGATGATATGATCTTATATGTATAAAAATCTAAAGATTATACAAAGAAAGTGTTAAAACTAATAAATAAATTCAATAAAGTAGCAAGATATAAAGTCAATACACAAAAATCAGCAGCATTTCTATACATGAACAAATAATCTAAAAAGAAAATTACAAAAAACAATTCCATTTATAACAGCATCAAAAAGAATAAAATACTTAGGAATTCAATTAACCAAGGAGATAAAAGGCTGTACAACAAAAATTATAAAACACTGCTGACAGAAATTTAAAAAGACATAAACAAACAGAAACACATTCCATGTTCATGGACTGGAAGACTGAATATTGTTAACATGTCAATACTACCCAGAAAGATCTATAGATTCAGTGAAATCCCTATCTAAATCCCAATTACTTTTTTTTTTTTTTTTTTTTTTTTTTTGCAGAAATAGAAAAACCTATCCTAAAGTTCATATGAAAATCTATAGGGAGCCTGAATAGCCAAAACAATCTTGAAAAAAGGAACAAAACTGGAGGACTCACACTCTCTGATTTTAAAACTTAGTACAAAGCTACAGTAACCAAAACAGTGTGGTATTGGCATAAAGATAGACATACAGACAAATGAAATAGGATAGAGAGCCCAGAAATAAATTCTCACCTACATGGCCCAATGATTTTTGACAAAGGTGCCAAGACCATTCAATGAGGAAAGGACAGTCTTTCCAACAAATGGTGCTGGGAAAACTAGAATACTCACATATAAAATAAAGTTGGACCCTTACCTAATATTATATACAAAATTTAACTCGAAATAAATCAAAGACCTAAAACACTAAAAGTGTTAAAAGAAAATATAGGACAAAAGCATCACAACATTGAATTTGGCAATTATTTTTTGGATATAACACCAAAGACGCAAGTAACAAAAGAAAAATAGACAAATTAGACTGGAAAAAAAAGTTGTACATCAAGAAACACTGTATCAATACAGTAAAAAGGCAACCTATAAAATGGGAGAAAATATTTGCAAATCATATATCTGATAAGGGATTAATATCCAGAATATATAGAGAATTTTAAACTCAATAACAAAAAACATAAACCACCAATTAAAAAATGGACAAAAGACTTGAATAGACATTTCTCTAAAGAAGATATATAATAGCCAACAAACGCATGAAAAGATGCTCAACATCACTAAATATTAGGGAAATGAAAGTCAAAAATATAATGAGTCTGCAGCCATCCCACCCAGAACGTGCCCAATCTCATCTGATCTCGGAAGCTAAGCAGGGTCAGGCCTGGTTAATACTTGGATGAGAGACCACCTAGGAATACCAGGTGCTGTAGGTGTTAAAAAATATATATACATATATATTTTTTTATATATAAATATATATTATATATAAATATATATATATTTTTTTTTTCTCACACTCATCAGACCACTATCAAAAAAAAAACCCAGAAAACAACAAGTGCTGGCAAGGATATATATAAATTGGAACTTGTGCAATGTGGTAAAAATGTAAAATAGTACTGCTACTGTGGAAAACAATATGTACACCATGTTTATTGCAGCATTATTCACAATAGCTAAAACGTGGAAGCAACCCAAGCATACATCAATGGATGAGTGGATAAGCAAAATGTGACACACACACACACACACACACACACACACACACACACACACTGGAATATTATTCAGCCTGTAAAAGGAAGGAAATCCGGCAATATACTACAACATGGATGGAACCCTGAGAATGTTATATTAATTGAAGTAAGCCAGCCACAAAAAGACAAATACTGTATAATTCCATTTATATGAGGTACTTAAGAATAGTCAAAATCATAGAAACAGAAAGTAGAATTGCGGTTGCAAGGGGTCAGGGGGAAGTGGGAAATGAGGAGTTACTTTTTAATGAATATAGAATTTCAGTTTTATAGGATAAAAAGAGTTCTAGAGATCCATATTTGAAAAGTACTATGAGAGCAGATCTTAAAAGTTCTCATCACAAGAAAAAAAATTTGTAACCATGTATAGTGACGAATGTTAATTAGACTTATTCTGGTAATCATTTCATAATACATACAAATATCAAATCATTATGTTGTATACCTGGTACTAATATAAGGTGTGTCAATTATCCTCAATGAAAAAAAAAAAAGTAAAACAGAAAGCCTTTATTGGCAAATTATTCCAGATGTTGGCTTAGAATAAAAAGCCAAAAAAAAAAAAAAAAAAAAGTTCTGGAGATGGATGGTAGTGATGGTTCCATAACATTATGAACGTGTTTAATACCACTAAACTATACAGTTAAAAACATTTAAGATGGTAAAATTTATGTGCATTTTACCACAGTAAAAACATCTGGGAAAAAACACTGTACTACAATGTCATTTTTTATCTATTGGACTAGCAAAGGTCAAAAAGTTCGCTAACACTGTAGGGTTGATAGGGTTGATGGTATGGAGAAACAGGCATTCTCCTATATTGCTTGTGAGAGTATAAAGTGGTATTCAAAGTGGAAGCCATTTTTCTTTATCCAATTTTTAAGAAATTTATAAAAAAAAAAGTGTCTCACTTTTCCAACTTCACTCACAGCTTATATCACTAATAACATATTTATCCTGAGCCAAGAAATTAATAAACTGGTGCTCTCCAGAGCATACAGAACTATTTGTTAGGTAAAAGCAATGGGAAGAAGTTAAGCAAATATTTAAAGCTGTAGGTAAGGAGAGCTTCAGGGGAATCTGTAGTAGTATTAGGTTCTCCTTGGAAAAAATCCTGAAGGGTCACTGGGGCCAAGCCTGGAAACAAAACTCCTAACGAAGTGATTTAGTCATCAAGAAAGCATTCCACAACTCCGGCATTAATCTTATATAGGAAAAGACCCCAAGGGGATTTCACAGAGATACCTGATTAAAAGCCATACTCAAGTATTTTCTAAAGGAGCTAGATTTAGAGTACAGAGCTGTGGGAAGCACTGTTAGACTAGCTAGTATCTTTTGAGGAAAGTGTTTTGGTTTCAAGTAGATAAGAAGGAAATGAGAAATAGTATGTTAGACATTAGGTACTTGTATTTGTTAGTATTATTTTTCTATTTTAGAGATGAGCAAACTAAAGTACAAAAGGTTAAACAATACTCCCAGGTCACAAAACCAGTAAGTAGTAGAACAGGATACAAGTCCAGTTCTGACTGACTCCATAGGCCAAAGCGCCTTCTAAATTGGATCACACCCCTATGCATAGCTAAATAGTAGCAAAGTCCCTCTTTGGGTTTTAAGTCAAAGTTCATTAATATTAGAGACTACAATACAGTTGTCTGACTAAAAATCTAAACTATTTTAACTAATCTATGGTATGAATGATGTTAAAAACCACTGAACTAGATCATTTTCTCTAGAGCTCTGCTTTCTTTGATACACTCTCCTGTTTTCATCTCTGCCTAATATTAATACACCCTCAGCAACTGCACCATGGCAGAATCATTCTGTTTCGTGCCTTAAATCACATGGAAGAAATTGTGTGGTACTCTATACATACAGCTGTGCTTCAAGGTCATAGGAGGAAACTTTTTTTAACTAGGTGAACTGCAAATGCATATGTAAATCTTT
Organism: Eidolon dupreanum; assembly: GCA_028627145.1. Classification (NCBI taxonomy): domain Eukaryota; kingdom Metazoa; phylum Chordata; class Mammalia; order Chiroptera; family Pteropodidae; genus Eidolon; species Eidolon dupreanum. The sequence goes on along the minus strand of CM053503.1, from coordinate 41,734,817 downwards.
TCTTTCAAGTATTTCTGAAAAGCCTAAATATTTTTATATCATAAATATCAATATCATGCTTTTAAATTTAATTCATTTTTACCTTTTTCTTGCCTGTTACTGTCCATTCTTTGAGTACTTCACTGGCACTACCTGTAAGAGAAATCAATTACAGATTTTTTTCTCCTACCACATACATGGTCAAGCAGGAATTAATGTTCCTGCATTTTGTAATTATTGGAGAATTTCTAAAGTTACTAATAGGAAAAGGTAAGGTTCAAGTCTCTGAGCTAATGAGATAATCATATCATGCTTACCTTTTGGAATAACTGCCCCATTTAGATCCCCCTTCTCCATAAAATTTTCTCAGTAAGTTCTTCCAAGAAGCAACTAATGCGGCCTATTTTGAAAATCCTTTTATTTATACGTAGACTGACAACAAAGATGAGTGGTTTCAGCCCAAGTATGCCATCCCCTATCCTCTAGAAGATTAAACACCAACTTGGTTATGTTGTTTAGAGAGAGCTGTACACTACCTAGACTCAAATACTAACATAAAGAAAATGGATGACGATTAAGAATAATCTTACAGTATTTGGACCTGTTTATTCTATACTGGCAGAAAAATAGAAATAAGGAGACCTAATCTGATGTAGCTGTTAATGATGCAACAGCTTCAGGCAAAGTTTTCCTCAGATAAGTTACGTTGAAAAAATTTGTAAAATACTCCTCAATTCTATAAATCTGAAGGCTAAACCCACCATTCTTCTATATGTTAGATAAGGAAACTCAAAACTTACATATTTGGATCATTTGCCAGAACCAAATTAAATGGTATTGGAGCCTAGAAGAGAATGCTGAATCCTTGAATTTGCCATCTATTGCTGGGCCACTGGATTACTGCTTTGTCATTAAGAGTTTCTTAAATTCTTATTCAACTCAACTTCAGTCAAGTCCCTTATCCCACTAGCCACATGATTTCTTAACTACCATTAAAGAACATTTTGAGTAAAATGATGAAGTTTTCTCAGCTTGTCCTTTATTCCAGATATCTTATAGTTTATGAATGAATTATTTCTAGGGCTGAAAGAGGTATTTTTAAGAAATATCTTTTAAAAATAGAATGGCATGTTATATAATCATGGGGTCTGCTATATCATCTACGAAACATCAGGATGCTGAATGAATGTTATAGAAGTCTTAAACAACTTCTATTTGAACGAATGCAAACTTAGAGAAAAATGAGCTATGGTTACCTTCCATAAATGCTTGTACTGTTTTGTCCACACAATTATCAAAATGCTGCAGAACCAGGATGATTTCATTGTTGCTCTTATTGGGAACTATTGCACGCACTGCATTTATCTGGAAAAGATGACAGGGTCAAGTAATTTTAACAGTAGGTCAGTTGGCAACTGAGGCCTATTGCAGAGAATAACACAGAATGACATTTCATTTTTAACATTATGTATCACTCCTTAGCGTCAATGAGAGCACATACAACCATCTCACTGGGAATGTTTAATAGATGAGTGATAACAACACATAAAAATTAATTTCAAAACTTGGGAAAGTAGGACATTTCTAGAAATAGATGGTGTGTGCTAAACTTTTATTTCAAGAAAAGGTGTTTAACTTAGGTATCAGGACTTAATTTAGCATTAACATTTTCTCATTTTTAACATATTGTAGAGAGAGGTGGAAAGTTTAATGAATCATCACCAATAACAACTTAACTTTTGTATAGCATTTTAAAAATATTTTTAGTTCATATAATTGTATAACACTATTAATTCAAATTATTATAAACTATTTCAGGCACACAAAACATAATGAACATTCACTAGATAACAGCCAGTTTAATAAAATAGATGTAAGCCTTTCTTGGTTTTTCTATGTAGGTAATTGTATTGTCTATAAATAACAGTGGTTTTTTTCTTCCTTTCCAATCCTTATAATTTTCATTTCTTGTCTTACTGTACAATGTAAAATTGGTTATTTCTCCAAAAAGCCCTGGTTCTTTTAGGTAGGGAGTGGTAGTTAGAAACCAAGATCTAAGAGTTAGGTGTATTTACTGCTACTGGGGAGTCATTATTTCTAGGCCCTTTCAGTGGTTAGAGAGGTAGGAGATCTTGTTTTTTTACAACACAAGTTCATTCATATTGACATCTTCAATTCAAATATAACATTAAAAGGCTTTTTCTTATATGACTTTAAACATGTTATCTCTTTCCTTTAAAATAAGTTTTAGTTCCTAAAAAATGTTAATTTACTGATTTGTTTTATTCTACAGTATTCATAAAATATTAATAATACTATATTACTAATGATAAAACATTTAATAAAATTTAAGATTTATCTGCAATTCCTTTTGCTTGTTAAATATGTCCCTCTAAATATGTACAATAAAAATACTGTGTTCATAAGTCAATGGGAAGATTTGTTCTAGTTCACCCTTTTCCCTGAAGGTAAGGTATTTTTAGGATTTCAATCTTATATAAGAGCTCAGCTCCATTCCTTACCTAGGAAAAGCCTTAAGCATTTGGGCCTATATGGTAAAGCCCATCTGTTATCGAGATTGGTAAAACACATCAGTTACCTAGCTCAGGCTTTAGTTCCCTCTGATTTTTAGTTCCCTCTATTTATTTAACCTCTAAAGATTTTCTTTACTTCTTGTCTTCAACTATGCATTTAAAACAATGTATGCTATTTTTCATTCTGTATTCTAGATATTTTATATTAAGAATGTTTTTAGGTTACCTGGTCAGTAATACTGCTTGAAAAGAGAGTCCTTTTATAGATGAGAAGTATCTTGTCCAAGTAATAAGCAGAGTCAGTATTAGAACCTAAGTCTTTTTTTAGTACACTTGCTTTCATATTCTATGTTTATTTTTGTTTGAGGCTTAATTAAACAATGATAAGGTTTAAAACCATACAAGTGGGAATCTATATAATCTATAACCCAAAGGGAGATAGTTTGTAATACACATTTTTGAGATGAGCAAAAAATTTAGCACTGATCAACAGAGAATGGATTTTAGGCAAAACTTACAGATTCAATGATAAAGGTAAGATTCTTATAACTTAAAATGTCAAATGTTTATATTACTGAACCTATATATCTCTATGATTCCATAATCAACAATATACTTTTAATAAGATAAATTTTTTTAAAAAAGCACATAAACCTTTTGGTTTATATTTTTCTCAATATAGCTAATTAAGAGTTATATTAGTAAAAACACCTGGTTTTCTTCCACAGAATGTTTCTCTTCTTGCTCCGAAGTCTCCTGGACTTAAGAATCCTCTTCAAGTGAATGGGAAGATCCTACTTATACTGTTTTTAAAAAATGTTGCCAAATGAGATACACACTTAGTCATATATATATTCTTTGTTACAATATTAATTAAGATGCCTTCAAGGGAATTTACAATATATATGGAGATATGCAAAAAAATCATGTCTGTATTACTAGGCTCTGATTCCTCAAAACCTTCATGGTAGTTACTTTCTGATATAGAATGGAATTCTGTTTTGTTCTTAAAATTTCACTTAATGAGTTTGGGCAGCCACTGGTTGTATTAGTATCCAAATTTAACTATGACACTCAAATTTACTATCCATAGTTAACAAATCATACCTTCTCTTTCATGTTCTCAAAAGCTCCTCCCTGGGCCAGTACAGTATTGGACTGCAAATCAAAAATGAATCCTGATGAATCTGAAAGAAGGAAAAAATATATTCAACAAAATCAAAAACTAATGTGTGACCCATGCTCCAAATAAAAGGGCCAATATCAGATGCTTTTCTCCCATAAACAGTTAATAACAACTTAGTTACTATTCTGTAGATCCTATTATATAGATAACTGATAACCATATTTGAGTTAAAATTATAAAATTTCATCTTAAAAGAAACTGTTACAGCTTGAGAAAAACACTAAATACATCAACTATATTAGGCTGTCCAGTAATCCTTGATATCTTTATCTTAATTTAGAAGGCCCCCTAAAAATGTTACAAGTAAATGGCTCCCCAAAATAAAATTTTACACTAATGAATCTGAAAATGTGTCTGAGAATGAGAGCTTCCATGGCATTAACAATAAAATATAACACATGAAGTAATTTCCATCTTTTAGACTGTACCACACACATCATGTTTTTAGACTATGAACTACATGAATATATTCATGTTTGTGTCTCAAATATAATGCTTGGTGAAGCAATATACCTGAGTTTACATTACCAGTACAACATGGGAAAACTTAGTTTGATATAACTGATTACAGAAAAGTGTTTGGCTTCCCTGTACTCAAAAAGAAAAGGCTATCTGAAAATTTAATGTTTCGTATTTACCTGTGACTACATGATCAATAAACTACCTCATCTTAAACACTTGATAACTTTGTTTTAATCTAATGAGATGTAATCCCAGGAAATGGTTAGAGTACTTCTCAAATTCTGATGCTTATACTTATCTGGGGAATCTCAGATTAAAATGTAGGTTCTGATTCTGTAGTCTAGGCCATGGACTGAGATTTTTCTACTCCCAGATGGTATCAACATTGCTGATCCACGCACCATACTTGGGAGTAGCTTGGGGTTAGAATTTCAACAAAGCAAGGAAAAGGGAAATTTCTGAGAAAAAGGAGTTGCTATAGTCTGAATGTTTGTGTCCTCCCCCACCCAAATTCATATGTCAAAATCCTAAAGTGATAGTATGAGTAGGTGGGGCCTGTGGAAGGTAAATAAATCATGAGAGTGGAGCCCTCATGAATGGAATTAGTGCTCTTATAAAACCAATTCCACAGAGCAACCTAGCCCCTATCACCATGTGAAGACACAAAAAGAAGTCTGGGAGCCAGAAGAGGGTCCTCAACCAACCATGCTGGCACTCTGAGCTCAGACTTCCAGCCTCCAGAACTGTTCGAAACTAATTTATTTTGTTTATAAGCCACCTAGTCTTTGGCATTTTGTTATAGCAACTCGATGGATAAGGGTTTTAAAGATAGAGCAATATTCTAGTACATTTTCCAAATTCTTTTGCTATTATTACAGATGTGTTTTAATTAAAGCCTCTTTTACAGCTCAATCTTTATCCTGTGTTTTCAAATAGCTCCTAGTCACTATGGTAGACTGATAATTTATGAATTAGAATGATAACGCATTCTGGTACTAAAAGTGGAAAAGAGGATATGAATAGAGCCTATGTCATTCCAAGAGAAACTATGCTTGCCAATTAAAAATGAACTGTGGATTCATTTAGATTTAACCTCTGTAATACTGGCAGTTTTGAGACTATTACCAAATTAAAAATCAGGTTGCACTTACACAAACTCAATATTTAAGCCTGAGTTCTCCAGATGATTACATAATATGGCTAACTTCCAATTATCTTTAATAATTGAAAAGAGACACAGTATATGAAAATGAAAATCCTATACAGCCAAAATACCATCCAGCAACCATCTCAGAATTGCTATAGGTTAGCCAAAGGATATGTGGTAAGTATTCTCTTCCAAAGACATGTTAATGAGCAGTGAGATGATACAAAGGAATTCAGTAATCTTATTAGAGAATCAAGCTACCAAACTTTTCGGGAAAAGAGGGGACACAAAATAAAGCAACATTTTGGGGTGTCTATATTTAAATGAACTATTAGTATTACTAGTTTCTTATCATTTAACACTTTATTTTTTTTTTCCCTTTAATAACACACTAGATGAAACAAAGTGCAAGGAAAACAAAGGGTAGTTTTGCAAACACCTTCAGTTACTGTCTCCCCAATTAGCATAAGTATTATTAGGGTTTATCTGGCATACCAATTAGGATAATGAAAAAATACATAAAGCAGCTAGCTATTCCAGTCAGTATCCCAGTAGGAAACAAACAGCACACTGGAATTGGGAAATCTGAGGACAGTTTAATAAAAAGACTATTTTCAAAGGTGACGGTAGGGAGTAGGGAAACCACAAGATGTAGACCTGTAGCTCTTGGCTAATAACAGCCATGTACATTGCTACCCTGAGGTTTTAAAGAGGTGTAAGGAGACAGCAATTACTGGAACCCAGAGACAGAAGCTTTTCATTTTTGTTTCATCTGCTGTGGAGAGGGCCAAAGAACAGTATCGATGACCTTTGGTCAAAGGACAAGGTAAGCCCTCAGTAACCTCTCGGGGAAAGACTGGGGAAATACATATCCCTACCTCACTCTCCTCCTTGTCTCTCAGCTCCTACCTATGGTGCCCAATGGCCAAACCAAACCAGAAGCCAGAGGGCAAAAGAGCTACTGAGGTAATCCATACGGGTCACTCCCAGGGCACAAATGCCAATTTTGTATTTATATTCTAAATCATGAGTTCACCAAAAAGGGAAAGCAATAATTTAATATCTTCACTTGCTAATATTGCCTCTTTAAAACAACTTAAGTAGGTTCAAACCTTTTTCCCATGAACTAGAGCTTAAGTGCCTCTCAGCATTATAAAGTTATTTTTATTTCCCAGCAACAATATTTAGCGAATTTAACAATTCTCTTATTTTTTCATGTAAAGAAAGCCTAAGATTTACTTAATCCCATTGGTAGGAAATAAGGCAGGAGCTCATCCTTTGATATTTTCCCTATGATAGAAGAGCATGTATACTTTATCAGAAATAAATTTTTAAAGAAAAAAAATGCAGTTAAATACTACTCTCAGGCAAGATTCATAAAGGATATGAGAAGCCCTTGAGGTTGAGCTTTCTTATTTATTTCACTCTATCAAGAACTATCTCAGTTTCTTGGAATTATTTAAAATAGCACACATTTAGGAACATTTTGGAAAATGTATGTTATTTACGGTATCACTGACACATTTGTAAATACTGTAAGCTTTGTTATTATTGTTTTTGCTGGCTTCAAAAATCAAGCAAAAGTTGTTTTAGGCATTGAGGATGACACAGAAATGTCTAAGTCTGACTATCCCATATATCAAACCAACTATGAACAACTTTTTAAAACTGACATTTATATAACAATATATTACTTTCAGGTATATAACATGATTTGATATTTGTATATATTGTGAAATGATTACCACAATAAGTCTAGTTAACATTTGTCACCCATGGTTACAAATTTTTTTCTTGTGATGAGAACTTTTACGATTTACTCTTAGCAACATTCAAATATGCAATACAGGATAATTCGGTATAATCACCACTGTTGTACATTATGTCTCCAGGACTTATTTATTTTAGAACCAGAAGTTTGTACCTTTTGAGCCTCTTTATCCATTTTGCTCAACCCCTCATCCCTCACCCCTGCCTCTGGTAACCACCAACCTATTCTCTTTATCTATGAGTTTGTTTGTTTAAGATTTCACATATGAGTAAGATCACACAGTATTTGTCTTTCTCTGATTTCATAATGCTCTCGGGGTCCATCCATGTTGTCATAAATGGCAAGATTTCCTTCTTTTTTGTAGCTGAATAATATTCCATTGCGTGTGTGTGTGTGTGTGTGTGTGTGTGTGTGTGTGTGTGTATCACATTTTCTTCATCCATTCATCCATCAACAGACACTTAGGTTGTTTCTACATGTTGGCAATTGTCAATAGTGCTGCAATGAACATGCAGGTGCAGATATCTTTTCAAGTTAGTGTCTTCGTTTTCTTTGGACAAATACCCAGAAGTAAAATTGCTGGACTATACAGTAGTTCAATTTTTAATTTTCTGAGGAACCTCCATACTGTTTTCCATAGTGGCTGCACCAATTTACATTACACCAACACAAGTTTCCCTTTCCTCCACATGCCTGCCAACACTTGTTTGTTGTCTTTTTGATAACAGCCATTTAACAGCTGCGAGGTTGTATTTCATTATGGTTTTGATTTGCGTTTCTCTAATGATTAGTGATGTTAAGCACCTTTTTATGTACCTGTTGGCCATCTGTATGTTTTCTTTAGAATTTAACAATTATCTTAACAAATTTAAAACATAGTAACTCATCAAATATACTAGTTCTCAAGTTGTCATTATTTTAACATTACCTTGGTATATCAACTTTCTTCTAAGGATCTCAGATTCTTTTTATTACTCATTGATATTCCTTACACATACATAAAACAAATTGGGAAACAAAATTATTTACATTTCACCATGGCCAAAGAGAGGCTATAGAGGTAAGATCTAATTAAACGTAGGTAAGCCCTTGGGTGAGAAAGCCTACACATACAGATAATCTAACAAGTGTGATAATAGCTTGTCATATTTTCTCAAAATGTATCAACTTCCTCTTAAAAATTAAAAAGTAAACTCGAGAGCAGAGGCTAAGTGCCAGTTCTTACAGAAATGGTATCCCAGAAACAATTAAACAACCTGAAGTTCTCCTTTAGACTGAACACAGCCAGTACTCAACCACGTAAAAGAAAATAACCAGTCTCCTGAAACTGTTTTTTCCTCATGCCAGTTTTTAGAATAATACACATATAACTCACCAATAAAATGTAAAATGGAGTTCAGTTTCTACATGTGCAGTTTCTTCAGTGGCAAATATTGTGACAGGAATTATATTGTGCAAATGTGAATGCAAGGAAAAGAAAATTATTGTCACAGATACTACTAGCTAAATAAAGCCTAGAGTGTATTTGCAACTTCAAAACTGAATATACCACCAAGTCCAGTTTCCTAGGTAGTAACAGTCTCTACTGCCAATTTATCACCTAATCTTGGAAGAATTATGACTCTTTGGTAAGAAGTAAGATAATATATTTTTTGAAAAAGGACAGATGTGTAAATAATGGGGAATCTGGCTTAGAAAGAGAGCAAATCAGAGATGTAAAATTTTGAAAGACAACCATATCAAAATACAATTTTGTAAGAATTTTAGTCTGCTTTCAGTAATTCTACTATAGCGTACTTTTGTGGCCTTCCAAAATGCTAATACTTTTAAATATTTAGTTCTTTAAAAAACCTTCATCTTGGCTACCAATGGCCAAACACACAATCCTCTGAATAGGTTGTAAGGATATAGACCTAATGGTCTCATCAACTGGTCTTCCCAGCCTTCTCAGATGACTACTTGTGGCTTACATATTCAGAAAAATCCACACTTCAACTACCAACTGCTAAGAGGGTCTTCAATGAAAAAGATCCTTTTTTATAAAGCAGCCTTTTATCTTTCTGTTACTTCTGCTTTCATTTATCCCATAGTGTTAACAGCTGATTTAATTTTTTTCTTTGTTCTTTGAGTGCTTTCTTCAACTACATTCTTAAGGACGTTGAGCCTTTTTGTAAGACTAAAAGCACTTACACTGGGATATTTCCAAACTTCTAGAATGAGTTCTGGTTTTTCCAGGTAGAACTTGATGGAAAGTCAGGATTTTTACTAAAGACACAGATAAACAATTAAATCCTACATTACTCTCACCAACAGATTTTCCTAGGTTCCCAGCAGGTACAGTAGAACAAGCTATTTTTTTTAAGTTCCAAGAACTCTTCAGGGTCTCATCGTTTAAAAGGTGTGCCGGTTCCAATAATAATTGTCAGTTTTTCCACAAATGGTGATTGGATAGGAAGGTCAGTCTACCTTTCAAAAACCTTCTTAGTAATATACTCTAGAGAATAGCCAGGAGGCAATGTTATTGATTTTAATGGCAAAACTTTGTCTCAATACCATCTCTCATTAGTCTGAAATTAGTTCTCCCACAAATGAAATGAAATGCATAGTTTAAGAAAAATTCTTTCATACTCCTTACTATACCTCAGATTCTCAGGAATTCTACCAGCTGCTCTAGGCAACTCAATTTCTTAAGTCAAAAAAATTAAAAGCACTTAAGAACTGTAATTAAAAAACAATCAAATAAATCCTTAATTATTAAGATTAGTACACATTCTCTGCTGATTCTAGATCATCTATGAGTTAATGTTTTATTCAAAAAACTTTGTATGTAGTGCCAAGGATTACATGAATTCAAACAGTTACTTAGAAAATTATGCAGCCACATGATGGTTATTCTGATATCCGTTTACAGCCAATATTCAGGCTTTTTAAAGGAATGGGGTACAAAATCGAATAAAAATTAAAATACTTAATTCAATCTTTCTTTATTTCCAAGTAGTGAGGACTGATTAGAGTTTTACCCTTCTACATGCTAATCTCTCCCTACCTTTTGGGAAAGATAAAAATAAATTGTGATATGGTTAAAAGATGGACAGCCAGTAAAAATGGGGGGGAGGGGCAGAGAAATCAAGGAATCTGGATAATCTAAAAACCAGAAAAATCAGTGTGCAAATAAATCAGGTCATACAAAATGCCTCTGTGGTCATACTTAATGCTATTAAGGGCCTAATTTCAGTCTCTCTTACAAGAAAAAATCTCATTTTTAGATTTCACTAACATTTCTCAACTTAACAGAATCTTCCATTTTATGGGGTCGTTATTCTTGGATGTTATTGTAATGTAAGCCATACCTCTGGCCTTAGATGATTTAGATAAGCTGAAAGCACATTTTCCTAAAAAAGAATTATTTCTTACTCCTCACTGACCTTCAAGTCTCAAGTTTCAAGAATTCTACCAGCTATCCTAAGAAAGAAACTCTATTATGTAAGTCAAAAACATTAAAATATTTAAGAACTGTGATACTTAAAAGTTAAATAAATCTTAAATTACTAAGGTAGGTACAAACCAGATGGAAGAATTCCTGAGAATTTGAAGAACAGTAAGGAAGAGAAAATCATTTCTTAAAAACTGTACATTAGATATAAGAGATATTCTTCTGTCATTGTGAAAGACTTTGCTTTGGATGTTACTTCTAGCCCTGTCAAATAGTCAATGTCTTCCCTCTCCCATATACTTGCTTCAAATTACAGAAATGAACAAGTCAATTCTAAACACGTACATCTGTCTCTAGCAAAACAACGACCTTTCTCATAAAACCACAGCGCTGCAAAATCTATCGCTCTTCACTCATGAATATCACGCAAATAAGAAATTGGCTTCTTCTTTTTAAAACTGACTTTATGAATCAATAATCCACTTGGATTATAAATATTTCTATTTCCAAATAGCTGTTATAATTATCACAAGGTAAACATTAGATTTTCAGTGTTATACTTGTGAAGGTAAGCAACTTGCTGCTTACATAACACACTTGGTTGAATCCCACTGTCCTAATGTCTTTTAAAAATTTTTTGCAGAATATAACATTTACAGTGCACACACTCATAGAGCACCACGGCTTGATAATTTATCATAAAACAAACACTCAAAAACTACTACCCAGGTTCAGAAATAAAACACTTCTAGTACCCCAGAGTCTTCCTCATGTCCCCCTCCATCATTATGTCCTCTCCCATTTGCCATAAATAACCACTCTCCAAATTTCCTTTCATTATAGTTGATACTACTTAAGAACATGTACCTAAGAATTATGGTATAGTCTTTCTTTTGTCTATAAAAGGAATGAGTCCATATGTATTTTATTTTTGGTGCACAGCTTGTTTTACTCAACATTGTATAAGATTCATACATGTTCTAGCAAGTAAATGTAATGTGTTCATTTTCCTTGCTGAATAATATTTCATTGTCTGATTACGCCATTGTTTATTTATCTATTCTGACAGTGATGGACAATCGGGTTGCTTCTGGCCAATACAAACAATGTTGTTTTGAATATTCTTGTACAAATCTCCTAGTGTACTTGGGAATGCATTTCTGCTGAGTGCATCTAGGAATAGAACCTAGTCACAGAGTATGCATATCTTCAACTTCAGTATATAATGTCAAACAGGGTTTCAAAGTAGCTGTATCAATTTAAACTTCCATTAGCAGTTTCTGAAAGTTGTTTGTTATTGCTCTATACTCACATTTTGGTATCGTTAATCTTTTTTTTATTTATTTAAATTAGTTTCAAGTATATAGTACATTGGTTAGACATCTATATAGTTCATAAAACGATCCCCCCCAATTGCTCCGTCCCTCCCCTGGCCCTCTACCTAGCCATCATATTAATGTTAACTGCATTCCCTCTGCTGTGCTCCCCATCCCCATGACAAACTATCAACTACTAATTTGTACTTCTTTAACCCTATGCCCCTTTCTCCCAGCTCTTCAACACCCCTTCCCTCTGCCCATCACCAATTGTCCACTATATTTATGAGTCTGTTTTTGATTAGTTCTTTTTGTTCCTTAGATTCCGCATATAAGTGAAATCATATGGTATTTACCTTTCTCTGTCTGACTGATTTTACTCAGCATAATAACCTCTAGGTCCATCCGTGTTGTTGCAAATGGCAGGATTTCATTTTCAGTAATATTCCATTGTTTATATGAACCATAATTTCTTTACCCAATCGTCTGTTGATAGGCATTTAGGTTGCTTCCATATCTTGGCTATTGTAAATTGTGCTGTCGTGAATACTGGAATGCACAGATCTTAACAAATTATTGTTTTTGTTTTCTTTAGATAAATATCCAGAAGTGCAATTGCTGGGTCAAAAGGTATATCCATTTTTAATTTTTTGAGAAACCTCCATACTGTTTTCCTTTTCTCCACATCCTCAACAACACTTGTTGTTTGTATTATTAATCTTTTTAATTTTAGCCATTCTAGTACAAGAGTAGCAGTATTTCATTATAGTTTCAACTTGTATTTCACTCATTTCTGAAGAGACAGAGTGCCTTTATACATCTTATTAGCCATTTTGATATTCTCTTTTCTGGCATGCCTACTCTTGCCCAATTTTTTGAGGCAGAATTGTCTTTTTCTTATTTATCTGTAGTAGTTCTCCTAGTATTTAAACATGACACAAATTTATACTCCCATTCTATGACGTGCCTTTTCATTCTCTTCACTGTGTCTTCTTTTGATGAACAAAAGTTCTTAATTTTAATGTAATCTGCACTGACATTAATTCCTCTTCTTTATGATTAGTGCTTTTTATGTCTATTTAAAGTCTTTCCCTGAGATGATATCATAAACTTGCTTCAAAATAATCCACTGGGGGTGGACTAAGTATAGACAAAAATGATTAGCTATGTGCTATTAATTATGGCCTATGTTATGGGTATAGGGGAGTTCACTATATTATTCTATTTTTCATAAGCTTAAAAATTTCAATAATAAAATTTTAAAATAAATGTTATTTAAAACTCCTGGAACCAGTAAGTGATTATTACATCAAGGTTGCAAGACAGGGTTAATATTCAAAAGTCCATAGCTTTCCCATGTAACAGCAATGAAGAAGTGGGATTTGAAATAACACAATACTATTTACATTAGCATCCCCCAAAATGAAATACTTGGGTATAAATCTAACAAAACATGTATAGCACTGATATGAGAAAAATTACAAAACTCTGAGGAAAGAAATAAAAGAAATAAATAAATGGAGAGACATTCTACATTTGTGGATAGGAAGACTCAATATTGTTAAAATGTCAGTTCTTACCAACTTGGTCTATAGATTAAAAACAATCCCAATCAAAATCCCAGGATTATACTTTGTGGATATTGACAAACTGATTCTAAAGTTAATATGGAGAGGTAAAAGACTCAGACTCGCCAAAACAATGTTAAAGGAGAACAATGAAGAACCAACGCTACCTCAACCTCAAGAATACTATAAATCTACAGTAATGAAGACTTTTTTACAGTTCTGACAAAACACAGACATGAAATAAACAAAGACTCTGGTTTTTAAAAGGCCAAAGCAATCTGCTGAAGTCAATTTTTTTTTAGGGAAACTCAGATGCTAAACCTTTTAGATGAAATTACCTTAAAGTCTGGAATTGTATTTTTACTATAGTATTTCTTATTTGCACGAGGAAAACAGATATTCAATTTTTCAAGCTTAACTGGGAAAAAAGTACACTGAATTATGACTAATAAACAAAAAGGTTATAAAAACTTTCAGTTGATTAATCTTATTCCATAGAACAGTTCAGATTCTTTAGTGATCTGACCATGTCTTAGAGCTCAGATTTTCTTTATATAGATTTACAACAGAAAGAAACTACAGTTTTCAAAACCATAAGGAACTCTGGAATATTATCTTCTTATAATGAGGTTTTTGAAGTGCCAATTCAAAATTAAGTTTAAAGCATTTCCTTCTTATTTAACATGTGAGAACATTAACTTTAAATTGAAAGTTATATTGAATGAGGAAAACCTGAATAGCAATGGTCATTCTTTTAACAAATATATACCAGTTATGTATAATAGTTCTAGTGTTGTTAAATTTGCCCCTTTAAGAGAGGATTCAAGATGGCATAGAAGGTGAGGCTGTGCATGCCTCCTCTAGCTACCACACCAAAATTATAACAAAACTACAGAGCAACCAGTGCGCAGAGTCGCCTGAGGTCTGGCTGAACAGAAGCCCTACAATTAGGTCACCTCAAATACCAGGTAACCTCAAAACAGTAGTAGTAGGGGTGGAGATGCAAAACTGCCTAGTTCCACAACCATGTGTGACAAATGGAGAATCTATAAGCTATCTTGGTTGCAGAGCCACCTCTCCAACCTGAAGAGCCAGAGGTTCTGGCCACACACTGGGCTCCCAAGCCCAGGGTTCCAGTACTGGGAAGAGAAGTCCCCACCACCTCTGGCTGTGAAAACCAGTTGAAGTTGTGGCTGAGTGAGATGGAGGGCTGTGGGAAGCGGAGACCTTCTTCTTAAAGGGCCTGCACTGGCCTTACTCGCTGATGGACTCACTCACTGAGCCCCAGGCACTGGGGCAGTTGCTCATGGGGCACCAGGGACATACAGGGAGGTGCTGAGCTGTTGGGCTTCAGGGCAAGTGCTGGAGGGGAAGCTTGCTCATGGACAGAGGTGCAGGCAGAAGCCATTGTTCTTTTGTTGAGCCCTCCCCACTCCCAGCCTGCAAACGTAGGCGCCATCACCCTGGATAACATAGGTCGCTCTGCCCAGGGGATACCCTGAGACAGCCTTTCCCAATGTGTAGGCTCACTCAAGCTGCTTCCAGTGATTTATCCCACCATACAAACAGGCTGTCTTGAGACTTACTGCAAACTTTCATAAAATCTCTCAAAGGCTCACAAAACCCAAAGAAGCAGCATCTGGCTTCAGCATGCCTGGTACCTCTTGCTGAGCAGCCCCAAACCCTGTACTATTTGGCAGCCAGCCCTGGTTTTGGACTTGACCCCTTGAGGCACCTATAAGCCTAGCACGGGTGGCAGCCATATGTAGATTGTCTGGTGACTATTATCAGGTGGCCTTGGAGGTACACAGGCTGAAGGTGAACTTGGCCTGCAGCTGGACCCGTCTCAGGTCTGTGCCAAGGGGCCCCACAGCACACCTACTACATAAAGCCACTCTACTAAGGCCAGGAGACTTAGGAGCCGTATCTAATACACAGAAGCAGACACAGGGAGGCAGCTAAAATGGGAAGACAAAGAAGTATTTCCCACATGAAAGAACAACAAAGCTCCAGACAAAGAATTCACCAAAATGGAGACAAGCAATATACCAGATGCAAAGTTCAAAACGCTGGTTATAAGGATGCTCGAGGAACTTAGGAGGAGAGTAAATGAACTCAGTGAGAACTTTAACAAAGAGATAAAAAACATAAAAATGGAGATGGAAACAATAAGGAGCCAGTCAGATGAAGAAAACAATATATGAGATGAAGAGTACGTTAAAGTAGGGGTCCCCAACCACTGGGCTGCGGACCAGTACTGATCCGTGGCCTGTTAGGAACCAGGCCACACAGCAGGAGGTGAGCAGCGGGCGAGTGAGCAAAACTTCCTCTGTATTTGCAGCTGCTCCCCAGTGCTAGCATCACCGCCTTAGCTCCACTTCAGATCATCATGCATTATTCTCATAGGAGCGCTGATAACTGGTGCCAAAATAAAGAATTGCAATAACTACATACCTATCAACAAGTACTTAAAATGAAAAAGAATTAAATGTTCCAATCAAAAGATAAGGTGGCTGAATGGATAAGAAAACAAGACCCTTATATACGCTGCCTACAAGAGACTCACTTCAGATTAAAAGACACACACAGACTAAAAGTAATGGGATGGAAAAAGATATTTCATGGTGGACCTAAAGGGTAGTGTGCTGAGTGGAGTAAGTCAGATAGCGGAAGACAAACGCCATATGATTGTATGTATATGTGGAACCTAAAGAACAAAATAAACAAAAATAGGAAAACTCATAGATACAGAGAACATTTGAGGATTATCAGATGGGAGGGGAGATTCGGGGCGGGGGGGGCGGTCAGTGAAAAAGGGGGAAGAGATCAAGTAGTACGAATTGGTAGTTACAAAATAGTCATGGCTAAGGAATAGCTTAAGGAATATAGCCAGTAATATTGTAATAACTATGTACTGTCAGAGGGACACTAGATTTATTGGGGTGATCACTTTGTGAGTTATATACATATCTAATCACTATGTTGTATACCTGAAACTAAATACTATTGTATGCCAACTATAACTGAAAAATAAAAATTATTAATTAAAAAAAAATTTCCATTTAAGTTTTTACAGCTATTCTCAGAAAGCTGAAAAAGTGATTTTATAGAGTCTTTGTTGTCCTTCCCCTCTTTATAACTGTTCTTGATATTTCTTGACTCTGCACCTTATGTTTTACTTTAGACAAGAGGCTAGAGTACTTATCCCAGAAGGAAAGCTAAAGAAGGAATCAAAAACTAGAAGCATTTACTCTTGTTTCATTTCCTGTCTCCAATGAAGCATCAACTCACAGGATATAAAATATTTTCCAGTAAATTATCTACTACCTCTCCCCCTAACATGTGTTCATTCTCTAAAAAGTGCATTTCCAAGATGCATTTGGCTTTCCTGCAAGTATATTCCAATTCATTAGGTTTATTAAAAGACTAGAAAAGCAACTGTTATGTAAATTAATTTCCAAACTAGTAACACACAAAGCTGTAATGTATTATCCACAGATATTTAGATTAAGAGACAACAGATTAACTTGTGAATGTTCTGTACTCTTCTAAAATTAATTGCTGTCATGACACAGTTATA
This sequence comes from Eidolon dupreanum, assembly GCA_028627145.1. Classification (NCBI taxonomy): domain Eukaryota; kingdom Metazoa; phylum Chordata; class Mammalia; order Chiroptera; family Pteropodidae; genus Eidolon; species Eidolon dupreanum. Next base: position 41,717,841 of record CM053503.1, on the reverse strand, counting down.
ACTATCAGCAGTATTACCTTGGGTGAGGGAAAGTATAACCATTCAAAATACATTAAGAAAATGTTTTTTAAAAATATAGATATAAATGGTGATCATTACTCCACAACTATGTTTTTAACAATTTATGCCCACATATAATCTTACCTTTCTGGTTTTGTTTCCTAGACATTGCGGTTCCTTTGATCTCAAAAGATATGGAAGAAAAGTACTCTTTTGCCTTGTCTGGGTTCTGACTGTAGTTTATCTCTGATGTAAAGGCAGGTAAGAAAAGTCTGTAGTTGGAGGTAATAAATATAAAGTCCTGGTTTGGAAATTCTGCTCTATAGCTGGTGATCTCCTTTCCTTCTCTTCTATCAACTTCTTGTCAGGAAATATCATTGCAAACATTCATGTCTCTTTTTCCAGGGAGATTCTGGAGAGAAAACAAACATACACATTCACTGTTACAGTACTAGCTATCTGGAGCTAAGCCCAAAATTTCTAAGAGATATCCACAGGTTTTATTTCATATTTTTTCTAAACAAAACTAGTTATTGAAAGTACTCTGAAGAGATTATAGCTATAAACAGCAATATTTTGTTCCTTTAGAACCTTTAGAATCAAACCATCTTCTTAGTTCAGAAAACATGTTTTCTTAGTCATCTTATCTTATTTATCTATCTCAAATATTTCCATCTCTGCTTCATAAACTAAAATATTACCTCTTATCACTCACACAGCTACAAGAAACTTGGGGAGAGGGGTGAATGGGAAAGTACAAAGGAATTTTAATAAGGAAAAGTGAAACATCAAAATTTGGATTAGTCGCTACTGCAGGAAGCTTCTATAAATTGTAAAGATACAAATACTATTTTTTCCATGTTATTAAACATTTAAAAATACATGTCCAAGTTTCTGGGTAAAGAAAGCATGATGAGGATCATAAAACTCTTATACCCAGACACCTGAGAGGAAAAACATTTTACAAAATGCAACCCAACAAGGAAATGAGAGTAACCTTATAAGAAATATGTTTCAATGTGAAAAGAGAAGAATAAAGGGATGAGTAGATAGCCCTGGGAAATTTTTTAAAAAATCCATCAAGAGTAAGAGCCTCTACAAAACACTATGGGACCTTGAGGAAAGGCAGACTGAACCTCTGGTGCTTACCGTCTTCCAGAGCACTAAGCCAAATTGAGAGAATCAGACAAAGCCTATGGAAGTACATGGAATTTACCACTGGATAAGAGTAGGCCTGACAGAAAATATTTTGTGAGATTTTAGAAGAACGAAATTCAAATCTTTAAGACAAAAAATATTATTAGAGACAGAATATATCATTATGATAAAAAGGTCATGACATCCCTTCTCTGGAAGGAGGCATCCCTCTGAGAACAAACATGAGAGTACTTCCTAAGGAGTAAAATGTTCTACATCTTGATCTGAATGGTACTTATAAGGGTACATACATATGTAAAAATTCACTGGGTTACTCTTAAGATTTGTGTATTCTACTGTACATATAACTCAAAAACTAAAATTTTCCTGTAAAAACTAGAGAAAAAACCCAAAGGACACTCATGACCAAACCACTCATTTGTACAAAAAAATACCGTTCAATCAAGTATTTTTCCAAAATGGGAACAAAATGTATGTAATACTTCATGTTGTTAAATTAAAGCCTGAAGTATGGGAAAACTGGTAATCAATAATGGATGGATGTATTAAAAAGAAAGTAAAAATGATTAAATCTGTTTATACTAATTTGTTGCAGCTTATTAAATAGTAAAGCAAATTCAAAATGGTCAGTCTGGAATAGTTACTTCTCTGAGCTAAGAGCATCAAGCTAAGAAAACCAGTGAACTTAACTCCCATCTTCAGTTAGTTTTGCTCTAAAGAAGTCCATAGTCACAGACCTCACCCCCTGTACCAGGTATACAAACATATGCTGTTGGTTTCTAGGCACCCCAAGCTCAGTTACTCTCAAGGGGGTAAATGGGAAGAGGATGGACATGTGGTTTTAAAATCTAGTCTTTGACTTATTGTCAATTGTTATATTTATTTTTCATTTTAAATCACAACAAAAGAGGACATAAGGTTTTTATATATGTCAGAATGGGCTTAAAAGGGACAAGAAAAAAGAGAAAGTAAGGGAGAGGTTACCAGGAACTAGAGGGAAGTAGGAAAGGGAGAGTTATTGTTTAATGAGTACAAAGTTTTTGTCAGGAATGATGAAAAAGTTTGGATATAGAGAGTGGTGATAGTTATACAACACTGTGAATGTATTTAATGCCACTGATTTGTACACTGAGGAATGATTAAAATGATAAATATTCATTATATAGATATTTTTTACTTTCAGGAATAGACCTCAAGTATCTAAAACAATCTTAAAACAAAGTTGGAGGCCTTGCACCTCCTAATTTCAAAACACATTACAATGCCACAGTAATGAAAACATTATAGTACTGGCATAAAGACAAATGGAACAGAACAGAGAGCCCAGAAAAGGTAGTGATTTTTGATAAGGGCATTAAGACCACTCCATGGGGAAACAATAGTCTCTACAGAGAGCCCAGAAAAGGTAAACTGATTTTTGACAAGGGTACCAAGACCACTCCATGGGGAAACAACAGTCTCTTCAACAAATGGTGTTAGGAAAACGGGATATCCACATGCAAAAAGAATGAAGTTGAATCCTCATCTTATATCATATACAAAAATTAACTCAAAATGGATTAAAGACCTAAAAATCCTAAAAAACAGAGAAAAACCTTCATGACATTGGATTTGGCAATGATTTCTTCGATATGAAATCAAAAGCACAGTCAAAAAAAGCAAATATAGACAAATGGGACTGCATGAAACTTAAAAGCTTCTACATCAAAGGAAATAAGAGTGAAAGGCAACCAGTGGAATGGGAGAAAATATTTGTAAATCATGTATCTGATAAGGGGGTTAACATCCAGGATATACCAAGAACTCCTACAACATAACAAAAAATAAATAATTAAAAAATGGCAAAAGATTTGAATAGATATTTCTCCAAAGATACACAAATGGTCAACAAGCACATAAAAAGCTGATTAACATCGCTCATCATTAGAGAAATACAAATCAAAACCACAATGATATAGCATCTCCCATCCATTACACTAAAAAAAAAAAAAAAAAAAAAAAAAGCGTTGGAGAAGATGTGGAGAAATTGGAACCCATGTGTACTGTTGGTGGGAATGCAAAATGGTACAGCTACTATGAAAAACAGTATGGAAATTCCTCAAAAAATTCAAAATAGAAGTATCATATGATCTAGCAATCTCACCTCTGGGTATATATCCAAAAGAACTGAAAGCAGCATATCAAAGAGATATTTGCACTCCCAAATTCCTTGTAGCATTATTCATAATAGACAAGAGGTAGAAACAATCAAATGTCCATTGAAGAATTACTAAAATAACAAAATATGTTACACACACACAACGGGATGTTAGGCCTTTAAAAAGAAGGAAATCCTATCACATGCCACAACATGGATGAACCTTGAGAATATTGTTAAATGAAATGTCAGTCAAAAATAAGACAAATATTGTATGATTCCACTTATATGAGGTATCTACAGCAGTCAAATTCATAGAGACAGAAAGTAGAATGATGGTTGCCAGGGGATGGAGATAAAGGGAAATGGGATATTGTTATTTAATAGGTACAGTTTCAATTTTGCAATATGAAAAATTTCTGGAGACCTGTTACACAACTATGTAAATATACATAACACTACTAACATGTATATTTAAAAATCGTTAAGATGATAAATTTGATATTATGTTTTTAACCACAATTAAAATTTTTATTTCTTAAAGTTTTCAGGAACATGCTGAGTTAGCAAAAAAATGAGAAATGTTAAACACAGATGGATTAGCATAAATCCATCACCACTAGTGAAAACCAAACCAAAGCACATGCTTTACTGAGGTTGACTATATCATTAAAACAGATGCCATATAGCAGAGTGGATAAGCGAAAGCTTTACAGACAGACTGTATGGGGTTTCCATCCCAGCTCTACCACCTCCTAGCTGAGTAACTTCAAGTTAGCTGATTACCTTCTCTAGATCTCAGTTTCTTTATCTGTAAAATGCAAATAATGCTAGCATCTTCCTCACAGGGATGTTATATGGTTTAAATTAGTTTGTACAGATGTAGCACTTAGAACAATGCCTGATACTTCTTGACAGCCACTCAATAAACAATGGCTTGTATGATCTGCAATGAACGATGTGTTCCCTAAAACTAAAAGGTCTCAAGAATAATAGATTATACAAGTTACTTACAAACAAATGGGAACTTTACCAAGACTATGGGTTACTACCAATAGGTCATAATTACAGGTATTGTTAGAGCTTTAGAATAGCAACTCTGTTAAATTTAGATGATGTGCAATTAGAAAATCAAATGATCCAAAGCACTCTAAAGAGGGTATAATTTTCAAGTCTTGTGGTATGTAACCTAGCATGCATTATAAGGACCTGACACACTAACAAATAATTAATTGGGCTATACCCAAAGGTACTTACAGTTACTTTAAATTTAAAATACAGATTGTTACAAAATCTACCTATCAGAACCAGGGAAAAAGGGGGCATGGGTGAGGAGGGAAGAAAACACAAGAAAACTAAATTCTCATCTTCCATGACAGGATTGCCCCTGAAAAGATTAAAATGTCAGTCAGTATTGCCTTGTTATTCAGAAATATGCAGATTAATACCGAAAGAAATGTTTATGATTACCTATGAAAAGCTAGAACAGGGAATGGGAAAGAGGGGATGCAAAGGACTATGTTTTTAAGTTATTATAAGCCTTATAATAATATCTGACTTACTATACAATGTATGTGTATATTTAGACAAATACTTTAACCTATTTTATGCAAATTAGAACTACTAAGACACCATTTTTTACACACGGACTGGCAAATATCCAAAATAATTATACAAATTAGTAGTAAAACTGGAAAAACATATCTAAATGAGAATGTAAATTTGTACAATACCTATGGAAGACAACTAGATTAGATATCAAAATTAAAAATGTATGTACTATTTGATTCAGAAAGACAATTTCTAGGAATTTACCCTATAAGCATATTTACAAATGTGTAAACTGATATATGTTCAGTTATCTAATACACCATTATTTCTATGAGAAAAGACTGGAAACAATCTAATTGTCCATCAATAGAACACTAATTTAATAAATTATGGTTCACCCATACAAGATACTATGCAAATGTTTTTGAGAGGAGAGGAAGTTCTTCCTATATTGATATAGTAAGATATAGTGTTAAATGAATATGATAGGGAAGACTATATTTATACATACATATTGTATATCTGAAAGGATAAACAAGAAACTAGCAATAGTGAAGATCCATTGACAACTAGGGTAAAAAAGACTTTTCAATCTACATTTTTTTTGACACTAGAACTATATAAACATCTTATCTGTTCAAAAAATTTTAACATTTTTTTAAAAGATCCCTTCCCAGTAAATTAAATCAAAGCTGAAAACCCTGCCCTGAATCTAAATATTTATTCTAACTTAGAAACCCAATCAACAGGTTCAAGAAATGTGTCAGTAAGAACCTATACCCACTAACTCGCTACACCTATAGAACAACCAAAAACAAGATGAGAAGTTCCAAATAAAAACTTTTTTTTCTAATTTTTAAGAGTTTTGATTGAGAAAGTAACCAAAAGTTCTTATTTCACACATCAGCTTGCCAGTAAATATCATTCTCATTAGTTTTATAAAGGAATATAAAAAAGGAGACCAAAATTAAGGCACTAATACAGTCTAAAAAATAAGTACAAAAAAGATAATTTCCTTCAGTCAAAAAAGTGAATGTGATATTCATTTTAATGAATTTAAAAGAATATTCATGTAAAGTATATTTTCTGAACAAAAGTCTTTTACTTATTGGCATTAACTTTCTGATCCATATGCCACTCTAATCTCAAAACTCTCCCATAATTATATTTTGGAACATGAACTTTTCATTTAGAAAAACCAATGAATTCTTTTTTCTTAATAAAAACCTTGAATTGGAACAACATACAATTGAAAATTGGAACAAAATAAAATTTCTTGAAATTTAAAATACATTCTAAGTGGAAAATCAGAAACCATGTGATACCACAACTCCTCTTTACTACTATTAAAAGACACAGGACCCTCCAAATTGCTAAACGTTAGTCATCAGTGGCAGCTGTAAGTGTGGGCGTAGAGGGGGCTCAAAAGAATCAGAGTAGGAATATATATGTTTGTCTCTTCCTATTTCACTGCTAACTGGGTATTTAGGGTTGTCTGCACCCCTCCTCCTCAAGCAGATGGCTGTACCCCAAACCCAATCAAGACGAATTATCCTCAGCTATATAAATTCTTCGATAATCATTTTAAACAATACTGATTATTTCATCATCACCCCCCTACACACATATATAAACTCCATTCCTCCCATCTCCCCAAAGTATAGATGCACAAGCAGCTCACAGGAATGGAAGCAGCTCACCGGAATGGAGGCAGCTATTAGGCAAAAACGAAACAAGGCAATTAAGAGCAACTTTATTCATTGATTCCAATCCATAAAAGGAGATTCCCTATATATAGAAAGTGATTTCTAATATCTCTGGTAACTTAAAAAACATTATTAAATTGATCAATTAGTATTTAATGTGAATCTACTATGTACCACATACTTATGATAAAAAATTATGCAAGATGGAGAGTATTATTCAGTCTTTAAAAAGAAGGAAATTCTGACATAGGCTAAAACATGAATAAACCTTGAAGACAGTTACAGCCCTTCTGGCTGGAAACCCATCCCCTTGGATATACTATCTTATCCCTTCACCTCCTACATTCCACAGGACTGAAGCCTTTCTTAGCAGGCCCTCTCCTTCTAAAAAGTACTTTCGAAAAATCTTACTTTTTCTTAAAACAAACAAACAAACAAACAAACAAACAAACCCTCAAAGACGTTCTACTAAGTGAAATAAGCTAGACACAAAAAGACAAATACTGTATGATTCCACTTATATGAGGTACTTAGAATAGCCAAATTCATAGAGACAAAGTAGAATGGTAGTTGCCAGGGGCGGTGGGGAAAGGAGAAGGAGGAATTAGTGTTTAATGGGTAGAGTTTCAGCTGGGAAGATGAAATAGTAGTGATAACTGCACAACAATGTGAATATCCTTAATGTCACTGAATTGTACACTTTAAAATGGTTAAAGTGGTCAGTTTTATGTTATGTGTATTTTACCATAATTTTTAAATTTTTCAACACAGTAAGATAAAAAGTATGGAAAAAACTGATTTCTTGACCAAGAAACCCCTAAAAAGGGGAAAAAAGGACATATACAGTATCATACATTTTTTAAAAAGAATCAGTATAGACCTTACAGACAAAAGTATAACAAAAATGCAAACAACCTTATGTAACTATATTTGAAAATTTAGAGAACACGTTTCTTGAAAAACACAAGTTACCAGACACACACAAAACTAAAAAATCTAAATAGCCCTATAGCTCTAAAAATAATTGAGGTTGTAATTTAAAATTCTCTCAATGAAACAACTGATGGTTGCCAAGTGGGAGGGAATAAAATTGAGGGCTGGGTAGAAAAGGTGAAGGGATTAAGATATACAAATTGGCAGTTACAAAATAGTCATAGGAATGCAAAGTACAGCATAGGGAATATAGCCAACAATATTGTAATAACTGTGTGTCAAATGGGTACCAGACTTATCAGGGAGATCACTTCATAAGTTATATAAATGTCTAACCACTATGCTATAGATCTGAAATTAATAAAATATTGAATGTCAACTGTAATTGAAAAATTAAAAAATAATTTTTAAAAATAAAATAAAATTTTCTCATAATAAAAAAGATCTCAGCTCTAAGTTATTGCTGGTAGGAGTGTAAACTGGTACAACCTCTTTGGAATATAGACATTATTTTGTAAAGCAGAATATTTATCAATCCTATGACCCCGAAATTACACTCCTAAGAACCAAGAGAAATTCTTGCTCATGGTACACCAGAAAACATGTAGAATTCATAACAGTAAAAAATGGGAACAACCCAAATGTCTTTGACAGGAGGATAAATTGTGATGTCTTCACTAAATGATGCGTTATACTGCAGAGAAAATGATCAGCTACAACTATATTTAACAAAATGGAGTAATCTTAATAATAATAATGTTAAGCATAAAAAAAGAAAATCAATTTTCAAATTACATACACCATGATATCCTTTTAAAAAGAAATTCAAATACAGCTAACTCTAAACAACATATTTTGACAAACATATATATCTGATTAAACTATTATTTGAAAAGGCAATGTAGAGTCAGAATTAAATTCAGAATAGTATTTACCTTGAATGGCAAGGGAACATCAGAGAGGAAAATATGTAAGATATTAATATTCAATATTAAACTTCTTAGATTAGATATTGGGTTCAAGAATATTCTATACATCTTTAAAAACTAAATATACAAAATAAACAAAATGATACAAATACATACATAATAAAGTTTTCTTTAAAGGGCCATTGGTGGAAGTGGAATAACTGATTCTCACATATTGCTAGTGAGAGTGTAAAAATCTGTTCAGTAAAATAGGATAAGGCTAAACATAAGCATACCCTATGATCCAGATGTCCCACTCCTAAGTATATGCTCAACAAAAATACATGTGTGTGTACACCAAAGACAGGTATAAGAATGTTTACAGCAGCATTATTTTTAAGAGTACAAAACTAGAAACAAATCTAAACATCTATCAATGACAGAATGGATAAAAAAATTGTGGTATATTAATAGACTAGAATACTGTACCACAATGAAAAAAAAAATAAGCTACCAATACAACATGGATGAATTTCAAAAACAAGGTTAAGTGAAAAATGTCAGATGTAAAAGAATACATGCTGTATGATTCCATTTATATGAAGATCATAAACTAGCAAAACAAATCCATAGTGATAGAGGTCAGAATAGTGGCATGAGATAAACAGGGTTGGGGGCACAAGGGAGACTTTGAGGATCCTGGAAATGCCCTATTACCGTAATATGAGTAATGCTTATGTGAGTGTGTTCATCACCCTTCATCAAGCTGTACCCTTAAAATTTTGCATTTTATTCTATATTTATTACATATAAAAGTTTACCACATAAAATAAAGACATCTTTTTACCTGTTCACGTGATACTTTACCTGATATTCTCCATTCCCTTTACCATGCACTAACCACACTCCTGGCTGAACACTGGTAGCTAACAGGCAACAGTGACACTGGGGCATTTCTGCTCTACACTGAATCTGATTATTTGTTCTCAAACCTACTCAATGCCAATTATGCCCATAATTACAATTGCACAATTAGAATACTAAATATATTAATAAACTATGAATGTAAAAAAGTTGCTATTTCTTTGAAAACTAAGTTGAATATAAATCATATGAAAAGCTGTCCTCAATTTTAGTGTAGTGAAACACATAAATAAGTTTGGGGAAAACTTTTTAATCTAGGAGGAGTCTATATTCATTGCTTCAAGTCTCTAAGAGTTCTCATTCCACTCAAAAAAACTGTAATTGGAAGATGCAAGCAAGGCATTACAGGGTATAATCGATGCCAACAAGATGAAGAACTCTAATCAGCAAACTCATATTTAATACATCATATGGTTGATGAATAAATGTACACATTTATTCATTTTAAGCTAAAATAAAATGCTTTATGGTATGTATGTATCATTTTTAGTTCCTGCTTTAACCAATTTTTCAATTAACAGTAAACTATGTAAGAGAATAGTGATGGATACAAGGACTTCTATAAAATCAAAGAAAACTTACTCTAACAACTTTTAACAAATTAATACTATCTACTAGATAAAGTGAAAATATTAATTGTTAACAGGTCTACTTATTAAAATGGCAAAAGAAAAATCCAACTGACCAAAGCTGGGACTGCTGTATTTACGAGAATATGTCTCTGGTGCCATATTAGCTATTATCATTAACCAAAAGGGAAGCGTGGCTACCCCATTATGACATAGTCTGGTTAATATAATGGAGGTCTTAGAAAAAGATGGCTGCTAAAAGGCCTACAGGGGTCTCAAGAACCAAGGCCTAAGTATCACCATACTGGAAAAACAATAGTCTGAGTTCTCTTGATAGAAAAAATAGAAAAGATGCTTTTGCTAATAAATTTGCCTTGAGAGTTAAACTTTTAAAATTAAAATTTCTTTCCAGAATATAGTATTTAAATATAGTATTTAAAATCTTCCTGGAATATGATACAATCCAATGAGTTTCTCAGAAAAACAACAAAATTCATGTTATACACAAGCCTCTAGTTAGACTGAATTTAGGTATAAATAAGAGTTTATCAGATTTCTTTAAATCCATTGATTGAAAGCATTAGAGAGCTCTCAGTGATGGTACTTTAAAGCTTCTTACTTCATTCATTATTCAACTAATATTCACTGAATGCCTACTACATTCTAAGCCTTGTGGAAGCTGAGTGGGTAGGTGCTGCTATTTCAGATTCAGGGGAGAATTATAGTATATCAGAATACAAGAGTTTAATGTGAGAGCAGTTTATGGAAAACTGGAGGCCCAACCCCTCAACTATTCAACTGAGAAGTTTAACAATAAAGGAATGAAAGAAATAGGGTATCAGCCAGAGTTCTATCAAGGCCAAGAAAAAGGGGTTTTACTCCCAAAATAGGTATACTTTGAATACTTTCTCAAAAAGAAGAAGGAAAGATCAAACATACTTCAGAGGATAATACTTGTAGAAATAGAAAATAAAGGAAAAGTAAGATAAGAAAGGTAATCACTGGACACGAACTAAGCAATTTCATACACATTATCTTATTTAATCATCATAACAACCCTGTAAGGTAAAAGAAGCATACCTCTAATACAAGCAAAAAAGACAAGAAGAAATACAGAGATAGAAGAGAGAATGTGAGGGAGGTCATACCAAATTACTGTAATTGTTTGATAATAGAAATGGAGAGAAAGTTAAGTTTGAGGGCTTGAAAGAAATAAATAAGAAAACTAACATTTATTGCCTACCAAGTGCTAGGCATGTTACATCCTTTACATATAAATTTCACGTAATCCTGTTTGGTGTTTATTATTCATTTAATTGAAGAACTTGAGATTGTGAGAATTTCCCAAGCTCTAACAGCTGGTGAATGATGAAGCAGTGATTCAAACCTAGGTCTAAGAGACTACAAATTCTATTTCTTTTCACTACACACACTGGTGCTTCAAAATCAGATTTGTGCAAGAGAAAACAAACAGACCATGAAGCAGCAAAGGTACAGTTAAAATGAGACAGTATGAATTTAGAGTAGATAATGCCAGCACTGTGCCCTCTTCTTCCTGGGTTCAAACTACCTGGGTAAAAAATATTTAATACTGGGAGTTTGCTAAAGTTGTAACAAAAATATATACTTTTAAGGACTAAAATAGGACAGGAGAGTTTCACTTCCCTTCAAACTATTACTACTATTCTTTACTAATTAAATATCTACAAAATAGTGGGCCCTGGGTCCTCTTACAGAACTTGCTACTTAACCATTTGAAGCTACAGTTCAAGTATTTATCCCAACTTCAACACTCATTTGAGGAAGTGTTCTAATGTCAAAGGACATACCAGAAAATATCCACCTAAGAATGGCTTTTCTTTCATTTTGAAAAGCAGTTGTATTTACAAGGAATAATAGTAAGGCCCTAAGACTAACAGAGACATTGGATTGTTGTCAAAAACCAGAATACAGACTTGTTTATTCTGTCCTTTTATGATGCTAGAAAATTGTGAAAAACTCTGAAATGGACCAAAAAAAATCACTGGGCATCTTTAATGAAAAACAAGGTATTGTATAATGTGCACTCTTCCTAGTTACTTGATTCTATGGGGTTGCCATCTTATGATCTTCAAATTATTTTCTTTGAACTACTTTACTTATAAGTGTAAACTGTAGATAACTGATAGCAATGCAAGGGATTCTTGTCCATCCACAAGCAAATAGAGTCTGTCCAATGGAAGGAGGAATGATTTCCCAAAGGTCAAGCAGAAAAAGCCAGTTCTGCATCGATCTGTAAATACATTTCAGTATTCTTGATCCTATATATGTATAGAACTTTGAATTCTTCTTTGAACTACTTTTAATATCTTACTGGTTCTCTTATTAATAAGTTAAATTAAATCTTTTATATGTGTTCATTTTATGTCTGTATGAAAATCATGATTTTGCCTTTTTAAAAAATCCTTTAACAATGAATTTTATACAACATGTAGTAGATACCATGGAAGATGAAAATTTAAATGCAAAAGCTCAGGGAAGAAAACATCCTTTTCTGTTTATGTATATATTTAAGGAAGGGAAGACAAAACTTCTGTCTCTTCCTACTTCTGAATTTTTTAAGACTAAGAAGCATAGTCATTGCTGAAGCTGGTAGCTCTTGAAAGAGCCCATAACTCACAAAAGAATTCTTTCAAATGATATCTCCAGATGCTTTTTTCTCCCTGATGCATAGTGTAAATAAAGCACTGTCTCAAGAAACAGAAGCTTCATCATTTCAGAAATGCTTGGAAATCTTTTATTTGAACTACTCTTGTTAATTAGAGTCACCAATAAAATAGATGGTACATTTTCATATTGAACTAAAAATTTACATTTGACAAATTCTCTATTTCTGATCCAAAAGATTTTTGCCAGTCAACATCTGTACATTCATAAAAATATTAAATACATCTATTATTTTCAAAATAATAGTTGTCTTCTATTGTAAGTCAGATGAAAGGACAGGATAATTAAACATTTTTAACAAACTAACTTGATTCAAATATATACAAACAACTTAAAGAAGCCTAAACCAGAAATCAATACACAGACTAAATATTAAATCAACATTTTTTAATAGAGGGTTGGGAAAGTGCATACCAACGCTCAGATCTTCTAGCTTTCTAAGACCCGAATTTAAAATATCTCTAATACTACTAGTCTCTATGTAATTACTGGTTTCACAAAGCAGCTTTTACCCTCTCTTAGGATCAAAATAATCCCCTGATACTCTGGGGAAAGAAAGCAAAATCAAGGTGCACCCAAAATCTTTATATGCAGTATTCGTTCAGATCCTTACAAACCACTCTCATGGCTTGAAACATGCTGGAAAAATATTGCTCTAGCAAGTAATTATTTTATCTAAAGATGAACAGAGTAATCTATTTATTTTTTTTAGGCTGTTCCATTATTTTATTTTTTTAATTAAGTTTCTGGGGTAACGCTAGTTGATATAATTATATAATTTTCAGGTGTACATTATAATTTGACATCTGTATATTCTATTGTGTGTTAACTACCCAAAGTCCAGTTTCCTACAGCTACCATATATTTGACCCTCTTTAACCATCTACCTACCTCTCCTCCCCCACCCACTACCCTCCGGTAACCACTAGTCTATAAGTCCATGTCCATGAGTTTCTGTTTGTCTGTCCTGTTCATTTGTTGCTTTTAGGTTTATATCCCACATATAAGTGATATCCTGTGATTTTCAACTTTTTATGTCTGGCTTATTTCGCTTAGCATGATTATCTCGAGGTCCATCCATGTTGTCGCAAATGGCAGTATTTCATCTATTCTTATGGCTGAGTAATATTCCATGAACATAGTATTTTGGATTGGAAATAATCTCCTATCCATGTCAATCATAAATCCATGCTCCTATAATTCTTTAAATTAATGCATAATGCCTGCAGCATATTATGCATTAAATATTCTAAAATATAAGTTTTCATATTGTAGCAATTAAGTTAAATAATACTAGCAGATCTAAAAGCATGAAAAGTTAACTCTCCTCCCTACCCCTAAACCAACAGGAAACTTTTGGGTGGTAATGTGTCAACTGGAAGGAAAGAGAATGCAGATAAACAAAACAACTGAAAAAGGTACTGAATGTTAATCCCAAAGGGTATATTACCTCTTCCAAGTTGCAACTGAAGGTAAAGAACTGTAGTGAAAAGTCTTCACCATTTTTAGTAGGTCAAGATGGATATGTATTGTCTTTTCTTAGAAATGTAACTCATTCCAGAACTTTCATTTCTGCCTCTTCTTAAGGTTCTTATACCAATACAAATTGTTAACATGTTTTTGTAGGATTCTATCAAAGCTTTGTAAAAGCCTTTTTCAAATACCAAGCCGAAAAAATAACTGAATCATTTAAAATAAAAATTAATAGGCTTTCCCTTCTACCCTCAATTCAACAATGTATAGATCTCGACACCAAGAAAAATAAAACAGGTGAATGATTAAATACAAGCATTTCCTCTTTCTATAAGTGGGAAAAATAATACGGCAGTCAGCTATTTCTATAACAACTTCCTACTCACTAAGCTATCTTCAGTTTTCAGATCATTAAAAAATTTGAGTGAATCTCTCATGTTGTACAAATCCTGAGAGAAAGGTAAAGAAAAAAGCAAAATGGGAAGAAAAAGAAAACAAAATGGGAAGAACACAAAAATGCAATATTCACAACGCTTCTTTTTCCATTAACAAGTAAAGCAAAAACATATTCACTGCCACCTTCTTCTACTTGAGAGAAAAGGAAAAAAATAACACAATTGCCTCTACAAAACACATATCATAAAATACCAATTTTTCTGAATATTTCACTTCCATAGCCAGATCACTACATAAGGTCAGGCAGTACAGTAATTCTAGAGACCATTCCCTAATGCTATTCGAAGACTCTTATAACCCACTTTACCACCTGCTCTTGCGTTCCCAAATTTAAAATGATTTCTATCACCTACTCCTTTTCAAAATTTCCCTTAGAAGAATCCTTGAAGGCATTAAGAAAGCTAGCTAAATCAATGGACAGTGTAAATGATAAATAGGCATACATACTCTTTGAGCCTTACAAAATTGTTACTCATCAATTCGGATCTAAAAATGGTAGAATTTTTAATAGTTTGAGATATTTTTTTCCTTTTTTCTTTTGTTTTCTCATTTGGGATACAAGCACCATTATGCCTACTCTCTCATACAAAAGTTAAAAGAATGTCAAGTCCAAAACTTCTTGGTCCTACCTTTACTGAAGAAAAGCAGTGTTTGCGACTGTTAAGTCTCCTTCCACAGTGCTTGACAAATCCATTCCCGAACATTAAATGAAGGGAGGGGATCTCCTACCTCCACCTCCATGAACAGGGAAGAAAAAGCCTGACCTAACAAAGCAAGACCCACTACATTTTAGCTTCTAAACTTTTTGATATGTGTGGGGCATTTTGTTTTAAAACAAGTTTGCAAAATCTTTGATCCTACTCCAATCAAAGGTAGTCTAATTCTCCTCTCCAAGAAGAGAATGAAATAGAAGTGACACTGAGCAACCTCAAAAGTTAGGTCATAAAAGGTAATAAAACTTCTGCCTGGCATTCTCCCAAGCAGCCTTAGAGTCCTGAATTATCATGTACATATCTGGCTACCCTAAAACCCTCATGCTGGAGAGACTATGGCATGAGGCCTCACAGGGTTAGAGAGATGTCTGAAGAGTGTCAGCTGTTCGAGTCTTTCCAGCCCAGCCATCAAGACATGTGAATGAAGAATTCTTGAAGATCATTCCAGGCCCAGAAACCATCTGCCTCCAACTGAGAGTTAAGAGACTTTGGTGAGAAGCCTCTAAAATGATTCCAGCACAGCCATCATCTGATTGCATACACATGAGAAATCCTGAGAAAGAACTGCCTAGCTGAGCCCACACACCGCAATAGATAACCAAGACAGATTTTGGTATAGGGAGTAGGTTGTTTGGATATAGGGAGTGGGTTGTTTCCATAAAAAAGATATTGAAATGTTTGACTTTTGGACTTGGTGGCAGGAGAAGGAAGGCAAGAAGAGTCTTAAAGACACTGTTAGGAAAAGCTTCAAGGAAGCTGTCAATAAAGATTTAAAACAGCCTACTACAATCTACTAATGAAATTCAACCTGCTGCTCGTTTTTGTAAATAAAGTTTTAATGGAACACAGCCACACCAATTCATTTACATATTGTCTGTGGCTGCTTTCTTACTACAACAGCAGAATTGAGCAGGTGTGCCAGAGATCACATGACCCAAAAAGCCTAAAATATTTACTATCTGGCCCTTGACAGGAAAAGTTTGCTGATGTTTAGCTTAAAAGAAAGTGGGGAAAGTGTTACTGGGAGCTGAAGGAAAGGAGAATCTTACTAGAATGGTGGAAAGTTTAGTAAAGCTGTCACATAAAGTAACGTGGAAAACAGAAAATATAACTAATGAAATGATGAATCTGGGTAAGGAAATTTCCAGGCAGAATGTCAAGTGTCAACCAGTTGTTTTTGTTTGTTTGTTTGTTTGTTTGAGCTATGTATCATAATGTACAGGTGGAGAGAGATGAGAAAAAGAAGAAATTGTTAATTTTCAAGTAGAATATAGAGGAAATATAAAGGACTTGCTAGGTCCAAAAAGACTTTCTTATTCCCAGACTCCCCATCTAGCTAATGTTTCTCAAATTAAGAAACGCTCTCTGGGCAAATATCAAATCCAAGGCAGTATCAGGAAAACATGACCTAAAGACTAAACTTTTGTTTAAACTAAGGGAGGGCAAACTTTTTCTGGAATGGGTCAGATAAATAAATATTTTTGGCTTTGAGGGTGATATATAGTCTCTACTGAAAATTCCTCTTTTTTTTATAACCCTTTAAACAAATGTAAAAACAAATCTTAGTTCACTGGGCAGTTTGCCTACCCCTAGTTTAGACTTCAAAGAGATTTAAGGTGGAGCCTCAGGTCCTTTCAAAGAAAAGGCATGCTAAAAATCTTAAAGGTGTAGTCCCACAAAAGCCTTAAAGGGAGCCAGTTGGGTTCAGGACATACTTTCCCAAAATATGGCACCTTGGCATACTGAATATTTTAAGCTGAAGATGCTTGAGAAAACGGCAGAACCAAGGCCACTCTGACCTTATTCTGACCTTCTCCCCTGAAGTAAGTCATAAAACCCTTATGCTCACATGCCTTCCTTATACCCAGGAGTAAGGAGCATCCTTATCCACAAAGACAAAGAGACACAGAGAAGAATCCTAACAAACAGGCCTTGCTAAATTTCCCCAGTTTACACACTTACCTCATGCTCCTTAACCTATCATATTCCTCCATGACTGTCCACTCTTCATCAAACCCAGCAAGAAAGTACTCAGGTTTAAACATTTCTTCAGATCTTCCTTTCCTTCGAAGGCACCATGTCTTATAAAACATATTAAATGAATTTGTAGTCTTTCTCCTCTTAATCTGTCTTTGTCAGTTTAGTTTTCAGACCCAGCCAGGGACCTAAGAGGGTCAAGAAAAGCTTTTTCCTCCTCTACAGAGCCTAAGGTAGAAGGGCTTATATCAATGTATAAGTGTGGCTTTTGTCTAATAGAGTGAACCCCTGAAAAAGATTCACAGAGAATTTCATGTTCAGAAACATTGTCATCTTAGACTAAAAAAAAACAGGGACACTACAAAATGAAGAGAGGCTTTTGGGACCGCTGACCACCCCCCCAACACCACCATACAAACACTCAAACGTCTATGGGCAGGAAACTGGCTGAGAAGATGACTCAGCTGCAAACACTATATATATATGTCATGGAAAAGAATAATTTAGAAGGTAAAACTACAAACTGTGGAGAGTGGTTCCTGGGCAATATGGCTGATCACAAAACTGGTAATATGTGCCTGGCTGGATTTCAGAATTGCTTTGGACCAGTGCCAATGGTGTTCCTTACATTTTTTTCTTTATTTTTGAACATGAATGTCTATAGTGGTTATCTTATGCCTATCCATTGTTGCATATTAGGTAGGTTGGCTATGGAGGGAGATAATGTGCCTCTTTAGTTCACAAGTCTTTAAAGTGAAAGCAATGATACTCAAGGACCTATACACAAAGAACCATATCCAGATAGCCTTATCTGCACCTGGATCTGATTTAGATGACAAGATCCTGGACCTCAAGCCTGAGTCTGATACTGTACTAGATAAGCCCTTGCAGGCCTTCAGAAGTGATAAATGTGTTTTTGCATGTAGGAGGAATGTAAATAATTTGCAGCCAGAGGAAAGACTGAGGTGATTTTGAAATTTGTCTGCATATTTTTCACATTCCTCCCAGCAAGAAGTAGAGTCTAGTTCCCTTCACTTTAAATATGGGTCGGCCTTTGTGGCTCACTTCTAATGAACAAAATGCAATTTAAATGACACCAATTCTGAATTTAAGTCATAAAAGACAATACAGATCCTTTCCAGTTCCCTTACTCAGAACAGGGGCTTTTGGAGCCCTAAGCTTCCATGTACAAAGTCTGGCTACCATTAAGCTCATATGCTGGAGAGACTACACAGAAATAGAGATAGATGTTCAAGGATCCCCCGCTATTCCAGCTACTAGCTATTTGGACTTCCCTGCTCAAGTGTCAGACATATGAGTCTGGAAAGAAGCCTTGGTGATAACTCCAGGCCTATATGACTACAAGTGCATGAGAAAATTCATGCAAGAATCACTGAGCTGAGCCCAGTCAACACCCAGAAGCATGAGAGTTTTATGCTAAGTTTGGAATGGGTTTGTTCCTTAGCAATAACTAACTACAACAACATGACTGGAGATCCAGGTCTGAAATGCTGGGAGGTCAAACTTAGCTTGCTGTTCTATATTATCAACCAAATAACATCAAACAACATCATTATGCTCACCTAGCTCCTTTTTCTTCCCCCAGCTGAAATATTTGATTTGACCATGGTAAAGGTATTTTTATGATTTAACATATATGCAATTATGTGACAATTGTTGTGTTTCAAATTGTACACCAGTCTGTTATTTGAAATTACCTATATTTACACACATATACATACACATTGTCAATGTTTTGCTACTTAATAGCATATGATTTATTTTATAAATATTTTTTAAATGACTAAGTAATTTAAGACTGGTAGCATACTACCTCTTCTGCAACAAAACACTAATTTGTAGTGTTTTTAAATGTGTATATATGTGCAGCAGAACTAGAATAACCATCACATAGATAATAACCACTATTTCTAAGGTCTCTTCATTTTTAAACATCATGATCTAAGTTCAGAGAAAATAAATCTTTTGCATCTGAAGATATACAACTCAATGTGTTTTAGATCACTGAAACGTAGGGACTTTAATGTTCTAGCTCTTAGAAGAATAAAAAGTATTTGATGTTCATAGATTATATAGTTAAGCTCAACTTCTGTAGAGAAACTGAAACAGCAGAGGTAAGAACTAATTGGCCCCAGCAAAATGGCAGAAGGTACTCTGGAATAGGAAGAACAAGGAGGCCTAAGGTCAAAATATCTTACCCTGAAAATGTAATTACTTTCTCCATTGTATAAGCACTTCCAACTAGACATTTTAAGGGAAAAAGCCTTAATCTTTATGCCACCAAATAACTAAGACATCCTAAATTATTTAGCAGCATTTTAATTAACCTTCCTTAACTTTTTCCTAGGTGGGCGAATGTTTGACTTTTTTTAGCAAGCAAGCACTGAGAAGGAAAAATTAAATATAATCATAATCAGTTGGAGAAAAAATTTTAAAGAATAAAATGTGTTTGTTCTACATATAATTCTTTGAACACTAAGTAATATATATACCCAAGTTTGGGTAACAAAAAGAAAAGAGGAGGTTGGTGTGCAAAAGTTTATTTAACCCATAACATGGCTAATTTTAAATAGTAGGTCTGGGTTCTGGGTCCTGATAGCAGAGAGCCATCTAGTACAAAGGAAGAAAAAAATGTTCTCTCTTGCTCAGAGGGCAAAAAGTTTAGTCCCTATATAAATTTTGAAATAAGATCACCACAGAGAATCCACAAATACCTAATTCTTCCTTTCTCATTCAAAAGTCCCAGTCCAGCAATAAAACTAACTTCAGGTGGCTGCTGGACTCTCCTCCTCACTCTCTTTGCCTGGCTAATTCCAGCTTATCTTTCAGGTCTTTGTTCAAAAGTCACTAACTCCAGAATGTGCACTCTTCCCCTTCCCACCCTCTATGCTTTTACTATAGGCTTCCAAAGAACCCTCACTACTTCTATCATAAGCATTCACATTAAATTCTAACTTCTTGTTTAATTGCCATTCATGCTAGACTGTAAATCCTTGTAAGTAGGAGCCTATCTAGTAGCTCAACATGATATCCTTCCTGAGCTTCTAGTCCAGTGCCTAGCACATAGCAGGTGCTTGCTTGTAAATAACCCGTGAAATCAATGAATCTACTTAATAGTTGAGTCTCTCATCCAGCAACAACTTTTTCAGGAAACCGTCAGGGCACAGGTCCTTGAGTAGGTTCCCTCCTTCCAAACAGTACTTTATTCTCCCCTCCCAGGGCATAGGTCAAACTCTTTCCCTCTTCTAACTCCTCTTTATCATTGGCCATATTTAAGGAATCTAAAGCCAACTGTCCCTGAAACCTCTTCCCTCCCTTCTGTTTCCAATCCTAAAACTTAACCTACTGAATTCTTTATTGTAATCTTGCTGTCACTCCCCACCAGCAAGCTAATAACAGCATCATTTACCAGTTTCCAGGATATTTAAGAATCGGGTACTGAAAACATCTAGATGTCCTACTCTAAGTTTTCAGTAGGAAAGGGGAGAAAATAGAGGCAGGGCAGGAAAACAACTAGGACTAAAACAGGGAATTCTAGTTTCTGAATAGCTAGATTAAGAGCTTTTTACTGTAGACCACTTTGACTCCAGGAGTAGAGAGCTAGTAACAGAGTTCCAGCTCCTGTCTTTCTTTCCTCCAGCCTCTATACCAGCATCGGCAGAAGAGTAAAGGCAACCCCTTTACTCTGCAGTTTCCTCCCATACCTCTAACCCTCATCTGCTTACACTACAATTGGCATTGAGACACAAAGACTAACTTCATGATTATCTCTACCCCTCTTTATATCACTCACAAGAATTCCAAAGATGAGTCATTCCAAATCCTTCAAACTCTCATCCCCATATGGCTAAGTGCATCTGCTTTCAATTCCTCCTCAATTCTTGAAATCTTTCCACCATATCCTGAGACTCATCAGCAAAATCCCCTATATCCCCTCCAACCCTTTGTCTGAATGATCCCTCCACCTTTCTGCTCTAATTGAAATATAATTGCTCTGAGGACACTATTCTCTTCTATGGTCCTATTAATGGGCCTGGGAGTAGAAGAGATAGGTATTCACCTTGTACCTCACTTCTGCTTCCAGAGTATTCCCTTTTCTTCCTTCTTAAAAAGCTCCTGTCAGACTATACCCCTGCCGTTGCCTCAATACCTCTTTGTTAACACTCATCTGGGTATGCCTGGGTCACTTCTCAAACCTCAAAGATTTTAGTTCCTACTTCACTGGCCTGTCATAATTCCAGGCAACTTCAGTGTTCACCTAGTTGACTGTTGTGATACTCAGACCTCTCTGTTCCTTGACCTCCTCACATGCAATGATCTTGTCCTCTACCCTAAAGTAGCTACTCACTCACTTAGTCAATATCCAGAACTTGGCAATATAGTAACTACAGCCCCTTCCCAATCTCCACTTCATGTGCACCCCACTCTCCAATCATCACTTCCTATCTTTACAGATTGCTCTTTCTAGCATCCAACTCCAACAATACTTTAACCCCACCAGGACTTCTAAGTCATTCTCATGTCCTCATTTCCCCCTTTAGTTTAGAGTTTAAGGTCCATCATTACAATCACTTCACTGCATATACTTCAAGTCTCTTGCTCCTTTCCTCACTTCATCATACTTGCCTGGGAAAACACCCCTCCCACCATGTTAAACAACAAAACCTATGTTAAACAACTCTCTGTCAAACAACTAAACCCTTTAGAGTATTCAAGGGACATCTGGAAATTTGAAACTGATAGGATATTTTATATTAAGGAATTGTTAAATTTTTTGATATGGTAGTGGTATTTTTTTTACAAGTGTCTATATTTCTTAAAGATACAATATGAAACATTAATGTATAAAATACAATGTCTGGGATTGCTTCAAAATAATATGGAAGGATAGAAATGGATAAGGGTACACATAAAACAAGATTGGCCATGAGTTAAATATTTGTCGAAGCTGTGATATATACATGTACTTCTGTATACTTAAAATTTTCCCTAATAACATGTTAATAACAAGAAACACAAGTGTCTCTCTACTCTATGCCTGTACCATACAGTTAAACAAGGCTCTGAAAACACACACAAGTACTAACAGTCTCATTTAAAATGCACAATCTGCTAACTTCAAATGGTCTCTTAACTCAGCATGACAATACTACAAATTTTGCCTATCCATTCATTCTCCCACTCCCTCACAGGTCAATTTCAAGTCATTTCCTCTCTGTTCAAGCCATCAATACCTCTCCCCAACTTCACTCCCAGCTGCTGCATTCCTTTCATTTTCTCATTGAAATAGGAAGCAATCATCAGCACTATCAGCATCAGTTTTCATTTGCCTTGTCTTCCTTCCTGATATTTTCTGTGGTTGAACTCACTGCTCCTGTCTAAGGCTAATGCCTCCACTTGGATACCACATCTCAAACCCTAGTGCCCAGCTATTCCCTATTCTCCCTTTTACATCATCACTGTTTCCCTCTCTACTAGATCATCCCCATCACCATTATATACACATTCTTATTTTCTCCCATTTTCATTTTTTTATTGAGGTATAATTGACATACAACATTATGTTCCTTTCAGATGTACAATTATTTCTCCCATTTTAAAAGGCAACTCTTAACTCCAATTTTCCCTCCAGCTATGTATCCATTTTTCTGCTCTCCATGACAGCAAAACTCCTAGGAGAAGCTATGTTCATTGTCTCCAAATTCCTTTCCTCCCTTTTTCTTTCAGAACCACCCCAACAGGCTTTTGCTTCCTGATTTTTCCACCAAAGCTTATCCTCCTGTCAAAATCAGCAACCACTTCCAAACTGCTAACTAAATCCAATGGTCAATGTTTAGTCATCATGTTATTTACATATTTGCAACATCTGGCACACTATATATATTTTTCTTTGGTCTAAACATTCCTTTCCCCAGAATGTAAGCTCAGTGAGGATAGGGATGCTTGTTTTGTTCACAGCTACATCTCTAACACCAAGAACAGTATCTGGAACATGGTACCATATTTCACTGATTCTAAGATGCCTTTTTATTTCATATTTTAACATCCCTGAAATCCAGACACAATTGATGATATCTTACAATTGTATTTGTTTCTTCCAAGTATTTATAACACCATCAACCTGAACCAACCTTTAAATAGTCTCTGCTTGAGATTTCTGTACCACATAGGTAGTGTGAATTTAGACTTCAGAACCAGTTCAAACTCCCAAGAAAGTTTTTTACCCCTAAACAACATCAGGGTTAAGACACGCTGTTCCTTTCTGTGTGGTAGGTTTGTTTCTCGTTTACATTCTCATGCAGTTTCCCAGCTCCATGCAGGGCCTCTTATAGACTACCCATCTTGGGCTTATTTATTTCCCCTTTTTAACAGTATACAAAATAATGGTTCATCTTACAATTGATGGTACCAAAATAGAAATACAAGCATGTTATTTAGAGAAATGGAGATAAATACCAATCTTTAAAAAAGATATAATGCCTCTGAGTAAAGAGCAATAAGGGGGGAAAGGTGCTTTTTCTTTTTAAACAAACTTTACAGAACTATTTGATTCTACAAACTATGTATACATATAGCTTTGATAAAAATGAACCCTAAAACCTAAATAAAAGGAAAAAAATAAATGATCCTTGAGAAAAACAAAGGAGAGAGAAAAATGTATGTGGACATGGGGAAAATGCAGGGGTCAGAATGTAGGAAGCCCTTGAGTCTATCCTGCAAGGGCAGAATAAAGAGGAAAGACAAAAACAAAAAGGAAGAAAAATCCAGAACACCTTTGCAAGGACAAACATGCTGAAACAGTCTCAGACACAAAAATAAAATCATCAGGTTGTTTTGATTGAAACTGTAGGGAACAGTACAGCAACGGACCTTCTCAACTGAATTCCATGTTACCTAATGTACATCTCCACCTGGATATCTAATAGGAAACTCAAACTGAACATGTCCCTAGTACAAGAACCACTTAACTCATATCATTTTCTATAAAATAAGGCGGTGGGTGGGTTTTATATTTACATATAAAAAATTAAGTATGTATAAAGAAAAGAATATCCATAATCAAACTAAATCTACCTACAATCAATAAAATTATCCTGATTTCTCATGCTAAAAAAGAATGAACATGTCTCAAAGTCATCTACCCCTAAACCTGCCCTTCTTATAGTGCTTACTCTAGGTGGGAGGTGTTACTCAGTCTCTAAACAAGAAATCCAGAAAATGATGCTAGATTCTTCCTTCCCCTTAATTCTATCTTAATCCAATCATGTCTAGTATATTTCTAATTTTTTTTTAGTTTATCTTCTCCATTCCAACTACTTTATGTCAGGACTTAACCTCTTCCTTGGATTACAGTAATAGCTTTATAATATTCCAACCATCCTCCACGTAATTGCTGAAGGGATCCTTCTAGACTGAATATAAACCTGCTCATGTCACTCTCCTGCTTAAAACCACTCAAAGTCTAAAGTTTAAGCTCCTCAGCAGTACAAATAAAATTCTTTATGAACTGACCCTAGAGTGCCCTCCATCCTAATTTAAAACCACTCATCTCTTTCATTCATTTGTTCAGTCAGTCAATCAGTCACCAAATATTTATTGGGCTCCTATATCAAGCCAGATTCTGTACTAGGCACTGGGAAATACTCTAATGTCCTATCCTCTCATAGCTTATAGTCTAATACAGGAAACTGCTCAAATGAATATATTCATTTACTTAAATATTTTTTGAATATCTACTTGTACAAGCACTCTTCTCAGTGCTGGAAATAACAGTGATAAGCAAGACAAAGTCCCTATTCTCCGACAGTTTACATTTTAGTGAGAAACTGTGATAAATGTCATGAAAAGAAAGCTCAGGATGCTATGAGATAAACAAGGATGGGGCGGCGGGGGCCGGGACCTAAACCAATCTGAGGGTCAAGAAAGACTTCTCTTAGGAAGTGATAACTGAGATAAGATCCCAAAGATGAGTAGGCAATGACAAAGGAAGAAGTGGTGGTGCTGAAGAATATTCCAGACAGAGGGAATAACAAGTACAAAGACCTTTAGGTGAGTGGGAGACTAGGACATTAGGGAAAATTGAAAGCCAGAGAACTAGACAGTAGAAATGGTGCCAGAGGAAGCAGACAACATAGGCGCTAAAATCTAGAGCAAATAAATAATGACTGCATTGGGAATGGATCATTAGGAGTACAGGAGTGGAATTTGGGAGCTCACTTAAAAGGCTATATACAGTAGTCCAAAGATGAAGCTAAATGATAAACAGGAATATGTGAACTAGACAGATGCCTTAATGCCTAGAAGTTGCGAAGGAGTCTAGGCCATACGCCCTGTGCCAAGCCCACAACAAGTTGGAACTGAGCAGAAATTCAAGAAACACAAAGGACTACTCCATACATGAAAAGGGATATAGAAAAACTCAGATCACTAACTGAAAAAAGAATAAGCACTGTACTTAGGCCTAGAGATGGAAAAAGTTACTAAGAAAACGGGACCCCAGGCCTGCACTATTCAGAGATGTGGAGTCTAATTTCATCCTGTACATGTTGTGGTGCAGAAACCCCAAGCTGGCATTTCATCATAAATAAGGTTCAAAACTAAAGAATGAAATAGGAACACAGCAAAAGCAAATGAGCAACTACACAGTAAAGATGCTTCCACAATTTGAGATACACAGGACTTAAGTTCAAGGTTTAAAGAAACAGCAAATGCAAAGAAGCAAACCTCCATGAGGAAATCAGCTCATGCAGCAGAGATCATGCCTCAAGAATATGAAATAACATTCTGAAAAAGACATTCTAAAAGATTTAAAAACAAGATGGTGTTCCCCCTAAGATCAGAAACAAGACAAAGGCTATCTAATCTCACCACTTCCCTTCAATCTTGTACAAGAGGTTCCAGCCAGCACGATCAGGCAAGAAGTCACAGATAAAACAACACATCACTATCTTACAAATCAATAAGAAAAAACTGCCAATTAAACTATAATCAATTGGAAAACACATCACAAATTCAGAGATTAAATGGGGGGAGGGGGAGAAAATATGCATCTTAGAACCAATTAAATATTCTATATAGTTTGTGTATATACACATAGTAAAAGATTTAAAAGCATTCAAGGGCTTGTCACTGAATGTTATAGCAGCTACCCCTGGGAAAGGAAGGAGGGCAACATAACTGCCATGTTTTCTTTTTTACAAATCTGATTCCTAAACTGTGGTCTCTAAATACCATTTCCCAATAAAAGAAACCAGGGAACCTTAAAGAAATGGCTGATTCCAGGTTTATGGAAGGAAATAAATGAATGAGCCTGGGGAATTTTCTTGTGTCTAAAAGCAAGAACACTATCAAAAACTACTGAGGTCTTCTTAACGACATAGGAGCCTATTAAATGGGTTCCCACTGGACTAAGATGGGACAATATGAACACCGATAAGAATATTGTCTACAGAGCCTGAAATATACTAAATACCTAAAAATCCATTAATCCATAATCGCACTTTAACAAACAAACAAATGCATTGCTCACTTCTGGAGGTTAGTAGGGCACTAATGCATTTCATTACTCTAAATACTGATGAAGAGAAAGAACCAAAGCATTTATTCTGCCTCTCCTATATAAACCATATTTCAGCAATCATCAATGGCTGCTAAAAACCATTAGATGAAAGGCTCATGGAGAACTTTTAGACAAGGATGGCTCATGTTGACAGTACCCAAACCAGCTAATCAAAAGAAAACAGTGGGAAGGACAGATGAAACTAAGAATAGAAAAAATGTTGATAATTGCTGAAGCTACACGAAGGTACATGGAAGTTCATTATATTATTCTTTCCACATGTATAGAGTGTTAAAAATTTCTACAATAAGAAAGTAAATTAAAAGATATGAAGCAAATTGGCATAATTAAGATAAGACAAAGCACTGTGGTGAGTACACAGGTGTTTCTATATTACATTAGTCCCCCCTTATTGGCAGGGGGATATATTCCAAGACCCCTAGGGAATGCCTGAAATCACGGACAGCATTGAATCTTATATATACTATGTTTTTTCCTATACGTACATGCTTATGATAAAGTTTAATTTATAAATTAGGCAATTTCATGGATACGAGATTTGTTCTCACTACAGATCTTAGCAATATCAGCATACAATTCTTTTTTCTTCCTTAAATTGAACACTTTCATCTTTTCACTTAAAGAAAGCACTTAATGGCTTCCCTTTGGAATATCTGAATTGCCAGCATCACTACTCTGGCGCTTTGGGGCCATTAATAAGTAAAATAAGGGTTATGTGAACAGAAGCACTGAGATACCATGATAGTGGATCTGATAACCAAGACGGCTACTAGGTGACTAACAGGAGGGTAGTGTATACAGCATGGATATGCTGAAGAAAGGGATGATTCACATCCTGGTCTGGATGGAGCTGAGGGCTCAGGATTTTATCACATTACTCAAAATGGCACACAATTTAAAAGGTATGAATTGTTTATTTCTGGAATTTTACATTTAATATTTTTGGACCATAGTTGACCATGGTTGACAGAAACCATGGAAACCAAAATCATGGATAAGGGGAAGTGCTGAATTCTCCATTTTTATCTGTACATTTGAAATATTTCACAGTAAGCAAGATTTATGAAAAAACTAAAATACCAAATAATCAAAACAGACAGGTATTTAAAGCATTCTAAGGTTCTTGTATTGTTCAGGAAGGTAGAGATATTAATTTTAAGTTCAGTATGTACGCATGTTAAAAATCTAAGGGTTAACTACTAAAAAAAGAAATAGAACATTCAACTGAAAATCAGTAGAAGAAAAAAGGACTGTACATATAGCAGAAAGTGAGTAAAATGCATGGTAAAAAAATGAGTATAAATTAAAATGGCAGAAATAAGTCTAAAAGTATCATTAATCATATTAAATATAAAAAGATTAAACATGTCAAAATGCAGGCTATCAGATCTATTTTTTTAATGCAATTAAGTACAGATTACCAAGATACACTTAAAGCAAAATGATCCAAAAGGTATCAGACACGATAAGAATTAAAGCAAAAATCATTACTATGCAGTCATCAAGAAAGAGCCCATAGGATTCACCAAAGGAGAACCCCTTCCCCTAGTGAAACATCCCTCCGCACCATGGACAGATACTTAAGTAGAAGGTCCAAGGACGTAAAATAAGAATATCCTTCTTAAGATCCTCCATTTCCTGTTGGAACTGGATGAATCCGGAAGACATTATACTAAGTGAAATAAGCTAGACACAGAAAGAAAAAAATTGCATGGTCTCACTTATTATGTAGAATCTAAACAGGTCAAATATACAGAAGTAGAAAGGAGAATGGTGGTTACTAGGGGCAGGGAGGTGGGGGAAATGGGGAGATGTGGGTCAAAGGGTACAACGTTGCAATTATGCAGGATGAACAAGTCTAAAGACCTAACATAAAACATAATGATTACAGTTAATAATATTCTATTGAATACTTGAAATTTGCTTAGTGTACACTTCAGGTACTTGCATCTCACACAAAAAAGGTAACTTGTGAGAAAATATGTTCATTACCTTGACTATAGTAATCATTTCATTGTGTCTATGTGTATTGAAACATCACAGTGTATACCTTATATACAATTTTGTTTAAAAAATTGTTAAAAATTAAAAATAAAGAATATTCTTCCCAGGATCTAGTACTCCTCAACTTTCCTTCCCTCCCAGCACTTACACTCTCATCTCCAGTATCTGCCTGCCTGCCTGCTGTCAACCAGATCTAACCTCTTCACGTTACGTTTACACTGTCCATCAAAAGAATCCCCAGACTTCTCATAATCTCCACATAGTTTTACACATCCCCTCCTCTGTCCACATGTGCCACCTCTCTCCAAATTTTGAAACCCTTCCACTGTGCCCTACATTTTCAACCTCTACTCTGAACATTCCCTTCAACTTCTAATTCTAATTGAAACCTGGTTCTCCCTTGAGGTCATACTCCTCTGGCTCACAGCTTTCAAGTGGTGAAAGCTATCTTTCCATACCACTCTTCATACCACTGAACCTGCAAGTGAGGAAAGTGCCCTTGCTCCTCACCGATGATTCCAAATCAGTCTCCTTCTTTCTTCCCTAAAATACCTCTACTTTGAATATCATGTGAAAACTCTACGTGTCAACTGGACTAAAAGACGAGATGCCCAGATACTTGGCTAAACATCATGTCTGGATGTGTGTCTGTGAGAGTGTTTTTTTAATGAGATTAGCATCTGAATCAGCAGACTGAGTAAAGCAGATGGCCCTCCCCAATGTGGGTATCATTCAATCCACTGAGGGCCTGAAGAGAACAAAAAGAGGGAGAATTTGTTCTTGCTTGCGCATGTGTGCATTTGCTCTCTCTCGCTCGCGCTCGCTCGCTCTCGCTCTCTCTCTCTCTCTCTCTCTCCTCTCCTCTCTGTCTTCTCATGAGTCAATCCTTATAATAAATCTCATTCTATATATATTAGATATAGATATAGACGAGAGAGAGTGAGGGAGGGATAGACCTATCCTATTCAACCTTTTTCTCTGGAGAACCCTAACACTGTGATTCTCTACAACACTGCTCTTGTCTTAAGTCTCAGTGATTTCATATAAATGATCTTTCTAACACACCATCTCTCTGAATTCCTTGTCTCCAGTGATCTTGGCCTTCACGCATGCATCCCATGAATGTCTCCATGATCTCAATTTCTGTATCTCACTGTCCGACCACAATCTACTACTTTATAGCTCTGTCTTTCATATACCCAAATTCCAACACCTTTTGAGTCCATCAGGACCTTCAGTTCATTGATTCTACCATCTCTGCACCATCTCTTAGCCACTTCAGGCCCTCCCCTCCTTACTTTGTTCAAATCCCACATATATTATCATAATCACTCCCTTGCATATATTGTCTATTCTTTGATCCTTTCGAGTTTTGTTCTACTATCTTGGTTAACCGCTCTCTGGTTAAATCCACTCCAAACATACACTCCTGCAGCTGAATGTGGCTGGAGGAAAAAACCATACTGACTAATCTCACTTTAAATACATGACCACAAACCTCAAAGGGCCCTTAATGCCACCTGGCTATCATAAAATATTTCCCCACTGCAGCCATTCTCCTACTCTCCTGAACAATTTCACACCTCCTCTCTCCACAAACCTCCATCACCTCCTCCCCACCCTCACTCTCAACTAAGCATTTTGATTAATTTACTGAGAATATTAAAATAATCAGAAGGAAACTTTCACAAACTCCTACTGCCAAATCACTCTACCTACTTGGTGAATGGGTTTGAGATATATTTTGAAGATGACATCAACAAGAATTGGAGATACATCCAATGTAAGGTATTAGGAAGAGAAAGGAACCAAAGATGACTTTTAAGTCTTTATTCAAATATTACTTACTCTACAAGGCCTTCTCTTACCACCTTTCTCCTTCTTGCCCCACCCTTGCCATCACACACACATACACAAGTCACATGCTCACAGAGTATCCCTATCTCCTTTTTTGTTTTTTGTTTTATGATTTTTTTCAATCCCAGTTATCACCAACTGAAATATTAAACATTTTACTCCTTTGCTTAGCATCTGCATTCCCCTGCTAGAATATAAGCTGCACGCAGGCAAGGATTTCTATGCTAACTCAATCCTGTATATCAGACAGATAGTAAGCACCAATAAAACTTTGTTAAAAAAATAGAATGATTCTGGCATAAGCAAATAGATGGATGGTGGTATCATTCAAACAGAAAAAGAATACCTTTATAGTGGGGAGAATCAGTCTCTGTACAAAGGAGCTTATAATTCCGTGACAGAAAGACACTGAAACATAGGATTCTATGATTTGTTAACTCTGATAAAAGCAAAAATTAAAATATTCTATGGTCCCATTTTTATCAAAAATGTATGTGTTTACATATATACCCACACATTTGCATGTACACACAGCACATAAGTATACATTTCCACAACTATACAGAAAAAGTTCTAGAAGGAAAAATACCAAACTGTTAGCCAAAGGGGTAAGAAGAGTACTATGCATAGGGAATGAAATTGAAGAGAGGGTAAAGAGATGTTCGCTTTTCACTTTTATACATGTTTTACATACAATAAGCATGTTACTTTTGTAACTTAAGAAACTTAAGACAGTTTCTTTCTTAAGAAAGAAAGCATTTTCTTCTCAAAAGGAAAAAAAAATTTAACAGAAGATTAATATCCAGAGTGTAAAAACTTCTATAGGACAAAAACCCGATTTAAAAATGGGCAGTGTATTAAAGTATATAGCTGAAACTTATCAGATTTTGTTAACCAATGTCACCGTAAATAAAATAATAAATAAATAAAATAATAAATAAATAAATAATAAAGGTGACTCCATTCAAAAAAAACAATGGGCAGTATATAAAAGACAATTCACAAAGAAATATAATCAATAAACATATAAAACACACTCAACCTCACATTTAATCAGGAAAATAAAAGTGTTTTAATTCATCAGATAACAGTCAATGTTATAAGTGCCTAAGTTCGTTATCCACAGTTACTGGTAGGATTGTAAATTGGTAAAGGTTTTTTTTGAAGTAATTTAGTGAGCAAGAAAGTAAATAATGTTATAATCCAAAGAACAAAATAAATATCCATGAGTCCAAAGTGATGTAAATAAATTATTAAATAAATGGGGGACAAAGTACAAGTTTCCTTGCAGAAATGTCTAATTAATAAACAGAATGAGAGAAATGGAAAATAACCATTAGAATACCACAGTAATAACTGCTGCAGGCAAGATCCACTGATGAATGCTAAAATTAACAGGTGGATCTTTTGACGAGAAACAGCATATTTGCATAGCCTCAAGGTATCTCCCTAAAATATTTATTTATTACTATAGAGGTTTAAACATGTGTCCAAACTCTTTGATACTTCTCCCTCCAGAAGGTGGAACTTAATTCTCCTCCCAATAAGTGTGCGCTAGACTTAGTGACTGGCTTTTAACGAACAGAGTGTAGAAAGAGAAAAGCAGAAATTTTACAGTAAGGAAACCTGGCAGGCACCACCTCGAGCAAGTCATCTCGGTTAACATGGCCAGTAATAAGACATATTGATATCTACCCTCTGATATGATGCAGTGAGAAGGGCACATGATCACTGTGGTCTTCTTCCCCAAAATCCATGACCTCTGTTTGGTCATGAGAAAACATCAAACAAATCTGTATTTAGGGATATTCTACAATGCCAGACCAGTACCCTTTGAAAGTGTCAAGGTAGTGAAAAAGACAAGGAAAAACTGAGAAACTGTCACAAACTGGGGGACAATAAAGGGACATGATGGCTTTCTGCAATGTGGCATTCTGAATTGGATCCTACAAATTTTTAGGACATTGGTGAAAAAACTGGGGAAATCCAAATAAAGTCTATAGTTTAATACTATCATACCAATGTTAACTTCTTAGTTTTGATAACATGTACTATGGTTACAAATTATGTTAACATTAGGGGAAGCTGGGAGAAGAGTATATGGGAACTCTTTGTACTATCTTTACCCTTCTGCATATCTAAAATTATTTCAAAATAAAGGTTTTTTTAAAAAAGCAATCTGGCAGTATTCGACAAAATTTTTAGAAGAATATATGTTTTCACCCAGCAATTCACTTCCAGCAACCTAGAGAAACACTCACATATATCCAACAAGAATATAAAAAAAGTGTTCATTAAAGCATTGATCAGGAAAAACAGTGTTTGAATTAATCAAATAATAGCCAATGTTGCAAGTGTGTAGGTTTATTATCCACAATTAGTAGTAGGAATGTACATTGGTAAAGGTTTTTTTTGAAGTAATTTAATGAGCAAGAAAGTAAATAATGGATGTGTGTATGTATCCATTAACTGGGAAATGGTTAAATAAAATGGTATATGCATATTATGGAATAAATACCATGCAGAGGTTAAAATAAAATGGATCTGTACATACCTGATGTGAAAAAAAAAAAATCACCAATACATATTAAGTTACAGAATATATAAAAATTATAAAAATAACCATACAAAAAAATGTTTTATATAAATATGTAAATGTAACTGGAACAATCTTAAAAGGGCTTATAACAGGATTACCTCTGGAGAGAGGAATGTTATTGAGGAGAGTTATTATATGAGAAGGACAAATGTTAAAGATCAAGGACCTTTCACTTTTCACTCTATGTATTTCCATAATGTGTGAATTTTTTTCAATATTTAAAAATTACTATGCAATAAAAAAAAGAGAAAAATAAGCAATTCATATACTATAAAAAGTCTCATATCAGCAGAGAATAACTGTGGAAAGATACAGAAGAGAAAGTACTATCAGTGATTGCCTTTGGGAAGAACTGAGGAAATTGTTTTCACCATTTACTACTGTACTGTTTAACTCTGTTTACCATGAGCATGCACTGCTCTAAAAAAATTAATGTGCATTTTTAAAAGTACATTAAAATAAGTACTATTATGAAAGTATGTAACAGATTTAAAGCCCAAAAGGAGTGTTTGGTCTGCCTGAGAGACTTCAGGAAGGCGAGTCACCAATAGACTTAGAAGACATTCTAGGCAAAGTTTAGGGAATGGGCAAAGGTATAGAGGCATCACAAAAGACAGGAGAGTTCAGAGCTGAGGTAAATAAAAGAAAGCTTGAGAGCACGGTGGGGGGATTCAGGAAGGATATGAATAATCACTAGTTCCTGAAAGCATACACTTCTCCCACTTTGCTGCCTTTTCCAAGAAAATAACCAAATTTAGACTTCATATAGTTTTCTGTCATTCTGCTCTAAAGCTACTGCCCCACTCCAAATCATGAAATAATGAAGAGTATGTCTACCTATAGATCTAACAAAATATACTCATCAGTTCAAAATGGTATAATCCTGACTACACGGTAAAATTCTAACTTAGTAATTACTTTGATCTTTTATTCTCATCTACCTTCTTTTGAATAGCCCATATAACCAAGTTGTAATAAGCATAAAAACATGACAATACATCAACTGCATACCAGTAAACATAAAAAGTAGGCTTCTCTGACCCAGTTTTCAAAAATTTTGGATTGTGTTATTTATAACGTATGTCTCTTAACAGAGTAGAATAAAGATGATCTAAATCTCAGCTATAACTAGATGGCACTACAGCAGGTCCTCAAATAATGTCCTTTCTTTCAACACCATTTTGTTATAATGTTGATGAGATGCCATAGGAACTTAACTCTTGTTTATATCAATTAGCCTACGTTAAAACTGATTTTGTTATACATTGTTTCACTTAACATCACAGAACCTATCAACAACATTAAGTAAGGACTTACTATACTACTTCTGCCAAAGATAAACTGAATTTTGCTTATGTGTTTCTAATTTCTTGATTTGGGGGCATCGATTAAAAGCAAAGTTATCAACACAGAGTCAAAATTTTACTCACAACAAATGATAGGTTTTGTTGCCTCTCCATTCCTATTTGGAAAAGCTAGGCCATTTTTTCAGCCTTCCAATTCAGACCACATGTAGCAAAAATAATTCTAACTATATTATTAGTTAATAATTATTGAGTGCAACGCTATGTGCACTCACTGAGCTAAATGTTCTATAACCATTAAAATTCAATGGTCATAACTCAACAAAAAGACAATCTAATTAAAAAATGGGCAAAGAACTTAAATAAACATTTCTCCAAAGAAGATATACAAATGACCAACAAATACATGAAAAGATGCTCAACATCACTAGTTACTAAGAAAATGAAAATTAAATTCACAATAAGATACCACCTGACATCTACTAAAATGGCTAAATTAAAAAAAAAGTGTTGTTTATATGCTGGCTAGGTGGAGGGCCAGAGGGTGGAGTAATTGGGGGGATCGTTTTATGAACTATATAGATGTCTGTCTAACCAATGTACTGTATACTTGAAAGATATTACAATATGGGAATATTATAAATACACTATCAGTCTACGGCCATGCTACCCTGAACAAGCCTGATCCTGTCTGATCTCGGAAGCTAAGCAGGGTTGGGCCTGGTTAATACCTGGATGGGAGACCACCTAGGAAGACCAGGTGCTGCAGGCATAAAAAAAAATAATAATAATAAAAAAATAAGGATTATAAGCTGACGAGGTCCTTGCAATCTATAAGGTCAATCAAGGATTGCCTTGCCCTTAAAAAATAATAATAATAACCATAAAAATGTGTGTGTATGTGTGTATACACACACATACATATACTATCTGTATTAGCCTGATAATAACTAACACCATTTGATACTTGAAATCCACATTTCAAGGATCAAAAAGTTCAA
This sequence comes from Eidolon dupreanum, assembly GCA_028627145.1. Taxonomy (NCBI): domain Eukaryota; kingdom Metazoa; phylum Chordata; class Mammalia; order Chiroptera; family Pteropodidae; genus Eidolon; species Eidolon dupreanum. The sequence continues at coordinate 41,682,264 of CM053503.1, read as the reverse complement.
GCTGACAAGAAGTTTAATGATATACTTGGGGCTATTTCACAATGTGTAGAGTGTGAAAGGGTGACGTGTTCTCAGTGTTACTGCCCAATCAAAAATGTAATCATGTAAAAATTGAATTCTACTCAATCTTACTTAAATATTAAGGTTTCAGGTAACAAGCAATCAGGATGAAGGCACTAAATAGTGCCTTTTTCAGGAGCTTTTTCTACTTCATCAAATTAGATGCCCAAACACAAATTTTGTCCTCATTGTTGCTGCACTCCCAAATTACATGACATCACATAATAATACCTTGTAGTCTAACTTATAGGATCAACATAACATTATGGGCAGATGGACCAAGGACAAATGTCAAATATCAACTTGTAAAAGACCAACATTAAATACAGCCTTTGGATAGCGACAGAAGCGAAGATTAACTAAACCTTGTTTAAAGACTGTCCACTTAACAAGGAATTAGGTCACCATCTCAAGAAACCTAGTAAGTAATGACTAGCAAGCCATAACAAAACATCAAGTTTATGTCTAAACTCAATGGTTAATTTAATCTGGGGTGGTTCTGTACCACCTACCACTCAGGCACACTACTTTAGCTTCTTGTCATTCCATGTTAGTCACAGACAAGTTTCACTGTTTTCATCGAATGTGAGGGAGCTTCTTATGATGAGACCCTTGTATTGAGGACTTGTGCAGGATATGCAGGTAAGCTATAAAGGCAATTTACTGTAAAGATGTAAGAGGATAACCAAACAAAGTTAGCAGAAGAGTCACTTCCACCACATGCTAATGCACATTTTGAATCAATGTAACAGTAGAAGATAACCAGGATGAGCAAGTAGTGAATTGACCACACCGGCATGTAAGCAGAGACCAAGCGGATATTTAAAGTATTGCTCTACTACTGGCAGTAGGCTTAAAACAATAGCAAATAATTTACTACTAGACAGACCACATGAACTTAAGAGAGGAAAGACTGCAAGTTTTACAAAGGAGTCTTCAGTCCTATACAGGTCAATAGGAAGTAACACCAATGGCAGCATCTTCAAGTACAAAAGACATCTTCACTTATTGATCATGACTCATCTACAATCACATAATGGCCTCATCACATACCTCCCTCTTCTCAGTCCCAATACCCTTTAACCAATTCTAAAAAAGAAAACACACAAACAAACACACACCTTCCACTAGAAATCATGTCATTTTGCTAATTAAGTAATGTAAAAATCCTCCTTACCAGCAATCTAAGGTTATTATTTAGGGCTTGAACTAGTGAGAATTCCCAGGTAACCCTTAAATACAAATTAGTCATAGAACAATGACTGCAGAAGTTGCCTTTAAGCTAATGGCTATAGCCTCAGACCCCACACTGCAGAATGTTTTAAGGGCCTGGCACTGCTGCAGAATCTGTGTAGACTATGATACATATTTCAGGAACCCACCGCTACAGGCCACCATGGTAGATTTGAACATGGAAATTAAATGCTGGCTTCTGGCTAATCCTTAATACCCAGTATCCTAAGAAAAGGTGTTTACAAACTTTAAAGCTTTATAAATATTTCAGAACCAACAGACCATCTCCAAGGTAACTGTGGGCTCGCCAGGTCTCTTATGAGGCTCCCAGAAATGGCACATGAGCCTGAAGTCCCTTTATAACCTAATAATCTCAAGAAGCAAGATGCAGGGATAATTAACCTCCTTGTGACATTTAGAAAAAAATGAAATGGAAGATCAGACCCATCCTAAGACACAGTTCACTGTCAGTCTACAGCTATTTTAACCTATAATATTTGGTACTATATGACAACTCTCTCACATATGAAGAGAGGGAAAGAAAATGGAGTCAAACAAATGACTTCAGTCAATTTTACTTCCTGTATTATAGCTACCTTCTTGAAATATTTAAAGCATATAGCAGGCACTCAAACTTTTTTTAACGAATGAAGAAGTGATACCAAAAGTAAGCAGTAACCAGTAGCGTAAAACACTGTTAAATGAAAAAAGTACCCTGAATTTCAATCAAAGGCAGCAAAGTAAACTGAAAATACTCTACATTATTGACACAATCTTCAAATACACATACAGATAATGTTCTTAAGATGATTACTCACATTTACAGGTGTGACTAGAAAGATCTGCATATAACAAATGGTTCCTTCCATATTGGATATATTTCACACTTTAGAATAGAAACTCCCATTTTCATCACCTGAAATGTCTAAAAGATTTTCAAAAGTACTTTTATTGCTAAGTTGAAATGTATTTTAATGTGCTTTCCAGATGTCATGATACATAAATGTAAGTAGGCAGAAGCCAAGAGAGAGCCATGAAAACTGGGTAAATCATTCCTTTTGAATCATTTCCAGTACAAGTGTCCTGCAAACAGCACAGAAAAAGTCAGTAGAAGAAACATCATCCCTCAAACATAAGGCCAAGTGCTACCTTCAGGTGAACACATAATAAAACCACCATTTACAAGTAACCAAGCTTCCTCAAAAATTTTAACATGGATCCAGAAATCCCACTTCTGGGTATACACCCAAAAGAACTGAAAGCAAGGACTCAATCAGATATTTATACACCAATGTTCACAGCAGAATTATTTGCAATAGCCAAAAGATAGAAGCAACCCAAGTGTCCATTGACAGATGAATGGATCAACAAAGTGTGGTATACACACATACAATGGAATATTATTCAGTACTAAAAAGGAATGAAATCCTGACACAGGCTAAAACATTGGTAAACCTTGAAGACATTGTGTTAAATGAAATGAGCTAAACAGAATGGACAAATACTATGATTCCAAATTTATATGAGGTACCTAGAGTAGTCACCTTCATAAAGACAGATCAAGATAGAAGTAGAATGGTGGCTGCCAGGGGCTGAGGGAAGAAAGGAATGTAGAGTTATTGTTTAACAGGTGCAAAATTTAGGTTTAGAAAAGTAAAAATGTTCTGAAGATAGATGGTGGTGACGGTTACACAGCAATGTGAATTACTTAATGCCACTGGACTGTACACTTAAAAATGGTTTAAATGCTAAGTTTTATATTATGTATATTTTCCAATATTTTTTTAAAAGTAACCAAGCAAGAACAATAGTCAAACTTTTATGGCAAAAACACACAAAGAGAAGTGGTAAGAGCGTTTAACAGGCATGCTTCACTGTCAACCTCCAGAGCCTAGATTACTTACCTGGAAGTCAAGACTTGAGAAGAGAAGAGGGATGGACATGCCATTTTCATGTTGCTACAGATACATATCAAGCAACTGAAGAAGTTGAATTATATTCTACAAGAGGTCATTCGCTAAATAATGAATGGGCTCTCCTTTCCAACAACTAAATCAGGAAAAAAAAAAGCAAACAAGCTTTTCCTTCCAGTCTTCAATGGAAGTAGCAAGACTGAAAAAAACACTTTTACTTCTAACAAAGAAACACAGTGGATCCTAATGAGTGACTTTTAAGTTCCCAACTTTAATATGGTGGCTCTATAGTCAGAAACTGCAAGCTGCAATTAAAAGTAAAAAAATAATAATAGTATATACAAACTTCCTTCATTGCCATTATTAAGTGACTTTGTACAAGTTAATCTTTCTGAGCCTCATCTGAAAAATGGGGATAATGCTTACAACTACCTTTTAAGGGTTGCTTGAAGATCTTAAAAGGTAATATATATAGAACATACAGAGTTCAGTGCCTGAAATATATAAATATTGAAGAAATAAAAATTCCCTCCCCTCCTGCCATTCACTAGTATCTGTAGCCCTTTGCTATTCCTGGATCAGCCTCCAAGGACTTGTGCTGATGTTTTGGCCATGACTCCTCCCTTGGGCCCCAGCTGTTTCTCTCAGTTCTAGCTGTTTCACTCCGGTTTCTAAGACAATCTTGTCTATATTTAGATATAATGTCAGTACCAACTGTGGATTCAACAGGTGCTTGGAGGACACTTGAACACTCAGCAGTTTTCAATTGTTCTCCACAGTGGATTGGTTTTGGCCTCACAACTGGCTGTCTTGACTTCTACAAGGAGGAGTGCCTCATACCCAACAGTACTTCAGCGTACACTAGACTACAGAGAAAATCAAGTGTACTCACAGGACAAACCCTTAGCAAGATGTTTTAGCCCTATTATCAGGAACCCAGAAGATCTGATATCATAGCAGTAAACATTCAATAAACTCTACAGATGTAGCCCAATCTTCATCTAAATCACTATTATCATAGCAGACTCAAGTTTCGACCAATTCGTGCTGCTTGTACTACAACCAAGATTGGAGGAGTGAAAAAGCAGGAAGGACCACCAGGCAATGAGGTTTTAATGGCATCCAAGAGCTGGGTGAGAATTCAGCTTTATTTACTAACTCTGTGACCTCAGTATTTTATTTCACCTCTTAATTTATAAAGTAGAAAAGAACTGTGAGGATTAAATTAAATGAAATAATGCATACAAAACAATCTCAGCACCTTGCCTGGACCACTGGAAAAGGTCAAGAAAGAGCCACGTTAACACTGAGGACTCTGCACTCATTTCTTGCTTTGTTCGGTTTTTATAACACCTAAATGACAATTCAGACGATTATTTTTAAACCTTTATATAGTGGCCTAATGCTACTGTCTGAGACCTGGATGAAAAATATAAACTGATGAATTCCAAGAAATCTTAGATGAGTCAGCAAAACTTAATGTCCAACAAATAAAAAGCTTAATTAACATGGACTATTTATGAACACATAATGGTAACTACAATTTCAAAATCAGCAATCTTCTATCTAATACCATGCAAAATTTAGTCTGGAAATCCAAGCATCAAGGCTATGCAAAGATCATGCCAGAAATACTTTCCCTCAATATTTTCAAATCGTTTTAATTCAAACTGAAAGGTATAAGGTAGCCTGGTAATTTGAAATTAGCATCGAGAATTTCTTGGGGCAGCTCCCAAACTCTCTCCCACAAGCATAAAACCAGTAGCAGATGGTACATGAACATTTCTCAGTGAGAAACTGCAATTCTAACAAAGTACAGATAACTTCGATTTTATTTAGGCTATTTATCACCTTTTGGTCTAAATGAAAACAAACTCTTGATTTTCCCCAAATACCCTGAACTCTGTATTATCACTGACCTGAGTCAAAGGAAGATGCCTATTTTTGGTGATCTGTCCTCTCCTGCTTCATTAACCACAGGTAAATTATGTATAGTAACCTGAAGAAAGGAAAAATAGATATTACAGGCATGCTTTATCAATGAAACAGGACTCTAAGTGATAATCAAATTATTTTAAAAAAGCATCTTGTACTTCTTAGCGGAGGGTCAAGCCTGAGAAAGATCCACCTTCTAAAAGAACCCAGTCATCCTGGATGAATTAGAAAGATGCCACTTTAGTCCAACTACCCCACCTATACTCTAAACTGGATCTACCCTTCTGTTTTAATTCAAGCCCACCAACGTCTATTTTATTTCTCTGCCGCTTTGCCTTATTTTCCGTCCCCCCCCCATTCCAAGAATGCCCTTTTCTTATTTTCAAATCCCACTTTGTCCCAAATCTTAAAGACCTCGGGCACCCACGCAGATGACCTTACGCATCCTCACTGCATTCCCAATTAATTATACTTCTCATCCCAAACGATCCATCTTTCATTCTTTTCCATCTCTCGTTGTTTCTTAAAATCTAATACCCCAGACACGGTCACACCAGAGTCCCCCCACACTCCATTGTTTTCCCGGCCTATGCCTCTGGAAACACTCCAACTCGTACCCGTGTGCTTCGGCCCGCCCCACTGACCCTGGAAACCTTTCATCAGTTGGGCATCCCATGTCATAAGGGGCTCACATTCCCTTCTCCGCACCCCAACCCCCAACAGCTACCCCTTCCCCCCCAGTGCCCTCCTCCTTCAAGCTCGTTCTGTGCATCTCTGTGCCCCCTTTATCCCCCTCAACCCCTCAACACAGCACCCTCAGCCTCACCTACGTCAGTCTCCCACAGTCGCCGCGTCCCCCCCAGTTCCGGGCTCTGCGTCCCGGACGCTCCCGGGTCTAAGAGGAAAGGAGATCCGCCACCCCCTTCCCGTCTTCTACAGCCGCCGCCGTCGCCGCCGCGCTCCTCCCCCAGCTCTCCCAGAGCCGGACGCCGCCCCGCCCCCACCGCCCCTTACGCCGCTTCCCTTCTCCGCCGGCCCGCGGGCTGGGAATCGCAGCCGCGGCTGGGGCCGGAGCGCCAGCGGATCCACACAGACCTCGCCGCGGCTCGAGCTGTTCGCCCCGCCCCGGAGCCCGCCCGGGCGCGTGCGCGTCAGCCAGCCAGCGCACAGGGCGCGTGCTCGCGCCGGCACGAACCCAGCGCGCCGAGCTCGAGGCCGTTGCAGCCAACCCGCGCGCGAGCGAGGCCTGGGCGCTAGGCAGCCCCTGCACGCCGGGGCTCTGAGAGTGCAGAGGCGCAGGGCGGGAGGAGATCTCGGGTGGGTCGGGTTACCGCTCCTCTCCTGACTGGCTTCCTCGCGCCTCGCGGCGCCTACCGGGTCGCGCGCTTGAGTTGAGGGAGCTCGGGCGTCGCCCGGGATTAGAATAACGAGAGGGAAGGGGTTGGAGAAGTGAATCGGGTACAAACTAGTTGGAAGTGGGGACGGGTGGGACGCGAACTCGCGTCCACGTGCGGAACGGCCAGTGCCCAGAGAAAGCGGGCAGCGTGAGGTGGATAGCGCGCGCTACGAGTGCAGGGCTCGAGCTGGAACTGCCGGAAAGAGCCGAAACTCCCCCGGAGGTGACCGAAAGCGGGCGCCCAGAGGGGAACCGCACAAGGGATTTCTTTCCAGGTCCTGGCCGGGACACGGTCTTTCAGGCTGCTCTCCCTTTCGCCATTCACGTCTCCGCCCCGAGAAATTAAAACCACTTTTCCCTTCTTCCCGACCCAAGTTTTACTCGAAAAGACCATTTCAGAGCTACCGGCCGCGGGAAACGCGGTGACATCCGGATTTGGCGGCCGTTCAACATCCTTGGAGGCCGTAGAGGCCGGTGGGGGTGGAGGGAGGCGCCACAGGGGCCTGGCTCTGGATAACCTCGCGAGCGAATTGAGAGTTCTCTTCCTCCCTGCACACTGTCCCAGTCCGTCGCTGAGTCGTTTCTGATCTGCTCAGCTCTGGCTGTGGTCAGTCACACCGTTGAATCTTCCTATTAAGTACTCCTCTGTGGTCAGATTCCCAACCTCCCTGGGACCAGAACCATCTCTAATATTTGTGCACCCTTCTAGCCAGTGTCCTGCATGTGTAAAGCACTCACCCCACTGTCAACCTGTTAGTCGTTTGTTAGGAGCGGCCACAAGCTGGGAATTTAGACAATCAGCATTAAAAGATTAATCTATCCTCATGTTCTTTTGAGGCCAAAGCATAAGGGACTCTGGACAAACAGTATAGCCACAGGCACAATGTAGTTTTAGTTTCCACACGTTTGTTATTGCAGAGGTAATACACATAACGGAGTCACACAGTAAACGTCTATGAAGTCATCTGGTCCTTTGGTTTTTTAATTTTGCATGGGGTGGGGTTGAGGACTCAAAAATCCGGAGCCCACTGACTCTTGGTTAATAATGCCTTATCTAATCCAACCATTTACAGATCTACAGAAACAGAAGAGTAGGTCATTCAGGAGCAGAGCACTATACTACCTTGCTTACTATTGAGTTTTCTTTCAAAGATTCAAATGAAAGCAGGCCATCCAAATATCTGGTGTATTTTCATTCACTAAATTGACATAAGCACTCAATGAGAGGTAGGCATTGTTCTAGGCATTGAGTCACTTACAAAGAAGAATAAAAATCATTATCCCCAAGGAGAATACCCAATTGTAAAGGAGGATATAAGCTATTAAATAATTAACTATAATAACATGATAAGTGCTGAAACAGGCAGAAAGTGGAATGAGTGACTCTTTCACAATTCCCCCTCCTTCCCATACAGAGTGGGAACAGGATGGTATGACCTTGGTTAATAGGAAATTTCATACTCAAAAATGGGACCTGAGTCAATAGGATCCAAGATCTTGTTCCATAATGACTGATTTCACCTACCAAAAGTCACTCCGGAAACACCTTTATTATAGGGCCTGTTGTTGCTGCAAAACCAATGTTTCTTTGGGAGGAAAATAAAGTTCCCACTCTTGGAAATCTTATGGTCTATCTAGGTAAGTCATGAGAACCCTAGACAAATGGGAGAGAGTTTGTATATGTGGATATCCCACTCAGAAAGAAGAGAGGTGGATTAAGGAGTACGTCAATGCCTAATCTAGGAGAGCTGTAAAGCATCATTGGAAATTAATGAGATGAAGAATATCATATTTAACAGATCTCCTCTAAGGGAGAGTTCTGAGTGTGCTAAAGAGAAACATTTTGCTCAGACTCTGGGATGGCAGTACAGACAGGCTCCCCACAAAAATTTTACTCAAAAAATAACCCTACAAGGAGGATAGATCACAGAGCATGTCTCTTCCTGAGTGGGATTTGCAAGTACCCCTACTGCATGGCCCATCTTTGCCCTTTCTCCTCACAGTGCTCAACCTCTCTAAAAGGATACTGAACAAATTTTTCACTTTTGGACCTGGGTTACAAAGATTAATTACAGTTCATTATACTACCTATACGATTTTCATTTAGCATGCTATAATTCACAATAAAACAAAGTGATCATTGCCTGCTTTGAAATAATTGCAAATTGTTTCATGTTTGTCTATAAATTATATTGGAGGAAAAGAAATCCTGTAATAAATTCAACATATGATACTTGTGACCTATTCTGAAGAAAACAAACAAAAAACCCCACCAAATTTCTGAAATGATTACAGTAATTGCTAAGGATTACAAAAGAAGATAATTTTGAAATACCATCCATATTTTCCAGTTCAGCCTTAAGAGAATTAATTTGTCCCAGGTTATCTAAAGATCCATTGGCAAAACTAGAACTAAAAATAAATCATGACATAAACTTCACCTTGGCAGATACATTCTGCAGATACTAACCTGACCTAACTTGATGTTTCAAATAGATCCTAGAAATGAGAACTTTTCTCGAATTTTTGTTTTAAGTTGATATTTTGTATTTGAAGTGATTGCCAGATTACATGTTTTTATTAGGAAGAAAAAGAGGCCAGAGTTAAACTACTGTCTGAGAGATATAAAAATTTTACTCATTAATTTGGAGACTTGATAATCAATGACTATAAGTGAGGGACATGATTTTTTAAAAAAGTCTCTGCTCACTAAAGCTGAAGCTTATAAGCCACAAAAGGCTAGCAAAGAACATCTCATAGATATACTTTTCCTTTGCTTGGACTACCTCTAATACCTAAGAATATTCATGTTAGCAGTCCAAAATGTATGTCTCAAAAAAATTAGTTTCACGGGATGCTATATAGATATTATCTGAAAAAAAACTATTCCTGGTTCAAATAAGTTTGGGAAACACTGGATAAAATCAAGTTAAACTGGTTGCTTTACTTCTCCTAGTATTTAATATGGTAATCTGCTTTGCTAATATTAAAGAGAATGCACTATATAGTAGGCAGCTTTCCCCCATCCCCAAGGAAAATTTTTTCTCCCAAGAGACTTCTGTACCAGATTAATACTTCTTTGAAGATCCATTCTATAAAGTTCTATTAAAGAGTTTTGATTAGGTTGACATTTTACAAATAACAAAGCTGAGGTCCAAAGACATAGGTAAGATACCCAAATTCAGTTGTGTCAGATGTTTAGATCTGGAAAAGGCCTTAAATTATCAATGGTTGTGATGTAAATTGTGACATCACAAAATTAGTGGCAATGTCAAAACCAAAACTCAGATTTTAAATAGTTAGTTTCATTAAAAACTTGAATCTGATCTTTAGTTAACTTGTTTCTATGTGTAAGATATATAATTATTACTGCTCTAAGTTCATTCATGAAATTTCAGCATGTTCTTTCACTTATACAGTCTGTCACTATCTTTCAAAAATTGATAACACCTACTCTCTGTAAATGTTTTATGGCTTATAAAGCACTCTCAACACATTGTCTCATTTGATTGTCTCAATATCCCTGTGATGCAGGTATCATTATCCTCACATAGCAAATGTGGAAACTGGGGTTCTAAATTATTAAGTAGCAAATTAACACATTTAGTAATGCAAGCAATGTTCTATTGCTTGCATTGGGAGAAGACAGTCCCTACCTTCAAGGCATTTTGGCATAGTTAAGGGGGTAAGACTTACAAACATGTGACAGAATGATTAAATGGCAACATGTAAGAAAATGCTAGATAGAATGGTACAAACTAGAGAAGAACGCTGAAGGAATCCAAGGGAGAAAGGTTATTGGATATGGAATTAATCAAGAAGGCATCATTTAGGAATAAACCTTAAGCTAGATCGTAAAAGAAGTATAAAGATTTCAATTAGCAGAAAGGAAAAAGAATTATAGGGAAGAAGAGTGACATCAGCAAAGGCATTAACATTAGAACAAGAAACGCATTGAAGAGAATCAGAGTTTGAAATGAGATAGGTCTGAAAGGATCAGTCTCAGCTGTGCAAAAAAAGTCAACTGCTATGAGGAAATGAGTTCCCAGTCAATGAATATAAAACAATATGGCACCACTTGCCTGATTGGAGTAGTTAATTGCTTTCCAACCCAAATTATACAAAAAGCAGTAAATCTAACTCCAAAAGTTAAAAGAAGAAGCAAAAGAAGCCAAGTCCAAACTAGTGATTACGGATATGGAAGAAGAGGTTGGGGAGTAACATGAGCCTCACTGGACCTCAGATCTGTGACTGGGAAACATGAATAAAATATATTTATATTCCCCCTATATTCTTCTCATTTCTTTCTTCATACTAATTCATCTAAAAGGTGCCAGACCTATTGATGCTAGGGCAAAATGCCCTTTGGTACTTGCAAAGACAGGTTCACATGCTAACTCAGTCACTGTCCAGTGGAGGATGTTCCTCTTTTCCCCACAACCTTTCTCAGCCCAGAAATGGGACTAAAGTCTGGCCCAGAATGGTTTAAAATGATTCCCTTCTAACTGTCCCATACAAGGCACTGCTTGTTCTATTAAAACTTGTCAGTGAGGTTTAAATCCAGAAAATTCAAAATCTGGCTTAAAGTTACAATAATTTGCAAATAAGCATATGGACTATGAAAGGGTAGATGAGAGGTGGGAAGGAAGAAGAGACTTGGGAGGAAAAGGAAAATGAAAAGAGCAACAAACTATTGAAATGAAACCTCATTTAGCTGGAACCCTACATAATTTTCTGCTTTTATTGTTCAAAACCCACCTTAGCAAAACAAACAAACAAAACCAGCTATCTAAACAAGTTTCAATCCCTTGCAATAAGTAAGAGAAAGAGACGGCAAAGAATGAAGAGAAACAAACAAACAAACAAAAAAACAGCTCCTCAGGCTGTGAATTTCAAAAGCCAAAGCAGTGGCATGAAATATGTGTTCAAGCAAAGCTCTAACATGAAAAAATACACTGCCTCAGAGTCCCCTAGGAGATCAAATGACAACTAGAAAACGTGCTTCAGTCAGAGCTTGCCCTCAATAACATCCCAATTCAACTTTACAGTTGCTGTCTCTATCCCCACAAAGGGGGAGGACTGAACTCTGGTAATGAACCTGCTATGGAGATGCCACTACTGGATCCTTAAAAAAGAAAAAAGAAAAGAAAGAGAAGAGAAGAGAAGAGAAGAGAAGAGAAGAGAAGAGAAGAGAAGAGAAGAGAGGAGAGGAGAGGAGAGGAGAGGAGAGGAGAGGAGAGGAGAGGAGAGGAGAGGAGAGGAGAGGAGAGGAGAGGAGAGAAGAGAAGAGAAAAGAAAAAAAATCGAATGGGCTTATTTTACCCTTGTGACAGCCTTAAGGCGCCATCTGCAGTTCTTAGCTAAGACTGCAATAAGTTAGGGCCACCCACTGTCAAGAGAAAAGAAAACAAAGAAATGTTAAATTCAAGTCGGGGAGTCCTCAAAAGCCCCTGGGTCAGAGTAAATGCAAACATAGCTTTAAGACACAATGCCTAGGAAAAGATCTAAGGGCCTTATTGGCTATAAGTTCAATGAGCAACCAAAAAAAGCTAATAAATTCTTAGGCTGCTTGATTTAAAGGACGATATATTGTCTAGACCTTGAGAACTTAATAACCCCATAGTACCCTGTTCTGTCTGAACACATCTGAGAATTGCATTTAGTTCTGAGTACCACAATTTAAGAGCAATATTGACAAGAGCCATAAAAATGTTCATACCTTTTGACCCAGTAATCCCACCCATGAGAATTTATTCTGGAATAATTCAAGAGAATAGATGAATTAGAAACATGAAGATATTGATGCAGCATTCTTTATAACAACAAAAATATATATTAATAACCTAAATGTCTCACAAACAAGGGGGAAACATACAGTATTAAAATATAAATGATGTGACATTTGAAAAAAAATTTGATAATGCATGCTACAAATGGATGAATCTTGAAAACATTATGACTGGAAGAAGACATTGTATGATTTCATTTACATAAAATGTCCAGGATAGGCAAATCTTCAGAGACAGAAAGTAGATTAGTAGTTGCTGGGAGTTGGGGAGAGGAGAAAATGGAGAGTGATTGTTACTGGGTGTGGGGTTTCTTTTTGGGTTGGTAAAAATGGTCTGAAATTAGATAGTGTTGATGTTTGCACAACCTTATGAATATACTAAAACCCACAAAATAGTATACTTTAAAAAGGTGAGTTTTATGGCATGTGAATTACACCTCAATAAAATACATATATATGAAGATTTCATAGTAATATATATAAATGCTCATGATTCCAAGGGGAGAAAAACAGTATAAAATTATATCCTTGATCTGATTCAATCATGTAAAATTACTTATGTAAATTCATGAATGAGGACTAGAAAAGGACATGAATAAATGAAAACAGTTTGATATAAGTTAATTTTTTTATTGCGGTGGGGGGAGGAATAGTGGCATTATGTTGTTCTTTGAGTATTGAAATATTTTTCTTCCCAAGACAGTGTCCGCAAGAGGGCAGACAAAAGATGACAAATCAAACCATTTAACACAAGCAGGGGCTGAAAAGAACCCAGAATCCGGTGTTGAAAGCAATATTAGAGGTCGTTTGAGTCCAATTTTCTCATACTGCAAGAAAAAAACTGAGGCCTGGAGTGATGAAGTGGCTCATACCAAGTCTGCCAACTTGTCATGCAAGAGGCAGAAGTAGAAGAACACTAACCTCCTCACTTCTCCATCCATGCTTTCTACCAAATTACAGTGCTTCCTAAAACAAGGCAATGTTTAATCTAGAAAAGGGAAGGTTTAGTGGGATACGAGATGAAGGGTGGGTCCTCATCAAGAAAGGGTTTTTGTTTTTTGTAGTAAAAGATGGCAAATCTAGAAAGAAATTACAGAGAAACTAATTTTAATCCAATAAAAGAACTTTCTAAGAATTAAGGGTATCCAAAAGGTGGGACAAGAAGGGAATTTTTTATTCAAGCAAAAGCCAAAATGGTTCCCTCTGAAGCAAGCTATTCTCAAGATTCTACACTGAATATGTACTTGGGATAAAAGCCTTCTCAGTTCCCTTCCAACTCTTTTAAAAGATCAATAAATTTCTTATTTGTGGCTGTGGGAGAATATGAAATCATTGGATTTCATTAAATCAACTCAGGTAGAGAATAAGGAAGACTTCTTGCTTGCTCATATCTTATTTTTTTTTTTTTAAATTACTTTAGTAAATTTCTTTTAACTGATTTTCAGTATGTCAAATCTTTTGGGAAGCATATCCCCAGAAAAAAAAATCTCTCAGTGATTATGTCCCAGGGTTGGAAGCAATATAGTATTTCCTTCCAGAAGTTCTAAATTCACATAATTTTGTACCATTTCTTCCTTTAAAAATAAAAATGACTGTCTGCAACAACATTGATGGACCTTGAGGGCATTATGCTACGTGAAATAAGTCAGACAGAGAAATACAAATACCATGTGATCTCACTTATATGTGGAATCTAAAAACAAAAATAAAAAGCTCATACAGAGAATAGATTGGTGGTTGCCAGAGGTAGGGGAAAGGTAGATGGGCAAAATGGGTGAAGGTGGACAAATGTATAAACTTCCAGCTATAAAATAAATAAGCCATGGGGTTGTAATGTCATAGGGGTATGACAACTATAATAATACTGTATTACACATTTGAAAGTTGCTAAGACAGTAAATCTTAAAAGTTCTCAATCACAAGAAAAAAATTTATAACTATATATGGCAATGGATGTTAACTAGATTTATTGTAGTGATCATTTCACAATATATACAATATATTGAATCATTGTTGTACACTTGAAATCAATACAATATACAATAATTATACCTCAATTTGTAAAAATGAAAATAGAAATAAAATATCATGGCTGACAACACAAATTTATGTCAGAATTTAAACCCCAGTTTAGCCACTTAAAAGTTATTAGGTAAATTACTTAATCTCCCTATGACTGACTACTACTAATCTGTATAGTAAAAATAATAATAGCCTTCCCTTAGTTGCCTAGAATCTAGAAATAGTTCAATAAAAGGTTATTGTTATCCTTTTAAAAAAGGCTGAGCTATACCATAGGCTATTAGATATATGAACAGATGCCCTCTGGGGTGGATGGGTGGTTTAATCCTGGCAAGGACACAATTTCAGTACCTGCTCATATGCCAGGAGAAGAAGGAAGATGAAATCCAAACATGGTTTAATCAGTCTTTCCTACAAAGAGGTAATAAGCATTCTTTAACCTTGTTCTCACTTCTCACCTAGTGTCCTAGCCCCTATCCACAAAACTCTTTCCTGTGGAAAGCTTAATACCAATGCACACTGAAGTGACCAATGGGGATAAGATTTGGGGAGCAGACCACCCATACTGTAGCACCTCATAAAATATTAATACCTCTGCTTTTCTGCATAGAACTGAGACTCCAAATGTCAGGAGACAGCTTCTCTAACTGAAATGAATCTGCCAAAGGATGACAAGAGAGTTGTGCAAGGAGAATCTGCAAGTGAAAGAGCCATTTTACACGTAGTTCTCCATCTCCTTCCCTTGAAATTCATCTTAGTTTTACAAGTAGTTCTCCATCTCCTTCCCTTGAAATTCATCTTAGCTTTAGAGTTATCTCATTCTGAGGTCTTCTGCCATCACAACTGGCTCAGATGAGCCATGCCCACTTTAAAACTACACCCCAAGAATAGCCAAACCCAAACTACTTTTCTGGTTCCTCATAAACAGCTAAGAAAGACTGGAATTTTCTTTTCTTAATTATAAAACAAGAGAGTCTAGAGGAGAGTGGGGGTGGAGTGGGGGAGAGGAACCGCTTGTAACCCTACCACAATTTGGCATTCTTATTTACTTCTAATTGTTATCTATAAGCATTCATACACTTATTTACAGGAAACCAAAGGAGAAAATTTTTTAATGTAAAATATACTAATACACTCTCAGAAAATTCAGTCTTTCAGGTAGAAGCTTCGTTCTATACCAGTTAACTCACTAGACACTCAAGCCCCATTTCCTTACAAAGGTTGAAAATGGGAAAGGTAGCTACTGATTATATTTGCTCACTCTGCATACACTATCTTTTTTAACACAGCAAATCTTTATAAGTACATACTACTGTCTCAATTTTAGAGGAAACTACGGCTAAAGAAACCCAAGATCACATAGCTAGAAAATCATGGAACCAGCTTCAAATCCTAATCCTAATCCTAATCCTTCTGACTCTAAAACCCATGCTCAGTCAAAAGACAAGTCATAAACTGGGGGAATACCTACAATGCGTAAAACAAAGGGTTAAGTTTTCTAACAAGCAAAGATACCAACAAAACAGATTTCATAAAGATAAATAGGAACACAATTTTTTTTAAATGTAGAAAATAAGATCAAGCAGTTCACTAAAGAGGAAATACAAGTGCCCAATAAACATTTGAAAAGATTCCAAACTTCCCTACCAGTCAAGGGAAAGGCAAATTAAAGTAAGCAGATACTACTGCTCACCCATCATCTTGGCAAAAATTTAAGAGTGATAACAGTCCATGTCAGTTATAAAGAAAGGGCCACTTTTTTGCACTGCTGGTGGAAGTGTAAATTGTTACAATCTTTTCTAGAAGTAACTGGATAAAATATCAATCAAAATTTTAAATATATATTCTGTTTGACCCTACATTAGCACTTATTAAAATCTAGCCTCAGAAAAACAAAAAGGACCAGTACACATATTTAAAGATATTTATTGTAGCCTTGCTCATGTTGGAAAAAATAGAAACTGCTCGTCAACAGCTCTCATTTGAATAAATTAAAATATATCCATATTTTTGCAACAAAACGCATAACAAAATTTAAGGACAGTAAAGTAATTTTTAGATCAAGTAAAGCCCCTCATCATTCTTTTGCCTCTTTTACCTTATAGACTATTTTTAATATACTTACATTTTACAGATGTAGTACTACATATCACGTTAATAAGTTACTAATTAATAGCTTATGAAAATGTCTCATTAAAATTCCATGTAATAATTTGACAAATTGTAAATATTTTTCAAAAAAATTGATATAATTTTTGGCAACTTTTAAAAGGTGGGAAAGCTAATTTGGTCTTGAGATAAAAAAAAATTTAAAAATTAAAGTTTTTACATATGAATGCAAAGAAAAAAGTCTACAAATTTCATTGTTCTAAGTGATCAGAGCTTTTTTTAAAATTTGTAGAGAATACTAGCCAAAATAATTTTACTTTTAAAAAATATATACACTGCTCAGAGCCAACTTCCAGAAAAAAAGAAGAAAAAAGTATCACACACACACACACACACACACACACACACACACACACACACACAGAAGAGGAAGAAAGCAGTGGTAAAGGTACATAATTTTAACATTGTGTGCCTGGTCTCCAGTCTTCTGCATCCTGAAATGTTTCTTCTATACTTAACTAGTTACTTGGGAATTAAATAAGGCTCCCTTAAGATGCTCAAGCTGCCGGTTCCCTAGGGTTTCCCCAAAGTGCCTATAAGGGTATATGAGATATAAAACCTGGACTTTTTCCATGAGTCCTCATAAAACAATGTCATTTGTCCCTTTTCCAATATCCCAATGCACTCTATTTACACCTTTATGACACTTAGTTCAAAACACTGTATAAAGTGGACTTTGATATCTGTGTATTTGTGTTCCTATCCCCCACCAGACTGTAAGCACCCAGAGAGCAAGGTATTGTAGCTCAGAATCAGATCCCAAGTTTTGGGAAGACCCGAGAAGTCAGCCAGTTCAACCACCTATTTAAAGTTTGAGGGCTCTCCACAATACACCTCCAAGCAGAATAGTCTTTGATGGGGGACCAACCCCTACCCACAGCGGCTTGTTCCTTTTAGGGAAAAGTGTAGCTCCTAGAAAGTTCTCCTATAAATGAAACTTAAAAATTTTTCTGAAATTTTGTAATTTAACACCAGTCTTACCTCTCAGTAATCCACAGCATAGATCAAATTCAACTTGTGAAATATTAGAACCTTCATATTTTTCCTTCAGTGTCCCAACCCAGTGCTGTGCACATTTAAAAAAAAAAAAAGTTAAATAAACTTCATCCCTTACTGATCAACGTACCAGGGGTGGGATAAGGTGGTATATGCTCTAAAAGATATTTTATTGGTTTTATAATATGTCTTTCATTTCACTATGTGCTTTCAAGGAAAAAAAAAGTCAGAAATACAATAGCCAAAAATTCAGAAATTCAATGCATATATTCTTCTACTATAATAGTTTTCTCATCTTCCCTACAAGCAGACAGTTTCTTTAATGCTGTTGGATGCCCCCACATGGGCAAAACTGGGCTGAGACAATCTGCCCAGCTCTGCCAGGAAAAGTCCATCCTCAAGGGGAAGTCTCTTCTCATCTCCAGGATCCCCTGGGCTTCCTGGGCTGACTCAGGACTTCATATGCAGCCTGGATCTCCAAGAAGTGCCTTTGAGCCTCTTTTGTCTGGTGCTGGTTGTGGTCAGGGTGCCAGATCTTCACTAGCTCCCGGTATCTCCGATGTATTTCTTCATTTGTTGCCCCCTCTAAGACACCCAAAACCTTAGGAAAACAGATGTTGACAAATTAGAATCCCATAAGTTGTCTGAGTACCTGGGTCTCCCCTTCCTCCCTTGCTAAATCAGGCTATGATATCTCTGGAGTTGGCTTCTACTTGCCCATGAGAAAGGCTCAGATCTCAGATTAAAATTTCAGTCTTTTGAAACATGGACAGGGTCTGGATCTCATGGCAAGAACCAAGGTTTGCCTTTAATTGCAGCTACCCACTTTATAATCTGGAACTTCACACCCCTGACAAGATCACCTCCTTACAAGAGAAATAAGCATATATATCCACCAAACACATGTACAAGACTGTTCATAGCAGTTTTATTCAAAATGCTTCAAACAAGAAACAAACCAAAGGTTCATTAACAATAGAGTAGATAAATATATTCTGGTATATTCATACAATGGGATACTATCAAATAAAGAAAACAAACACTTTACAATTGTGTGCAACAGTATGAATAAATCTCACAGACATATGTTGAATGAAAGAAGTCAGACACAAAAGAATGGATACGAAATGATTTCATTTATATGAAGTTCAAGAATGGACAAAACTAATCTATGGTAATAGAAGTCAGAATAGAGGTTACCTCTGAGGAAAGGAGTATAGATTGGGAAAAGGGCATGAGGGAACCTTCTTAGGGATGGAAATATTCCATACCTTGATCTGAGTGGTGGTTACACAGGTGTATACATAACATTAATATAAATTATACTGCAATAAAAAGCAGATAATATACACATATTTCCCCCCACTCATTATTAGAGCCTCTGCACATTCACCCTTTGCACAGAGAAACCCCAAGAAGAAACCAGGACATTTTCTGGGGCCTGACTCAGCAGACATGAAAACAGCACATAAGGAGAACTGACATAAGGAGCATTGGCTCCAATAAGGCTTAGCCTAACTCCCCAAGCCCTCTCAGACAGGAACGAGAGGGGAAAAAGCCTTACCTGGTAAGCCAGCTGACGCTTCTCATCCTGAAAACTGTGAACAAATTCATAGAGCTTCTCCCACTCCTGGAAGTAGCTGCTGCTGAAGCCAGGATCCCCCACTAGCAGCCTCCAAAACCGGTAAGGCAGAAGGAGGACAGACTCCATGAGGCGGCCAAGGAGAGGGAAGAAGCTAAACCAACTCAAGAAGGAGCCAAGGGTCTCTGCCACATAGCTGAGGGTGGCAGCTGTGTTGTAGAGGGCGCTGTATGCTAGTGGGCCTGTGAAAGCAAGGTAAGCTAAGCCCAGGCGGTAGAGCCTCACACTGAGAGTCTCTGATCCAACTGAAGCTTTGTAGCGGCGATGCTTCTGGGCTGTGATACTGGCCGCCAAGCTGATGGGCAGAATGGCTATGGAGCGGCCATAAAAGATAGGGGAAGTAAGAAATGCTGCTGCTAGAGTGTTCTTAAAGTCTGAGGTCTGGTTGCCAACAGCAGCCACTAGCAAGACCCCTAAGCCAACTGCCAGTGGGAGGCCCACAATATAGAAACTAGCCATGAAGGAAAGGCTAATGAGAGCCACAAGGCCAAAATAGATGCCCACTATCGTCTGGGCGGCAAAGCGAATGGGACTCAGAGGAGGTGTCCCTGTTCCCGAGCTCTGCCCCTGGGCTCTGTTGGCCTGAGTTACAAAGCTTGGAAGCTTCCAGAACTCCAAGAGCCAGCCCAGCCCACCACCCCCCAGGGTAAGCATCCAGAGTAATGCATGGCTGTCCCGGCCCAGGTATAGGTGGTGGAGGCCAGCAGGGCCCCCTACAGCCCAGAGGGCATAGGTTATCAGGAGTCCCTTGGCCATATTTTAGGGAAAAGGTCTCAGAACAAGTCCAGTGGCACCTGAAATTGCTCCAAGTGCACAGATATGGGGTCCTCTGTGAGAATCATGACCATCACGGCCCCAGAGTTATCCTTAGACCCTAAGAAATGAAAAAAAGCAGCTGTAAGACTATAATCAGGTCCCAACACAGTAATTTTTTTCTACTAATAATAATTGAGTCTACTAATAATAATTGAGTGTCCCTGAAATGCTGGTTCTCCCATACCTTTTGATCTAGCACCTCATGTCTGTTTTTTTATAACCATAGCAACCCCAGATTTAGGGGAGAAGAATATTTTAAATGCCTTCAGTTGAGTAACTGAGAGAACTCAGCACCCAAACAAGAAAAGCGGAAGCTTAAATTTTAGACTTCCCCTCAGACCAATGACCCTGAGAATGACTCATGGGGGAGTGGAGTGAATAGGAGTGAATACCATGCCCTTCTTAAGTTTCTACACATTTTGAAAGTCCCTGCCCCACCCCTCCACCCCCCAATCAGTGCCATCTATGGTGGCCCTCATTCACCTGGCCAAAGTTTTAGCCCCTCTCCAGCCTTCCCAGCTCTCCAGGCCATGAAATAGTCTCATAAGGCAAACTTGAAACAGCTCTGGGAAACTACATTTTGACCTAGACCTCGGCACCCCACAATTCAACCACCTCCTTCCAGGGCAGACTTGAAAAGTCTCTCCAAAGCAGTCTAATGAATGAATCACCAGAATATCATACCAGATGCCAAAGTGTGCCTGCCAGTCTCTCGCCTCTGCTTAGAGTGGGCCTCATGACCACAAGCCAACCAGTATCCGCTAGTCCCAAGGTGAGTGCCCGTACCTGGGTATCCTGGCTCCCAGGCCAGGCAGACCAGTCATTTCCTTGGACTACAGAGTCAAAATGGCCCTTGTCACTCTGCTTCCACTTCCATCCAAATGGACTTTGTCTTTCTGTGTTTGCTGTGTCAACAGAAGTCTGCCTTTGGGGCCAGGCCACTCCCCAAGGACCTTGCCAGCCTCCTCAGAATCACCTTTCAGCCTTAGGCCCCTCTCACCCGCCCACTCAGGTAAAGTCAGTTTAAGGTTTTCTGGGCGTAGCCAGCCTCCCCAGGCTCCAAGGGGAGGCGCAGCACCCCACTCCAGGCCAGGCGCGCCTGCACCGCCGCGACCGCCAGGTGGCGCTGCTGCTCATGGAAAGACAGGTTGGGTCCCCATACTCACCTTGTTAAGATAGCCCCACAAAGCACTCCAGAACAGTCCGCTATCATTGTCCTTTTCCACCTCCATAAATGGCAAGATGTCTCCTCCATCACCTCAGGTTGCACTTTCCTCTCTCCCTACGTGCCCTTCAAGACTGCCCTGAATGGCTCCATTTCCAACTCCTCGAAGGCAGAGACACGCATCAACAGGATGTAGAGAGATACTCTCCACACACACACGCATCCGAGTTTGCCTCACTGCCTTGCCTCAAGGCGTGCCAGTTAGGGGGCAGTACATCTAGACCTGAGCCTGAGACCTGAGGAGACACCCGATCCAGAGGGAGCCCCAAGTCGATTGTAACCTGCCAGCTCTGGCGAGAAGGAGAACCAGGAGCAAAGCGGGTGAGGGGCATCCCACCAGGAGAGCAAGGCCGTAGCCCGAGTAGTCTGCCTTCCTACTTCCTTGATGCTGGGATTAAGCTGGAATGCAAGATGCCTTCATATCAGTGTCCTGGGCTCCAATCCTGGTTCTGCTACATGACCTTGGACAAGTCACGACGCTTCTTGGGTCAGTTTCCTCCTCTGTACAGAAAAGAGTTGAATCTCCAAGGTTTCCCAGCCTTGATTTGGGGGTGGGGCGGGCCTGGTGGGCCTCACGCACGTCGCCGCCTGACAATCGGCAGAGTGTTTCTGTTCCCTCCACTCTCCCAGCCCCCTCAATCCTTATCCTGTCCCGGAGAGGGAAGGCGGCCCTCCATATTGCCCCTTAGGGCGCTGGAAAAGGCCCCAAAGAGACCCGGGAACCGCCGGTTGGGGGTTGCGGCGGATGGGGCGCTGAATAATGAATGAGACTTAATTGGGCCGGCACTGCGCGTTGGCGCACTAAGCTCAGCAAACAGCGTTGGCGGCGGCTGCTGCCGCTGGACAAACAAACTAGCTCACAGCACTGGGAGCTGGGCGGGAGCGGCAGAGGTGGGAGGAGGAAGGAAGGGGCAGGCTTCTGCGGCCCCTGGGCTACAGGAGGAACCCAGGAGTGTGGGGCGCTGGCTTCCGGGAGAGGAATCTCAGGAAGCAAAGACCGGAGAGTGAGAGAAGCGGATTGTGCGGCGGGAGCCAGGGGCCTCAGGCATCCTGAGAGCGAGGAAAATATGGAGAAATGAGTGGAGAGTGGAGGAGAGAGAGAAGTGAGAAAGGAAAAGGTGCACCAGGAGAGGAGCTGCAGCGGGGCGGAGGAGGGAGAAGAGCAGTTACCTAGGGGAAAGGGAAGAGTGATGGAGGAACAAGCGAAGGGAGGCGCCAGGGCCGAGAAGAAGAATTGGAGAAGAGTCAAGGAGAGGAATGGGAGGTGACCGGAATGAGAACGAGAGGGCGGCGGGGCGGGAGTGAGACGCCCCTGCCTCCACCTCGACCTGCAGCGCTCCCGCCCTAGCGCTTTCTCCAGTCGCCCGCACTCACTTTGTCACAATTACAGGGCCGTCACTAGGCCCGGATTGTTTTCCCCAAATAGTTGTTCTATAAACTGGCGTGGGGTAGGGAGTGGGGGGATCCGATAAGCTAAAATTGCGCTGGGGGCATGGTGGTGTATGTACCCACAAGCAGACCGGGGTGGACAGGTGAATCCAGAGACCCACCCGGGAATTCTGGCTGCTGCCTCAGCCTCGTAGCTGATCCCGCTTTTAACCTTCCTGGCCCATCTCAGCCTCACTTCCTCGGTTTCCCCAACAGAGAACTGCAAGAATGGCTTGGCAGGGGCAGTTGTAAGTGGGGCCCAAATTTCCCTGCTCACTCCACTCTCTTTTGTTCTTCACTACTCCAGTAACAGGGAGAGGGGATCTATCCTAGCTCAGCTGTCCCCAGAGCGCTGATCACCCTAGCTGAATGGCCAGACTCCCACCCACAGCCCCACCCGCGCCCTGAAGCCCCCAGCTCCGTGCCTCTCGGTGCCCCACACCACCTTGCTGTCCTTCAATTCCGCAAACATCTGTTGCGCGCCCACTGTGAGCTAGAGCCGCGCCAGCCTTTCTCCCCCACCCTATCCCCACCCCCGCCAAAAACTCTCCCCCGCCATCCGCCCCTTCCTAGCCCGGCTGGTCTGTCGGCTTCTTGACAGCCGCGGCTGAAGCCCAGGCCCCGCGGGAGCGGCCGCAGAGGAGCCGCCGCATGGCTGGCTCCGACGCCGGCCTCCCCGGCGGCTCCAGGGGCAACGGAGGGTGGCGGCCGCTGAAGCGAGACTGGAGCTGGCCCTCAGAGTTGGCAGAGCTGGGCGACGGAGGAAGGGACCCCTGGGTGGGCTTGTGTCCCGGTCTCTAAGGTCTGTCATTCCATTGCCATGGGGTTTACCCTGACCTGGACGCTGCCTGAATCCTCGCGTCTAGGACACGCTTGGCTCCCCGTGCCCCCTCCCCCAGTCCGGTGATTTACACCCAGGCTCCGCGCAGAGCCGCTTCCCAATCAGGAATATCGACCCCAGGCGGGGCCCCCCGGCCGCATCGATCCCTCTAAGGCTCAGGATTTAAAAATGTCAAATTTGCCTTTTCCAGGAGGGCGGAGGGGCGAGAGCCTGGAGGAGGGCGTCTTGGAGCGGGGCTGACAGCGGGCCATCGACCAGGCGCCTGTGCCCTGAATGAGAAGAGACCTGGCCATAGCCAGGTTCTGACACTGCATGACCATCCTTGGGTTGTGGTCACCTCTGAACGGGGCAGGAAGAAAGCCCTCCTCTCTCTCCCCATTCCAATGGGCCTCACTATTCCCCTGGACTATTTATTCCCAGAGGGAGAAGCTCCAGAGGAACAGAGACACCCAAAGGTAGGGAGATAAATTTGAAGGAGATCCCTAAGTGTGAGGATAGGCAGACACAAGAAGGGCTGCAGAGATAAAGATTTAGAGGCTCCAAGTGATACCCTAGCTATCAGGAAGAGCAAGGAAAAGGGTAGGTGTTCTTTTTGCACACTGTAAAAAGAACAGGGGACCAGAGATCCAGAATCACCCCAACGCTCTGCCTTGAAGACCCAGGAGATTTAGGGCTGGGGAGAAAGCCAGGCTCAATCTTTTGGTGTATTTGAGAGTGGGAAAAGAGAGTGGAGACAAAGCCAGGTGATCAGAGTTATCAAGGAAAAGAATTGGAATATAATTAGCATTATCCTCCCAAGTCTTTGACTAGTAGATCCAAAAGGTAAGGGTCCCAGGCCACTAGCCCAGGCCCCAAAGAAGTGGGTTCCCTTGGAGATCTAATGATCTGCCCTTTCCCTTCCTGAGATCCGCCTCCTCCTCTCTGACCCCCACCAGCCTGGGGATGCCAGTGTCACATCTTATATTAGAGACTATTTGTATATGTGGAGACTGTGTGTATATGTGTAAGGGTGTGGACTACAGAGAACTGGTAGTAACCACTTTCTTCCCCAGGACTCAGCAACTGGATCTCCAGGCTTTGGGGGTGGGGGCATATACTACTTTCAGGAAGCTTGGGGAAGGGATGATGCTTGAGGTGTAGGTGCTGGAAGGGACCAGTTGCCCAGACCAGCATTCTCACAGTTAACATCTATCCCTCACCCCCAGCAGCACACCTCAGCTGTCACTGTGCACACTACACTGCCATCTCCTACGGAACTGAAGACAGAGAGCTGACAGCAAGTGGTGCGTCTGGAGCCGGGCACAGACAAGCAGGGAGGGATAGCGGCTCATCCTCAGACACTCGCAGCTCACACCTCTACTGACAAAATCAGGCCAACACATCTCTAACGCTGACACACACAGTCACTGACCCCCACGCGCGATCCACACCCATCAATGCCTGTCACACACACCACCTCTGTGTGAGCAAACGCGCACAATTCCTCGCAGTTCAGGCTGAAGCGCCTAGTCCTAAAGCCTGTCTACAACCTTTCTTAACATCTCAGACCTTAAATCGCCTAACGTGAGGAGGGGGCTTAGGTCCCCAAATTGTGCAACCAGGGCCAGCCACAACAGCTGACAGGCCGAGCTCAAGGAAGTCAAGTATCAGGGTCAGGCAAAGAACTCAGAGATGACCAGGCGGTGGGGCTGTTAAACGCCTCCCTTACTCTCCCTCTTCCCCGCACGTCCACTCGCGGGCCTCCCGGCCCGCCGCCGGCCTGTCAGTCGAGTAATGAATGCGCGCTCGGGGCCCCGAGCCCCTCCGGAGTCGTTCATCACTGCCAGCAACGCCCTCTTCTCTGCCGCCCGCCGGGAGGGTTAAGCGGTACAGGCAGCGAGAGCCCCTCTCCCCTCACCTCGCCACTAATTGTCAGATTGAGATGTTGATTTGTCAGCTGGGAGCTAGCGCCAAAGAATCTGCAGTAAAAACCCTGACTCCTTGAACTTCCTTTCGATTCCATTCTGGCTCACCCAGGCTTGGAGCTTTTCCGGATTTGATGTGGATGGGTTGGATTTCAATTAAGAGATGGGGGATAGAAGAGTAATATGATTCTATTCCGATAGGTGGCGCACCAGGCTACAGACCCTCAGTTTCCCTAAGGGGGCTAGCCCTGGGCGCATTTCCTCTTGAACAGACTTGAGGCCCAAGGCCTTCGCACTCCAGCCTCCCAGCCGGGGACGCCTGGGCCACCAGCCTCCCCTCTCCTGCAGCTAGAGTTCTCGCTTCCTCAGTGGAAGCCCCCAGGCAGCAGTCCCCATTGCCCGCCTTCAGGAAACTCTCTGGGCCATATCCTGCCTTTTCTCTCCTGCAGGTGCCTCCCTCCTTCCGCGGTCTTCCGTTCTCCCATAGGAGGCGCCCTGTTGTAGGTTCGCCCTTACCCTGCCCTAGGCGCCTAGGCTGCAGTCCCTCTCCCGCCCTCTCCCTAGCCCCTGCCCTGGAGCTCCCCCGGCGGCCGGCTGAGTGACGGGCGGCCGGTGATTATGCGGAGCGGGGAGCGGGGTGCGCCGCGGGCGGCAGCGCTGACCCTTCACATTTCCGATCCGCCGGGACCCTCATCCATCCGAAGCTGCTCTTTGTCTGGCCGCCTAATTGCCGGCGGACAGGATGGATGGCGGGACCGACAGCCGCGGAATCCCTAATAAAGGCCGCGGCCGCCAGGGAGGGAGAACGGGAAGGAGGGGGAGCAAGAAGGAAGGGATGGAAGGAGGTGGGAGGAAGCACCCGGCTGCGGCCGCCGAATCAGAGCTGTTACGTGCGGCGCACACTCGAGACAGGACAGCCTAGGGTTCAGGACCAGGAGTCCCGGGTCGACATGGGTCCGGGCGCAGTGGGTGTGGGGCTTGTTAAGTCTCCTGTTTGTTGGAGAAAAGAACTAGGAGCCCCGGTAAAAAGAGCATCGTAAAGCCGGTGTCGCTTAGGCAAGCCCTCGAGGCTTCGAGCTTGGGGCTGACTCCTGGGCTCTGGGTCCTCAACGGCAGGCATCCCCCCTCCTCTGCTCACCTGTCGGCCTCCCAGCGCGGGATCCAATATCCCAGCGGAGAAATGAGGGATCTGACAGCTGTCTGTGCCGCTGCTCGCTACATTTCATTAACTGGAGGCTGGAGCGGAAGGACTGTGGAGACGGGGGGCTTAAAAAGATGTGAAGAGCGAGGCTAGGGCGAGGAACCACACCTGGCTGGGGCCAAAAGCTCTGGAAGCAAATCAGCAGTGCTCTGTGGCCTGACAGACACCTTGGAAGCAATCTCTACCCGCTCCCTGTGGAGCCAGGATCCCATCCTCTGCCCTGTGGGTGCGGGCATGACCCTTGGAACCCAAGACTGCACGGAGCTACGTACGGTACCAGGGGCTCCTGCGGGACATGAGTGGAAGCCCTAGGCCCGGTGGTGCACTCGCCCTCTCGCCCGGCGACTGAAGCCTGTCTGCCCTTTGTACAAGGGGGTAAAGTGCATGCAGGCTCTTGGGCTGTGACTGTTTTTCCACCGGGGATGAGAAAAGGAGAAAAGTTGTAAGCCCTCTCTGCCAGCTCACCGCTCTTTCTCCTCTAGAGCGCATTTCCCCTCCATTCACTTCATTTCCTTTTGTGCCCTCTCCTCTTCATGTGAACAGCTCTACTCCATAGCTAACTTCAGCCCACATCCCTTAGCTAGCAATTGAGCACCTGTTGGTTGTCAGGCTTCATAGTACTGGGCTTGGAAGATGTGAGACACGCTGAGCCAAGGCCCTGCCTTCTTGACTTCACACACAGGTCTCTCCTGAGACGCATCCTGATCTCGCTCCCCACTTCTGCTTCTCTCACCCTTCCACTGCCTCAAGTGCCATTTCTCTTCTCTCTCTCAAGGCACTGAGAAGGAAGCCAGGAGATCATAAGTCTGGTTCTGTCACTTTCAGGGTGATACAGGAGAAGCCATTTCTCCTTTTTGGGCCCCAGTTTTCTCATCTGTAAAATGGAGACAGTATAGCCACCACTCAGGGGTGCTGCAAAGATGCAATGAGAACTTGCACGTAAAAGCTCTAACATACAGTAAGCACTCAATAATATTATTTCCTTTTCCATGCTATCGGGTGGATAAATTTCCTTTCTCTTCATACTAGGGGTTTTGTATCAGGCAACCCAGGCTGTTTCCAGTTCTGTATGATCCTAGATGTGGGAACTGAAAGCCAGAGAGTGTGTGTATGGGGCAGGGAGGGAGGAGAACCACATCATGAATGATCCTGAAAGGTGAGGAAGGAAAGAGTGCAAGGGAAAAAAAAAGTGCTTCCTTAGATCTTAATGAAAGATCAGCCAGCTAGTCCCCCGCTCTTACAGACAAGGAAACTGAGGCTTGTGGAGGTTTCACTGCAAGTGACAGGGGCAGATCACACTCCCAGGATCTTTCCTCCTGTTAGCCCTTTATTGCTCATTTCCTCACCTGCTTTCTTCCCTTGAGGGCATCTGGGTCAGTGACAAAGAGTGTGGGAGAACAAACAAAAAGAAAGAATCTTTAAGAAGCCAGGACCTTTCTGCTAGACTTCATAAAATTTTAACATGAAAACTTCCTCAGAGTAGAAGGCACACATCACATGCAAATCATATGCTAATCACATGCTAATCCAAAGTCTGGTCTTCAAAACTCTGAGGCACACTTGGCTATAAATGCTGGGGGAAATTCTTGGGAGACTCCTGGTTTCCAGGAAAGGAGAGATGGGGATGGGATCCATTAGGGTGAAGTTATGGAGTTAGGATTCATTTCAGAATTGGAAAGGAGTCAAGTGTATAATTTGGGGTTAGGGCCAGGGCTAGTGCTGAGTCAAGGGTGGAGGTTAAGGCAAGATTTAGGCTGGGCTATGCTTATAAATAGGGGAGCCTACGGGACTCCTTAAAGGCTTCCTCTCCCCTTCCTTCCCATATCAGCTTTGTCTCCCACCTCCACTGCTCCTTCTATATCCTGCAACACATCTTTCTCTGCCTACTTCCTATTCCCAACCACACCACCTTCCTGGGGCCTCCCCATTTGGCTGCCTGAAGAGCTCTGGGCAAATTGTCCTAGACCCAAGCCTGAGCCCCACCATTCCCTTTTGAGCCCAGATACTTGGCTTCTGGCCCCAGGAGTACCGACTGGCCTTGACCCTACTGAGATCTCTTCTTGGCCTAATGTGACAGCTGCAGGGGAAGCAATAAGGACCTGGTGAGCTGGCAGCTTTATTCCAGAGTGTGGGGAAAGAACAACAGAACATGAATAAATTCATAGAGCTGGCCCCTCGCTCCCTGTGAGCCAAGCCCGCTCTCCCCACCACACACATTTGCTGCTGCCTGCAGCCCTGCTGGTCACCGTGGTTCACAGTCTGGGCTGGGGATAGGAGGAGAAGCTCCAGAGAGAAGAGAGCTGGGACCCGAAAGGGGCCGAAGTGAGGGGCTCAAAAAGAGGGCCTTGGTGAGTAGGAGAGTGGGGTGGGGATTGGGCTGAGCAAGAGGACCTCTGGTGAGTGGAGGGAGAGGGGAGGAGGAAGGAGCGGCGTGGCAGGACCTGGGGTCGATCGTGCTTGAGGATCAGGCAGGGGAGGCTGATATCAGCTCAGGCCTTCTCTCCCCTCTCTGATTCATCCATCATCCAGCCTGGGGGAGCAAATCCGGTATTAGACATGCATGGGGCTGACACGGCCCTCAGCCCCCCGAGGAAGACAAATGGCGACAAAGACCTTGAATAAAATTTGTATTTATGGTTGAAGGAGGCCCCTCCCCCACTGACCGCCAATTCTTTCTCTCCTAACCCTTTCAAGCATGTAGGGGCCTCCCTCTACGCAGGCCCAGCCTCAGCAACCACCTTTTCCCTGCATCATTATGGGCTAGGAGATGCAGGGAAGGGGTACAGGAAACGAGAGGTGACAAAATCACCTTCCACCCAATAATCATGCTCTGGCATGCCTTGTGCCCTCTATTTTTCACATCGTATTTCTATACATTACAGTCCTGGTTGATCCTAGTCTCTAAGAGGTCCTTTGCAGCCATTCACATCCAGTCTCCAAACAACCCCACTTTGCCAGTTGTAGAGCCCCTTCTCCAAATCTCTGGCCCTGGGTCTCTGTGAGCAAGAAGTTTCCCCCACAGGGGCCAGACCCTAAGAAAGAATGCAACCACTAGTTTTTTCTCAGGACTCTGGACTCTTAAAGAGAGGGATCTATCAAACCTGCATTCTCTCTTGGTCACCTGGAATAGCAGACACAATCACCTCTCACAGGAGGGTGCCTAGCACTCAATCTGCATTTGGGTTAGGTAATTTGCATAACAAACTTCAAATCTCTTCTCTAAACATTTTTATGTGGGGTCCAGCTTCTCTGGGTTTCCATGTAACCACAGACCTCTGAGGAAGGGAGAAGGACAGTGGCAGAGGTTCTAGCGGTTAGATAAAGTTTGGCACTAGGGCAGGGCTGAAGCTGAGCAGGGCTAGGCAGGGCAAGTGGGCCAGGTGGGACAAGAGCTTCCTTCTGACTCTTTTCCCCAGTCGACTCTCTACTCTAGTTCTGAAATAGGAGTGATGGCATTCATATGGTCTCACATTTAAGGACTAAGAGGAAGACAAACACAAAACCTTCCTTCAAATAGCCCTCACACGTACACACAAAGACCATTAATGCACAATCCACAATCCCACTCACCCAAGGACATACTAGGCCAGGGTCCCATGGCCATATCCACACTTGCAGACCACTGTCACAATGCACAGGCCCAGAACCTACCACTATGCTGAAGAAACGCCCCGCCCCCGCATCTTCCCCACAGTTGATATGTCACATTGGAGTCCGAACACGGACCTGGGTGTCTCTCTGCAGCGCACCATTTACATTTTTCTCTCTATCTGTCAACCTGTCTTGGCTCCTGTCTCTCTCTCTCTCCGTCTCTGTCTCTCCCTCTCCCCCTCTGGGGCTGTCAGTCTCTTTTCCAAGCTTTGTCTCTGTCTCTGTGTCTCTATCTGGTTTTCTCTCTCTTTGATTTCTGTCGCTCCTTCTCTGCTTTTCTGCCAGTTTCCTCTTCCCTCCCACAGGCTGGTCTGTTTTCTCTCTCTTGCTCCTTCACTCTCTCAGCTACTCTGCCTCTCCCCGTAAACACACACACACTGGGGGCGAGGGTAGGGATGGCTGGAGATTTGCCTTTTCCAGTTCAGGCCAACATGTACCCGTTGAACCCTTTACCATGTGTTATTTGGTTATGGGTACTGAGAGGTGTAGAATGATGGATTTCTCTTTTCTCACCCTTCTTGTTTGTTGGATTTCATTTTCCTTTTTCTTCCTTTTTTCCTTTTTCTGGGGGGGAGGGGAAGGGGCTCTTTTTAGCTCAGGAATACACTTCTGTCTTCTCTGTGTATTCTCTGGTCTCTGGGAATACCTAACTCCAGGTAGAGGGTGAAATTAAGGATAGGTTGGGGTATAGTGAACCCCTGCATAATAAGGTTCTGAGCTTGGTAGCAACCACGAGGCTGGGGTCCCGAGGGTGGGGGCCGCTGCCGGCCCCGCCCCCGAGCTTTCCTCTTTGGACGCCAGGGGTCGCTCCACCCACAGCTGCTTATAGCGGCTCCCAGCGCTGGGCTGCTCTCACCACCCGCACCGCGCCCTGGGAGGGAGGGGTGGAAGGTTAGGGACGCAGAGCGGGAGCGCTCTAGCAGAAGAGATATGCCGGGCTAGGGCTCTAGCAAGGGCTGGAGCCTCGGCTGGGGTAGCAAAGCGGGTCAATGCTCTCCAAGAGCCGGAGCGCAAACCTACGAGGAGGTCCAGTCCGGTGGGCAGTACCCGAAGCGCAGAGTCCGGGACGTCCAGAGCGCGGAGAGTAGTCCCCACTCCAGCGAGGAGCGATCCGTCTGAGTAGCTGGGGATCTAGGCGCCGCCATCCTTGAGAAAGCAGCTGTCCCGAGAGCGAGCATCCTAGATCTGTAAGAAACCAGCCGTCCGAGAAGCCGCAGATGTCAGGCGCCCGGGAACGTTAGGCTGA
Organism: Eidolon dupreanum; assembly: GCA_028627145.1. Taxonomy (NCBI): domain Eukaryota; kingdom Metazoa; phylum Chordata; class Mammalia; order Chiroptera; family Pteropodidae; genus Eidolon; species Eidolon dupreanum. The sequence continues at coordinate 41,650,798 of CM053503.1, read as the reverse complement.
ACAGGAGGGTAATAGAGGACCACGGGCTCTGAACCGTCGGGAGCTGCTCCTGGCTCAACCCACGCGGGGACCTCCGCTTTGACGGAAGGTTTGGGGAACGGCACCGCTGAGGCGGGAACCCGCAGGGGAGGGGGAGTCGGGCGCAGCCGTCGGGGGTGTTCCGACCCAGGCCCGAGCCCGGCCACCGCCTCCGGAGCTCGCAGAAAGCTCCAGTCCTCCGCCGCCATTGCGCCCAAAAGTGAGGAGGATCTGCTGGCCCTGGCTGCATCGCGTCTGAGCCGCCGCAAGCGGGTGGCGGGCGCGGCCGTCGGGGTGGCCATGGTGCTGCTTCTGCTGGTGGCTATTCCGCTGCTGGTGCACAGCTCCCGCGAGCCGGCTCACTATGAGATGCTGGGTCGCTGTCGCATGGTGTGCGATCCGCATGGGCCCCGAGGCCCAGGACCCGACGGCGCGCCGGTTTCGGTACCCCCCTTCCCGCCGGGCTCCAAGGGAGAGGTGGGCCGGCGTGGGAAGGCAGGTCTGCGAGGGCCCCCGGGACCGCCAGGTCCCAGAGGGCCTCCAGGAGAGCCCGGCAGGCCAGGTCCTCCGGGCCCTCCCGGCCCGGGCCCCGGCGGGGTGGCGGCTCCTGTTGGCTACGTGCCTCGCATTGCCTTCTACGCGGGCTTGCGGCGGCCACACGAAGGTTATGAGGTGCTGCGTTTTGATGACGTGGTGACTAACGTGGGCAACGCTTACGAGGCGGCCAGCGGCAAGTTCACCTGCCCCATGCCGGGTGTCTACTTCTTCGCTTACCATGTGCTTATGCGCGGCGGCGACGGCACGAGCATGTGGGCCGACCTGATGAAAAATGGACAGGTGAGATGACCTTTCCCCACCCAGCCCCAGATCCGCAGGGTCGCTTTCTAAATCTCCCTGCACTCATTGTGCAACCCGATCCGCTTCCCCAAACAGCATCACTGAATACAGGAATGCCAGGCTGCCAAGAACTTAGAAATCATTTCCTTTAGTCAAAGAGGAGTTGGGACTGGAGAAAGGAAACGACCTGTCCAGGGTCTCACAGAGCGTTAGGAGTGGTGTCAGAATTAGAATTCAGGATTCAAAGTGTAATGTCTGCAGCTGCCACCTCACACTCCAACTATAGGCAACTGTACACCAAACCTCTTTGATGTCTGGCCCTGCCATTTAGCCTCTCTTGTCCTCCTTCCTTGGGCTACTCTCTCTTCTGCAGCAGCTCTCCTGACTTCAGGTTTCCCAGCCTTGTGATGGGCAATGAGTTACCTGGAGTCTGGCACCTTGAAATTAGAATGGAATCCCGGTCCAGACAGGGGGTAGTCAGCAGCCATTCCGTGGGGGCATTCAGCTTGAATTTTTGAGGAAAATTTAGAAAAGAAGGAAAACACTGGCTCATTTGCCAAAGCTCTACTGTTAGCCCCAGGACCTGGGGCCAGTTCTAGAGAGGGGCTAACCCTCAGCTAATACCGGGTCAGTAGGCAGGGATGAGAAGTGGTATGACAGCTCAGCGATCAGTCAGACCCCTTGAAGAAATGGGTTTGGAGGAGGAAAGAGCAAAGGTCAGATAAAGCAGAAGTCTTGGATCCCAACCCAGTCCAGTAGCTGCACATTCTCCTTGGAAGCCTCTGGCCTCCAGATTTTGCTGCTCGCTGCCCCTGTGGTCAGAGTCAGAGTTACTGCCACCTTGGCTCGGGAGAATAGCCCCAAATGACTTAGCTGGCAGACTGGGACACACCTAAAGGAGTGATAGGCCACATGGGTAGGGATTAGGTTAGGTGCCTGGGTAGGAGTAAGGTTGGAGTTTAGTGGTGACTTCCAAATACCTGTGTGGTTGGGTGGTGTTGATGGTGATACATCAGGCCTGCTCATCCTTACTGTCTGAAATCTGGGTCCTGCTAAGATTGCAGCACCCTCCTGTTCCAAGACCCGCAGGCATTACATTGGGGTCTCATTCCAGCAGGGCTGCCCCAGGAACCCAGGGAAAGGGAGTGAGAGTGTATGTGTGTTTGTATGGGAGTGAGATAGAGTACGTGTGCAGGGAAGTGTGAGTGCGTGTGTGATGCGTCTGCGCGTGGGATGCGAAGGTGTGAGAACAGAGCATGTCTATCTGCTTGTGGCACTGAGTGGGTGTACATGGTCTATGAAGGGTATCTGTGAGTGGGTGAGGGGGACAGTGTGTACCTGGAGTGTGTCGGTTTGGGGGTGATACGGCGCCCCTCCACTCTGTATTCTGCAGCGCAGGCGCTGCGGGCCCTGAGGATGGTAAATAGTGATTAGAATAATGATGAATAATTAATGAGTTAATAACCATTCCCTGCGGGACAGGAAGAGGGGGGTTGGGGCAGGGCTGGTGGCCAGAGGCAACCAACAGCAGGGAGCCAGAGTGGAGGAGGGGCTACCTGTTGGGGCAGAAGGTGACCCCTAGATGGGGGCTCCAGAGGCACCTGAGAGGCAAGAATGCATCATTGCATCTTTCCACCCTTGCATACACACAGATACATCTGTGCCCTATCACTGGAGGAAGGGACCACAAGTTTAGGAGGCCAGATGGGGTTTAGAATCTTTAGAATTTATTCTATTGGCTAATTTCATTTTTTAAATGATAATAATAACAGCAAAGCCTTACAGTGTTTTCTATATATAGTAACTCATTTATATGTAGTAATTCACATGTAGTAACTCATTTAATCTTAACAGACTTAGAAGGCAGGCTCTATTATTACCTCTCACCTTATAGCTCAAAGTGAGGACCAGAGAAGACATGAAACTTGCCCAAGTCGCACAGCTAGTGAATGGCGGTGCCCGTGAAGCTCAGCGATCTCCTGGCCTCTACTTGTCCACCTCAGCTCCTACAGCCGGCTACCCTAGTGCCAGCTTCACAGGCCTAGCTACACCTACTCAGCCAGACCCCTCTCATCACCCCAGCTCCGCACAGGCCGTCAGGGGGTTGTGTTCTCTCTTGTTAGGTCCGGGCCAGCGCCATTGCCCAGGACGCGGACCAGAACTACGACTACGCCAGCAACAGTGTGATCCTGCACCTGGATGTGGGCGATGAAGTCTTCATCAAGTTGGATGGCGGGAAGGTGCACGGAGGGAACACCAACAAGTACAGCACTTTTTCTGGCTTCATCATCTATCCAGACTGAGCCGGCCCCATCCCCCACGCATCCCCTTCTCCTCAGCTCCCCTCCTTACCCACCTTCAACCCGCCCCACCCAAGGCACCACCCTCATCTTTTGAGAGCCTGGCAGTGGGGTAAAACCCTCCCGCTTCTGGAGGCGGCCTTAATGGGCAGACTCTTGGTGCTCTGGGGTATAAGTGGCTGGGGAGCGAAGGAGGCCGGGCCAGAGGAGGAGCTGAGCAGCTTGGGAAGGGAACTGGAACATCAGTGAGCATCGGGCCTATGAAAGGGCCTATGAAAGTCCGGAGAGGGGCGGAGGTCGTGTCCCTCTCTTCCACCGGGAGCTAGAGTAATCTCATTAGCCAGACCTAGCATTTAGGGAGGGAGAGACCAGAAACAGGAGACCACATAGACAGGAGGAGACATTTGGACTGGGTAGGCACTGGTCCTGTCATGACTTTTTCTCAACTTCCCTTCCTCCCGTCTCCATTTTTTTGGCCCAGTCTGGCAGCCTTCTTGTGAACTGGAGGAACCAGTGAATTCTTCCCTAGCATTTAAAACTCATTCTGTACAGTCCTCATTTCACTCCCATCGTGGCTGGGCCTTGGGGTTACAGCTGTTGTTGCCTCATCCAATAAAGTGAAGTTAGAGAACATGCGTGCCTCTTAACTGGAGCACAGAGTGGGGACAAGTGGCTGACCCATTCCCTTACTCTTCTCAAGGACTCCTACCCTACCAGAGGCAAAAGTTTAGTTCTTCCAGGCAAGGCCTGCCTCTGGGGGAGAAGAGGATAGTAGCTCAGGGCTTCTGCTGTGATACGGAAAGGGGAAGATGGGGTGGTATCAGCTTCAGGGGAGCTTTGAGCCTTACACTGTGGGGAGACCCCAACCAGAGTAATACTAACACGAGAGGGTTCCAGGGATATGGGTCTGGTTCTTCTGCTTTCTGCCTGATGCAGGAAAAGAGTTGTAAGAAGAGGAGCTCTAATAGGGGATGAGGGGGTTACTGATAGCTCCTGGAAGTGGCACTGATCTCAAGAACAGCAGGTCCACAAAGGTCCACATTTGACCCCCAACACACTTATAGATCTTGCTGAGCAGTAGAGTGGGCAGGAGTGGGATGACTTCCTCCCTTTGGGCCAGCTCCAATGTGAGGGAGCCTGGAAGAGCTTGAGAACCCAGGGCTGACTCTAAGATGGAGGACACTGCCACCATGTGGGCAATTGGAGAACAGCAGTAGTAGTTGGCCTAGGTCAGACTAGATGGAAATAGACATTCTCGACATTGTAGAAACTTTATTAAAGGACAAAAGGGCATCAGTTCCCAGTCCCATGGGGTGGACCGACAATAAATAAGGGCTAAAAGGAAGGAGAAAAGCAGGGCAGGAGCAGAAGACAGATGCCTCATGATGGAGAATCTCGAAGGGCAGCAGAACCGACTGGAATAAAACACTGGAGAGAGAAGACTGTGTCACAGCCAACCATCCTTGAATGGAGACAACCCTTCCCCACTGACTTGTGTAAAGGAGCTGAGGTTGGCCCCCTGCCCCACTTTCCACTTCCCACAGGCTTGTTGTACAGGCACAGCCTGGCTATGGATGGAAGTCTCACCAGAGCTTCCTGCCATTCCAGCAATGTAGCCACAGGGTTGGTGCAGACCCTGGAGGGGACTGAGGGTGGGGCTCGGCTGGTGTAGAAGGCACACTCATCATCCAGGCGTGCCTCATGGAAGCAGTGGATGGCAGTCAGACATGCTTTGAGGCGCTGCCTCAGGGCCAGGGTTCCAGGAGCCAAACTGCTGGGGCCTGGGGACCAAGGACCACAGAGAGTTCAGGGTGGGCGCTGGAGTCCTATACTCCCACCATTTACTGCCTTTCTCATTCCCCCACCAAGGGTCAAACCAATTAGGAACACAGGGCTGGAGGCCCAGCTCTGCCCTTCTTCCTGAAGGAGAGCTGGACTGGGGCAGGGTAGATGGAGGAAAGGAAGCATGGGATCAACTGGTATAGGGCAGAGGCCCCACTCCCAGTGAGAGATGAAGACCTCATTTGTTCACAACCCCTTCCAACCAACTCCTTACCTGCCTGGCCTGTTGGGGGCCTCACAGACTGGAGTGAGCAGATAGAGGGGCTGGCACAAAGTGGGCGCTGAGAGGAAAATATCACACTGGTAGTCGCTGGAGCCCACACACTGCAGGAGGGCTGTGGGCTGGACTCTGGATTCCTAGGTTCCAGGGAGGCCTCTGATGCCCCAGGCTCTGCCCTAGGGGAGGGCTGTGAGACTCCAGTCTTCCCCTGGGGCCAGACCTGAAGGGGTCCAGGCTCTACCAGAGGGAAGGCCTCTGATACCTTAAGCTGTTCCTGGGTGGTAGGCTCTGGTATCTCAGGCTCCCTTCTCTGACAGGACACTGGGGGGATTGGCTCTGCTATAGGGCAGAGCTGAGCTACCTCAAGCTCTGCTCTAGGGGAGCATTGTGGTTCTCCACACTCCTCTGGAAGGCAGGGCTTTGGCAGTCCAGATTGTTGTAACAGTTCAGGAAGGTGGAAAGCCCCTGAATTATGCTCTGGGGCATTCAGAGTTCTAGGAATCTCAGCCAGCAGGGACTGAAGTTCAACCATATCCAGAGAGGAGGCTTCATTAAGACGGGCAAACTTGCCCTGTGCCAGCCCTTCTACCTCCTGTTGCAAAAGCTGCTGCAGGATACTGATGCGCTGTGGGTGGGAGAGAGTATACCCCAGTGTGATGTCAAGATGTGAGTTCAAGTCTCTACCCACACTGTCCTATTCTCATAACCCCTCTCTTCCTATATCTCCCTTCCCCAGCCCAGTCACTGCCCATCAGGCATCAAAGCTGTTGCCTACACAGACTCACCTGTATCTTGAGCTCCTGGAGGTCAGGGGGTGTACTGTGGTGGGATCCATGAGGAGTTGTCACAGGCAGTTTCCCAGTCCCCTCCTGCAACCTTACACAACTCTCCTGGTCAAATAACCGGACTGCAATCTGCTCCTGCCACATGGGAAGAGAGAGACCACCTGAGGAAGCCTGGCTGGGGCAGGAAAAACAGTCTGAGTCCCACCCTCATGAAGAAGGGATCAAGTTCCTAACAGACAGGCCCTAGACTGAGATTAGGAGGGACAGCAGAGAAGCAGGGAGAGTTGGAGAATTACGTAGCTTTTCCAGAGAGCCCACCTGCCTCATACTGCTGAGCCTCAGGCCAATAGGATAGAGTGAGGGAATCACAGCATGGAAAGACTTTGGGCACTTACCCAGGGCAGGACAGGCTCTTCAGGGCAAGAATGAGGGGAGAGGCCACTCAAACATCGGGCCTGGGACAGAAGTGAGATGTCATAACTCTCTCTGTACCCATTCATTCCCTTCCTATGCCAGCTACCTCCCCTGCCCTCTTTTACCTGCTGAGTTCTGGGGGCTGATGGAATGGGCGTGAACTGAGTTTTGGGGTGAATGGTGAGATGCCGCAACACTGAGTATGAGCTCTGGGGAGAGATCGGGGTGGCTGAGCAAGGACAAAACCTAGGCCTAGCAGGGATCCCAGTCAGACTGTTCTGCCCCTGCACAGCCCCTAGGAGCTGTGGATACAAACCGGAGCTGAGGGGCCAGGAGAAGGGACACGCTGAGCCAGTCCAAAGGGAGATGGACGGGGAATGGATGGTAGCAGCAAACTGCCAGGGGAGGGCATCAGGTTGCAGTCACGACTGTCCTGTGGAAAGGAACAAGGTAGAAAAGTGATCCCTACTCCCTCACCTTCCTAGGACTTGCTCTCACTACAGCAGCCAGTGTGATTCTTTTAAGACCTAATCAAATCATACCACTCCCTTGTTCATTCCCCCTCCCCATGTCTTTCCACTCATGCCAAGTAAAAGCCAACGTCTTACACTGGTTTATAAATTCTTACCTAGTCTGATCCTGTCACTGCTCTAATCTCACTTCCTGTCATTCTCCTTCCTTGGTTCAGCCTCGCTGGTGTCTCCCTTTTGCTGATCCTTAAATACACTAGGCACATTCCTTCCTCAGGGCCTTTGCATCTGTACTTCTCCTGGAATGTTCTTCCCCCAGATATCTATATGGCTCACTCCCTCAACCTCTTCTGGTCTTCACTTAAACATCTTCTCAATGAGATCCCCTGACCAATATATTTGAAATTGCAATACCAAACCCCACCCCCACTTCCACTTCCCCTTCAGGGCTTAATATTTTTTTAAGAGTATTTATCACCATCTGACATACTACATATTTCACAATGTATTTACTTTTTGCTTCCCCCTTCTAGAATGTGAACTTATTTACTACTGTATATTCAGAACCTAAAACAGTGCTTGATACACAGTAGCTGATCAATAAATACGTGTGAAATGAATGAATAAATGCTTGGGTTGACAAATATCAGTTCTCTCAACACTGAACTGATGGTGAGATGAATATATACCAGACTGTGACCTCTCATCCCCAGGCCCAAAATACCTGGTGAACAGAGGCTAGTCTCACTCTGGAGAGGCCCATCTAGAGTAAATCCAGACCCAATTAACATTCGAGGCCCAGGACTGCCTGGCTCTACCCATAATCTTCAGTGCTGGTTGCTACTGGGGAACCCCCAGGCATCTCCCTTCCCCACTTTCTCTATCCCAGGAGGGTCCCATCTCACCCTAGTGTGGATTATCTCTCGCCTTTCTCTTAATGGAACCCACTGCGCCAGACTGAGGGGGCGCCCTCCTCCTTCATCTGAGTAAGTGACAACTTCATGTTCTTCAGGGAGAGAGGAAGCTAGGAGGAGACAGGAAATTTGCTGTAGCATTTGGAACACTCACCAAAGTCTGGCATAGGCTTGGCAACCTCTACAGAGGGTATGTCTGTTTGATAGTCCCCACTGCCCCGTGGGGACCCATCTAGCATCCCTTTGGAGTCCAGAATTATCTCAATAATCACTTATTAATCTGAGCACCCTGAGTAGGGGTGTGATGGCTCTTAGGGGCTAAGGAAAGAATAGTGAGAGGAAGGTAAATCTTGTAGGAGGTGGCAGGGAGAATTTAGAAATGGGGACCGCCTTCTTCGTTGCAAATGCAACTGGGCCAACCTGACCTATCAAGGTCTCTTTCTCTCCAGCTCTTTCTGATCTGGCCTTTCTCCTTTCCCCCAGCCCACTGAGCTTTCTCATCTTGCTCTCTACTGTATGCAGCCCATCTACCCCTGTTCTCTCCCCATGGCCAGATACACTCACCAGACTGGACTGGGGTCTCCAGGAGCAATCCTGAGGTCTGGCTCACTGAAGTCCTGATGACAATAAGAGAAGCAACTAGCAGTCACTGAGTACCAAGTATGAGCTGGGCACTGTGCTGCTTTACAAACGTCATCTCATTTCATTCTCACAACAACCTCTAATGATGACATGAACATTATGCTCATTTGACAGATTAAAGAAATTAAAGCTTGGAGGTTCAGGCAAGCTTACATAATTAGTAAGTGCCAAGAGTCAGGAATCAAACCCAGATTCCATTTATTGCTACAGTCTGTGCTCTAGCCACTAAACAAGAGACAGCACCTCTCATTTTTGTATCCTTCCCCCACCAACAACCTGAAGAAACTGATGTCCTACTGAGGCCTGGCTATGAAGTTCTGAATCCTATTCCACGAGCTCACCCTGGGCAGTCACAGGTTCCCCCACTTCCCCTCCTGGGTTGATGGGAAGTCCAAAAGCTACTGGAAGGCCCCAGCTCTGAACGACCCTTGTATCAAACACTGGATCATTTTTTTCCAAATGACCCCCTCCTTCTCACCGGCTGCTGCCACCTGTCTCTCTTCTTAGCTCCTGGAGGCTGGGGTGAGTGGAGGGGTGAAAGGAAGGTCCTGAAGATGGAATCTGACTCATAGAAGCAAAAGAAAAAAGCAGAATCAGAGGTGGCCCCAAACCTTCAAGCCTCACCACCAACCCCATCTGCCTCCATAGAAACCCTTTGGCTCATCATGAAGTATCTTCTCTCCCAAGGCCCAGCTTTGTTCCTAGAAGGAGCTCCCAGAAACACTGAATATCAGCCCCGCAAGAGCACTCACCAGAGCCTCTAGCCTCTGGGCGCACAAGGTCCGGCTGCGGGGTCCTGGTCCCTCAAGCCTCGAAAAGCAGGAAGCCCTGGCAGGGTCCAGTCGGTGTGTGGGAGTTCTGGGGGCCAAATATGCAGAGACCCGGGCACCCTGGGACCCCAAAAGAGGCTATCAGCTTAAGATTCCCTCCTCAGTCTACCTCAGCCTGATCTCCTCATATCCTGTCTCATTACCTGGCCCCTCCGGATGGTGCCTCCCTGGCTCCCTCGAACCAGTACTCTCTGAGCCAGACTGGGCTGGCGACCCAGGCGACAGCTCTTCACCCCCTCACCTGACAGGATGGTGGCCAGGGCCTCAGGGTCAGCCACAAACTCTACGACTCCTGGAACCTCTGCAAGGGAAGAGAAGGAATGGTGAGAAGGAACAGGAAGGGGGAAGGCAGAGGGCCCAGGTACCCTAGTGTGGTCACCCTGAGGTTGAAAAGTGAGCCAAAGAGACTCATAAATTGGACTTAACTCACCAAATGTTCACAGAACTTTGTTCTACGTAAGTTAATACTCTAGGTCCTGGGGCTCAGAGATAAATAAGACAAAGACTTCATCCTCAAGAAGCTGTTTTCAAACTATATAGAGGTAAGATACTCAAGCCCAAGTATGGACATGTTATAAAAGAGTATTGCAAGCTATTAGAACACAGAGCAATTGATTGTGACTGCGGAGCTGGAAAAAGTTTTGGAAGTGAAGACATTTTGCTGAAGGAAGGAGAGAACTTCTGAGAGCAAAGAGCTTTCCAGAAGCCGGGATGAGTACTCATTGTCAGTGGGAGACTGGAATGAGTGCAAAGCCCTAAATCCCACTATGTCTACCCTATTCTCCCACCCGGCCAAGGAGACTGTGTTGTAGGCCTCCAACAGGTACCTGTCTGGGGAGTGGGCCCAGGCCTCACATTTTGACCCCTAGGGCTAGGCCTGAGCTCCTCCAAGGGGTTCCGGAGCTTAGTGCTCCCCACCAATCTCTCTGATTTCTCTGTTTGATGTGTGGCTTTCCGTCTGGGGTCTGCTGAATCAATGAGCGGACGCTGAATACCGAACTTCTGCTCCAATCTCTAGGGGAAAGGAAGACAAAAAGTTCAGCGTTGGGCTGCATTGCTTGTGTGTGCTGCTTCCTGCAGCTACTGTCTTTATCTACCAGGGCCTTCTTACCTTCGGATCTTGGTTCTCCTGGTCCAGGACGCAAGCCTTGACTGTGGGGAGAGGCGGGCATCTCTTCGAGTGGACCGGAATCTTGCTAGGGGTGGGTGATACACCACGGAGGAGAGGATCTCTCTTGGTCTGGAAGGTGGCCATGACGGCTACAACTGAGATGGGAAAGAAGGCAAGATCAGGGATCCAAAGGCAGCCAGTTCGAGGTTTCGGTCCGGTCCTCACATCCATGATACTCCCACCTTGGCCCAAATCCATGCTCCTAGAAAACTCGGCGCCTGCAAGGCCGCTCTTCTGGTACCACCTCCAGACAACTTAGGCCTACTCTTTCGCCCCGGGACCTTGAGCTGCCTCTCTTCCTTATGAACCTCCACAGCCCTCATTCCCTCCAATATCCCTGTGCCGCACCTTCCCCAGAAGCCCTCAAGTTCGCCCCCACTTCTTCGCTTTCTCCCTGACTTGAGTTCTGCTGCAGCTACTTCCCCAATTTGTAAAATACGCCAAGCTCCTGATTGGCTCGTCCGCACTCCTGCGGGAGGCGCGTGACATCTGACTCAGCGGTCCAGCCCGCAGGCTTCCGAGGCGGAGTCCAAAAATAGGACTAGTTGTTGAACCACTTTCTGGTCAGGAAAAAAAAACTGATCTGGTTCAACCCGCCAATCCGAGAGCGGAGAGCGGCGTCGAAGGCGGAGAAAGAGGAAGGAGGAGGCAGTTCTGAAGCTGGGGAAGGCGTGGCACCCCGAGTGTGGGGAACAACGGGCGCCTTCGTACTCTCGCGAGGTCTCGGGACTGGCGAGGGAAGGACCTTTCTCGCGGCATTTTGGGAAGGGCCTGTAGTTCTGATTACGGTTTTCTGTGTCGGCGGCTAGTGGAGCCCTCGACTAACCTGAGTGTGGCTCAAGCTTTGGGGTCGCCATTACAGACACACAGAAAACATCGTGCCACGGAGGAAGCATCACTCTCCCCCCTGTACTCTGCCTTCCCACTCCAGTACCTATTTCAGTTCCTTAGATTTGTCCTGTTCCATCTAGTCTATGTCTGGAATGCTTTTTGTTTCCACTCTGCTTATTCGTGCCTCCAAAGCGATACTCACTATTCCTTAGGCCTTCCTTGAACCCCTTCACTTAAAACCCATCCTAATCTAAAAAGATTCCTTGGTTATATGCTCTCAAAGAACAGTGTTTATTATCTCAGCATGTATCTCAGTTGGTAATTGTATATTCATCAATGTGAATATAATATGTTCATTAAACTTCATCTCCCCCACTAGACCTCCATGAGGGTGGTGACCCTTTATGTTTGGCTTGCCATCATGTTTTCAATGCCTTGCATTCTGCTCAGCTTGCAAAGGTGCTCAATGTTTGTCGAGTGAGTCGATAGATGAATAATTGATCAAATGAATGCATGCAGGGATAAGGAAGATCTCCAAGAAGTAATATTTGAACCTCTTTAAAAAGTGAACACTATTCTAGTCACTACTTATCTGCAAAGGCAAGAAAACATGAAAGACTATGGAGTGTTCAGAGAATACTGAGTCAGCGGTAAATGTGACGTGGGAAATAAAACTGGCAAGATGGTCTGAGTTCAGGGAAAGGGAAGGTCACATCATTCCACCAACAGATACTGTGAATGTGTCAAATCCAACCACTAGATCTGCAGGGATGGCTACTAACAAGCATAGTGTGCCTATTGTGTGTAAGATTCTTTGCTAGGCATTCAGGACCTGAGGAGAAATAAGGCTGAAGTTTGAAGGATGCAGAGGCACCAGGGTGGACAACGTTGGCTGCACAGTAGCTATATATGATGTTAAGGTAGCACAGTGCAGGTTGGTCTTCATCTTCACGAACCTGGAAATCTGAATTTGTCAGACTACCCAGAGTAGATCTTCAGACTGATTCACACTAATCAAATTCATAAGAGAAATAGAATGATTTACCATGAGCGATATACCGTTTAATGACCAAAAATAGTTATGCCTGTTCCTGAGGGCACACAGAATCAAGGTACAAAGGAGACTGAATTTATATAAGAGAAGTCTTTAAAGGAACCAATGCTCAGGATATCTGCCAAGCCTATCAGAGCATCCAATCTGTTTTCTGCATAGCAGTCAGAGTGACCTGCTTCTGTTTGTCTTTGCTGGACCTTTCCTATGGAGACTTGAGTTAATCCTCTTCTTTAGGTTATAACACAGTGTTTTCATAATGTGCTAACCACCTCTCTTGTTTTATTTTATCATCTGCTTTCATTCCCTGTCTGCTATCTTATTCTCCCCAAAAGACACTACTTATGTGTGCTTGATATATGTTCCTAGCTATGCATGTATGCTTGCAAAATATGTAGAGTTATGTAAAGTTTCCTATTACTGGTATAAAAAATTGCCACAAATTTAGTGGCTTAAAACAATACAAATTTATTCTCTTTTAGGTTTGGAGGTCAAAAGTCTAGATTCAAGTGTTGGCAGGGCTCCATTCCTTCTGGAAACTTCAAGGAAGAGTCTGTTTGCCTTTTCCAGCTTCTAGAGGCTGCTAACATTCCTGAGCTTGTGGCCCCTTTTTCCATCTCTATAACTTCTTGCTTCTGTCATCATATTTACTTACTTCTGCCTCCCTCTTATACAGACTCTGTGATTGCATCAGCTCTACGCATATAGTCCAGGATGATCTCCCCATATGAAGGTCCTTAACCACACCTTCAAAATCCCTTGCCATATTCCAGGGATTCACAGATTCAGGGGATTAAGATGTGGACATCTTTGTGGGGGTATTATTCAGGTTGTTTAGCTATGTGTTTTTTAATTTGCATAAATGGCGTTGCCATTTGATTCTGTTTTTACTTTTTTCAGTCAACGTTGTGTCTAGGATCCATTCTTATTGCTATATTTAATCTAGTTCATTGTTTATAACAGCTGCATAGGATTCCATAGTAGGCATCCATCGTACTTTACTTATTCATTCCCCACTTCTATGAACATGGTAGAGAATTATCTTACCTGGTTCCCTTTTAACCTATTCAAGAACTTCAAGTGGAATTTGGAGGTCATGAGGCTTATACACACTTAACTTCACTAAGTACTGCCAGATTATTTTTCAGGTCTATAGCTGTTTATACTCTCAAGAATATTACTTGAAAGTTCTTATTGCCTCTCTCCAATCCAACACTTAATACTATATAACTTTCTAATTTTTAAAGTTCTAATGGGTACTACTAAGTAGACTCGGTTATTTTCAATTTCATTTCTCTGATTACTAGTGAGTTTGAGTGTTACTTCATATTCTTGTTAATCAATAGAGCTTCACCCTTTTTGAGGTGCCTACTCAGACCCTTTACACATTTTTTTCCTATTGGCTTTCTTGTCTTTATTCTTGCTGATATTTAAGATTTCACCATATATTCACATAATAATCCCATGTCCACTTTAGACATTGCAAATATTTTCTTTAGGTCTGTAGAGGAAGATAATTGATTTTCCATCTGGCAACCTTAATGAACTCTTTTCTTGGTGTTTCTAGTTGTCTATTGATTCTGCTGGGTTTTATATAGAGAAAATTATGTCTTCTGCAAATAAAAACAGTTTTATATGTTTGCTTAGAGCCTTTACTCATTGTTGGGTTTTTGTTTGTTTGTTTGTTATTCTTGTTTTGTTTGATTTTGGTTTTTCTTACATCATTGTACAGAACTTCCAATATATTAAGCAGTAGCAGTACCCTTGGTAACTTGACTTGTGGGAAACCATCTAAAATTTTTCCAAAAAATAACTTTCTTTTCATTTTTTTCCACATGTTTTTGTGAAACTAACTCAAACTTACAGAAAATTTACATGAATGGTACAAATAACTTTTTTCTCAACCATTTAAGAGTAAGTTGTCCCATCTCCCTCCAACACTTTAGTGTATATTTCCTGATAACAAGGACATTTTCCTACATAACCACAATACAACCATCAAAACCAGGAAAAGAGCACTGATACATTTCTACCTTCTAAACCTCAGACTGCATTAAAGTTTCACCAGTTTTCCAAGTGATGCTTTTTATAGCAAAAGGATCCAGTCCAGAATCATGTGTTGCATTTAGTTGTCATGTCTCTTTAGTCTCATGTCAATCTGGAAAAGTTCTTCATTCATGACTTTCATGACCTTGACACTTTTGAGGATTACAGACCAATTATTTGTAGAATGCCCCTCAATTTGGGTTTGTCTGATATTTCTTTGTAATTAGACTCAGAATATGCATCTTTGGCAGGATTGTCACAGAAATGATGCTGTTTTCTTCCTACTATACCTTATCAGGTGGTGCCTGTTTCTATCTGTCCTATTACTTTGATTACTTGATTAAAGTCGTATCTGCCAGATTTCTTTGCTGTACATTACTCTTTCCCCTTTGTAATTAATTAGTATTTGGGGGGAAGGAGAACTTCAGTATTATACAAATATTTCATTCCTCATTACACTTTCATTTTATTTAGTTATAACAGTATGGACTCACAAAGTCCTATTATACTCAACAGATTATTAGCCAATAACTTATGTTGTTTTTTTGATACTCATGCTGTCTCTGATTTGGTCAGTGGGAGCCCTTTCAAGTTGTCTTCTGTATCCTTCAACATGACTGTATCCTTTTAGCATTCATCATTTTTCAGGGTTTTTTCTTTTCTAGCATAACAATATGTTTTAGGTTCAATTTATACTTTCCCTGAATTGCCTCTAGAGTCAGCCATTTCTCCAAGGAGCTCTGGTTCCTTTTAACAGAGGATGTTATTTAGAAACCAAGGGGTGGACATTAGCTGTGCTCATTGCTATTCGGTTATTGCTGCTCCAGGTCCTCTCAGTGGACAAAGCTAAGGGATACACTCTACACGCATATGCATACACACACACATTTTCATTTATACTTATTTCTATATCTAAATACATTGAAAACCATAAGTTCAAGATTGTGTCATTTACCTGCTTTAAAATACTTCAGAGCTTTCTATTGTCCTTTCAAATATCTTAAGAACTTGCTAAAATAAGGTAAGCTCTCTTCTCTTTGCCAGATTCCATCGAGATAAAAAAAAATTTCAATAAAAAGACAGATCAGCCAAAAAAGGTATTTTTTAATGGTTGTTTTATTTAAAAATTAATATTCCCAACTGTTAAGCCAGTGTCAGGCATAACCTTCAGTGCTTTCTTAACTTTCTGGTGGTGAGGTTTATTCTTTTATTTCTAATATTTGAGGTTCCTTTGTCTTAAAAGAGGTAGCAAAGAGGTTCATTTATGGTCATGTTCTATGGATGTGGCCTGGTAACTGTTTCCTAGAACAATGGAGTTAGTATTCTCCTTTTATAATCTTTGCTAGTGCAGAAATGACTAGCAATGATGACAACCAATTGCAACTTTTCCTTTCTCATGTGTGGTAATTAAGAAGTCAGCATTTTCTATTCTCTAATGGCAATCTTTAAAAGTAGCAAACATACTAGTCTGGTCAAAGAGATATAAGAATTTTGTTGTATGTTGTAAAATATATAAATTATCTCCTGGACTAGACAGACCTTATTCCAGTAATGATAGTTATAATTTACCAATTCTATTTCTTCTCCAGAAAAGGAAATACTGTCACATGGTTTATCCTAAAGAGTCCTTTGCAGCTGCAATCAGAATCAACCAGTTTTTCAGAGTTTTAGGGCTTGTAAGGCTCTGCATGATCTCCTCCCCACCTCCTCTCCAACCTCATCTCAGACCTCTCTCTTCTCTCATTATATCTTGGTATATGTTTTGATTTATCCAAATGAGTACTTGAAGGGCCTTCCAGTCTGGAGACTTACACCCATCTTCTGTTTTGGAGAATTTTTATTAAAGCATCAGCATTTTAATAAGATCCTCACATGACCTTCTAAAGTTTGGGAAGTACTAGCTTTCTCTATTCTCTCCCACTAAAACTCCTGTTGGATAGATTTAGGATTTTCTGCATCTATTATCCATGTTTTTAACTTTTCTTTTATACTTTCTGTCTCTTCATTTGTATTTTATGGAAGAATACAGCCCTAATTTAGTCTTTATAGGATCTGGAATTCTTCAAATGAGCTGTGTAATATCTATTTTATATACATGCATATAATTTTTTTTCTTTATATTATGATGTTTTGATATCTTAAAAAACAAAACAAAAAATTTTCTGATCAGAGAGAGACTTCCTCTTTAGGGCTTGCCGATTCTGAAAATTAGCAAAAGAGCATTCCTTTGATATGTAAATTAACCAGTCCAGAGCCATACTCCCTCTGTCTTGCCTATACACCCCGGGAGGCAGTATTTCTGTGCCTTAATCATCCCAGGACCAGGTATCAGGCAACTAGGGACCACTGCTATAGCTTAGAGCCTGCCTAAATTGTTCAGACTAGCCAATTCTAAACTGTTCACCCTGCTCTGCCTTGCCTTTCCCTTAGGAAACTCCAATATAGGTGGCAGCTTAAGCTCTCCTCTCCCCCCAGTCTTCTGCCACTAGACCAAAACCCACAGCTTCCCCTGTGACCCTGAGTGACTCCCTTCTCTAGGACCTGTGAACACAATAGGTGTTGTTTTTCTGTGCCTTTCCTGTGTTTCCTCTTGTGGCCACACCTGACTGGCCATCACATGAAATAATATAAGTTAAGTTTTACGCCTAAACAATTATAATATTTATTTTCAAGATCTCTATGTTTTTTCATAACTTCTTATTCTTTTTTATGGAGATTATATTATTTCTTATCTCTCTAACAATGCTAATTATATTCATTTGAAAAACTGGTTCTACTTGGTCTTAGCTATAAGTACTTCTTAGTTTTTTTTTTATTGAAGTAAAATTCACATAACATTAAATCAACCATTTTAAAGTGAACAATCAGTGACACTAGTACATTCAGTGTTGTATAATCACCACCTCTATCCAGTCCCAAAACATTTTCATCACCTCAAAAGGAAATTTCACACCCATAAGGCCGTTACTCTTCATTTTCCCTTCGCCACCATCTCCTGGCAACAACCAACCTGCTTTTTGTCTCCTTATTCCAGATATTTTGTATAAATGGAATCATATATATATTATCATATATAAATATATGTCTATATCTACATATCTCCTCTTGTGTCTGGCTTCTTCTACCTAGCATAATGTTTTCAAGGATCATCCATGTTGTAGCATATGCAATTATTTCATTTCTTTTTATACCTGAGTATTATTTCACTATATGGATATACCACACTATTTATCCATTCATCCACTGGACCAAAACCCACAGCTTAATGAACATTTAATTGACATTTGGGCTGTTTCTACCTTTTAGCTATTGGGAATGGTCCTGCTTTGAACATGCATGTACATGTGTTTGAGTACCTGTTTTTAATTCTTTGGGGTTTATATCCAGGAATGCAACTGCTGAGTCATACAGTAATTCTATGTTTAACTTTTGAGGGAACTAACAAACTGTTTTCCGCAGCAACTGAATGATTTTATATTCCTACTAGCAATGTATGGGAGTACAATTTCTCCACATTCTCACCAACACTTGTTATTTCCTGGTTTTTTTTTTCTTTTTAATAGGATTCTAGTAGGTGTGAAGTGATGCCTCAAGGTTTTGATTTGCATTTCTTTAACAACTAATGATGTTGGGCATCTTTTCATGTGTTTATTGGTCATATGTGTTCCTTTTTTGGAGAAATAGCTATTAATTTCTTTGCCCATTTTGTAATTGATGTGATTAAGTTAAAGCATTTGAGATGGGGGAGGTTATCTTAGATTATCTAGGTGCTAGATGCACCCAATGTAATAACAAGGATCCTTGTAAGAGGGAAACAGGAGAATCAGAATCAGAGAAGATATGATAACTGAAGCAGAGATTAGAGTGATGTGATTGCTGGCTTTGAAGATGGGAAGGGCTACAGGCCAAGGAATGTAGACCATCTTTAGAAGCTGGAAAATGCTCTTCTAGAGCCTCTAGCAGGAACACAATGTGCCGTCTCATTTTAGATTTCTGACTTCCAGCGTTCTGAGATAATAAATTTGTTGTGTTAAGCCATGAAGTTTGTAATTTGTTACAACAGCAATAAGAAATTAATACAGTATGAATAAAGGTTGCAGCACATGCTCAAGCTTTCCTCTTGAAACAGGAAAAGAAACCTTGATGTTTACCCTGTTGGAGAATAACTGAAACTGTGATCCTTAGTTTACAATTTATGACCTGTCCCTTGTTACCCTCCTGAGGGAAGAGTTTAAGGGCCATATCAGCCCATTCTCCTACCTACAGGATAGTCAAGTCCACTCAACTCCGCATGAATCATCTCATTTAATCTTAACAATAATAGTATGAAGTAGCGACTATTGTTATCTCCATTTGACAGATGAAGAAACTGAGGCAAAGAGAGGTAAAGTGCCTTTCTCAAGGTCATGCATCTAGTAAGTAGATGATCCAAAATTTAAATGTGGATTCTTAACTACTATGTCATCTGTTAAATAAAAATCATACTTTCCACACTCATCATTAGTTTAAAAATATTTGCTTGAACTATGGAATTATATAACAAGCATAAATGTCAAAAACAGGTTTCGGAACAAATACAGCCAACATTTGTTATCCATTTAAAAACATTTGTTCAACAGTGAAAACGGAAGTGCATAGGGGCGAAAACAGCTTATCAGCCCGAAGAGCACAGTGCTTTAGAAATCTGTTGGTATTTTTCATAGAAGGAATAGAGTGTCAATTAATCTGGCAAGGCTAGTAAAGTAGGCATCTTCTGTGATAGGAAGTGAGAGCAGAACCAAAGAAAGCCCCAGAAGTCAGCATGCAATTGCTATTAGTCCATGGAAGCCATAGGACAGTTGAAGCCATGAATAAGAAGAAACTATGAGTAAGCAAAAACTAGGATAGAAGGTGATCTCACTTGCTCATTGAGACAAGAGCAATAGCAACAGTAGGACCCTAGGTCAGGGAGCAATGTGCTCCTGTTGCTGAGGGAGCTTCCTGTCACCTTTCAGCTTTGGTGAAGCCCAACAGGGCTGCAGAGCCCATTCTTTCTGTGAGGCCAGGTCACACAGGTTTCTGGGTTTTTGTGAAGTAACTCCCACTCCACCTCAGGCAGCTGCAACCCTTGTCTCCCTTATATCCATGTATAACCTGACAATGTATAACCCTTGCCTGAGATATTTGGTTAGTCTCTGTTCTTTGCAACCCAGATAACTGAACTCCCTCTTCCACTCACTGCTGGTGGCACCTGAGGAATTACCCCTGCTACAACAGCGGGCACCTCCCTGGGGCCCAGGATGTAGGTGCCTGACACAGTCTGGTTCTCTCTAGGAAAAGTATGGAATAAATGTGGCCACATCCTAGCTTTTGAGATGACCTTATTATAGATATCCTGAAAACTATCTCCCTTCTCCCAATAAGCAGAGTGCAATAACATCAATGTGGAATAAGCTTTTTTAATAACACTCAAATCCCAGGCCTGACTTCTTGAGGTTAATTTAACATCAGATCACCTTGATTGAAGTGGATTTTGAGTTTTCCTAAAACTATTCAATTTTAGCCAAATCTGAGTTTGTGTCATTTCAGTAGATAACTAGGCTCACTCGACAACTTGATTCTTTCTGATTCTCCCAGCATTTAAACATCTTCAAGTCTGATTATTTTCATTTTTTTAACTAAAATCCAAGATAAAAAATGAATTTTACATGGCAACCTGGTGCACGTCTATAAATACATTGAAAATAAAAGTTTCTCCAGACTCTAAGTTTATTTTTCTTAAAAAATGTTGTTCTTGACATAAAGATTTTATAACGATGTTTTATGACCCACAGTTTGAAAATTATTTGTCTAGTTTCTCTTTTCTTCAAAGTTTTACTTCTCAAACACAGCTTTTTCTTTGCTCTGGCTCTTTTCTTTTAACAAACATTTTGAGAGAGTAGCCTGCTCCCCTCTTCCTCATCTCTCATTCACTCTTCAATTGACCAGGTTTTGTCTCTGACCCTACCTTGATTGAAAACTGCCCTCACTGAGGACTCTAACATCTTCCTTGTCGATAAACCCCAAATTTTCCAACTGTTATCTATCCTGGGCTTCCAGCATCCTTTGAGTGGCTAGCCACTCCCTCCTGAGAGTGTCCTCTTGCTGTGGATTCCTGATGCCACCCTCTTCTAGTTTTCCTACTACATCTCTGCCATTTAATTCTCAAGATTATCTTCTGCTGCTACTTTAGGAGTCTCCCAAGGCCCTTCTCTTTTCTTGCTTCACACACTGTTCTTGGGTAGTTTCATTTCTTCTCATGTGGGACACCTGAAAGGTCCCATGCCCTTCTTGTCAGCTAAATCTCTCTTCCTTGTATCCAGTACAAATCACAGCCCACAGATGTGAAAGTCTGGGAAGTTTCCAACCTTGAAATTTTGCCTACTTGAGAACCTAAACATCTGAAATTCTAAAGCTTTTATCTGTTTTTCTGTAGTGATATTTCTCCTTTGAGGTAATAAGTGCCACTGAATGATAAGGAGAAAGCAAGGGTATAAAGAATGTGGAATACACATCCATAAAAAATGATGAAATATTGCTATTTTCAACAACATGGATGGATCTTGAGAATATCATGCTAAGTGAAATAAGTCAGACAGAAAAAGACAAGCAGGAGTGAACCATATGATTTCACTCATATGTGGGATATAAAATAAAAAACAACAAATGAACAAACAAAACAAACTCATAGACACAGACAACAGTATGGTGGTTACCAGAGGGGAAGGGGATGGGGGGAAGATGAAGAGGGTAAAGAGAACAAATATATGGCAAAAGAAGCAGACTAGACTGGGTTGTGAGCACACATATAATATATAGTGATGTATTATAAAGCTGTAGACCTGAAACTTATATGTTATTACCAATGTTACCCTAATACATTTAATTTAAAAAATGAAGAATGTGAGTATATGTGTGCCTCTGTGTGGAGGGTGATGATGGTGGGGAGCCTGAGCAAAAATTGCAGTGGACATTGTGGTTGATTCCTAATGTCTTTCTATACCAGACAATTAGCTCAAGCAAATCAGTGTCTTGACCCCTGGCAACGGCTATTGCTCCAGGAGTGGACACACCGATGATTTTAGCCAGACAGCCTAAAGGAAAGGATTTATATCTTATACCTGGGAGGAAGTTTTTCCCTTTTCTCCACTGCATGTGAAAAGAGAAGCTTCATCCAATTACCCAGTAGCTTCTGGCAGCCATATTGGGCCTCTGAGCATCCCTTTCAAGGATGCTCTCTTCCAAGGAAAAAGGCTGAGCAGAACCATGGACAGAGCTTGGGTCCTTGATGACATCATTGAGCTTTTGAATCAACCAACATGAGCCTGCCTATCTCTGGCCCCTTGTTACACGAGATAACTTCTTTACTTCCTTTTTCTTTTTTAAAGTGGGGTGGTATGCTACTTGTAACAGAAAGCATCCTGACAGATTCAGTATCTCAAAATATCCCACCACATCTAACTCCAGACCTGTGGATCTAACTGCCTGGCAGCCCTTCCTCTTGGTTGTTCCATAATATCTCACATTCAATAAGTTTAAAACTGACTTTGTTGTCTTGGTACCCCTCATCCCCCTGCTTCAATCTCCTCTGTTTCTGTAGGAGTTCCTACCATCTGCCTGGTTGTTAAAGCTAAAACCTTGGGTCATCTTTGCTATTTCCCT
The DNA here is from genome assembly GCA_028627145.1 of Eidolon dupreanum. Lineage (NCBI taxonomy): Eukaryota > Metazoa > Chordata > Mammalia > Chiroptera > Pteropodidae > Eidolon > Eidolon dupreanum. The sequence goes on along the minus strand of CM053503.1, from coordinate 41,628,747 downwards.
TTCTCTCACCTGCCAATCTCTCCCTGGGTACTGCAGATTCGACCCCTTGAATATTTCTCAAATCTATTCACTTCTCTACGCACCATCACCTCTTGCATGTTTCACTGCAACAGCTTCTAAACTAGTCCTCCATCTCTTTCCAATAATTTCTGTACATTACAGCCAGAGTGATCTCTCTAAAATGAAGATCTAAGTACTTCATCCTCCTGATTAAATCCTCTTCTTTCCCTTTAGGATCAATTCTTAATGCTTTGATATGACATACAAGACCCTCCATGACTGGCCTTCATTTCATCTTTCCAATGTCAACACTATTCCTTCCTTCTATCTTTCACTCCAGCATTACAGAACTACTTTCAATTCCCAAACTTGCCTTCTTACCTTCTGGCTGACTTATCTACCTAGAAAGTCTCCTCCTCTCCCTGTTTCACTTGAATAACTCCTGCTTGTTCTTCAGTGCTCAGTGTGATGGTGCCACTTTTGGGAAGCCATTCTTACTATAAGGCTGGTTAGCTGCTCCTCTTCATCTTCCCACAATGCTGTCTTTTAATCCTGGTCATAGCACTCATCGCAAGATTGGAATTGTCTGTGTACTTGTCTATCTCCCTCACCCCAGACTGTGAACTCCTTGAGAGGGGACTTGGGCTTATTCCCTGCACCTATCACTGTAACTGAGAGAAGAAGATCATTTTAAATCTAGAAGTGAATTTTGACTTGAAGGCAGGGATAAGATAAAATGAAGTTGGAGGACAGCATGGAAGTTGACATGTTCAAGTGGAGTGAGGGGTGGTGGCAGCAGAATCTGACTTGCTAGCTCAATGTTGAGTAGGTTTAGGTGGGTGACAGGGCGAGGACAGGAAAAAGAGATCAGTGAGGCAAATAGTGTAACCCACACAGGATGATGGTGGCTTAGACTAGGGTGGTGCCAGTGGGGATAAGGAGAATCAGACAGTTAAGAAGTAAAATTAACAGAATTGCCAGTGGGGAGTAGGAGGTGAAGAAAGGAAAAGGGTATAAGATGAGGTGAGTTCCAATTTGGGCAACAGAGCTCTTAGTGGTGTCTTCTTCTACATGGGGAACCTAAAAGGAAGAACACAGATTACAGATGGTGGAGAGGTTGATGAGCTCTGATTTGGACATGTTGAATTTCAGGGGTCTATGGGACACCCAGAGCCCCTGGATATTCAGGGCTGCAAATGGGAAATTGAAATTGAGAAGGAATGAACGGAAAGGTAAGAGAAAAGTCATAGATGCTAAGATAGTGGAATTCAGAAAAGAAACGACTAGAGACAAGGGGAAAATACTGCTGAGCCTTTTCCCCACAGGTACCTCCACTTCCACAGACACAAATGCACTGGAAGGGTTTCTCTTGACAGCATTTTTATTTGATTTGAAAGTGAAACTCAGACCCTGGCCTGCCCCACTAAACATAGGATCATGGTAGGAGCAGGATTGACCTGAGGATCATTGGTCTCTTACTAGGGTGAGAACAGGGGTACATACGGGTTGTGTCTCTATGTTAGGACAGGGAGAGGCCCAGCTACTGCTGAGTAGGTAGGGCTTGGCTATAGGCCAGGGAAGGGGTGAGTTACTATCCACTAGACACATGCAGAGAGAGTAGAGACTCATTCAAGGACTGATGTTAGGGTGTTAAGGTTTGAGAAGGCCTAGGGCAGGATCAGGGAGCTCTGGACCAACAGGTTCAATAGCTGTGAGTAGAAGACTTGTCCAGCTCACTGCGCTGCTCCTTCTGGGACTCTGTCACTACCTGCTGGGAGTAAGGCATGTGAAGGGCACAAACTATTCAGTACCACCCTCCTTCCAGCTCCTTTGGGGGTATGGTGTCCCCATCTCTGGCATAACCAGCTGAGACTCCAGTCTATCCGTCCACCTTCTCTATCTCTCTGTCTCCCTCCCATCCCAAGAACCACTAACCCATAATAACCTAAGATAAGCGATAGCCAGGCTAGGCTCAGAAATAATATTGGAAACGATGGGGTTCTGATCTCAAATGACTCATCTCACCTCCCCATCCCGGGTCTCAATGGTCTTGATCAGAACCATCTTCCGGCTGTGGCTGTCCTGGGGAAGCTCCACTTCAGGCACTGGAAAAAGCAGGTGAGGGGTGAGAGGGAAGAGGCTTGGGATTTCTCTCCTTTAAAGCCCTCATTCTCGTCTGTGAGGGGCAGGGCTTAAGGGTCGGGGGCAAGAGTAGACCAGGGCTCAGCAGTTCACCAGTCTCAGCAGTTCACCAGTCTCAGCACAGAGCCATAGCAAGAGTCGGGTCAGTGCAGAAGCGGACAATGGGACAGAAAGGTTGGAAGCCAAGTATAGGAGACTCACCGGTCGTCTTTATATTTAAAGATGCAAAGGAATGGACGGGCACGGAGATCCTGGGGGCAAACAAAGCAAGTGGTCAGCTACTCAGTGTATGCCACTCCGCATCTCTGAACACCCAATCTGACCACGCCCTACAGCCCTCCGGCAGTCCCGCTCCCACCGGCTCTCTTCGCCCTCCAACAGCTTCCGGTAGGTGGCGATCTCGATGTCCAGGGCCATCTTGACGTTGAGGAGCTCTTGATACTCGCGCAGGTGCCGCGCCATCTCCTCCTTTAGCTGCCGCAGCTCCTCCTCGAGGCGCGCGGCGCCCGCCTGGTACCCGCCGGCCTCCAGGGCAAACTGCTCCTCCAGCTCCCGCAGCTGTCTGAGCAGCGCCTCGTTCTGGGGGGTAGCCGGAGTCAGAGGGGGTAATAGCCCTCATGGTCCAACCCCTGGCACAGGTGCGCAACCTGGTACTCACTGTGCCGCGAAGTCCGTCCACCTCGCATGTCAGGCTCTGGATCTGGCGTCGGGACTCGTTCATCTCCTGCTTGGCCTGGCGCAGGGCTTCGTGGTTCCGGTTGGCGGCGTCGGACAGGTCCGCGTACTGCGGAATGGGGGCAACTCGGGTGTGAGTGGACCGAATGAACCTTCGCCCCAGCGCCCTATCCCCGCAACCTTCCCACATCCTCCGGGTCTCTCGCACCTTGGACTTGTACCATTCCTCTGCCTCCTGCAGGTTCTTCGCCGCGATGCTCTCATACTGCGCGCGTATGTCTCTCAGCGCCGCTGTCAGCTCAGGCTTCACGGTCGCCTCCACCTCTACCTGCTGCACCTGCTGGTTCTCCACGCTCACCTGCAGGTCTCGTAGCTCCTGCCGCGCGGGGTAACAAGACATCGAGTTCGCCGCGCAGATCCCACGCGGATGGCGCAGTTCATGCACAGAAAAGAGCAGAAACACTTGAATGAACAGAAGGGGGCGCCAGGGAGTGCAGCGCTCACGGAACTGCCCAGCCTGCGCGCGGCCTGCACTGAGCCCGTGGCTAGGTTGCGGAGTGCAGCTCCGCTGCTCGCCACCAGGCGGCGCAGGGGCGGAGGCAAACTACCTGTAGGCTGCCTCTACGCAGCCAATCTCACTTGGCTTCCCCAAGGCAATTCCTCTGCTCCTCCTGCCAATCTCCCCCAGAGCTTGCTTCCCAGCTCTAACGCGACCACCTCCAACCTCACAAGCCTCCCTTGATATTCGGGTACACGCACCTCATCGTGCAGCTTCTTGAGGAACTCAATCTCATCCATCAGAGACTCAATCTTGCGCTCTAGCTCCAGGCGGGCGAGGGTGGCGTCGTCTACGTCCTTCATAGGGTGGCAGTAGGGGTTTGAGAGTAGGGAGGGCTGCTTAGCCGGGGCTGCTCAGCCCGAGGAAGGGCAAGGCCCACCCTGTCCTCCTCTGTAGGCTTCTGGTCACCTCCCTGCACCCACAGATGCCACCCTGGACACCCAGGCTAGGGGTAGGGATAGAGAGACGGAAAATCTACACGGGGCCCGGGTTCACCTTGCGGAAGAGCACGAGATTGTGCTCAGCGTCCTCCCGCTTGCGCGTCTCGTCCTCCAGCCTGGCGGGAAGAGTGGGCAGCGGCTGAGATGTGGGGTCACCGTCCTCCCCGCTCCCCAGAATCTGGGGTAGAGACTGCTACTGCCCAGGACTCCGAGGAGGGGTCTTCAGGCTGCCTGATGGACTTGCCCCATTTTCTAACAGTCTGGGCCCCTTTATACACAGGGGAGACATAGTCAGGGAGACATAGTCACTCCTGCTCCCTCGCCTCCCCAGAGACTCAGCAAAGTGATCGGGGTGGGATGGGGGCGGGGGCGAGGATGCTGCCTGCACATGCCTGCCTGGGTTGACCAGGGAAGCCACTCCCTCGGGTGGCTGGTAGAGAGGGAAGCGAGGCGCAGCCGCCTCGACGGCCGCCGCCCGGTCCTGCCCCCTGACCTCTGCTTGAGTGCCGCCAGGTCCTCTGCCAGTCCGTCGCGCTCCACCTGCACCCGGTCGCGCTCGCGGCCCAGCAGCTCTAGCTCCCTGCGCAGCTCGCGCAGCTCCTGCTGGCACAGCTGGTCGGCGCGCGCCGGCTCCTGGCCGCGGGCCTGGCTCAGCTCCCCGCGCAAGGCCGCGTTCTGCTGCTCCAGGAAGCGCACCTTCTCAATGAAGTTGGCGAAGCGGTCGTTGAGCTCCTGTAGCTCCTGCTTCTCGTTGCTGCGCGTGGCCAGGAACTCCTGGTTGAGGGCCTCGGCCATGGAGAAGTCGAGGCGCTCGGAGGGCAGGCGCAGGAGGGCGCCCGCGCCAGACCGGGGGACGCGGAAGCTGCCCAGGCGCACGGAGGAGCCGGAGGACGCCGAGCCCAGCAGGCGGCTGCCTGAGAAGCGGGAGCTGGACGAGTAGGAGAAGGCCCCTGGAGATAGGGAGGGCGGTGGCCCGAAGGTGCGGCGGTAGGAGGTGGAACTGACGCTGGCCCGGAGGCCCGACGGATGGCTCATGGCGGCTAAGGATGGGCAGTCACCGCTGGCGGAGCTGGTCCCGGAGCTGCAGACCTCTGGAGGCGGCTTTATAGTCCTGTGGACTCAGGGGGGGAATGGGCAGCTCCTCCCATTGGCCTGACTGTGCGGCTAAGTGGGGAGGGGGACGCCCCACCCCTGCGGAGCAGCAGGAGCGCTGCACCCTCCCTCTCTGGTTGCTGGCGCACTGCCTACTTGGTTCCCCCTGTTGCTGATGGGAAAGCAAGCAGGGATGGAGACTACAGGCCACAAGCAGGCGGGGTTGGAGGTCAGCGACTTCCAGCAAGCATCCAGAGCTGCAGTCTAGGATCGGCCTGATTTGAGCTGGGGTCCCTGCCTGAAAGAGCTGGTAAAAATTGGGGAATAGGAGGACTGCAGTTTAAAGGACAGGTTTCTGGCACGTGAATAGGGAGGAGGTGGCCCAAGTGAATGGAGAGCTGGCCTGGCTTAGGCCCCAGAGCCTGTGCCTCCATTTGTCCCCTTAAGGCAAGGCTCTGCTTTCACCTGCTGTCAGCTACCTATTTTGTCACCACACCCAGGGAGATATGGTGGACAGGAGGGCAGAAACAGCTGAGGGGGGTGGAGAAGGGCTGATCTCTCTGTAATCCCCAGGGCCCTGTGAAGGGTTGCTGCCTGGCGCCAGCTCCTCCGCTAATGGATTGGCTACTTCCCCTCCCCCTCCCCTGGACACATGGCCAGGGGGTATCTGCCCATGTCTCAGCTTTAAAGACACAGCTCCCAAACCTGGATCTACCCCAGAGCCCCAATAGGGTAGGCACACCAGAAGGGGCTGAGAGTGACTGGGCCCAGCTCTGGGTCCCAGTAGGCAGGGTCTGTGCCCTGCTAGAAGCTGAGCTGAATGAGCCGGTGTATGCTGTCTGGCTTTAGTGGATTCTCCCTTCCCCCAACCAACTGCTGCTCAGTCATGGCCTTACGGGAAACAGGGTGATTTCTGAGGTAGGTAGGGGAGGGGGCTGAGAAGTGGCAGCCACTGCCAAAGCTGAGAGATGGATGGACTGGCAGGAACTGGTTTCTGGTATTGGGGACCTGCAGGTATCCAGAGATGGTCGGGGCTGAATGGGGATGAGATAGGAAAAGAGAAGGTGCCCATCCCTAAAGGTTTAAGGACTGAAAGCAAGGAGAGGCCCCAGAGCAGATCCACAAGCTTGTGCACACATATAGATGCATGTGTATAATAGCACTGTGTACCTATGTGCACACACATTACACAAACACCTTCCTCTCCTGCATATATCTTTCTATCCTCCCCACCCTGGAGTTAGCAGGAAGGCTGATGTCTGGCCTTTGCTTGTAAAATAGTTTCAGAATGCAGGCAGAGGCTGCCCAGGAATGGAGAGAAGCAGCTTGGATGGTCTGCAGGAGCCAGGGTGCTGAGGCCCGCTGGGTTTGCCAGGAGCCACTGAGTTGCAGCCGCTGGGGACTCCAGGGCTCTCCAGTAGGGTCAGGTCTGCTTCGGATTGGCCCTGGGGACAAGAGCTGAGTGTGTGGGGAAGTAGGTTTGGGATTCTGGGTTGGATCTCTGGCTGAGGCAGTGAAGAGGGTGGCTCCCTGGCGGCCACCTCCTTCAGCATTGCAGGGCAGAGAAGCCTCCCCCTCTTTGTGTGTCCTCTAAGATCGGCCAACGCCCGCCTGCCAGCTCACATCCTTACTGCCTTAGTCTCCTTTGCAGGCTCCTCCTTCCTTTCGGGCCATTAGTCTCTTCCCGCACAGCTGCCAGGTTCTTCTCCTTGATGGGTCTGGTTTGGTTGCCAGGGGAATGGGAAGAGGATGGGAGGGAGGGGACAGGTGGATAAACCAGGGCCTGTCCCCTCTAATTCTTGGGAGTGGGGAGGGATAGGGTTCTTCACAGGTTGGAGGTAGGGGGTTTGACAGGTGTGAGGAGGGCCTGGGGAAGACTTGGTGCTTCCTACGGCAGTCCTAGGCTCTGAGCCCCAGCTGCTGTTGGCCTGGAGCCCCATCGATTCCAGCCCAGACCCTGCTCTGCCCCTGCCTGCTATCCTCAGGGAGCAAACTGGGAATCTGAGCTTGCACTGCATGTGGAGGGGCGGACAAGGCCTAGGAGGACCAGCTCAGGCCCTGTCTTTATAAGGAGCTGCTGGTAGACCTGGGCCTTTGAATATAGAGACCCCTTGGGCTGGGCCTGAGGAATTCTAGTTGGGGTTCTCATCCCCTCCCCTGCTTAAGCTCCTAGCTCACTACCTAGATGCTTTAGAGTAGAGGGGACCAGGGCGTCCTCAGCAGGACTCTGGGAGCTGTGGAGGGAGTAAAGCTGGGTCTGGTTTGGTTGCTTGGGGAATGGGAAGAGGTTGGGAGAGAGAGGAAAGATGGATAAACCAAGGCCTGTCCCCTCTAACTCCTGGGAGTGGGGAGGGTTAGGGTTCTTCATAGGTTTGAGGTAGGGGCCTTGACAGGTGGGGGAACCAGGCCTGCTGTCAAAGCCAGAGCTCTGGCTTCCAGCTGCCAAGCTGCCCATCTGACTCAACCCTCTATTGTACAAATTTAGGCTCATTACTATGTTCTTCCATGTCCTTCAGTAAAATGGCAATAATTGTAGCTTCCATCTCAGTGTTCTTGGAAGGATTAAATAATAAATACGTGTAAAATACCTAGAATACATATAATAACAACTGAAAAATTAAGCTATTTTTATTGTTATTACTATTATTATTTATCTCCTGAGTGATACTAGCAGAGAATCTGGACTTCTTTTAGATTGTCCCTACTAGTGGCTGTGAGTAGTGCTAGACCCAGGGTGGAAGGAGCCAAGTACTTCCTGGCTGATGGAGAGAGTGGAAGGTGACCTCATCTTCCTCTATACTGGGCAAATAATATACTGATGAAGATGTGGACTCTGGGTTCGATTAAGACTGCCTGGGTTTGATCCCTGCTCCTCAGCTTAATTAGCTGTGTGCTTTGGGTTGGGTGAGTGATTTAACCTCAATTCACCCCATTGTCTTTATCCACAAGTGGGGATGATAATACTAGTACCTCCCTCATAGTGTTGGAGGCTGAAATGAGGTACAATATGTGAAGCACTTAGTGCTTGGCACACAGGACTTGCTGTATAAGTATTAGCCAGTGTTATTATTACCCCTTCTCCTTCTGCTGCCCTTGGCTGCTCTTCTGCTTGAAGGCTTGGAGAGAAATGACAATTGGATGCTTTCAGAGGTTTGCAAGGAAGATAAGCAATGAAGTTTAGGTTACTGGCAAGAGAGCAACTGAACGATGGGCCATGGACTCAAAGCTGAGTGAGGAGGGGTGTGTGGGCAAGAGACAGTGGGAGATTGGCAGAGTAAAGAGATCCATAGCTGAATTCCAAGGCAAGGCCAAGGTCATAGTACAAAGAAATTGAAAGAGACACTGAGAGGGTAGAAAGTTGTTTTCAGAGAGCAGGATGCATGAATTTGTGATTCTGGAGCTGGGGTATTAATGGATAAGATTCCCAGGGCATTTCTAAGGGAGTGGGCAGCTGAGGCTAAAGTGAGTTGGAGGAAAAGATCAAAGGAGAGAAGATCAAGGCATCAGCCTGGGCACTGACTAGCTGTGTGACCCTGGGCAAATCACTTGTCCTCTCTGAGCTTCAGTTTCTCCATCTGTGAAATCCGGAGGATGACACCTTTCTCCCAGGGATGTTGTGCAATCTACGTGAGGTATTGTACATAAAACAGCATGTTGTGAGGCTCATAGCAGGTGCTCAACACTGTTGATTGCTTTCTTTTCCTCCCATGTGACAGAAGGAACAGACACAGAGGAGCAAGGACAACCCTAATTACTTGTAACCAGTGTCAGCTGGGATCTCCCTGCCTCTCGAGTTCTGAGATTGGCTTGACCTCCATTCCACATCCTGGGAAAAGTCCAATGGCCTCCCCAAGATCTCTATGCCTTCCTAGTACTTTCTCTTTACATCCCTAGCTCCATGTCCCTGCTACTCCTGTACTAGTTGACTTTACAGCTGACTCTCCAAAGTGTCCCTGTGTGGAGCTCAGTACTGTCCCTTGGTTCCCATGGTCTTCTTTCCCATCACAGGTAGGACTTGAGGCTCAGAGGGACAAAGGTGCCTGTCTGAGGCTGCACAGTGAGCTAATGGTGGCTCCCTTTCCAGGAAGGCTCAGCCTGGTGGGTCAGGCCCTGCTGGTGTTCTGTGCTCTGGGCCTGTAGGAGCCAAGATGAGCCTCAGCCAGAAGGAGTCCAGTTCCATTCAAGGTGATCTCTTTTGAGCTGGTCCAGCTGCATGATCCCCACTGACAGAGGGGCTTCACCAGAGTGGAATTCTTTCCCCATTATCTTTTGGGCCTCCACTTTTCCAGGTAGGGAGTACTCTGGATATCTTCGTCTCATCATTTCTCTCAGTGTATCGCATAGCAACTAATAGCTAACGTTTCTTATGTGTCAAGTACTTTTTAATCTTCACAATAACCCTGTGATATAGCTATTATTACTATTTCCATTTACAGTTGAAGAAACTGAGGCACAGAGAGGTTAAGCAACTTGCCCAAGGTCACACAGCTACTAAACTGTTTATATGTCTGACTCCCTGCCCCGCCCTGCTCCGACAATTTGATCTTTGAGAGCAGCGATTGGGTCTTATTCGCCTTTGTGTCAGTGGTGTCTAGCACAGGACCTTGTTCAAATAACTTAGTTAAATTGAAAAGTAACGCTGATGCACCTGAAAAAAATCTTTCTCATGTTTGTCAGTCTGGAAAATAAAAAGATGTGTTGCTGCCACCTTCTGGCCATTAGCCAGAATGACATCTGCAGTCTGAATACATCCAGGCTTACTGAGCTTTAGACGCAAGGCTAAGGAAATGAAGGAATTTGGAGGATACTTTAAAATTATTACGACCTTCTTTTCACAGGTGAGGATAATTAACCAAGGGTGTGTAAAATGGAATAGCAGCACTGGTATTAGGATTTCAGAGCTCTGATTTCATTCTTCTTCTGTCCCCACTGCCACCCCCAGAAGCCAAAAGTCAGAGGAGGGCAAAATCTGTCCCCACTCACCCTGTCCTCCACTGTGTCTATGATCTCCAGTCCTGCCATCATTTTCAAATCACTTCTCTGCCTGCTTGTCTTCCAAACAGATACCCCTCAACTGGAGAACAGAGCAGCTTATGGCCACAGAATGCTTAACCTTCCTTCTCATGGTCTGGCCTGGGCTGTGACTCAGAATCATCTGGGGGTCTGTTAAAAAGCAGATTTCAGTGCCCCACCCAGATCTTCTGAATCCCTAGAATCTGTATTTTAACAAACTTCCTAGATAATTTTTAATGCACATGAAAATTTGAACCTACCTGGATTAAGATTTTTTCCTTTAAATTGTCTGTCTTTCCCCCCATTTATTTTGATTTTCAAACTCAGAGAAAAGTTGAAAGAATGTTGTTATAAACACCAATATAGTCATTTTCCGGATTTACCAACTGTCAGTATTTTGCCATAGTTCATTTGAAAGTGAATTTTAGACAACATAATATTTCATCTATAAACACTTCAGCATGCAGCTCTTAAAGATGAGGACATTTTCCTACATAACCATGGTACTATTAACATGTTCATTAACCCAATATACAGTCAATATTCAAATTTCCCCCGTTGTCTCAATAATATCCTTAATAGCTATTTTCCCCCAATCCAGATTTAAAGATCAAGAATGGTATTTAGTTGTCACCTGTGCAGAGGAAAGAGCCAGAGCATAGGGGTAAGGCTGCGATGAGCTTGGCATGTTTGAGGAACTGGAGAAAGGTTGGTGAAGCTGCAGCGAGGTGAGAGAGGAAGATAGAGGGAAAGATGAGGTTAGAGAAGTAGGAAGGAGTCAGAGCACGTAGGGCTTTGTAAATCAGAGTAAAGAGTTTATAGCTTATTTTAAATGCAATGGAAAGCCATTGAAGAGTTTTAAGCAGAGAACTGACTTGATCTGATTTATGACTTTAAAAGGTCAATGTGAAGACAATTTTAGATTTGAGACATTCTATAAGACAAAGATTCCTGGACTCTTTGAGAAGTCAGCGTTGTTTAAAAAATAAACAGTAGGTGTATTACTTTCCTAGGGATGTCATAAGGAATCACCACAAACTTGGTGGCTTAAACAATAGAAATTTGGGGCACATTTGAGATCTTGCTCCCCAGCATATGTCATCAGTTTGGTTCAAATAAACATAAAAATTCTCTAAAACAAAAACAACACAAAATCCCAAAAACAAATTTATTCTCTCACAGTTCTGGAGGCTGGCAATCTAAAATCAGGATGCTGGCAGGGCTGTACTTCCAAAGGCTTTGGGGGAGAATCCTTCCCTGCCTCTTCCAGCTTCTAGTGGCCCCAGGAGTTCCTTGGCTTGTGGCACCATCTCTAATCTCTGAAAGTCCACATGGCCTTCTCCTCCTCTGTGTCTGTGTCTTCTCTTCTCCCTCTTATAAAGATACCTGTCATTGAATTTGCGGACCCAGGTAATCCAGGATGATCTCAGGTCCTTAATTACATCTTGCAAAGATCCTTTTTTTTTTTTTTTTTTCAAAATAAGGTTACATTCACAAGTTCTGGAATGCAGACATATCTTTTTGGGGAGCCACCATTCAACCCATTATAGTTGGGGGATTGTTCTAGACAAGAAAGAGATTAAAAGATATAACAACTAAATGCAATGTTCAAATCTATATTGTATCCTGGATTTGACTAAAAATAAAGGCTGCTGGAGAAATTGGTTATTATATGCTATAGGATGATTATTCATTTTTTAAATGTGAAGATGAGAATGCAGTTGTGTAAAGAGACAGTCTTGTTCTTAGGAGGTGCCTGCAGGAGCCTTTAGGTCATGAAAAGTCACTCTGTCTGCAACCTCTCCCTAGTGGGTCAGTCCCATTGTCTTCAGCGTCATTGTTGTGCAAGGCAATGGCTCTGGCTACCAGGTGAGACTGAGAAGGAGCAGTTGCAGAGTTAGTCACACCGCTTATCAGAATAGAGCCCAGGATTCTCATCCTAGTCTGCACTTTATTCTGTAGATCTCTTATGAGAGACAGTGCCTGATGAGAGTTTCTCCCCATTTCCTGACAGAAGATGTGTAAGAAACCTGGGCCCAGGCCTGGGCCAGTCACTGGGCCTTGCTTTCTTCATTAGTAAAACAAAAGGCTTGGATGAAAAGATCTCTGACATTCTTTCCAGGAACATAGGTTGAGTAGAGGACTAGGTAATAAAAAAAAGCATTTACTAAAGATTGTGGTGGGTCTCAGAATACTGATCCCAGGAGCTTCGAGCTCTTTCTTCACAGAGTGATCCCGCAAGATCCTCCAGGTGGGAATGCGTGGCAGTCCCTGTACAGACAGGGGAAGAAAGGGATGGGAGAAGTGGGACAGCTTGTCTTGGGATGGTGCGAGCTGGAACATCCATGTGACCTCATCCGCAGTGGAAGTGTCCGTGTTCAGAACAGATCACAGTCAGGGAGTCCAAGGAGGGCAGGGATTTCCTCCCCCACCCCCAACTCCATTTACTGGGATTGCTCAAGAGAAATTCAGACTTTATGCTGGTCCACCTGGAAGACACCCTCCCTCCCACTACACAACTTCCATGAGCACCTCAGCCTGGAATCCCAGAAGGTTAGAGCAGGTGGGAAATTCTGGGATCCCACAGGTATCCCTCCCTCATTTTCCTAATGAAGATGAAGAGGTGGGAGGCAGTACTCGCAATTCCTTGGGCTGTGAAGAGATATGGCCCTGGCCCCTTCCTACCCAGATAGGGGCTTGACTTCTATGAGATAAAACAGGATAAGGACTCGTGTCTATCAGGCTAGTCATCAGGAGGCTCTTTTCTGCAATTATGACACTCTGCCATCCATCTCACCTCATCTTCTGCAGGGAGAGGCCAGGTGACAGCTGAACAAACAAATTCAAAGAGCCCGATGCCTTACAAACTGCCCTCCCTGCCCTCTGCTTGCAGGCCATGAAGGCTCTCATTTGACACCTGGGCCCAGCTAGAGGATCTCCCAGCCAGTGAGGGCCAATTGTCAGCTTCTATTAGATATTCTCTCATTCCCTGGATGAATTCTGTCTGCAGCACACTGCTGTGCTGGCACCTGGCTGGAGAGAAGGGAGGTGATGGAGGAAATGGAGATGGGAATGGGAAGATGAGGGTAGGGTAGGGAGAGAAATGGGAGGGGAGGTAGGAGAAGATGAGGGGTAGGGTAGAGAGGGGGCAAGAGAGAAAGAGTAGAAGAAACCAAATGGGCCAGAAAAGGAGAAAAAGCCTCTTAGGTTTTCTCCTTTCATGGACCCAAGTGTTGCTAGAGAGGGGAACAACCAGTCAAGTGACCCTTATTCACACCCTAAAGCCCCAAGAATCTGATTTGGTTCTTGTTCCAGAGTCACCTGGTGCCACGCTCTTGTCTGCAAGGGCAATTCAAAGCCCCTTAGGCTCTGGAAGATTTGGGACTGCCCTGGGATCAGGGTCCTTCTGGGCTGGGCTTCCTGAGAGGGGGTGATTCTTTCCCAGTGCAGATCTGACGACGGCTCCATTCACAGTTGCATGTTAAAAGGAAAAAGGAACACTTTTTGGGCCTGCAGATGTTCTCTGTATGCTTTCAATTTATGGTTTAGTTCAGCCAAGACTCCTGGAAACACTGACAGGAAGAAGCAGATCAGTTTACCAGGAACTGCAGGCAGAGGAAGGCCGAAAACCAAGGAAAGGGCACGTGGAATCTCTGCTCTCGTGGCAATGTTTGTACTAGAAAAGGGTTATACAAATTTAAAAGGGTCTTAATATTTTTATTATTATTTTATTAAATGTTTCTATGAACTATTGTGTAAGGCTTTTATATTATATTTGTTAGAATATATTTGGCAGGAAGCAATAGAAGACCCAAGGCAAAGTATCCTGAACAATAAGGGGATTTATAATCTCACATAATGGAAAACTCAGAGGCAGAGAAGTTTCAAGGATGGTTCATTCAGGGACTCAACATCCTCTCAAGGATCCAGGTTCTTTTCATGTTTCTGCTGTGTCATGCCCCGTTAGCTTTTGTCCTCATGTTTCTCCCCTTGTGGTCATAAGATGACTGCAGCAACTTTAAGCATCATATGTGCACATAATAATATCCAAAATGAAGAATCCTTTCCCTGAATTCCTTTTTAAGAGCAAGGAAATTTTTCCAAGAATATCTTCTCTCCAGCCCCCAATCAGCAGACATTACCTCACCTCTCAGTCCCATAAATGTATCACATGCTGGTTCTTTAACCAATCCCTGGCAAGAGAACAAGAATTACCTCAGTTAGCTTAGACTAAGATTCACCCTGGTGGTGAGGAGGGCCAGCCTTCCCTGATGCACATGGATGCCTAACAACTGAACGGAACTAGGCTGTGTTCGCAGGTAAAGCAATCAGCTGGGATAGCTTTGCGGTAGATATGCAACAGTGGCTGCCACATGTGGTCATCTCTTCTGACTTGTGGCATGTACTGCCTTGAATTAGGGTTGTGCCTATGTGATCTGTCTCTAGTTTGAGGGTGACAAAAAACTAAATATATTCCTTGTAGTACTTGGCACAGTGGCTTGCACGAAATAGGTGCCCCCAAAATAATGAACGAATGAATTAAAGAGCGAAATAATTTTTATAAAAGTATAATGAATATGGTTACTTTTGCCAAGGGCATTTCTATATTAGCTTACTGTCAGTCTAGACATCTCCTGTGAGCCAAATGAGATATTGATAAGAACAGAGTATGAGGGGCAAGGGGTGATAGCAGTGAGATTAAATTTATACCTCTCCAAATTAAACTAATTTGTGAATGTAGACAAAATTCTGTGTAATTTTAAAAAGTTTTATATTCTGTTTTCGTTTTTAAAATAGAAAAAAAGTCTTCTGGTGACGAGACAAGTATTTAAAAGCATTTTCTGTTTTATGACAGACTAAAGAAGACATGTTTTTAGTTCTGGAAAGTTCATTGCTGCTGAATATTTCTCTCCTGCTGCAAACTCCAAGGAGTGTTAGAGGAGGAAAAAACTGTTTTCCCAGAACTTACTCAGGACTGACAGACTCAGAGACATCATGCTCTTGGAATGAATGGGGCAGTGACAGGCTAACGAGATGTCAGCAAAGGCGACTTTCTCCATGGGACTGAAGGTGGAAACTTTCCCCACCCAACACAATGGGTCTGTTTTCCCTTCACTTTCTGTTACCCTGTGTCTCCCAGACAGCCACCCTGGCACTGGGCTCCAGGAGCCATCTGCCTGGGTTATCTTTGTCAACGTCACCTTGTGGCCTTGGCTGACAGGAGCTGACCATTCTGGGCCCAGTGCGTGGGGGTGTGATGCCCCAGATGTGAGCTGTACTGTCTGCACTGTGGCTGGTGTCTCGTTGGCAGGAGTCCAGAAGGGTGGTAGCAGCTACCCTGCAAGGACATCATATTTCCATGATCTGAGAATTGATTCACCGAGTTCAGAGAGAGGCCTGGACAAAAAAGCCCCCTTACTAGGAAAGCTGCAGTCTGGCTAATGGGGACCAGCTGGCTTTGCTCCTCTGGAACAGCATGCTGTCACCTGGACCCCAGAAAGGGGCTGCCTGGAGATCTAACAATCAACAGCATAGTGAGATCTCCTTTCTGTGGCTGTGGCTCCATCCACTGCTCCACACAAGGGCTGGCCACTGTGGGCCTCTTGCCTGACAAGGCCCAGGACGTGGCCCCAATCACCCAGAGCTGGAAAGGCTGCAGCGTGTAGTGACCACTTTCCCTGGCACTGCTTGGAGGCTGCTGGGCAGAGTCGAGTCAGAGTTCTGGGGTCAAATTTCATTTCAGCCACTTGCTCTGTAGCCTTAGGCTAGATACTTAGCTTGGAGCTTTGACTTTCTCAGCTGTGGAAATGGGTATATCTCCTCACAGGGTGTTATGAAGATCATGGAATCCTCTCACCCTGACAGAGACTCCCCTTCCTCCTACAACACCTTACAGAAATCCAAGACCTGAAGACAAGCTCTCTCTAAACTTGAACCCACCTGGCCACCTCTGGCCTGACAGTGGGCTGTTTGACAAATTCTGCTGGAGCAGGAGCATTTGCCAGCTGCTTCCCACTTAGGATGACAGGTAGCTAGGCCAGCATACCACCCCCCTCACAGCCATTCTTTCCTCCTCAACCCAGCTCAAAGCAGCTATGCCTGGGCCCACTGGGCCCTCAGTAGCCAGTAGCTTCCATGGGGTGTATGCAGATTGCTCCTCCTGTCAGCTCAGGCCAGACCAGCCTAAGCTCTTTCCACACAGCCAGAAACTAGGGCCCCAGCCAGTCTCAGAGTCTGCACCATATAGGCTTTCTCCATTTATCCCCATCAAGCCTCAGCAGCATTAGCAATAGCTGCAGTTGTGAGTCCAGACTTTCCATTTGTGCTCAAGGGCAAATCAGATGATTGTCAGCCACAAAGCAGTGACCTAGACCTTGGGGTATATTTGTTCTTGCTGCAGGCTAACTTCTATTCACTCTCTCACCAACACAGAAGAGGAAAAATTATCATTGCAAGGATAAATCCTTCCCCAACCACTGGCACTTTACTCTTCCAATTCCCTAGGCTCTGTTCTACTGGAATATTTTTTGTCAGCTAAAACCCTTCTCTCATTCCCAGACCACTCCACCCCGCACCTGCCGCCCCACTCCCCGTCCTGCCCGCTCCCAATTGCAACTGCTTCAAGGTTTCCAACCTTTTCACATTTTGGCACAATGAAGTAACTTACCTGTAAGGCTTACTGAGGTCATTGAAGGGGCCACTCATGGCCAGGGGCAATTAGCACAGGGAGCCCCTGGATCCCAATCTCAGGGCACCGGGCTTGGGAAACACTGGCTCAAAGAATGGATCTCAAGTATCATAGGCTATCATGCACTCAGCTGAAACTGAATTATCTGTTCCTTCTCAGCTGAGTGAAGTGTCCTATCGCCTCCAGTTGCCCCTCTGGTGGCTGGGCTGGGTGGCCAGCCTGTCCAAGGTTCATTTTCATCTCAGACTCAAGCTGCAAGAGGAATCTGGCCCATCTGATAAGCAGGAATAGCTGGCTTTGTACTGAAGGATGTGACAGGGCTATGCCTTGCCTTGGAGGGCTTAAGACTAGGGTTGCTCTCAAGATGAATGATGTAAGACCCTCCCCCAGCACAAAGTTGAAGCATCTCAAGCCGGAAGCAGGAAGCAGTGCCGTTAGTGCTCCAAGATAGAATGGGCATGTTTTTTAGATGCTCCCTTCCTAAGAGTAAGGGGGCAGAGGTGAGCAAGGAGTAAGGGGCAAAAACACCAGTGGGAAAAAAGATTCCAGTAACTGAGCACCATGAGAGGAAGGGAGCAAAGGTGAATACATTTGCAGCTCTGTACGTGCCCCCATCTCCTGCCACTTATGTGGCATTTTCACTTAGGCCAGCACCCAAACTGGTTCCTCCCTTCTGCATGAGGCTTGGCCCCTTGGTCCTGTATGTCCATTACTCAGCTTAACCTTATAGGCCACACCACTGGTACATGAGTATCAATCACCAAGCTCTCCAGCCACGCACATCTATGTCTTCTTCCCCAGCCCTCACTTCATAGCTCCTCCCTGCCTTAAGAACCACCACACTGCTTCCAACAGGTGCTTAGAAGAGGGTCTAAATTAGGGAACTCTCCCCTCTCCAATCTTTCCTACGCATACATAATTCTTCAATTTTTCCCCTTTATTCTGATACTTCAAATATTCCCCACAACAGACATTGGGTTAAGTACCAGTATTACAATCTATGACTATTATAATTGTGTCTCAGCCAACTTCACTTTCTCTAAGCAGTTAACTTCTTGAAGTATATCTTATTTGCTATTGTAGGTTTTGGTTAAGTATGGCATATGTCAGCCCAATTCCAAGCCCCTCCCATGTGACTATTTTATCAAATACTGACAGCAATTGTTAAGGCAGTCTGGCTGGTTACTTGAATTTTGGTTCCAAAATTTACTACCTATTTCACCTACCCCTTGCCATCACATGTGGTCACAGCACACCAAGGGCATCAGCTGGAAGATTACCAAAAAGTTTAGTATCTCAAGTGCCACCTCAGACCTACAGATTTGGGTCTACATTTTAATAACTACAGGGTATTCACATCCACATTGAAGTTTGAGAAGCATTGGCCCAATTTATCTGAGTCTATTGCCTTACTCAAGAAATGATTTTATTACCATTAATTCAGGCCTGAGTGAAACAATTTAGCACAGTGCATAGCACCCAGAAGCCACATGAAATGTTAATGATCTGTTGGATCCTCTGCCGGCCTCCATCTCTAACTGGCCTTGAATAAATGGGGTAAGTATTCACTGTGATACAGAAGGCAGCTTAACACTAAAAAAAAAAAAACATCACTTTTATTGACAAGTGAGGGACATAATGGACAACTTCACACAACAGAAATAAGACAGTCCCAAGACACTGGAGTGTAAAATTGCAGCAGACAGGTTAATACTCTTCACCCTCATCCTCTCCCTCAGCACTATCTGCTCCAACCTCCTCATAATCCTTTTCAAGAGCAGCCATGTCCTCACGAGCCTCAGAAAACTCTCCTTCCTCCATACCCTCACCCACATACCAGTGAACAAAGGCACGTTTGGCATACATCAGGTCAAACTTGTGGTCCAGGCGAGCCCAGGCCTCAGCAACAGCTGTGGTATTGCTCAGCATGCACACAGCTCGCTGTACTTTGGCTAGGTCTCCACCAGGCACCACAGTGGGAGGCTGGTAATTAATGCCAACTTTGAAGCCAGTGGGGCACCAGTCCACAAACTGGATGCTGCGCTTGGTCTTGATGGTGGCAATGGCAGCATTGACGTCTTTGGGAACCACATCCCCACGGTACAACAGGCAGCAAG
>CM053503.1:41513025-41609521 GCA_028627145.1 Eidolon dupreanum | reverse complement strand
TGACTGTGGGTTCCAGGTCTACAAACACGGCCCTGGGCACATGCTTGCCAGCGCCTGTCTCACTGAAGAAGGTGTTGAAGGAGTCGTCTCCTCCCCCAATGGTTTTGTCACTTGGCATCTGGCCATCAGGCTGGATGCCATGTTCCAGGCAGTAGAGCTCCCAGCAGGCATTGCCAATCTGAACACCAGCCTGGCCAACATGGATGGAGATGCACTCACGCTGTGAGAAGAAAGGAAATGTCAGAATGACACATCAGATGGGACATTTAGGAATGATTCACACCTAAATGACTAATTAACCTTCAGGACAGATAATTACCTTTCTGGAGGCAACTCCCGCCCTGAACTATTGCAGAAGCAACAAGTCTTTGTTGAAAACTAATTCAGAGAAAATGCTTGAAAAAACCAAGATATGTTAATGAACTAGGCCAGACCAGAGACTAGACCCTTCCAGTGTAGCCATATTAAATATTCAAGGTCAGGTTTCTACCATTTCAGAAAGAAATCTGTTCTATAACATTTCCCCCAGCTCCTGGGAAAAGCCTGATTCTATAAGTCATGTAAAATTCCCCCTTTCAGCTCTGATTCATTCTGTGTGATTGTGTAACTAGTGAGCTCATTCTGGTCCTTCTTTAATCCTATTCTTTAAAAGACAAGAGCTTTTAAACCAGTTTAAACCACCAAACTATAGCCATATGACTCATCGAAAAACGCCAGATAAGCAGCAGTTAGCTGTATTTTAAAAATTGTGGTCAGAGGCAGCTTTCTAACCTTGTGGAAGAAGTTAAGGAAGAACATTCTTCCTTACTATCAAACATCTTGGGGTGGGGGGGGTGGAGACACATAGTATTAAAAGCTAGAATTGTCACCAAGACTTTACTAATTGTTACCAAGACTTTCCTAGTAAAATGTACATATATCTTTGGCACTGTGGAAAAAAGTCTAGTTTCAAGAATTTAACACTATTGGGAAAATGTTCATTTTTCTTTACTTGCTGGACAAAATCATTTATAAGTTGCCAAACTCTTTCCTGCTTTATAAAATAAGGCAATGAACATCTACACCCAGACTTAAGAGAGAAACAAATAGGGTATTTATTGTATTTCATCACAAGTCAGATTAGCTACTTTGGAGACTGGCAAAGGACTTTCAAAATATTGACACCATGTATCTCTCATTACATTTTCCTCAAATAAGAGGGTTTCAAGATTTTAAAAGCCACTAATAGGAAACTAGAGAAAACACAACTCTAGCTATGATCTCAGAGCCTAGTATCAAAACTTGAGTTATAAAAATCCAATTACTTACAACCTTTGCCTTACCATCCCTTCCTTCTCACCTACACTCCCCATAAAACAATCTCGGTCTCTTGACATCGGCAAGCTCAGGATCACCTGCATCACCCAGCTCTAGGGCTGTGTGAGAAAAGGGGAGTTGTTCTAATGAACTCACGACTATTTACCACTGTATCATGTTAACCTTTAACTGGACTTTGGAAATTCCACAGCCAGAGAAAGCTGGAGAGAACCAGAGATCTGTCCATGACAGACCCAGGTCCAAGGAGATAAAGTATCTGAGAAGATACTCTCAATCTAATGAAGCACTTCTATTGAAATCTTTAGAATGCCCAAATTTTCATTCATTGTGCCACAGCCTGGCTTTCTGTTTAGACTGTGTCCGCCACTCTCCCCTGGCCACTAGGGAGATGAAGTGAGACACAGGCGATGGAGTCAATTACCTTTACCTGGTTAAGCATCCACTGTCTTCTAAAAAAATAAAATAAAACCAAACACAAAACTATTAATCTAACCAGTGATTGCTGTAATAAGCCTGCTGCTTCCACTCTCCTGCCCTTTAAACAGTCACATTACTTTCTGAATCACACTTTTACTGGTACCTTTTTGGTCTTGGTGAAAAACACTCAAGCAAGTTTTTACAGTCATACTTTTAACTGTGGTAGTCTCTGAAGAGTTTAACGGGTGGACTAGTCGATGTATTCTTTTAAAAAAATATATACTATTTTGAACCATTTGATACGCAACTACTAGTTTTAAAACGTGGATTATTTTGGGTAGACCTCCAACAGAGGCTAAAATAGTTGTTTCCAAAACCTCTGGAAGCTACATAGAAAATACTCAAGTTGTGCATTATTTCACGATTTTTTCAAAACTAAGACTACATTGTCAGTACTAGTTTATCTTGTGGTTTTGTAATAAAAACCCTTTTATGGATTTAAAAAAAAACTGGATTAAGTAGAAAGCTTCAGCTATAAACAGCCCACTAAATGAACACTAGGAATGCAGGATTAGACAACGTGAGGAGGCGCCTGCCTACATCCTTCAGGTGGATTGGTGCAATTGGAAGCTCTCCCCAGAGCCGGGCCACAGGTGACTCAGCAGCGAGTCACAGGGCGCTGTAGAGGGGGCGCCGCTCCAGGTGCTTCCACTGCGTAAGGGAAGGTGGAGAAATGGAGTAGAAAGATTTTTAGTTTTCACAAGTCCTTGGGGGCCAAGTGAAGGCTCCCTGGTCTTCCTCGGGCGGTGGCGGGCCCTGGGATGATGCCCTCTCACTAGGATCAAGAGAGCTTTCTATTGCCACCGAGGGCAGAGCTCCGGCCGCATCTTCGAGCCCGAAGAGGAGTCTGCCTGTGAACTCAGCCTTACCAGCCTGGTCACCAGAAGCCAATTTGTCTGGAGGCGTCCAGAACACAGTCCCACATGCAACTCCGGTCCCGCCGCCCCATGGGACCGCTCACTCTCTCCGGCTCCTACCACGGCCCAGGGACCCAGTCCCCCCCCCTTCCCTCCCCCACCCCGCCTCGGCACTCACCATGACGGAAACTTGCAGGGATCCGCGGGACTGTAAGAGGATAAGGGACGGCGACAAGTACCTCCCACTGACAGACTATCAAGGAGTCCGGGGGAGAAGTGAAGGGGGAGCCGGCCCGTAGGACTTTATATACCCCTTCCCCAGCCACGTGTCGGGAGGGCGGGCTCTGGACCCCGCCCAGGCCCCGCGGCCCCACCTCTGAGTTGCGCGGCCCCTGGCCGGACGCCCCGCCCTACACAGCCGCGGGAGAGAGGAGGGGCTCGCGGTGCTGATTGGTGGGTTCAAAAGTTCAAACCAAACTCTTTCGGAAGGAGCCCATGGAACCAGGAAAGGGAGGAGACATCCTGGGGCAGGTGGGGTGGGGAATAAGGTGGAGACTGCGACTGGAAGGAGCGGGAAGTGGGAGCGTCGGCCCCTCACTGGGTGGGGCAGGTGGACGAAACCTAAGTGAGGAAAGGCGCCAAGTAAAGGGAGCGCGGCCCCTGCCGCTGGCCGCCCCCTCCCTGGTCGGGACACTGGAGGATGCCCCGCGTGGCTTCCAGCCAGTCCCCGCTGCGTAGCCCCCTACAGGGCCAGGCCTGCGAGTCGCCCTCCCGGTCGCTTCCACCTCGCCCAGCTCCAGGGGCCGCTGCCCTAGCGGCTGAGGGCTTTCCGAGAGAGGAGGCCGTTCCCCTTTCCAGGTCTTAATCACCACGAACCGGCCTGAAGTCCCGACTCCCACCTTTTTGGTTGCTTTTCTTTACTCGTTTATCTACCTCCTTTTTAAAATGAATCTTTTGGTTCCTAATAACAATCTCTTTCCTATTGATGCAAAAGCAATTTTTTTTCAGGTCATTATAATAATACCTTCATTTTTGATTGCTTACTAAGCAAAGTAGCTGTCTTTTTTTTTTTTTTTTTTTGCACTATAATAATCACATTTCATCCACGCAACAAACCCTGTGAGTTATCCCCATTTTACAGATAAACTAGTGGTCAGAGGAATTAAACTAGTTGAAGTTACACAGCCAGATTAGTGGCGCTGCCCTTAAGCCCTCACTACCTTGTACTGCCTCACACTAAAATATTCCGCTGTGACCAGAACTGCTAAGTTTATTTCTCAGAAGTGTGGGAGTCGGGAGTGAGCCTTCCCCAGAACGAGCCATCCTGGCATATAGATTATTTAGAGCTGACAAGAATTAAAGCCCAACAAACTCAAGAGTTTTTACCTCCCTCTTACCTACCTAAAGAAATTCAGATAATAAACCTGCTTTAGGAAGGGAATCTTAGTATATTAACGTTAGCACATAAGCATTAAGTGTGGCAGACTGGGAGGATCCAAGCAAAAAGCTGTTTCCTAGTTACCCCTTTGTGTCCCATTGTTTCTGGGTGGCCCTGCAAGAATTTACCAAATGTTTGCTTTTTCTCAACTATCTGTGAATTGGCTACCTCACCCCCAGTCCAGAATGACCAAGAAACCTCATTTTACCCCACTGTCTTTGTGATTTTCATGCTACATGAATTCCCTGTGCACATGTATTAAAATTTGATTTTCTCCTGTTAATCCAATCTATGTCATTTGAATTATTTGACCAGCCAGAAGAACTGAAGGGATAAGGGGAAAGTTCCCCCGCCCTGACAAAAGCATCCTTTGTTTAAATTGTTTTTCTTTCTCTGCAACTTCACCATGTTATCTTATCTGTTAAATTCCTTAACCAGCTCTGGATGATAGAGTTTATGGAAATACTCAGAGAACAAAAGTAACTGCTATACAAGAATAGAAGTTAAAGGGCTTTTTTTCTGAAGTAAGAAAAAGTAAAAATGAAAGCAAAAATCAGTTTTGGATATAGAATAGGCAGAACTTCAGATATACTCCAACTCATACACACAAATGAATGCTATAGAAATATGTACAGAGATTTCTTTTCAAATTACAGTACGTAGTTGATTCATCAAATGCTTATTGAATACCTATTGTGTGGCAACGTGTTCTGAAATGTAGAATAACTAGCATTTTAGTCTTTTGCTAAATATTTTAGTCTTAATTAGTAGAGCTTTCCAACTTTTTTGATTCATTCCACAAATATATTTAGCACAGTTTCTAGGCACTTAGGAATATGTATGGGAACAAAACTGACAGATCTCTGCCTCATGGAGCATTTGAGAGACATAGAAAGACAATGAACACAATAAATAAATAAATTATATAATTTAATACTAAATAAGTAAATTATATAATTTGTTAGAAGGTGTAGAGTGCTATAAAAAAAGTATAGAGCAAAGTAAAGTGCAATGGAAGTCAAGATGTTGATGATGGCCACATGGAGGTGGAGATGTCCAATACACAGCTGGATATGAGAGTCTGGATCTCAAGAGATAGAAGTCTGGGTAGAGATATACATCTAAATGTCACCCTAAAGTCATGACACTGGGTGAGATCACTGAGGGAGTGGGTGTAGAAATAGAAGAGGACTAAGGACTGAGCTCTAGGAGAATCGGTGAAGGACAATAAGAAGGAACAGCCAGTGAGTTAGGAGGAAACCCAAGAGTGTGAGGTCCTGGAAATCAAGGAAGGCGTGATCAGCAGCGTCAAATGCTGCTAATGGGTCAAATAAGATGATAACTCAAAAATGACCACTGGATTTAGCCATATAGAGGTTACCAGTAACCTTGATGAGAACAGTTCAGTGTGACAATTTAACAAAGTAGGCCTTTTATTTTTAGACTCTGTTTTCATATGATTCATTACAAAATATTTTATTTTTATTTTTCTGTCTACCACCTCATATTCAAGCACATAGTCCCAGAAGAACCACAATATGTTTAAGGGCTTTGCAGTACTGATTATCTTGGTTTGGATTCTGGCTTTTTTGTTTTCTAGCTGTGGGTCCTTGAATACATTTCTTAATCTCATTAAACCTCCCTTATAAAATGGGATAGTATATAACTCATATGTGGATACATTGTTATGAGGATTACACGAGATAAATAATACATAGCACATATATATAGTAAGGCACTAAGTAAAACCGGTAGCTGTTACTGTTGAAGGTGGTGGTGGTGGACAAAATTATAGATGAAGATGTGTCCTCTTGCGTTTTAAAATCATTTTAAGCATTGGGATCCATATTTAAGTTTGCTGCCCCCTGCTGGATTTTTTTTTTTTGAGGAAGTAGGGAATTTCTTCCCTGAGTGGACAGTTAAAAAATTAACCTTTTATTAGAGTAAACAGGTCTTTATGAATCTAAAAGTTTCAGGAGGAGATGCAGAAACTGATCTTTAGTTTAAATTCTCCTGAAGTCACCACAACATGGTGAGTTATTAACGGAGCCAGGTTTTTCGCTGGTTCTCCCAGAGCTCAGTCCTTGGTCCTCTTCTATTTCTACACCCACTCTCTCAGTGATCTCACCCAGTGACATGACAATGTAACTTTGGACGGGCATTTCTCCTCCTTGAGCCCCAGGTTTCACATGTGCAATATGAGAAGATTAGACAAGATTATATCCAAAGCCTCTTCCAGCCCTAATATTTTGTGATGTTCTGACTCAAGGCTTCTGCTGTACATGTGAGCTGTACAAAAATAAGCAAAGTTAAAAAAATGTGGTCAGGGTCTTCTGAGAATCACCAATATATTAGTTAAATACTTACAGATAGAGCTTTTGCTGTAGTCTTACAATGCTTTAAGGAAAGAAATATTGCATACCTACTCTGGCTTGAAGGAGCTTGGACTTTAAATTGCTGTCATATAGCATGTCCACAAAACATTAATAAAGAGAAAATAATTCAGAGAAAACTGAATTTTATGTTTTTGCAGACTAACCCCTGTTTTATATGCTGGGATACTGAATTTTCAGTAATACTGAAAACTTTATTTGTGTTCAGTTACAAATTACATGTTACAAATAATAATGGTATAGGGATACTTTGTTCTCATGTAGCAATTTATAACAAAATATGTTCTATTGCAATAGTGCCTGGAGGATTTTTCAAAAATAAGTTTTTAACAAAGGTACTTATTATGGAACTGTGGGAAATAAGGTTCTGAGACTTGAAATAATTACCCTAAACCACAAGAGGTAGAACCCAAAATAAATGTTTAAAGTGACAGTAGCCTCTTACTTCTAGGCCCTTCCTTAGAAATGGCTCTAATTTACAGAGAAAGGAGGTCCTAGAAAAGTCACTTTTTGAATTTGTTGTCTTAAGGCAAGGCTATTCCAAATAGAGCAAGAAAAAAGAGAATTTGTTCCACTCTCAAGACCTCCAAACGACAGCTAGGACTCCTTGCAGTTAAGTTCAACCACCTTCTTTATGATAAGCACTTTTAAAATCTTTTATTTCGAGGAAGTTTTTTTTTTTCTTCTTTTAACCTCTCCTAAAAACAGAAGAGCAGGACATTATCTTCTAGGTAATATGTTATTTTCTTTTATAGGAAAAATAATCCTTAGATCCTTTAACTTTCACTTACTGCTCTTTTTATCCTGCAAATATTTGTAACCTTTATAACTTTCTTACACATTCTTTCAAACTTCTCCTCCCCCACGATGGAAGTAGTGTTTTGGACTTCTTCCCTTTCCTCAGGACTTTTCGTATGAAAGGCTAGCTCCATTCTGGGAGATTACCAGGGAAGACTGGCTTTTGTCTCTGAAATATCGCATTTTATTTCCACTGAGACGTCATTTGGCTTGTTTTAATCTGCTTTATATTCTCTCAAAATACAATATTTCAAATCGTTTCCTCACAATGACTAACTGAAACAACTGAATAGGTTGTGATTCCTTAGTATTTCCGCTGTCTATGCAGCTATCCTTCTTATTCCAAGCTATTTCTAATATCTCCTGTAATTAATAACTATTCCCTTGATCCCCCTCCCATATTCCTTTAGGATAGACGGATAAAAATCTCTTGCAGAAAATTTAAAGGAACTACTCACATTTTTCAATTATCTACATTATTTATCCAGTAAGTGGACCATATCCTGGAGTCTGGAAATCTTTTCTATTTATGGCAATGTTTATTTAACAACTTTATTCATATACCTAAAAAGAACCCAGACAGCCCCATATGGAAGGCCGCTGAAGGTCTACTTTCCTGTAACTGTAACTTGCCAGCAGCCGAGACAGTGAGGGATTTACTCAGAGCTTGTGACTCTCGGGGTAATCTTTCTCCTTTCACTTTTCTGGGCATCTGTCTACCTGCCCCCTTCATCCCCTCCCAGGACGCAGAGCCAGCATTCTCAAGTACACTATTTCTTTTTTCCTACCTAATTAGTACGATAGTACCTCAATACAAGGGAACATCAATGCAGAAATTACATACAGTTAGGAAATTTAGAGGTGAAACAGTCTTGTGTTACTCAGGTAGTTCATTTAATTTATTAGTCTGAAAACATTTGGCCTTTACCAGTGTCTATTTCTCTCCACTTAAGTCAGTGGGCATCTCCCTAATTGAACCACTTATGATTCTTTTGTGCTGATCCCCCTACTCACTGGTGTGCTAGAGCCTGCCAGAGACAATTATTAGATTTTCAAGAATTTTGTGAGCCAGTTGGACATCATGTTGGTAGCTTGATCTCAGCAATGGTGGATGTATTTACACCATGGCAATTGGTGAACACTACAAATTAGGCTCTCATCTCTACTCTTAGCTGTCGGTTTAAACATTTACCAGCATACCACTGCCCCTCCTTCCACACTAATCCAAATCAGCCTATTTCTTTTAGTTCTTTTTATCCTGGCATAAAAAGTCTTTTTTTTTTTTCTTTTTTTCTTTTTCTTTTTTTTTGGTCTTAGAGCCTAGTGAATTCCTTGGCTTCAGGCTTAACCCTCTCCTCACAGTCAACCAAAGTCCAAAAGCCCAGCCTGGCTTCTCCCAGTTCAGGCTTTTAGGGCGATGAGAGGGTTACTTCGTTGTCTCTCCAATTCCAATTAACTCATTCATGGTTCTTTTCCAGCTCTTTTATCTCTTGGGTCATAAAAACCCCAACTGCTCTTCTGCCGATTCCCTCCACCCTAGCATCTCCAACACTAATACAAGTGTTACCACTCTGGGCTTTCATTGTCAGACTGAGGAGTTTACAGGCTTGAACTTATTTATTCTTCATAATAACCCTGTGAGGTAGAAACTATTGTTACCTATATTTCATAGAAGAAGAAATTGAGGCTCATAGAGTTAAGTGGCTTCATCTAAAGACACATTGGCCCAGGCTTCCTTTTTCTCTAGGATCCCGACCCCTTTCCTTGGGAGGTCGGCTTTAAGGCTCTCATTTTTGAATCGCTGTCTTCTCTTCAAAAACATTAATATGAAACCACTTTTATTCTATGACTTTACTTATATGTTTATTTCCCCAAGTTGTTCAAACCTGGAATGATCCCCAAACCCTTTGGTTTATAAGACACAGTGAAGGAAGAAGGCTGGTACAGAGTTCTAAAAGACATGGGCCTGTACTCACAGGCTTCTATTTTTATAGCATTTGCTATTTTGATCCTCTAGTCCATGTACTTTTTTCCCTTACCATTCAGCTTTTTTCAAAATTTATTTTGTTCTGATAGAGTGAGGAATATCAGCCTTTTAGAAACTCTGAAAGGTCTGTTTGTTTCTGATAGGTCAAGAGTTCCTCACTTAAAATTACACACTTCTTTGTTTGATAAGTTGTCCTCTCTACTGACCTTGTAGATGGGTTATGTGGCACAGCTTGTAACTACAAAAATCAACTTGCTTACCCTGTTCTGTTTGCTTGTACAGAACCCAAGGGACTGAGCCCAGTTCACATACTGTGGGGGAAGAAAAAAAAGGGAGGAATTCTTTGTGTTCAAAACAAAGAAGCAAATTTTAGGTTCAGGCTGCTATTTGCCTTTACTCTGCCTGAAACAGCCAACAATAAACCAAAGTTGTTTCAGAGGAAAGAAAATTAACTTGGAATGTAGGTTATCTAACAAGCTATGAAGCTGTTTCCTTGATGTTGGCTTGCTTGATTGCATTGGAGGGTTTCATGTCATCTGGTCAGGGCCTAGATAGCCTGAAATGGACTAAATGTTTGTCTCACCCCCAAATTCAATGTTGAAATCCTAACTTCCACTGTGATGCTAATAGGTGGTGAGGCTGTTGGGAGGTGGAGCCCTCATGAATGTCCTTATAAAAAGGGAACCCAGAGAGTTTTCTTGCCATGTGATATACAACAATACAATGGCAGCCTGCAACCCAGAAGAAGGTTCTCACCAGAACTTGGCCATGCTGGCACCCTGAACTCGGACTTCCAGCCTCCAGACTGTCAGAAAGAAATATCTGTTGTCTATAAGCCGCCCAGTTATGGTATTTTGTTATAGCTGCCTGAGCGAAGACAGAGACTAACCCCGAGCATATTGCTATGGAAGCAGAGGAAGATGAAGTTCAGGTATTAGGGATAGCAGTAGTTACTCACTTAGCAAGTAATAAAGTCATTCTGACCTCTAGAGAGAGGACAGAGTAAAATACAAAGGCAAGGACCTTGGAGAGCAGGGGAAGTGAAGATTAAAATTACAAAATATTGAAGTAAAGACTCTATTGACTCTTCAGTGACATGAGTGTAAACTCTCAGAGTCATTATGACTACTAGGAACTGGGAATTCTGGTTTCTGATGTGATTAAATAGCACAGTCTTTGGCAAAGTACCTAGCTATATTGCATCTGAGTTTCCACATCTGCAGTATGAGAATAATATCTGCTCTAAAACAGCCTTGTAAATAGATCACTGGATTGGGATTTAGGAGATCTGGATTCTAGTTATAGTACAACTGACTGAGTACGTCTTAGCTTCATTATTTATAAAATAAAATATAGCCTCTAAGTTTCCTTATATAAATTAGTCATTTAATATAGAGCCCTGAAAATATAAAGATTTTCTAGAAATGCAAAATTACATTATTCTTTCTTTTATTCAATAACTATTTATTTGGCTCCTAGTGTGTACTAAATACTATACTAAGAACTGAAGACAAGACAAAACTCCTCAAGGAGTTTATATTGCATTTGGGGAAGAGACATGATTTAGGAAGAAAAATAAAGCCAAGTAAGGTTAGAGCGTAATGAGGAGTGCTATTTTACTTAAGGTGGCAAAGAAGGCTTCTCTGATTTGAAGAAGAGTGGGTATCTAGGGAAAGAGTATTCCAAGCAGAGGGAATGCTGGAGCACTGTGAGTGAGGGAAAAAGCATAAGTAATTTGGCTTTTTCTCTGAGTACTACTCAAAATCATTGGAGGGTTCTAAGCAAAGTCATGACAAGATCAGACTTTTGTTTTAACAGAGTTTTTCTGGCCTACACACTTAGAATAGATCATAGGGAGGCAAGAACAGAAGCAGGCAACCCAGTTAAATGGCTACTGTAATAATCTTGACAGGAGCCCTGGGTGGTGGCGGAGGAGATGGTGAGAAGTGGCCAGATTCTGGGGAGGAGTTTCTAGTGAGTTGGATGTAGGTTCTGAGATAAAGAAGAATCGGGAATGACTCCAAGGGTTTGAGCCTAAACAACTGGAAAAATGGAGTTGATACTGAGATTAGCAACGCTGAGAAGAACAAGTTTAAAGGTGGTAAGGAGCTGGAAGGATAGGGTTTGCTTTGGACATGTTAAGTATGAGATACCTATTGGTCATCCAAGTGGAGAACTGAAGTAGGAAGTGAATCAATGTACATACGGATCCCAGGGTGGGAAGTGATGAGAACTTCCAACCCAGATCCTCGAGTTTCCAGTTTAGGGAATCCAATCTGGGTAGATTATGAGTGCCTAACATTAGCCCAGTGGCAGAAAAGGATGCTGAGACACAAAATAAAATCACTTTGAGGAAAGGGGAAGTCTAGGCTAGCAGTTTAAGACAAGACCCCAAGTATTGATGTGGGACCACAGTTCATGCTCCTGCACAAACAAAACCAGAGACTGGAAGTCCTTTAGAGCCTAGCCATCCAAGTATGTGTGCAAATTTGACCTGGGAGGGCTAATTTCCTCTATGCCTGGAGTTGGAACACTGTCGATCCGCCTTACTGCCCAGTTCCTAGATTTGAAATGTGTAAACCTCCCAAGATTTTTGGACAGTTTATGAGCCATCCCAATAAGAGGAGGGACAAGCTTCGAAAGGTGTTCACAGTGTAGAAATTGGTGTCTAATTGGATCGGAGAGTGAGGTACATAAAAAGGCTCTGAATTTTTTTTGTCTCTGGAGCGTGGGCTGGTAATCATGATAGGAAATACCAGAGGAGGAATGTGTGTGGTGGTTACTTCTGTTTATTTACTTATTTATGTGAGGTTGAAGTGAGATGCCTTTTGATCTCCACATAGAGAGTTTTGGATTCCTTCAGAACACATGGGTAACGAGGTCTAGTAAATATGGGAATCCAGACCTAGAACTCACGAGGAATTTAAAGGCACCATTGTTGTCGTGCTTACCCTGGCAAATACTAGTAAAATTTCTATATGATCAATCTTGTAACCTATGTAAATTATATAAATTAACCCATACAAGTAACTCATTGTGTTTTCCGCTTTACGGAGAGACTCATGAGATAATCTCTCACCTTCCTAAAAGATTACAACTTCTCACATTCTTTTCCACCCACCCTACTGAATGATTCTTTTATCCATTTCTTTTACTCATTTCCCAAGGCATAAGGGCTGCTCCCAATCTCTCCTATATCCTTCAAGCTTCTAATCTACATGTACCTGTTCACTCCTAGCAGATAACCTAGATTCCTAATTTAGTGATTGGATTAAAGGATCTAACTTGAGCTCTAACGGCTTTCATTCTATCCTCAACAAAATGTCTTTCTTGTATCTTCCCTCTCATCTCATTAGGGTCCCCTCTAATTTTTTAAATACACCTGTGCCCTAGTTTTTATTTCTGCTCACAGTCTCTGGGGTCTTGCTTTATAAATTAACCCCTTTTCTTGACCTCTCACTCTCTTTGTCTACACAAATTAGGACTAAACCACTGCACCGTCATTTCCTGCTTGAGTTACTATCCTCTCTTCCTTTTTATTCACACTTGTAGCTTTTCTTTCCATCCTTCCATTCACCTCTTAGCGTTGATAAGTAGCCCACTCCCACTGCCCCCCATCATGATTTCAATTTTAAGTATCCACCTTTCCAGCATGAGAAAACCAATCCCAACAACCCTACTACTTAATGGGACTTACAAGCCATTGATCCTACCACCTTTTCACTGTCCTTTACCCCTTATGTCCTAAGTCTTTCCTTCCATAGTCCATCACTATAATAAACTCTTGTTTACATTTGCTCCATTTTGTTGTGCTTATTAGCAAAACCTCTAACCTGATTAAATCTAAACCTCTCTACCCTGTGCCTGCAGGCGTGACTGTGGCATGCTGACAGATCATTTGAAATTCATGGCTACTAACTCCAGTGGGCCTTACATTGCTCAGCAGTCCTATTGTATTTTCCTTCACTTACCCCTCTCCTAAAGTCTTTTTGTATCTTCTTCATAACCCTCAAAACTCCCACCCCAAATTTCCTCCCCATTCTCACTCAGTTCAGTTGCATCCTTATTCACTGAGAAAATAGAAGCCATTAGAAGAGATATCCACAAGCCCCCGCTACTATGCCTTCCTTGTTAAAATATAATTTTCAAGAAGTTAAAATCATGACTCACATGATTTTAAAGAATATAAATATAGAATAGACACGTGTCCAAGATTTTTTAACTAAGAAACCAGTAAAATGATAAAGCTGGTGCAAAGAGCATATGAGGAACAGGAGTTGATATATTTTATCAGGATAGGTGTATTCAAAATATTAGAATAAGACTACTAGGTTAGATACAAAACTGGTTGATACCCTACCAGGCCAAAAAACAAACAAACAAAAATTCTATCTTTTCCATAGGACAGAAGTCATTTGAATTTCTATCAGATAAGAACTATTTGTATTGCTATAAGTTTTCTATGAGAAAGAGTTGCAAAATATCATGATCAATAGTGTTGTAGCCGCCAGCCCCCAAAAGACACATGGACCACCAGAACTCAGTGAGTTATAGGAATCACACCCTTTATTCAGCCAGCTGGGTCTGCCAGGGGTACGCAGACCCCAAATTAAGCAGCCCTGAAATGTAGAGGTAAAGGGTTTTTAAGCCCAAAATTCTATTCTTAATTCTGTCTGAACACAAAGGTCTATTTTTCTTCTATTCACTACCTGTCAACTCACAGGTCAGGTGCATAAGCGGGGGTACAGAAACAGAAAGCTTGTTTAGAATGTTATGTTCCTATAGTCAAAGGCCTATGTTCCCATAGTGATAGTCAAACAGTAATTTCCAGTAAGAGTCATTTTTTCAGCCACCACAATAGTAAGTAGGAAGTCAAGCAAAAGTACTTGTCCCTAGAAAATCAGGTAATCCCCAGAAAACCTGCTGGACAGAGCATGGCTTCACTAAAAAGATGCCCAGTAATCCTGTTTGCCTATTTCCAAATTTGGGATGGTTTTTCTTAACAATCTACCTGTTTGTGGCTGTAACCATGTATTCTTGCCTGTCTTCTAACTACTAAAAATAAACCGTCCGTGCTGTTATTCAAGGTCAACCTTTCCACTTGTATATTATATCCCATCCACTTTTGCCTACTCAAAGATATTACTCTAGTGATTCTCTTTTCTGGCTCCTGTATCAAGTTTTCCCCCCTATTCAATGTCTAGTATGGTCTTGTACCTCCAAAACAACTTCTCTTGATTTCACTTCTTCCTGTGGCTATTATCCCTTCTCTCTCCTTATCTTTATAGCAAAGAATTATCTACAATCACTGTCTCTGGTTTGTCTCCCCCATCTCCTGAACCCACTGGAATCAGTTTTTAACCTTCACCACTTCTCTAAAACTGCTCTCACCAAGGTCATCCATGACCTTCACATGATCAAATTCAATAGTCAGTTCTTATCTTACTTAAGCTATCAGCATCAGTTGACAGCAATGATCACTGTGAGACACTTCACTTAAAACACTTTCTTAACTAGATTTCTGAGACTCTTCTAGTTTTATTCCTGGCTTCCTTTTCTCAATTTTCATTGTTGTTTCTTCCTTGGTCTCTTAAACTCTTAATGTCAAGGGCTCAAGGTCTCCTCTCATTCTTATTGATATCAATTCCTTTGCTGATCTCATCCAGTGCTCTTTATATTCTCCATACACTAATATAGACACATGTCTCCAATTTAGAATGCTTTCCAGAATTTCAGACCCATATATCCACTGTTTATGAGATTTCTCTGTTTGGATATCTAGTAGATTCCTAAACCTAAGCCCCTAATATTCCTGCCTCAACATGCTCCTCCCCTTTCCCAGACAATTCTATTCTCCCAGAAGCCTGGGGCCCAAACTTTGGAGTCATCTTTGGTTCTTCTTTTTCTATCACTCCTATCAATCCATAAAAAAATCTTGTCGGCTCTATCTTTAAAACATATCCATAGTTTGACCACTTTTCACTAGTTCTACTGTAGCTTCTTAGGAAAGTGCCACTGTTCCTGCTTCTTCTACTCCTCCTACCTACCATCTGCTCATGGTACAACAGCCAGAATGATCCTGTTAAAATGTCATGATCCTGTTAAAATGTCAGATCATATCACTTCATTACTTGAAGTCCTCTAATGGCTTCCTATCTGTGGTAGCTTGTCTCTAAGATGGCTGCCATCAATTCCTTAGCAATTTCCAGCCCATCATGGACACAGAGCACAATTAAGCCTGCTCACTGCCCTGTGCAACCACTGATCCACTTTTGAGTTTTTCTTTTTATGGTTATTTCGTACAAATAGAATCATATATAGCCTTTTTGTCTGGCTTCTTTGATTTAGCATGTTTTTAAGAGTAATCCATGCTTTAGCATGTATCAGTAGTTTATTCCTTCTTATTGCTGAATATTATTCCATTGTATGGATATAACACACCTTGTTTGTCCATTCAGCTGTTGATGGACACAAGATATTAGCTGTGGGATTTTTGTAGATATCCTTTATTAGGCTGAGAGAGTTCCCTTCCAATCTTAGTTTTTTGAGAGGTTTTATCATGAACTGGTTGGATTTTGTCAAATGTTTTCTCTGCATTTATTAAAATGGTCATGTGAATTTTGTCCTTTATCTTATTAATATGGTATATTACATTAATTGATTTTAGAATGTTAAACCAACTGAGATAAATCCTACTTGGCAATGGTGTATAATCCTTTTTATATGTCGCTGAATTTGGTTTGCTAGTATTTCCTTATGGATTTTTGCATTGATATTCATAAGGGTCAGTAGTTTTCTTTTCTTGTAGTGTCTTTGTCTGACTTTAGTATCAGGGTAATGCTGCCTTTCTAGAATAAATTGGGAAGTATTCTCCCCTGTTTTTGAAGTTGTCAAGTACTGGTACTATTTCTTCTTTAAATATTTAACAGGATTCACCAATGAAGCCATCTGGGACTGGGCTCTTCCCTGTGGAAAGATATTTCAATACTAATTCATTTTTTTTTTTTTTTACTTGACATAAGTCTGTTCAGGTTTCTGTTTCTTTTGAGTGTTCTTGGTAGTTTGTGTCTTTCTAGGAATTTTTCTATTTTATTTCAGTTGTTTAATTTACTGGTATAAAGTTATTCATAATCTACCCTTGCAATATCTTAATTGTTGTAGTGTAGACATTGATGCTCCCTTTTTTATTCCAGATGTTGGTCATTTGTATCTTCTCTCTCTCTTTCCCTGCCCATTCCCTTGGTTCATCTAATTAAAAGTTAGTTAATCTTTTCAAAAAACAATACAGTATTGTTTTTCTGTTGTTTTTTAAAAATTATTTCATTGATTTCTGCTCTAATCTTTATTTCTCCTTTTCTGCTCACCTTGGATTTAGTTTGCACCTCTTTTTGTTTTTTACTTTCTTAAGGTAGAAGCTTAGGTTATGGATTTGAGACTTTTCTTCTTTTCTGACATAAATATCTCTCTGAAAGCACTTTCTGCCTGTATCCCAGAAATTTTTATATGTTGTGTTTTCATTTTCATGCAGTTCAAAATATTTTAAAATTTCCCTGGTAATATCTTCTTTGACCTGTGGACTATTTAAAAATCTGTTTAATTTCGAAATTCTTGGGTATTTCCCAGATTTCTGTAGTTGGTTTCTAATTTAAGTCCATTATGGTCAGAGAATGTAGTTTGTATAACTTAAATTATTTTAAACTTATTGACTTCTTGTTTTATGACCTGAAATATGATCTATTCTGGAGAATGTTCCATGTGCACTTTAAAAGAATGTCTATTCTCCAGTCCTTGGTCAGAGTTCTATAGATCTCAATTCGGTCAAGTTGGTTGATACTGTTGTTCGAGTTTTCTATATTCTTGCTGATTTTCTATTTGGTTGTTCTACTCATTATTGAGAGCAAGGTATTAAAATTTCCAGCTACTATTGTCGAATTGTAGCTTCTCCCTTTAATTGTATTTCTTTTATGTATTTTGCAGATATTTTTATATGTGTTCATGTTTATAACTGTTATATCTTCCTGATGAATTGATCCTTTTATCATTATTAAATGTCCTTCTTGGTATCTACCAGTATTTTTTTTAAAACTTATATCTATTTTGTCTGATATTAATATAGCCACTCCAGATCTCTTATGGTTACTATATTCCCAGCATATCTTTTACCATATTTTACTTTTAATCTATTTATTGCATTGAATCTAAGGTGTCCCTTCTAGACATCTTATAGTTAGATCTTGCTCTTTTATCCAGTCTGCCAATTTCTGTCTTTTGATTGGGATGTTTAGACCTTTCACATTTAATGTAATTATTGATGTGATTTGATTTATATTTGCCATTTTGGTATTTGTTTTCTGTTTCCTTTCTTTTTGTTTCCCTATTCCTCCTTTACTGTCGCCTTTTGTGTTAAATAAATATACTGAGTGTGTCATTTAATTTTTATGTAGATTTTTTTCTTAATGGTTACTGTAGGGATTATTATATACACTTAATTTGTTATTACCTATTTCAAGTTAATACTAACTCAACTTCAGTAAAATATAGAAATTTTGCTTCAATATAACTATTTATCCCCCTTCCTTTGTGTTATTATATATATCACATATACCTTTATATTAATAATTAATATTATTTATTAGTTATGTTTATTATATAACATTGCTAATTATCATATATCACATGTACTTGTTATAACCCATCAATATATTGTTATAATTATTGCTTTATACAATTTCATATTTTTTTAAAAAGTTATGTGAAGAAACAAGAAAATATATATCTAGAGTCTTCTACATTAACCCAAATATTTACCACTTCCA
The DNA here is from genome assembly GCA_028627145.1 of Eidolon dupreanum. Lineage (NCBI taxonomy): Eukaryota > Metazoa > Chordata > Mammalia > Chiroptera > Pteropodidae > Eidolon > Eidolon dupreanum. The sequence goes on along the minus strand of CM053503.1, from coordinate 41,591,438 downwards.
GTGCTCCTCATTTCCTTTTGTGGATTTGAGCTACCATCTGATGTACTTTACTTTCAACCTGAAGGGACTCCTTTTAGCATGTCTAATAGGGCAGACCTACCAGTGAGAAATCCTCTCAGGTTTATCTGGGAATGTATTAATTTCTCCTTCATTTTCGAAGGACTGTTTTATGGGATATAAAATTCTTGGTTGTTACTTTTTTCTTCCATACTTAGAATATGCTATTCCACTGACTTCCAGCCTCCATTGTTTCAGGTGAGAATCAGCTGTCAATCATATTAGTGCTCTTTTGTATGTGATGGTGGTTTTCTTCTAGAAGATTTCAAGATTTTCTTTTTGTTGTCAGCTTTCAACAATAGTTTGTATGTTGTGTTTAGGTCTGGATCTCTTTGTAGTTATCTAGTTGTGTTTGTTGACCTACTTGGATGTGGAGATTGTTTTTAATTAAATTGCTAAGATTTTGGACATTACTTTGTCAAATATTTTTCCTGACCCTTTCTCTCCTCTCCCATTACACATGTTGGTATGTTAGGTGTTGTTCCACAAGTCTCTGAAGCTCTGCCCATTTTTCTTTAATTTTTATTCTTTTTATTCTTTAGTGGATAATTTTTGTTGATCTCTCTTCAAGTTCACTGATTCTTTTCTTCTGCCATTTGAATCACTTTTGAGCCTCTCCAGTCAATTTTTCATTTCAGAGATTGCTTATTTTCCCCTCTAGAAATTATACTTTAAAATTTTTAAATAATTCGTTTCCTTATGGAGAGTCTTTATTTGTTGATTTGTTATTATCCTACTTTCTTTAGATTTTTTAAAACATGATTTCTTTTAGTTCTTGGGACTTAATTTATAATAGCTGCTTTGATGTCTTTGACCACTAAATCCAGCACTCAGACATAGTTTCTATGGACACTCAAAGATAATTTCTATCGACTTTTGTTTTTTTCTGAGAATGAGTCATATTTTCCTATCTCTTTGAATATTTTATTGAAAACTGAATGTCTTAAATAATATATCGTAGCAAATCTGGATTCTAATTTTCTCCCTCAAGGCTGTCTTTTGTGTTTTTGTGTTTAGTAACTTGTCTGGGTTAAATCTATGACATCTTTATTCTCTCAAGTGTGTGACTATTGATATTTCTGTTCAGTTTATTTTTTCTTGTTTTTGTTTTAAAATCTGGTTTCCTAGGGGTTGCCTCTGTGTCTAAGTAGCCAAATGGTTAGCCAATAATGGGATAGAAACACCTCAAGCCAGTAAAGCTTCCATCCTCTGATAATGAATTTTTGTGTGGCCAGGAGAGCATATTCGAAGTTCAAGCTGTTTAAATTCTATTTGGGCTTTTACTTTTACTTTCATTGGGCCCTTTCACAGATCCTCTATGTGCAAACCCTCAAGGTCAGCCAAGAGTATGTGGCTATCTTAAGTCCTCTGTTCTCAACTGTAAATGTGTACAACCGCAGCCAGGAATATACTTGTCCAACCACAACTGTAAACCACAGGTTAGTAGGATCAAAATCAAGTGAGCCTTCTTTGACTGTGGCAGCAAAGCTGCTGCTCCTCACAGCATCCCCCCACCTGGCAAAATCTCCATGCTGACTGGGCTGGGAAGAAGGCTGGGAAATGGGAGCATTCCCACAGATTCCCACTGTTATTGCTGAACTTCAGCGGTTGTTCAATCACAAACACTTCTCAGATTATTATATGCTTTTGGTTGATTTCATGAATGCTAAATATTGCTGTTTTCATCAAGTTTTTTCCAGCTTTGTAGTTGCTTTTTGGGAGAGAGGATTTGCCTACCTCCTCACCTGCCATAGTTGGAAGTCCCACCCTCCTCAATATATATTTGATGAATAAGTGAATAAACCCAATGTAACCTTTCTTCTACCTAACTGTCCTACTAAAAATTATCAGTTGCCTCCCAGGTAAGATAGACCTGGGTTGAATTCCAGCTCTACTTAGTAATTGTACATTTGGCAAGTTTCTTATCTTTCCAAGTCTTGTCCCACCCCACCCCTTCTGTTAAATGGTTAGAATAATGCCTATGGTGTTAGTATGAGGAGGGTGGGTCTGAATAAACATCTGCGTGGACACTTCAGGGTTCTTTTCCAACACTGTGTTTATCAGAAGGCCTGAGCTCCTGTTCAGACTGTGAGTCTGGGATGCCTCTTGACATCTTTTATCACCCTTACGCTCAGTGGAGACATAACTGGTGGGAATGCAAGGATAAGATCATGAAAACCCTTTGAGGCTGGATGTCTAAACTAAAAGGTATTATTATGCTTTACTATGATGTTCTTTAGAAACTTTTAAAAATCTCCCTCTGGGAAATTTTGGTCATAGCACAATTTCTAAAAAAGAGAAGCTCCTGAAATTACTCCTTTAACTTCCCTTTTCCCTGGCCGTTTTAACCATTATAATGTTGATATCTTCTGAAAGACCCAGTTTATAGATGTAAATCCTTCTTAATCACAAACTCTCACCTTTTTAGGTGTTTCTTCTTCTAAGAACTGAAGGACACAGCCCCACAGATCAGAAATAAAACATCAATTTGGTGGTTAAAAATGGAGAAGAAGGAGCATGACCAAACAGAATGTTTGGAATTTGAAATAAAAATAGTGTGGAGAGGCCATCACCATTTAGGGCCTTGCTGGAAATTCAGCTCTTTCTGCAGGAAATGCATGTTTAAAAACAGAATAAGAAACAATTGGCTCTTTCCGTGTTCTCTTAAATTTCTTTCTTATGTCCTCCTTTTAATTAGCCATACACTATTTACCACTCACTATTGTTACTTGTTTTTTCACATGTTAGCCAGGCTGCCAGCTCTGAAGGCAGGCATGGTACATCTATGTATCCTTCTCAATGCCTGGCACTGTTCCTTGCTACCACTTACAGTCAACAGTTATTCTCATTTTTACTCCTTTACTCAGAAACCTTCAGTGACTCTCCACTGTCCCTAAAAGTGGTCCTCAGATTTTTTTCTGGTTACATGTGCTTATCAGTAAACTAATGTTTACACATCCTCTTTCTAATACACACACACATAATTTAAAATTATTTATATACTATCGTACTTCTATTTTAGGTAAATTATAAACATCTACCAAAATAGAAAGTTTAAGAGGATGACATAAAAGGGTATAAACAGAGTTTGTAATATTTTCTCTCTGCATCTCTTGCATACCCTACTCTGTAGGACAAAATCCAGGTTCTTTAAAACCATAGTATTCAAACTTGAGAGTAGACAGCATAGGTAGTATTAAGGGCTTAATTTCCAGGTTCTGAACTGCCAAATATCTCCTCTCCTGAAAGTGATCTGCCTGGGAATGGGCTGGCATTGAGCTGATTTCTCTTTTCCAGCCTCCTCTTCTCAAATGCTCTGACCCTTCACAACAGAAAGGCAACCCTCAACCATCCTGAACTGTGCTTTGTCCCCAAATGTTGGGTTGGTTTGAGAATGCATCATGCCTGAGAGAGAATCTCTTGAGAGCCAAGTAAGAAACACTGACAGTGCAGTGCCTCATTTCATCCTCTGGACAAATTCCTGGCAAGCCTCTGTAGACAACAGTTATCCTAGAATTAGAAGTCACAAGTAAGACAGTGGAAGACCGTACAGTAATATAGTGTTTTTAATTTAAAAATGAAGCAAAAGTTTTTCTGATAAAAATAAGTCTATTTAACTGACTAGTTTGACCATGTAGACTGGTTTGTCCAACTAAGTCATATTTTCCACAAATGGAATGGGCTAGATCTATGGCTCCATGTTTTTGATGAAAATATATACAAAGAACTACCAACATACAATATACCAGAAATTACATCATTTGCAACTATTTCAACTTCTGAGGACCATCGCCTTAAACATTCATAATATTCACAACCACCCAGACTCTTCCGCATCTTATTTCCTGTCAGTCCTCCTTAAGCTTCAGCTAAATGACACTCATGCTCCTAGGTGCTCTGTCAGGTCTATATTTTTGGATGTGCTTATACCAGTTCCTCCTTCAGAAAACTCTTCCCTCCCATCTTTGTATGTTGAATTCCTATTTAACACCTGCTTGGTCTGAAGCATTAATTAGGCATTGAACATTAATTATGCAAGATGAACATAATAGCAGCCTTGGCCCTATTTTCATAGGATATGAATATAGCATGGGAGCCAGAAAGATAAGCAGTGACAATATGGTATTACAAAGCAATGAGGGGAAACCATGAGGTGTTGGGAACTCAGCAGGGACACCCTCCCTTTACCTGGCAGTGGTAGTGGTGAGGGTGGGGTGTCAGTCAAGGAAATCTCAGAGGAAGCAGCCAGAAAGCCAAGTCCTAATGATGAGGAGTTAGCCTGATGTTTTCCAGGGAGAGGAGAGGACTGATCTAAGCTGAGAGAACAAAAATGAGTTCAACTGACATTGTTAAGTCAATTTCTCTGTGAAGTTAAGATTTTGATAAGAGACACACTTACCTAACTCTAGGGTCCAGATATAAACTTCTACCAAGTTCAATCTGTTTCACATTTTTGAGAGAATGGTTATATTTTCTCAAAAGCTCAATTTAGAACAGGCTGAAAGTCAAGAGAGAGGTCATCTCTAGAAAAATTTTCCCTCACTTTTTGCCAAACACAAAATATTTGAACCCCAAGTTCAAGTGCTAGGGGCATGTGTAGCCTTTTTAAACTGGGTTCACCAGAAATAGTGCTCATTGAATACTCTTGGGACGTCTGTGAAGAAAGTGACAGGTAATTTGTACATGTGGCTGTTTTGAGGGTAGAGGCAACCTGTAAACAAACAAGTTAATGAAATAAGGAGAACCACAGAAAAGAAAATATTCAGTTTCCAGGGACTGCCTTGTGTCACATGAAAGGAAGAGATGGTAGGGCTCAAGGTATCTGGTTTTCACTGCTCCACCTCTGATCCCCAAGTGAGAGGTCCTGAAAGCAACTTCACTGAGGGATATTCAATTCTCTACTTCATGCCACCACTCACAGTGCTGATTTGTTATCAAGTGATTTATTTCTACAAAATATTCTCCTCTACAAATAAATTAACAGGGGAAAGGTGACAGATGGGCATTAGTCATCAAATATTTCCTATACTGGTCACAGCTGGTGCTCAATAACTCTTTGTTCATTCAAAATAGAATATACTCAACCTTCTAGTTCTCTGATATGGTCCACCCACGCACCAACACAATGGATTTTTTTTCTTTCTTTTTTTATTCTTTGTATCTTCTCACAGTGGATTTTTATTTCTCACTCTGTTTTCTTAGTTATCTTCTTCAAGAACTCATATGGAGGGTTAACACTTTCTATGGCACTACTCACTATGGCAGTAAAATCAAGTAGGTCTCATCTACAAGGGCTTTGTTACTGAAGCATCAAAGAATGTTCTTATAAAACACTGACCGTATATGGAAGTTACATGACATGAAACCTAAGGACTACATAACCAGTGAGGTTCCAATAGTCTATATGGTTGGCAAAACTATTTCATCTCTTTCAGGATAACCATTATAAGCTCATACCAGAACACAAAAATGTTGCTATCAAGTTCTAGAGGATCAGAGCCACGTTTGATAACATTTTTCCATTACAAATATTTCCTATCAGTGATAACATTTTTCCAGATGGGTGAGCCAACTGTAATTCTGCTCCAAAATTTGGATTTCTACAAGTTCCCCAAGCATTTTCTGATTATGGCCTTTAACAAAATTTACAACGATGGTGACTGCGGGTTTATGTTGATCTATCTAAATGTGTTTGCAAATGGGTTTAGACCCTTGTGTAAAAAGGGTTCGAAGTCTCCTAAATAGAAAAATCTTCAAGTAAATCAGAACTGAAAAGTTTGGAAAATGATAGCAGGGCTTAGGGATCTTATATCAAACCATGACCTCACTCCTCAATTAATTTTATTTCTGCCACCCTCTGTTACTTTTAAAATTCCTTCCATTCAGCAAAATCAGTTCCATTCAGGAGAACTGTTCCTGATACTCCCCTTTGTGCAGTGATGGAAAATACAGTTTTAGTTTTCAGCCTTGTACCTTACAGACACCCGGGTGTAATGAAATGAATGCCTCCTCTTCTCCCAAAGCCCCAGGTTTTCCTAAGAGGACACCTAAAAAACTTATGCCAGTTGATTTATACCTGAGGGCTCCTCAAAATTGATACAATTTTCTTCTAGAGTATCAGTTTAGTCTCTTTTTTTGATAAGCTGACTGCATATGAATGCTACCTGGGTGCCAGAGCCTTTCCTGGTCAAAGGCTGGGCCTTCACCTGCAATGCGACCTCTCCTTCCCCGGCAGGGCTTTGCAGCGTCGCGATGTGTCCAGCAGATGGCGCCGCAGCAGAATTTTCGCGAGCTGCTCTCTACGCCTGCGGAAGGGTCTGAAATAAACAGGAAGTTTTTCAAGCAATCTAATTTACAACATATATTGCCTTCTCTGTCAGGTCAATGGATCTTTTTATTTGACTAGGTTGAGGTGCATTTGAGATGTTTAAAAATTCAGTGACGACGCAATCCTGAATACCCTTTTTTTTTAGGGCTTCCACTTTTAAAAAGAACCCCAAAATCAAGTTTTCAAGCAGTGTAAACTATCACAAGAGCATAGTGGTTCAGAAATGTTAGCAGGCAGCGGTAGGTGAGGGCAGGCTGCTCAAAAAAGACCAACAAGGCGCCGCACAGCGGGAAGCTTCGCTGGGCGGCGGCGGAAGAGAACTTCGTGCCGGGCGTGGGCGGTGGCCGCCTGCGCCCTGGAAACAGCGCCGCCTGCTGGTGAGAAGGGCGAAAACTCGGATCTTGCCAAAGCCTGTGGCGTCGCTCCCGCGAACGCTCATGCTTAGAGAGACCTTCCAAACACGGTTGCACTCAGGCTGCAGCCGGTTTATGACCCCACCAAACAAAACTGAAAGTCATAGGCACAACCAGAGCACCGTTTCTGTTGAGAAGAGAAACCTAGAGGCCCGTAATGGTTTTGGTATATAATGTTTCAAAGGGTGTGACTGTTTTTAATGCTTCTTAAAGCCAAAAAGGGTGAATTTGATTTACGTGGTATAATTGTTATTTAAAAATCTTAAAAGAGAGCCAAAAATAGAACATAATAGGGATCGCGTTCATTTATCCTATCTTGCTTTAAGTTATTTACAAAATATTAAAAATGGTTATTAGAATCAAATTGGAAAAAACGGGCATGGGGTTTTGAGTTTCAAGGTGGTTGTGCTTATTTCTCACTATGGCCCCTCATTTTTATTCCAGGATTGTTGCAGTGCCATTTCTAGAGTCCCTCCTCCTCTCCCCACTTCCTTTTTCTCTTCACTCATTTGACAGGAGCCTCTGCAACCGTCTGCTTAGAGCGCGTCATCGTCCTCCACTGGGAGAGAATTGTGGTACCACCTTTCTCCCCCTATGGCTGAAGCGCACAGAAAGAAGATGCGTTGAGATTCAGCTCTTGAGCCGGCGCGATTGCTGGGAATTTTAAGATGATGCCAAAGTGTAGCTTCTTCCTTTTTATGCTGCATAGAACTTTATGTTGCCCTTCATTAATATGATGCTTTCTCCTACAGAGCCCTGTCCTTCACGTGGCCCAAATGATGTACTAATAACCTTCTCATCCCCTCCCACTTAGAGAGACTCAGTGCATTAAGTGAAAGAATCGTATATCTCCATTTTTTTTCCTAGTAAGGGAGAGAAAACGCATAGGTGGACAGTTTCATTTGGACTAATGCTGTTCATCTGGTCTCTGTTCTCTGACATGATTATTCCCATCCCCCATCACGGCATAACTATAAGCATAAATTATAGGTTCTTGTTTGAAACAGGTCCCTTTCTTTTGTCCAGTAGCACCAGAAAACACCATAATTAGGGACACACTGGAACAGAAAGTTTCTTGGGCCCCCAAGTCCTGTACATGATTATTTGGATTGTAGCCTCCACAATATGGGTCCAAGCAGAGAAACGCCCAGAGCTCAGTGGTTAGAGCAATGGATATATAGTAACTTAATTAATCAAAGCAATGTATATATAGTAACTTAATAAATATATAGTAACTTAATGAAGCAATGGATATAGTAACTTAATCAAAATTTTTCTTTTACTGCTGAAAGTCTTTTTAAAAGAAAGGATTTATTAGGCCATTGGTAGCAAAAACAAAACAAAACCGGTCTTGGGATATGGACTCTAAACCTCCAGCAACAAAAGACAACAATGTCCACCATCCTGGAGTTTTGCAAGCATTTTTATACATTAGGTAGGGAAGAGAAAGATGTAAGCCATTCTGAAAGGATTTACATTAGTTATATAGATAAAGGGGATGGAGAAGGTGAAAGAAGGCAGGTTCAGGGACAGGCGCAGCAGAATCTGCAAGAAGTGTCTACTCCTGTGGATGAGCTGTGAGCAGCAGATTGGAAAGTTCATGTGCAAATAAGAAGCAGAGGCTCCTGGGATTCTGTAGTTCCTGGCTCTTCTGTCTTTCGGATAATCTCAGAAATAGCCACCTGGAAATTAATTCTAAATTTCAACAGATATACAGGAAATGTGAGCAATCTTTTGTCAGAGCTGGTCCACAGCTAGTAACAAGCTAACTGTCCTTTCTCTTTTTCTCACTCTCCATCTGCTATCATTTTAATTTAGATAATCTCAGAATTTTTTTCTTGTCCAGGGACAGGATCCAAGATGATGCCTGACATTTGTTTAACTTCAGAGAAACAGAAAGGAGAAGAATGTCTCCCTAAATGTTACTGTGTTATAAAAATATCCTTTGGGGAGAGGATACCTGAACAGAGCAGCTGATAACATTAATACTATGCAAGCAGGCATCCATCTCCACATCCGCAGGACTGCTGAACCAAGTGTTACTAAACGAATCAGTATGGATCCAGCTATGAACCTCTCTCTCCTGCTGCAGACCTCAGAGGGAGTCAGCTCAGACAAAGCGAAGCAGCTTCTCCTAGGGGGAGGGGTCCTGCTTTCTCTTTGTTCTTCTTTGGAAAAGGACTCTCTCAAATCTTACATACCAGCTGCTTTCACCTCTTGCAGGAGGGCAAAATAAATTCAATGCCAGTAATGGTTTGAAAAGCATGTTTTTGGAGCCCTGAAGCTTGTCTGTGAAAAAGCAGGGTCAAACTATAGAATTCTAACATGCTGTAAGTTTTTATTCTAGGTTTCCAGGCAAAAATTTCAGAAAGGTGCACCTCTTTATCAAATAAAATTAAAAATGAAAAGAAAGGGTGGTGGAAACAAGTATTTCGAATCCCATTTAACCTAATAATTACACATCCTGCACCTTATGCTTAGGAATCTCTTCTTCACAGAGGTATGATTTAATGGGCTGATTTCTTTGTCTACTAAGAAATCCCTTCTGCAGTAGAAGGGCTCTCTGAGAAATTACACCTTTTTACACTATAAGTAATTTTTTTCCCCATGAGAATGATTTAACATGGCTCCTTTAAACATAGAAACATTCAGAATCCTCTATCCCTGATTTAAATATGGAGTTAAGACAAAGGGTGCTTGATCTTATACCAGGAATAGGCATGCCACTCCCCAAGCACTCAGAACATTTGCTGCCTGGACTGATTCTTAAACTAAAAGTCACACGTGGCTTCTGCACTTGACAGCTGAGGTGGCCTTTTATGTCTAGTTGGAATTTCAGTTTGGGCCTGCTGGAATGAGTTCACACACACAATAGAATATGATCTCTGAGACAAAGAAAGCTTACTAGGCTGATATGGACTAGGCTGACATTTTGGAAATACTATAGGTTTATTTCCTGGGAATTTATCCCCCAAAAAAGATACTTTTGGTCCCTTCACATGGCATCCTCAGGCTCTTTAAGACAGTTCTTACTCTTCAGGGATTTTAAATGGATAGTGATACTTTATAGACAGAAAACGGAAGTGGGGATATTGCAACTCCTCTGACTTATAATGACAGCAGCTGACTTTCCCTTATACCAGAAATTGAATAAGTACTTTACATACATTACCTTATTTAAATCTCACCTCAGTCTGTTTACTATTATTACTACCTTTATTTTACATATGACATCATTAACCAAGTCACACAACTGATAAACAGCCACATCAGGACTTGAATCCAGAGATGGATCAGTCTCCAAAGTCCATGCTTTTAGGCACATTCCTGCTCCAGAGTATCTAATAGCAACATTCATAACTCCATTAACTAATTATCCTTCTTTGAGGAATTGCCTCAGAACATAATATCTGAAGTGGGAGAGAGAGAGAGGGAAGAGGGTAAGCAAACACAGTTCATAACTTACAGGTCTCAGTCTGCATGGTTTTGATGGTTTTTCATATGCATTATCTCATTTAATCCTCACAGCACCTTATCGACTATGTTACTATTATCTTTTATGTGTAAGAAATACACCCCTGGAGAACAAATGGGTACAAAAAAAGTAAATGCTAAAATTCAGGAGGTGAGAAGTAACAAATCTACTGATAACACTGTGCCTGCCCCAGGCCTCTCATCTTAGCCCAGAGTGCTGGTGTAGAAGCTTCTTATGTTTTCTTCCTTTTACTTATTCTTTTTCGAGGTGAGTTATTTATTTATTTATTTATTTATTTATTTATTTATTTATTTAAATTAGTTTCAAGTATACAATACATTGGTTAGACATCTATATAGTTCATAAAACGATCCCCCCAATTGCTCCCTCCCTCCCCTGGCCCTCCACCTAGCCAAGGTATTCATGCTAACTGCATTCCTTATGCTGTGCTCCCCATCCCTGTGACCATTTATCAACTACTAATTTGTACTTCTTTAACCCTTCACCCCATTCTCTCAGCCTCAAAAACCCCCTTTCTCACTTATTAACATTGCAATGAGCCATAGAGCTTATGCTTGCCTCTATGTGCTCCATAAATACAAATACGGTTAAATGTTGATTTGCTGTGTCACTAAGGCATTTCAAAAGCAGAGGCAATGTAGGGAGGAAACAGTAAAAGTGACAGTGCATGGAATGCTACATAACAATTAAAAAGAATATATTGGATTTAAACATACTGCCATGAAAAGACCTCCACAAAGCATTGTGAGTTAAAAAAAAAAAAAAAGAACAAGTTGCAGAATGAAAAGTTCAGCATGGTACCATTTGTTTTTAAAAGTCACACACAAAAAATATGAAACAAACACACACATCTATGCAAACACACATAGAAAACAAACTGATAACTGGTTTCTCTGGGGAGAGGACTAGGTCCAGGGTTAGGTGCATAGCATTGACAGACTTTTCCTTTATCTTTGTACAAGATAATTTATTTAAATAACCTGTGTATAGAAGGAGAAAAAAGAAAGTATGGAAAAGAAACAAGTGATGCTGTCAGAAAATAAAAGGTTAGCAACATGCAGTAAAGACAAGTGATATAAATACACCAAACTAAAATCCACTGCCTCATTCACGTCTATAAAACACCAACAGATTAGAAGAGAGTCCTCATTATTATGAATTCAATGATTTTTAAAATGTAATATCTACTGACTCTACCAGAAATCCAGTGCTGAGAAGTACTCTAGACTTGGAGCCAAATGACCTGGGTTCAAGGCCTGATTCTGCATTTCTCTGCAACCTTGGGCAAATTTTTTGGGCTTTAGTTTCCTTTATCCATCAAGTGAAGATAATAATAATGTCACAGGGTGCTTCAAAGATTAAATGTGATAACACATAGGAAAGAATAGCAAAATTATGCAGACTGAGACTTATAATTTATAAATTGTGTTTGTGTTTACTCTTTTCCCATTCTCTCTGAGAATTATTTTTTTTCAGAGAATTATTTTTTTTCTCACACTTTTAAGATGTCCGAATGGCCTACATTGAGGCAGAGCTAAGTTAACAAACCACTAGTCTTAGGTATAATATTTGCTGATAACAGGCCTCTAGTTTTTAAGCTTCAATAACCTGTATTCATGTATTTGTTTTAAGGAATATATTTATTTGATTCCATTTATAAAATATATATACCCTTTTCCTATGAAACTCTCTTGTGATGCAAGAACTAAAATATCCAAATCAGATAGGCTATTTAAAGTATGTCAAAAATATAATTTAATTTTTTTACATCTTAAAATGTGCTTATTTGTGGTCTACTAAATTTTCAAGCTTATCTGAAAATTTGAGAAACCAATTATAAGACTTCTTATAAAAAGAGTTACAAAAATAATAGGAAAAACATTAATATCACCAATGTAATTAAACACAAAAGAGAAACATGAACAAATTAATAAATATCAGTTATGTACACACAGCACCATATCCAAGCCTCATGATATAACTATTTTCAATTATAGCCTCACCTTTGAAACAGAGCCAGCTTCTCCTTTGCTTTTGTGGGATGTGCAAGCACAGGGACCTGAAGATTTCTGGTGAAGTAAATAAGAATCCAGTTTAAGTTGCTTTGCAGTTTGAGTTCAGAAAGGATCCATCTGAAGGAACCAAGTCTAAGCACACAAAGCACACAGCCCCCCCAAGCTCCTCCACCCATTAAATGGGCTGTCATTTTTGAGCTGGGCACCCATTGTTCATTTCCTTCTATTCCAATTAGACTTGACAGACTGCTCTTCCTAGCTAGACTGGCTGTTACCAAGAACAGGGAAGAGATGAGTCTGACCTTGTCTTTATGCCCTTGGGATCAGTGCCCCCACACCCCATCCGAGTCCACAGACATAGAAATGCATCCTTAGCAGCTCAAATCTGCTCCCCTTCTCCTCCTCCAGCCTTGTTTTTCAATGCTCCCTGTCAGTCTCATCACCGCTGACATTTCTTACTTTTAACACTGAGATTCAAACCCTCATAGGCTGTGGGAGTGGAATAAGTGTGCTCTAATATGTCTCATGTTAATTATCTGACCCTTGTTTTTTTCTTGCAGGCCTGCAGGGCAAAGCAGACCAGCTTTTCTAAAGAGAAAGATACTGCAGTTTCTCCCAGAGCCAAGAAATTTTGACTGCTAATGAAACAGAGCTCTGGAAAAATTCAGGTCCTGGCAGTACCTACATGTATCTGAAGCCAATCCCTGTCCCTCCACCCTTTGTTTCCATATCTGTAAAATGCCATCAATAATTCTTGAGCCTTTATCACATCAAAAATATGCTCTACTGGTATCATATAAGAATCAGATAATAAAATGATAGAGATGGAAATGATCTTAGAGATTATCTGGTCCAATATCTTCATTTGGAAGATTAAAACACAGGCCAAAAGAGGGAGGTGACATGCACAGTGTCATGAAATTAGTTCACAGACTTTAAACACCTGGGAATAGCCTGCTAATCAGCTTTGTCACTAACTTTCCTTTTCCAATTTATCCTTTGCTTGATAATACATCATATTGGCCAGGAAATCAACTTTTTTCAAGGAAGAAATTCTCCTCGCTCAAGGACTATGTTTTCAGATATGTTTCCCTTTACTGACAATTGTCTTGTAATAGAATCTGAGTCACCCAATGCCACATGATTCTCGCAAGAGCACCGAATGGAACTCAGCAAGATGGAGGTCTGCGGCCCTGCTCTCATATAGAAGTGGCCCTGACTTTGCCTTAAGTCTGGCTGTGCCCAAGGCCTCAAGAGTTACGAGAAGGAGAGACTGTTAGGAATTTCTTCTTGGAATATGTTTCCTAGGTTGTAATATAAACCCATTCATTTATTATTCATTCACCTGCTCAATAAGCATTTAATAAAAGCCCATTTTTCACTATGCCTCAGAGTGCTCATAAGACTATTACAATGAGTAGGACCCAGACTCAAGGAACCTCAGAAGTAACCAGAAGTGTGAACACTTATGTGCAGTGGAGCTCTGTGGGGGTCAGGATGGAAGGAGGAGATGGTCAATTTTCCTTGGTTCAAGTTTAAGGAATCAGAAAAACATCATAGCGGAGGTGGTACTTCAGCTGAGCTTTGAGAAATGAAGGTTATATTCCAGGTGGAAGTGAGGCAAGTAACTAGTATTCAGATAGAAAATGAGCCTTTTGATCTGGGGGAAAGAAGATTTTGGCTTGCATAGTATGGAGAAGCAGCAACCAAAGATGAGAGTGGAAATTTAGGTAGAACTCAGTGAAAACATATGACAAAAGAAGAAGTTTGAAAATTTATCATGGCAGCTCATGGGAAATATTGAAAAGTTTCAAGCAGGAAAGTAGCATGATTCAAACTGCATTTTAAAAAGATATCTATGACGGCAGTGTGGAAGATGGACTGGGGAAGGGGTGGAAAAGAGCAAGACCCAAGGCAAAGAAACTTTAGGAGACAACTGCAAAATTTAAGTATGCCTGACCCATCTCTTCAATAAGTTAATGGAAAGAATCAAAGGGAAGGGACTATTTTGGTTTCCGAGAGGCTTCAACCACATGTAGTGCATGGACCTTGTTTGGATCCTTATTCAAACAGACAAACTGTAAAAGACAATTTGGAAGACAAATAGTGTTATATAATATTAATGCATTCTGCTTAATTTTGTTAGGTGTGATAATAGTTTTATGGTAATATAATAAACAGCAAACTGAAGTGTTTATAGGTGAGATGTCACGATGTCTGGATTTTCTCTAAACTACTGTAGAAATAATAGATGAAGTAAATATGGCAACAAGTTAATTATTACAGATGACATGATATTATATAGAGAAAACCCTAAAGATGACACCAAAAAATTATTAGAATTGATAAATGAGTTCAGTAAAGTAGCAGGATACAAAATTAATATTCAGAAATTGGTTGCACTTTTATACATCAATAATGAACTATCAGAAAGAGAAATTAAGGAAACAATCCCATGTATAATTGCATTAAAAGAAAATCTAGTAATAAATTTAACCAAGAAGGTGAAAAACCTGTACTCAGAAAATTATGTCTCTGAAGAAGGAAAATGAGACACAAATAAATAGAAGCATATGCCATGATCATGGATAGGAAAAATTAACATCATTAAAATGTCCATACTATCTAAAGCAATCTATAAATTCAATGCAAATCCTATCAAAATACCAAAGGCATTTTTCACAGAACTAAGACAAATAATCCTAAAATTTATATTGAACTATAAAAGACCCCAAACAGACATTGCAGTCTTGAGAAAGAAGAACAAAGTTGGAGGTACGACACTATCTGATATCAAACTATACTACAAGGCTATAGTAATCAAAACAGCACGGTACTGGCATAAAAACAGACATATAGATCAATGTAACAGAATAGAGAATCCAGAAATAAACCCATGCTTGTGGCCATTTAATCTATGACAAAGGAGGCAAGAATATACAATGGGGTAAAAACAGTCTATTGAATAAATGGTGTTGGGAAAACTGGACAGATACATGCAAAAAAATGAAACTAGACTACCTTCTTACACCATATACAAGAATAAACTCAGACTGGATTAAAGACTTAAATGTAAGACCCCAAACCATAAAACTCCTAGAAGAAAACACAGGCAGTAAACTCTATCACATTGCTCCTAGTAATATTTTTTTCTGATATATCTCCTCAGGCAAGGATAACGAAAGGAAAAATAAACACATGCGACTACATCATATTAAAGACTTTTCACACAGCAAAGGAAACCATCAACAAATGAAAAGACAACCTGAATGGGAGAAGATATTTGCCAATGATATATCTGATAGGGGGTTAATATACAAAATTTATAAAGAACTTGTACAATTCAACACCAAAAACCAAACAATTTTATTTAAAAATGGGCAGAAGACCTGGATAGACATTTCTCCAAAGAAGACATACAGATGGCCAATAGACATATGAAAAGATGCTCAATGTCACTAATTATCAGAGAAATGCAAATTAAAACCACAATGAGATACCACTTCACACCTATAAGTATTCTCGATAAATCAAAAAACAAGAAATGTTGGTGAAGATGTGGAGAAAAGGGAACTCTAATGCACTGTTGGTGGGATTGCAAATTGGTGCAGCCACTATGGAAAATATTTCGGTGGTTCTTCAAAAAATTAAAGATAGAACTACTACCCTGTGACTCAACAATTCCACTTCTGGGTATTTATTCAAAGAAATCCAAAACACTAATTCAAAAAGATATATGCACCTTTATGTTCACTGCAGCACTATTTACAATAGCCAAGATATGGAAGCAACCTAAGTGCCCATCAATGGATGACTGGATAAAGAAGATGGTACATATATACCATGGAATATTACTTGACTGTAAAAAAATAAAATTTTACCATTTGTGACAACATGGATGGACCCAGAAGGTATTATGCTAAGTGAAATAAGTCAGACAAAAAAAAATACCATGTGATTTCACTTATATGTGGAATCTACACAATAAAATAAAGGAATAAACAAATCAGAAACAGACTCATAAATACAGAGAACAAATTGGTGATTTCCAGAAGGCTGGGGGATTGGGGGACTGAGTGAAAAAGGTGAAGGGATTAAGAAGTACAAATTGGTAGATACAAAATAGTCACAGGGATGCAAAGTACAGTATAGGCAATATAGTTAATAATATTGTAATAAGTATGTATAGTGTGCCAGGTGGATACTAGACTAATTGGGGGGGTAACTTTGTAAATTATATAAATGTCTAACCACTATGCTGTTTACCTGAAACTAATATAAAATAATATTTAGTGTCAACTCTAATTAAAAAATAAACATTTTTAAATTAATAATTATTAATAATTATTAAATCCAAATGATGAATATGTGGGGTTCATTATGTATATTTGCAAACTTTCAAAATAAAAAGCAAACATTTTAGGCAAAGGAAAATGAGAATCTAAATTAAGTTATAGTAAAAATGGAGAGGAGGAGAGAGTTATGAGAGATAGTAAAAAGGCAGAATTAATAATACTCAGTGACTGGTTAAAAGTGGTCACTGAAATTGAAGAGTCGAAGTGACTTTCAAGCTTTTACTTGGGTGCCTATGTAGATGTTTAAGAGTCTACTTTTTCAGGCATGTGGAATTGGCATTTCAGTAGAATGTTTAGTCCTGTCTAGTAGGAGTTAGACAGGAAGATTGAAAGCTCAGGGGAAAGCCTGAGGCTGGTGATGTGGATTTGTGAGTTGTCTGCTCACCAACACGAGTGGTGATTCAAACCATTGGAAGAGCGAGAAGGGCAGATGGCTGAGAAAAAAGCCCAAGGCACACTTACATTTAAGAAGTGGGGAAGGGGAAGAACTTGCAAAGAAGGCTGAGAAGAATGGCCAGAGGAGTATCAAAAGAAACAGGAAAAATAATTTCTGGTGTATCTGTCAAGAAACAATGGGTCAACAGAATCAAATGCCCCAAGTTAAAATATGAAACCCATTGGATTTAGCATCTAAGTGACAATCAACAAAGAATTTTCAAGAGAGTGTAATGTGCTGAAAGTGAATGAGCAGAGACTAACTGAAGACGGGGAAAGCTGGATTGCCTGGTCATCACAGGAGAAAGGAGTTCGTAGGGAGGAGACGAGAAATAATTTGCAAATGGGTGAGCTCTGGATCCAACGGGATGCCCAATAACCTCTGCTCAAGGGGGCTCAGTAGAAGTGGATTTCTGAGCGGGGGTGGGGTGGGAAAACAAGTTATAGTTAAGGGAAGGAGGAGGGTGTGTTCTGTAAAGAGATTAAGACTGTAGAAACAGTACAGTGAAACAAAAATTCCAGACGGCACTGTGAAGAGTTTACCAGAAGGTCAGAAGTGTATGAGAACCAAGAGAGCAGAAGGGGCTTCTTTTGATTTCTGGCTGGGGTATTTTAGCAATTTCTTCAAGATCTCTCTCATATAAGTCTCTTTACTCCAGACCATTTTTGCAGGTATCCAATCTGGAAAATCTTAATAAAGTATTGCCTTGATCATGTCAAACCCTTGCCCTGAAATTTTCTTTAGCTCTCCATACCTACTGAATTAGAGATAATATAAGTATTTAAAGCCCTTCCATAATCTGATTTCGATCTGTTTCTCTTCAGTCAGATCTTTTTGGGTTTGTTTATTTGCTCGCTTTGGTTTTGTTTTTCTTTTTGTGAATCTTCCTTTAAGAATGCCAGGCTATTCTTGGCACTGTTCTCTGAACATATTAATAAAATGAAATATTATAGAAAAAGTGCTGAGAAGTGTCTAGCATATAGTAGCATTCAATAGATGTTAGTTGTTGGATACTGAACTATTCGGAATTCCCCTTCAACCATTTCATGAAGTTTTCTTTACCCTAAAGTCTCTTTCCACCTTTCTTCATGTTATACAGCAAGATTCAGCCCAGGTGTCACTTATTTTAGGAAGCCTTTCCTGTGTGCTCTGATTTTATATATATATATATAACTTAACTTTGCTCCCTTTCCCCTTTTCTTTAATTGAATTTTTATATGTATATTGTTTCTTGTGATATTCTTACTCTACTCCTGAATGGTAGTGGACATTGTTATTGTCACCCCAGTGTCCCTTCCTGTTCTTCTGGCAACAGGCCTGATCTTCTTTAAGAATTCTCTACTGTTGGTCTTTGTGATCTGGATGGGGCTCCTCCCACCCCTGGCCCCAGAGTGGAGGACAACACACAGTTCTAAATCAACTAGTTATTGTCACACTCTTGTGGCCTCACTGATTGGTTCTGGTGAGCATGTGTTCTAAGCCTTCCCAATCACAGTAAATCTCAGAACTTTCTTCAAAGTTACTGGAAGAGGGATTCTCATTCCCTCTCTCCCTCTCTCCCTCCCTCTCTCTCTCTCTCTCTCTCTCTCTCTCTCTCTCTCTCTCTCTCTCTCTCTCTCTCTCTCTCTCCTGGAGCCAGAGTCAATAGGGGCAGGGCTGCTGTAGTCATTTTGATTACCACAAAGGACAAGTCTGTTTGAGAATGAAAGCAATACTTAAAGAGAACACAAGCAAAAGAAAGAGAAAAACAGTGCCCTGGTGATGGAAATACAGTTGAATTCAGCCATGAATTCATAAGAAAACAAAATAGCTCAACCCAATAAACAAACCAAAAAAAAACAAAAACAAAAACAAGAAAAGCTATTGCTTGTCAATTTGTATTGGGTTTTCTGTCATTTGCAACAAAACCATCTTAATTGATATAGTATTTATGGATATCTAGTACATTGCTTTGCACATGAAACTATTCAATGAATGTGTTTAATAGATAATAAATTGTGAGGAACAGCAATTATTTATTCTATAAGGTCATTTGGCAATATGATTCTACAACCTTAAATCATCCTGGAGATGGATGGTGGTGATGGTTGCCAGCAATGTGGATATAGTTAATGGCACTGAACCATATAGTTAAAGATGTTTAAAATGGTAAACTGCATGTTATATATTTTAACACAAAAAAATAGAAAAAGAAAGAAAAAACTCATTATTATACCAGAAATAAAGGCTTATAGTTTAGTTAATACATTAAAACATAGGAATAGTCTTGCTGCACTGTACCAATAATACTAGTAATCATTCTCTACTTTTAGAAATATATCATAGGGAAAAAATTAAATAAGTATACAAAGTATGTTTATCTGAGCATTATTTATAACATCAATAGGGACTGGCTAATAAAATTATGATATATCCAAATAATGAATATTATACGGTCATTAAAAAAGTAGATTTATATGCCACTTCTTATGAACATATATATCAGTGTGCTAGAAATACTGGAATTATATTAATATCAAATAGTTTCACACAAAAAAGGCAAGACTTCTTATAAGATTTATGAATCGGAGCCAAATGGTTGGAAGGAACACATCTCAGTAACTGGTAGAAGCCAAACTGCTCACTCAGAAAGAACTTACTGTGTTTCATTGAATTTTAGATATCAGTGGTTGTAAGATGCTTCCTGGTTTCAGAGATGTTAAAATATGAAAAAGTATATGTCTCAGAATCAACCAAATATAATACATTTAGGGATAGAAAACTGCATAGAGATGAGTAGGACGGAAGGAAATGAGACATGAAAATCATTAAAGTAAACTCAAGAGGAAAAGTGTTTTAAGGTGTATAAAATAAAATTATTTTACATCTAGTGAAAAAAAAACTAGTGAAAGGCCACAAAAACATGCACTGAAGGCTAATTTTGTAACTAAACTTAAGGAAGCAAGCACCTCTCCTTGCTAATTTGGACACTGTATATTAAGTAACAGTAAGTGTTAATTCATTTACATTCGTGAAGTTTCTTTCTCTATTTTTTCTTAAGTGGAGGCCAAGCTTGTCATTTTAGCTTCCCTCTCCCCTGTTTCAAGAAGGGGTTTGGCAGCTGAAGAGAGATAGAAAGATATGAGAGCAAGGAATTGCTAGTACTCAAGGAGAAGGATCAAATGTCTACATTTTTCATATAAACAGAATATAGGGAACTCAAGACTTCCCTAAAGAGTGCTCTCTTCCATCTTTTTCAAGCTTTCAGGAAGCCTTTCTGTTACAAAACTCAACTACTTCTCTCCAAGCAGCCTCACAAGTTAGGAATTTGACCAGCTGTCCCTGAGGAAGTGGGTTAAAAAAATGTCAAGCATTTTCCCTCCCTCCCTCCCTTCCTCCCTTCTTCCCTCCCTCCCTCTCTTCCTTTCTCTGTCTCTCTCTGTCTCTCTGTCTCTCTGTTTCTCTGTCTCTCTCTCTCTGTCTCTGTCTCTCTGTTTCTCTGTGTCACACACACACACACACACACACACACACACACACTCACAGATTTCAGTGCTTAGCAATACACCACATATGTACTATTTACTCACAAAGCTTGTTCATTGTTTTCAATTATCTCTGTCCTCCATAAAGTGGGAAACATTAGGGAAGACAAATTGCTCTTAGTTGTTACTATGAGTCATAGTGAGTTCAAGTCAGGCGTTCAGGACCACTGTTGCTTCCAGAACGTCATCATAAGGTCCTCTCATTTGATATAATTACTGACCACAGACAGAGGGATTTGACCAAAAGCCACAAGTGTGTCTGGCTCTAAGCAGAATGCATTGGTAAATAAATTTACCTCATAGGGTGTCAGATCTGGAAGGAAACCTAAAAAACATGTAAGCCCTGAAATTCCTAACCTCTGGTAAGCAACAAATTCACCCTAGGAACTTTTGAAATATTTCAGGTGAGGTCCCAGATTGTATATTTTTCAAAAAGCTTCACAGGCAATTCTGCTGTACATTGAAAGCTGAGAATCACAGTTCTAAACTCATTCCTCTTATTTCACAGATGGTAACATGGAGTCCGGAAAGGTTGCTGGCTAGCCCAAGATCACATACCTGGTTAAAAGTAGAATCAAGACTAGAACTCGTATCTCTTGATTCTTGGCCCAGGGTCTTTATTCTTACTCTTGTATCCTGTCCCACTGTTTTCCAAATACTTTATTATTATTTCTTCTTAATACATATGAAAATGTATAGATTAACCATTGATTATTCAATCAAATCATAGTTTCAAAATCTAGCATTTATGAAAGAAACCAGTCGTAAAGGCCATGTATTGTATGATCTTACCTATATGAAATATCCAGAACAGGCAATTCTTTAGTGATAGAAGTAGATCAGTAAATAATTACCAGAAGCTGGGTGGTGGGGTGAAAATGGGTACAGAATTTCTCTTTGGGGTGATGAAAACATTCTAAAATTAATTGTGATGATGGTTGCACAAGTCTATGAACATACTAAAATACATTGACTCATACATATTTAAAAGGTGAGTTATATGGTATATAAATTATATTTCAATAAAGCTGTTTAAAAAATTTAGCACTAACTTCTCTCTGGATTCAGAAAAATAATGCAAAAATTTTTACTTTACTCTTCAACATTTCTTCAAAATTATGGACAGTCTCCAAATGGGTCTTATCCTTTGATTTCAATCCCTACTTAGGTCCATTTCACAGTGTCCTGTACCTCTAACAACAATTCATCTTTCCAGGGCTTAGTCTGGCATTTAGGATCCTTGTTCTTCACACCACTGGACTCTGTGCCTTTGCCAGGATTGTTCCCTCCACTGAGACATCCAATTTGTGTGCTCAAGGCCTAGCTCAATGTCACCTCTTCAAGGATCTTTCCTCTTTACCACAGTAGAAGTCGTCTGCCTTCCACAGTAGAAGAGGTGATGTTTTGACCACACTTTTTGATATCACGTAACAAAGGTCATCAGCCGTCTAGCCTGCAATCTTTGGGTCTTTACCACCCACAAATGACCCCTTTCGTTAAGTTAATGCCACTTTTAGGTTTTCTTACCACAACACTCTAGGTCTAGCACCAGTTTCTTTGTCTGTTATTTTGTTTCTTTGTTGCTTTCTTCTGCCCATTAAGCTATTCTTCCCCTCCTCTTTTTCCTACCTCTTCACTCCCATCCCTCTTCCCACCTCCTCCTTCTTACTTGGCTAACTCTTGCTAAGTATTCAGGATCCTGGAAAAATGTCATTTCTTCCAGGAAGGCTTCTCTGACATCTCTCTTCACCCATAGGATGGCAGCTAAACTAAAGTACTGTAATTACAAGGGAAGTATAGAGAAATGGATGAATCTGAAAAAAAGTTTAAAGAGACAGAATTGGTAGAATTTGCTTATATGAAATAAATATAAAAATAAATCATAAAGATCAAACACAATAATGAACCTGGGAATAAGAATTGGTAACAATTTAGAAAAATTTCATAGTATATGTTTTTCCAAGCTTTATGTCATCTGAAATTTTAATAAGATGGATTCTCTGTGTCCTGCCAGACATATCTTTTTTAAATATTACTTTATTGATCCAGGGCCTGTAATGACTCTCTCCTTGCTAATGCACCAAGCCCAAACTCTGCTTAAAGCCCTTCAGAGCTGGTTCTGCCTTTTTCATTAGGCACACCCAGTTGTGGTCAGGCTGGCCGCTTCATCCTTCTGCACACTCTTGCTTCTGGCACTTTTATAACCTCTTTGCCTGGGACAATCCTTTCCCTATGCACATCTTAGGGACCATTCAAAGTTCAGGTTCACGAAATCCTGCATGCCTGGTCCATGACCTCTGAACTCCTAAAGCATTCATAGTTGATAGCATCTAATTTAGCACTTAATTATATATGCTCATCTAATATAGTTTGTGTTTTAATGTGTGTTAGTCATGTTTCCCCAACTAGATTATAAATTTATTGAGGGTAGGGACCATGATTTATACTTCTTTAAGATCAAATCCTGACTCTCCAACTTGCTAGCTTTGTGATATTGGGCAAATGGCTTCTCCTCTCTATGCCTTAGTTCCTAATATTTAAAATAGAGATAATAAAAGGACCTATCATCTCATAGGAGTGGCTGTACAGCTACAGCAACACATGTATAGTGCCCAGCGGATGCCTAGCACATTGTAAAAACTCAATCAAAATTAATTATTACTGTTATTCCTCACATTGCTAAATGTATCATTAACACTGAGTAAATATCAAAAAATTATTTTTGATAATTTAGTAGGCTGCACATACATCTCTTTTAGATGCCCAAGAGAATGAGAAACTCTGTGTCGAGGCACAAAGTATACATTTGTACAGACAATAATTATTTTTAGGTGTTTATCAGTACAATTTTACTTCTCAAATTTTGAGGAGCATCTCATTATTGCCCTCATGTTTCCCTCACCCGGGTTCTGGAATCCAGGTGAGGAAAAATCTCCCTTCCTTCATAAGGAAACAGGGAATGAGCATTAGATGGGAAGAGAGAACTCAGATACCTGGAGTATTCTGGATGCCAAGTACCAGTTATCTGATGAGAATCCATACTAAAGAGTCCTCATTTATATAGCTTTCTGTGTTTGATCGTATACACCTCAAAGGAACAAACATAAATTACCGTATTGGCCTGTTGGTAGTTGAGGCGACAGTATGTCTAGTAGAGTGTAAGACAATAATAAAGGTGAGAAGAAGGTAATTAAAGACCTGAGGCTGAGCTCTAGACACACTATTATTATCTTTTATATTATACCAATTACTGTGCATGCCTCTCTCCCTAATATTCTACAAACTAAATGGCTCCAACCAGCTTATCCGGAAAAGCCAACGCCTTATGTCCCATGTGGTCCCTAGAAGCATCCTGGTAAAATCCTTGGGACTCGTGTTACTATGGAGAAAACAAATTATTGCTGTGGGGGAGAAATATGAGACTTCAGCAGCTGATACTACATAGACAGTTGTGGGTCTATACCATTATAAAAGATCATAGGATGTGAATTGCTTTATAAAGAAATTCTTTGGGGTTATTCCTCTTCTTTTACATTTAAGTGTCATACTTTCCAAATGAAAGATTAAAAAATAAAAGCTGGTTGAAAAATGGAATTGATTTCTTTCTTTTAGGATGCGAAGATATAAAACTCAGAGGCTAGAAGGCAATTGCACTGCATAACAATCCCACCTCCTGAGGGTTCTCTTAAAGTGATTGATGAGGGGCTACAGATGTCAGACAAGGTGGGAATCAGATGCAAATGGAGTGGGAGGCCAGGGGTGTCCTGGGAAGAGTGAGCACACCTGGCTTACAGATTAGTTCTGTCACCAGCTGGCTCTGCCTCTTCAAACATGTCATTCCACCTTTTTGGTTCAAGTTTCTTCATTAATAAGATGACCAATGAGTGTCAAAGAAATCATCTCTAAAGCTCTTTCCAGCCCTGACATTTTATGATTCTGCTGAGTCTAAGAAAATCTATGCATTATTCTGTACTTCAGATTACTATTTCCCATTGATCTTTCTCTCTCCCCTCTTTTCCTTCATCCAAAACCCTCCTAGCAGGCAGACTCTGTCTCTTTCTCCTTTTGAGTTTCAGATCAGAATCTGAAAAATATTCTCAAACCTAACAGTATTGGTTACAATGATAAGGTGCTCCTTAGATTTTTTTCCCCCTTAAGCTGTCCAGAAGTCATTTGCTGAAAGCCTGAATTTAAATTTATAGCTTCAAAGGAACAGGAATGATGACGACACTGAATATCTGGCCATGAAACTTTTCCAGGGCAGTTTCTCTACATGAGCTAAACAGTAGTTCCACACAAAGCTAATGAATATACCACTTCTCTATTTCCCTTGAAATGGTTCTTTAGAATTAGGGTTTCTCTAAAGTCTCCATAATTGTTCTAAACCACACTGGGTCTTTCAATGTTGTTCTCTGATATAATTTCTGAGCAAGCAGTCAGCGTGAAAAAGGACTGGGTCAGCTCTCTTTGTGTATCAGTGCTTGGCAGCACAGCTCCTCTGGGATGTGTCTCCTGGCATTCACCCAGCTTAGCTATCAGCAATAAAAGCTTCTCTTTGTGCTTCCAGTAAGTCATAAAAAAAGTCTCCTCAGTCCCACCTGTTTTCTGAGAAGAGCTTCAACTGCGTTCTTTACTCTGGGTTAAAAAAAGAGGCACGTTTGCTGCTTTAGGAAAATAGTTTGAAATGTCCACTAAGCGATTGTTCCTTTTCATTGTTTTCCCTACTTCCAACATTTAGACGTGTAATTTGAGTTGCAGTCTCTTTAGTTGCCAGGTTCTGAGACTGGACTGCTTTCCCACTTTATGTTAATTGCCTTTTTGAAGTTGCTCGCCCTTAAGATATGTGTATGGAAAGTTATTTGTGAAAGAAAGGCTCATTACCTGAGCAGCAAGGAAGACGTACCCTTCAGTTGGGCAACACCACACAAGGGATAAGGGCAGTGACCTACCTAGCTATGGCTTCAGGAACTCTAATAAATATCCCCAAAAGGTGAGAAGGCCAGGACTGTTGGTCTCTGGGGGAGTACCAGGCACCAAACTGATACTAAAGGAAGGATAAAATAGAGTTCCTATTTAGCTAAACAAGAAAACAGTCGATCTCTGTTGCAGCCCAAAGAGGTTGGATTTCTTAAACACATCTCATCAAAATCCTCCTGTGAAACATTAATTCTCATATTACTGTTCCGAGGTAAATTTTAATCCTATTTTCCAACAAGATGTAGAATGCAGTCAAGCACATTATTTTTCTACTGCAGTTGATGTTGGGATTAAAGAAATCTGCTGAATCCATTCTCAAAATTATATAAATGAGTCATTCCAGCTGATTCTTCATTGAGGTCATATGAGCAACATGCTTCCTGGAGCATTAAAAATAAAAGTAGAGATTTCTCCCTCCTCTGGCACGTTCCACTGACTATGAAAGAGGCCCAGAAGGAGAAGTGACTTACTACAGAAAGTCTCCTTCGATCCCTATAAGGGAAAATGGATTTCTGTGTTTATCTATTCTTCCTTCTTTTGTAATGCCAAACTCTCTACAGGAGAATTTTGCACATGTTTCCACAATTCAGACTTTTTACATGACTTCTTTTAAAGTTATGAAATATTTTATATAAACATAATACAAGTAATATAATATATATTTTGAAACATAGTAAGATCAGTGTCCATGAACCCATTGGCATCTCTAGAAGCACACCATTACAAACTGATGAAGCTTCCTGTGGTTCACCTGTATATCACCCCTGACCCCCACACACAGAAGAATGTGCTTTTCATTCTCTTGCTTTTCTTCATAGTTCTGCTACATTTATACGTATCTCTGGACAAAAGTGTTTATCTCTACTTGTTGTCTGTACTAGTTTGCTAGGACTGTCATAACAAAGTATCACAAACTGGGTGCCTCAAACAATAGAAATTTATTGTTTCACAGTTCTGGAGATGTTGGCAGAACTTCTGAGGGTTGTGAGGGAAGAAGCTGTTCGAGACCTTTCTCCTTGATTTGTAGATGGCCATCTTCTCCCTGTGTCTGTTTGCTTCATCTTCCCCCTAAGTGTGTCTATGTCCAAATTTCCCTAGTCGTATTGGATTAGAGCCCACCTTAATGCCCTCACTTTAACTTGACTACCTGCTTAGAGACTTTGTCAGTACATAAAATAACATTCTGAGGAACTAAAGCTTAGGACTTCAACATATGAATTTAAGGGGGGACACAATTCTATCCATTAAACTGTCACAAACAGAGTTTCTAGGAAAGCAGACTCTGAGATGGAGTTTAGCATACACAACATTTATTAATGCTTGTGCTTGGAATCAATATCTGGGGAAGAGAAGGAAAGGAAGCAGGATCAGTTAAGTTACAATGCAGACTCAATAACTGCATTAGCCAACCCCACACGGCACTCTAGAGCAAGAGTTGTCCCAAGTTGGGCCAAGGTGGCCAGGGCTTTATATTACCACATCAATCAGTCATTGGACCTGGGCACCTTAGGAAGGGGCATGATCTTAGGCGAGGAAGTTCTCTGCAGTGGAGGCATTTTTAAAGGGGCTGACAGCTGGGGGCATCTGGCAATAGTACTTCCAGCAACCAAGACAAGCCGTTAGTAAACGGGGGTATGGGCAGTGCATCACAGAGCCCATGACACTAGCTTTGAATTCTGTAAAAATGGAATATGTCTTCCACAACTTGCTTTTTCAAAAACCTTTGTGAATATTTTCAAACATACTCAAAAGTAGAATAGTATAATTAACCCCCATATACCTATCATCTAGATACATCAATTATTAAGATCTTGCAACACTTTCTTCAACTATCCCTTTCTCTTTCTTTGATTTATTATTTTAAAGCAAATTTCATATCATTTCACCCCTGTGAAATGACAGTTTCTCAGATTTTCTTTATTTGTGATGATCTTGACAGTTTTGAGGTGTTGTCAGATATTTTGTAGACTGTCCAACAACTGGGATTTGTCTGATGTTTTTTCTCATGATTGACTGAGGGTTATGGGGTTTGGGGATGAAGACCACAGAGATAAAGTGCAATTCTCATTACATTAAATCAGGGGTGCATGCTATCAACATGACTTATCACCGATGATGGTAACCTTGATCATCAGGTCGAGGTAATGTCTGTCAGATTTTTCCACTATAAACTCACTTTTCTCTTCCCTTTTCATACTGTACTCTTTGGAAGGAAGTTATTGTACAAACTCACATTTAAAGAGTGGTAAATTATGTTCCATCTCCTAAAGTGGGAAGTATCTACATAAATTATTTGAAATGCTTGTGCATGGAAGCTTTGTCTATTTGCCTCCACTTATTTATTTATTCAATTATTTCTTTATATCACTATGTACTGATAGATATATCAGTATCCATCTCTAACAAATATGGACATTTTCTTACATAACCTCAATGCCATTATTATACCTAATAAATAAACAATTCCTTGGACCATATTCAGATTTATCTGATTATCTAAAAAATTATTTTTATAACTATTTTTTAAAATTAGGATCCAAGCAAAGAGAACACATTATTTTGGTTATGTCTCACCTCTTCATCTAAAGCAATTCCTTGTTCTTTTTATCCCCATGCCATTGTCTTGTTGAATAATTAAAATAAAAATAAACAAATTAAGAATGTGGTTTAAGTTGTGACAGCCTGAGCCCTTCATATTGTAATGGTATCATCCTTTGATGATTTTTGCCAGAATCAATGATTTGACAATAAGAGTTGTAAAGTGGTGGTTTTCTAATTGTGTACTTTTCCCTACATTTATTAGCTAAAGTTATTTTGTAAAAAGTGCTATTTTGCTGTCTGAAACATAATTCATATGGAAAAGAAAAAATAAAGCTTAATTCTTTCCCTTTAAGTTGCCTATTTTCAGAATATAGTGACCAATACTTTTTGTTCTATCTCTTTAAAATCTCATTATAAAATCAGGATTTAAAAAATATGATCAGTGTGTTTCCATCAATTAGAACAACTGTAGTAACCGTTCTTTTGAATGCTCATCATGCCCTGTTTTTGACCAATAGGGTCCAATTCATGTTAGCTCCTGTGTCCTTTTGACACAATCGCACTAATTTTTTTTGAGAACTTCTTTGCTTTCTGGAAAAACGAGCTCAGGCTTATTTTGTACATTTTATGCCCCAGACCAGGAATTAGCTACTTCTCTATGAAGCCCTGATTTTTGTAAATAGGAACTATTTTTTTAAATAATTTTTTTGTTGTAGAATAGTTTTAGACTTACAAAACATTGCAAAGATAGTAAGAGAAATCTCATATCCCATGCCCAGTTTCCCCTATTATTAGCATCTTCCATTGGTACAGTACATTTGTTACAATTCACAAAGCAATATTGCTACATTCTTATTAACTAAAGTCTATACTTAATTCAGATTTCCTTAGTTTTTACCTAATGTCTCTTCCTGTTCCAGGATCCCATCCATAATACTATATTGCATTTAGACACCGTGTCTCTTCAGGCTTTTCTTTGCTATGACAGTTTCTTTATATCACTATGTACTGATAGATGTTTATTTTACATCGTGGGTTTTAATCCAATACTATTTTACTTATTTGTTGCTCAAATTGCTCCAGCTTTGGCCATTGGGCTCTTTCAGCTGGCTCCTGTGTCCCTTTGACATATCCTCATCATCATGAGGTTTTTTTGAGCACTTCATTAATTTCTGGCACTAAAAGATGCTCCAGGATCATCTTGTATATTTCTTGATCTAGTCCTACATAATTCATTTCTCCAAGGAGCCCTAGTTCTTTTTATTGGAGAATGTTATTAGAAACACAAAGTAGGTGTACTTGTTGCTTTTGGGGTGTCATTGTTTCTAGGCACCCTCAGCTGACAGAGAAAAGAAATATGATTATAAAAATATGTACATATACATACATACTTATTAATATTTATATATGTAACATTTTATCTACATTAAGCTAAACATGAGTTTATAGTGATGTCTTCAACTCTCACATGGATCATTTTAGCTTTTTCTGCTTGTTCGTCTGTAAGCTCCAACTCCAACAGTAAGAAAGAAAGCTGTCTCCAAACCTCTACCATCCATTTACTTAGTTGTTCAATTCCAGTATACATGTATAGTGGTTTCAGAATCGTTAACCTATACGCTCATGGGAAACAACTTTAGTGACTAGAGTATAGTGCTTATATACAGTTCCTTTGCCTTTAGTCTTACAGATTCCGTTCATTTACAAAGTTACTTAGATCAGCACCTTTTCTCCCTATCCTCTTTAGTGAGATTGTTTCATATATTTGTAATAGAGTTGGATTATTTTATCACATTCTATTCTGGAATCCTCTGACCTCTAAAATGATTTGGGAACAGTTTTTTGGGGAGAGGATAGTTTTTAAAACTCACGATCTTGGTGCTAAGGGAGCTCTTTGCTGCTGGGGTGTCATTATTTCTAGGCCTATTTAGTGAACAGAACCAGTAAATAATTTTTTTCATAGCTATAATTTTTTTAAAGCTTTATTTAGATATAATTAACATACCATATCATTCACCCATTTAAAGTACACAATTTAATGGTTTGAAGTATATTCACAGAGTTGTGCAACCATCATCACAATCAGTTTTAGATTATTTTTATCACCCCACAAAAAATTCTGTATCTATTAGCAATCATTCCTCACTTTCCCCAATCCCTTCCCATACCCTTTCCCTAGGCAACTACTAATCTACTTCATGTTTCTATGGATTTGTCTGTTCTATGCATTTTATATAAATAAAATTGTACAATGTGTGGCCTTTTATGTCTGGCTTCTTTCACTTAGTGTAATGTTTTCAAAGTTCATCTATATTTTAGCATGTATATATACTTCATTCCTTTTTATTATCAAATAATATTCCATTGTAAGGATATACCAGTCTTTATTCACTCATTAGTTGATAGCATTTGGGTTGCTTATCCACTTTTTGGCTATTATGAATAATGCTGCTATGAACATGTGTGTATTAGCTTTTGTGTGGCTATGTTTTCTTTTCTCTTGGGTATATTGCTAGGTTGTGTGGTATCTTTGTGTTTAACATTTTGAGGAACTCCCAAACTGTATTCCAAAGTGGCTACCATTTTACAGTCCCACCAGCACAATTATGAGGGTTTCCAATTTCTCCACATCTTCAACAACACTTGTTATTATCTGTGTTTTTGATTATGGCCATGCTAGTTGGTGTGATGTGGTATCAGACATTTGTTTTTAATCGTAGGATCTTCTTGAATCTATGATTTTTCCCAACATCTTCTATAGTAGGAAAGTTTATCAGGTAAATTTCATTTAATGATCACAATTTATTATTGATAAATGGCTTTGAAATAGAGGAAAGAGAATGAAACCTACATTTGGACATACTCAAGCTCAAGACCTAACTTTCTGCCTTCCTAGTTGTATAAAATAAAGACAATATCTATTCCACATGGTTGTTGAATGGATTGACTGAGATAACAGATGTGAAAGCTTTCTGTGAACTATAAGGCACTATACACATATCATTATTACTAGATATGATGCTCTCTCATATGATGCTGCACTATACTTCAAGCTCCTAAAAATGTGAAGCCATATATTAGAGTCCTAATAGTGACCAGCACATAATCTTCTCCTTTACTTAAATTCTCAGGGCATCATGTTGCTGGACACTCAGACCCATAGACAGAAATTATTTTCTTGCTTTTCTCTCAAGATTTATTTTTCTAATGCCTTTTAAGATCATTAGAACTTCTGTAGGCAGGGGCTCTCTTGGGTCTCTAACTTGCTTGCTTCATGTCTTCCCTTCCTTCTTGTTTTGCCCATTTGGATTTAGCAATTCAGCTTAAGAATGTGGTAACCTTAGCACTACTAGCCTGGAAACTTGATGGGCTATTGTATCCAGCTCTTGCCCTATGGCTCCAAAACTTAAATCTCACCTCTCTGCCCAGCATGAACACTTAGGACATTACTAATTGTATTATTTGCAGAAGGAGATTAGACACTTATGTCCTGTCATTCGGCAAATCCTGAACATCTGCCTCTAAAACTCTCACATCGGATTGTTCCTTTCCGTTTTCACTGCGACCAGCCTAGCTCCAACTGCCCTTATCTCTTGCCTTTTAAGTCATATATCCATTTTCAGGTGAATTTGCCACTAGACTGTAGGGTAACTGGAAAGGAAATAAGGGTACTGTAAATTCTGATTTAAAATAGAATACCTGTAGTATATAGAGCCATGGCATGGGGTCACATATGTAAAAATCTAGTGCAGTGAATTTCAAACAGTCAGTTTACCACGCATTAGTAGGTCAAGAAACCAATTTAGTCAATTGTGACCAGTATTTAAGAAGTGAAATAGAAGAGAATAGGATAAAAAATATCAATCAGTATTATGCATAGTAAAAGTACTATTTTGTTTTGGGTATATAATATGAATGCAAAACATATTTTTTTACCATGGGTCAATGGCCAAAAGGTTGGAAAAACACTGAATTAGTGGTATTCTATATCTGTTAGAAAACTACTGGAAACAAATGTTACTTTTGATCTATATTTACAAAGAAAAATTATGCCAGAAGGCCTATAAAGAATTAGAACGCAGACTTCTTGGACTCTGGCTCTATTATTTACTTGGTGACTTTCAGAAGCTTACTTAAAATTTTGTGCCACAATTTCATCATCTGTAAAACAAGGATAATTATAGTGCCTATCTCCAAGAGTTATAATTTGGAATAAATGAGTTGAATACAATCAAAGTACCTAGAACAGAGTCTGGCGTGTAGTAATACATTAAGAAATGTTAGCTATTATTATAAATATTCTCAAATCATTTAGCATATGTTAGGATATTTAAATTCCATTTTTCTAACAATTACCATCTGAAGCCAGGTCAAAAGGCTTCTCACACATAGAAACTAGGCCTTTCATCTACATATTGCAATAAAGATGATCATCACAGAATCCAAAAACCACCTATAGATGATGTTATGAGAAAATTATGCTGTCCCTGCAACCTACTTTGTACCTCTTAGACACTCCCAGACATACCCAATGTTCTGAGAAGTTGTGGATCATATAATAGCCTGTCCTGTATCAAATGGTGAACACTATTTCTACCAAGTCTTGTGCTTAAGGGCACATGATATGTGCCCTCATTTAATAAAACTCGTATTAGTCCACATCACTGAGCAGATGACTTCCTTCATTTCTATATGAGAAGTCCAGCAACATGATGCCCAGTGACATGGGACAAACTATGTTTCACTGAAGTTATACTACTGATGGATTGCTCTTTGAGAACTCCTTTCCTAATGGTATTCTGGTAAATGTTTAGCAACTAGCTCAGGGTGGCGGGGGAGGGGATGTAAGGGGAGGCTCTGATTTGTAGCATTGGCTAATTTCTATGGTGTAAATGCTCCCATCATAACCAATTTCAAACTATCGATGTGATGTTGCTGAATACAGATTTGGGAAGAGGTGCATACGATCAGTTCTCATGAGCCCTTATAAGCTGGCCCTAGGACACCATCTACATGCGACTATTTCATGTTTTCCACCCAGTGTGTATGTAAGAACGAATCCATGCTTTAAACATTCTTTTAAATTATCAAATGTTTCTTTGTTCTGAAAACACCAATTCAGTAGACTTTTTTGGTTATGCAACAGGAGAGAAAAGATTTTATTCTGGAATGAAGATTTTGAGACAATGTGGCTCCAAGGCACTGAACCAAGCTCCGGATAATATAAAATGTTACAGCTCTCCAGATTGTTCTTTTAAAAGGCATTCCTCTCTAAATTAGAATTTAGACCACACAGTCCCTAAAAACGATCTCCTGTTCTTATTAGATAAGGAAATGAGGAGATCAGATGAATGCAGGAAGGCCCTGGGGGCAAGTCTTTCCCTCACATTGAAAAATAAGTACCAGGTTAACTGGACTGGGATTGCAGAGCCCAATCAGAACCATCCATCTAAAGACCCTGTGGGGTATTATTACATACTGAATAATCTAGATGTGGGGAAATGCGAGGATGGGGAATTGCAGGGTTCTGAAGTACTGTCCCGGTAGGGCCTTTATGGCAAAGCCAGCCCAGAGGGGGCAGACATTCTGAGTCTCAACCTCTCTATACTGGGACGGAGGGACTCCAGAGCCTATCTTCTTCATCTTGACATGATGATGTACTACACAATTTATTTCCATATTAAAAGCATTCTCTATTAAACAGAATACATAGAGTAGTGGTTCACAGTCAAACACTGGAGCCAGATAGAACCAGGTCTGAATTTTCATTTTTCCACTTATTAGCTCTGAGAGAACTTGGGCATATTACTTAACTCCTTGGAACCTCTGAACGCATTTTCCCAACTGACGAAAAAAGTGAATATAATTCTATCTACTTCTTAGAATTATTTTGGGGATTAAATTAGATGACATAGTACTTTGCTTAGGTGCTCAAAAATTAATAATAATCACAACAATAAATATTTAGACCCACTTTCAGAAGCTAGATGTCTGGGATAAGTAGGTATTTATGTCACCTCAGCATGAATCTTTACTAAACACCAGCCCAGATTTTCAGATGTCTCCAGGTAAGTTCAAAGCTATAACTATCTACATCTGAGTAGGAGATATAGAGGAAACAAAATTTAAAGTCTGCATTTGCACAAGATGGCTTAAGTGGGCTATATTGATCTGTGAGGTTCATCTACAAATCAACATTTAATTTCAAGAGATAATGTCAGTTATTTCAAGGGATGATGCTGACATGAATTTGTATCAGAATCTTCTGGACTCCTATTTAAAATGGAACCATCATTTGTACCGTGGCTTCTACGGTCACTAAGGTGACCTTTAGCTGTCAGCAGATGTTGATGGAACCTTCCTGCCTTCAGAACTGGAAGTCATCTAAATCTGACAAAATTTTTCTTATCTGTGTTTCTTGTTTCAGACTCTTTATTATGCGTTTAGTTAATGTTGGTGACACCAGAATATAAACCTTATTTTAATTAATACCTCGTGTCCTCTCAGTGGTCTGTGCAGAGAGAACTGGCATTCATGAAGAGGAAGCTGAGGGTGAACTCTTTGTGTGAAGTCTCCATTTTATACTGATTTTCACTGAACACAAGATGGACTGTTTGCAGTAGAATCATTGAGGATAACAGGCACTGGATTTTGTGCAATGATTTTTATCTCTGGTGTTTCTGGCACTGATTAAGGTTTCAGGCAAACAGAGGCACTGAGGACGTAGCAACAATCACTAGGCAGCTTCCTGGTTGCCAGCAAGGGTAAATACCACAGAGACACAAAGACTCAACCTTTCACATGCCCACAATGAAAGCTGGAGGCTGGTTTCTTATTTCAGTTACAACAGAGTCCTCCAGGTAAAACACAACAGCTTCTTTTTTCTCTCCTTCATATTAGATTTTTTAAATTTTGTACAGAAACATACTGCCCAGGATCCTGTATGACTGTCTTGCTTCTAACTTATCAAAGAACACTTATATTCTAACCTCCCTCTTAGTACTGTCCTTTTTTTTCTCTTTTGAAGGAGAAATGAAAGGAAATAGTGTTGTATACCTGACTCTGGAATTTCAAATAATGTATGATTTGTTTATTTAATGTTTGTAATTGCCAGTCTTCTGTAAGAATTATAATTGATTTCCACTCTTTTGAAAATATTCAGGAATACGATCTGAAAGATTGTGCTCTCCAAGTTTATTCACTAATTTGTTTTTAGAAAATGTAGACATACTGAATATGAAATAGAGCACTGGCAATTTAAGGTTTTTCCATGACTCAGTCAAGGAAATTGCATAATAGCCTTCCTCTGCCAACTTCACACACTCTTCTCAAATACCTTCCTATTTTCCTATTCTATTTCCCCACCCCTGTGTCTCTTTTTCCATCTTTTCTACACACCATTAACTTTTCTCTCTTTTCCCTAAGGCTGTAAAACTCTCTAGGGTATAGTCATGTGGTATGCAAGGTGATAAGGAAAAACCAAAGTACCCCCAACCTTGCGAATCTGTCTCCTAGCAACTGCATGATACGTTGCTTAGTAACATGAGAGTGAGAGTAAAGTCTTTCTTACATATATAAAAATACTAGAATCATTTTAAAAATTAATAGTGAGATTTATTTATTAAAATATACTAAATCCAGAGACAACCTTGCCATGGAGGGGACTTATTTCAGACCATGCTATCCTAAGTAAACCTCTACATCTCTTATAATCTATATGCTAGAATAACAGATTGCTATTCTTAAAAGCAGCACAGCTTTTTCTGATCCTTTCTCTTCAACACATGCCTAATCAACTTTTAAGGGGAATGGAGAAATATTTCCTAAATGATCCTTTAGGCTGAGCAAATGAAGAAAAATGCAGACTTCTCTCTCTTTTTCACATGCATAATTGATTTTTAAATCTAAAAGGAGAAATGTTTCCCAAAACACCTTTTTTTGCAGGGTGTCATTGGGAATTGTGTCTTTCAGGATTACAGCTGTCTAGACAATAATTCTCTGTCAATTTATCCAGGAGTTACCAAGATTTAAAATAAGTCAACCATACCACCCAAAAGCATTAAAACTCTCTAGTTCAAAAATGGTGAATTATTAATTCTAAGAGAATACTACTTAGTATTTCTAATAAAATTAGACCTACTGAATCAGACTCTCCAGTGCAGAAACTGGGAATCAGTATTTTTAACAATTTTTAACAAAGTCGTTACATCAGCACATGTAGGAAAAACACTGGTGTAGGGGATGATTCAATATGCTACAAAGCGTTATCTCCTATTATGGCTCTTGGGTTTATGTGTAACACTTAAAGATGAAGTTTCAAAGATCAAGTCCTAAATATTCTGCCACATCCTCTCCTTGAACTAGTCCCTTTGGCTAATAAAACTGGTCAAGCTTTAGAAGATTAGTCATTTGTTTATTCTGCAAATATTTATTAGGACAATTTTGAAATATAATTGACAGGATTTAGTGATCAGTTGGGATTAATTTAAATAAAGTAATATACATAAAGTGCTAAGAATAATGCCTGATACATAATATTATGTGAGGTTATTATTATTTTAATCCAGCTTGGTAGACTAGGAAGATGGTGACAATGAACTGATAGTGAGAATACAGAATAATTTAGAATATAGAATAGTGATGAAAGTAATGGAGAAGAACTAATTCCATTTGGATATACTAAATTTGAGATGCCTACAGATAAAAGCAGTAAAAAATATAAGTCTTGAAGATGGGGGCATTTTGCATAAAACATTTAAAAAATGAATTTTTACTTTTTGTGTGGCTAGTTCTACATAAAAATGAACCAGTTATAACTCCTCAGTATTTTACTTCTAACAATATCAGTGCATCTATAAACACTTTTGGAGACAGTACTTTTTTTTCTTCACTAGTAAATCAGTCTCACTCTGGTTTACCTACAACATGGAATTAATTAAGACAAAGATTTAAGAGAAAAAAGAGAAACATTAATTGGGATGGTTGGGGGAGGGGACTCTGAAATTTATTTTGATTACCATTAAATCCATGTAGCCAGTGAACCATGGTAACCTTCCCATGTCTGCCACCTAATTTCCATCTGCTTTGGGGGGATGTTGAGAGGGGTAGAAGAGGTGGTTCAGTGTGCATTCTTGTGGGTGTGTGTAATTTGGGTTAATGAAATGCAACCAAATTATAAATTGTATTTCATGGAAAACTAAGATTATCTATTATCTTTTCCACTTTCTTTTCTTTCTTCTCTTCTCAGAGTACTTTTGTGCCTCTTCAAGTTTGTCTCTTTCTCCAAATGTCAGATTTCATCAGTAGACTTTGGTAAATCATTTCCCCAATGTACCAGAGCAAAATTACAAATTAAAATGTGTAGCTCAGGACATAAATATTTTGTTAAAAAGACTGGTTCGGTAAACTATTGATTGATGAATAACCTCAAAGCATTTTATTATAATACCAGAGATTTATTTTTAAAACTACAGAGTACGGGAGTTTATTATGTTATTTTATGTCTTACTTCTGGAACAGAAATTCACTAATATTTATCTCTATTATACACGTAAAAGTCCTTCCTAAAATAGATGAAACTCAGTTGCCAGAATTAGCATAGATAATCTTTACTATTGTTAGCCAAAGAAAACTATTATTTAGTAATATTGCATTGTGTTGACCAGAGTTTGAGAAAGATAACGTTAAGCTTTAAACAAAATTCTGAATTCAGACATGGGGTCACATTCTTACCTAAATTGTTAATGTTGCACTTTGGCCAATATGAATGCAGCAGATAGTCTTTAAAGGCCACATAGAGTGAGAACCAATTCACTCAAAACATAGATCAATACTGAACCTTAAAATAAAGGTAAATGTAAATTCAGCATAATCACCTCCATCTCCTTGCTTAAATTTAGAGTTTAAGATGTGTTTTTGCTAGAGAATTTAAGGAAAACCTACTTTCTTGAATTTATACTCAAGCCTGCACAAGGAAGGCAGTGTGAGGTGGACAGATATGGTCATTTCACACAGCATGCAGAGGCAGTTATGTGACAGGAGCTGGTGAACACCACAGTGAGATGAAGTTGGGAAATGTAATCCAATTCTTTGTGTCCAGCAGCTCCTGCACTGAACTTGCTCTCACAGCACTTGACACAATATTCTTTAATAATATTTCCATCCTTGGACCTTGAACTCCTTTGGACCAGGAAATAAGTTTTATGTCTTTTGTATCAAGCTCATACTGTATACTTATTTCTTTTTTGCTAAATCCAATGAACATACTTCTGTCCTCTGCAGTATTTGATATTACTCAGCCCTCTATTCTGACACTGTCCTTCCTTTGTTTCTATAACATCAGTGGCTTCCGCTTTTCTTCCTCCTTCTTTGGGCATTCCTTGTGTCCTTTTCTGACACTTCTTTCTCTTGCATCCTTTATTGTCTTTAATTTAGTAAGTCTGTTCCCAAATCTAAATGTCCCCTAATTCCATCTCTCTTCTTCTATTAGCTTTAGGCCTTCATCATGAAGCCTGGATGACCATCATAGCCTCCTAAATAGTCTCCTTGCCTTCTAGTCCATTCTTTAAAGCCACAATGATCTTTCTAATCTGGTATAAACTGTGACAAAAAGAATCGACCAAGGTTTGCCTGACTCTGGAGCTAGTAACCCCATCCTTCACTCCTTGCAGCTCCTTATTCCTACATGTAATCAGCCCCTCTAGATTCAACCTTCTATATATTTCCAAATATATCTACTTCTTTGCATCGCCATCACAACTTCCTTAAATCACCTAAACACAAGTATAAGAATGCTGGAAACAATGCAAATATCTGTTAATATTGGAAAATAGATAAATTATGGTATATTCATACAGTGGGGTACTATAGCAATGAGAACAATTTACAATTGCATTCGATGGTATGAAATTTACAAACATAATATTGAATAAAAGAAGCCATATATAAAAGAGTATAATCCACTCATATAAAATTCAAAAACAGGCAAACTGAATCTATTATGCTAGGATTCAGTAAGAATTACCCTTGAGAGCAGATAGTGAGTGAGTAGGGGTACAAGAGGGTGCCTCTCAGATAGTGAAAATGTTCTGTTTCTTGATCTGCATGCTGGTCATGCTAATAATATATGCTAAGTTTGCAAAAAATCAAGTTGTACATTTATGATGTGTGAAAATTTATGTGTGTATGTTATCTTTCAATAAAAAGTTTTCAAAATGAAGACTAAAAAAGGAAAAAAGCCTTCTCACTTGGTAATCATAATTATACCTGAATTGTCCTTGGAATAAGGTCCTTTCATAACTGATTCTTTGCATAATCCTCCAGCCTCAATGATCCCTAGTCCTATTTGGCAGCTTAACTTGAAGTTCTGGGTCACGCTCGGAGAATTCTGTTCTCATACACCACCAGTTTATAATGCTGTTGTCATTAGGTTCCAAGTACACATCTTCAACCCTCTAATCCTGACCTTTCTCTGACCAGTGCCAATCTCAGAGTCCCAGTGGCCTCCAAGGCATCTGATTTTCAGTCCCTCTACCACCTCAAACAGTATAACATTCAACTTGAAAGATTACATCAACTAACTGGCCCTGCCCTCAACATCCTCCCCACAACATACACACACAAACACATTTCCTGATCAGATTTGCATCCCATCTCAACGTCCCTATTTCTGTAAAGAGAATCATTACCATTTCATTCTTTTAGTTCTCTAGGTTCAAAACTTTCACGGTTAATTTGAATCTTTCCTTTTTATCTCATGCCCAACAAATCACCACTGGGAT
The DNA here is from genome assembly GCA_028627145.1 of Eidolon dupreanum. Lineage (NCBI taxonomy): Eukaryota > Metazoa > Chordata > Mammalia > Chiroptera > Pteropodidae > Eidolon > Eidolon dupreanum. The sequence goes on along the minus strand of CM053503.1, from coordinate 41,551,516 downwards.
TCTTCCTTTGGATAGTCTCTTCTATTATCTTTCTACCCATTCCCACTGTAATTACCACAGTCTGACACCTTCTGCTTAGATTATTGCAATAACTTCCTTATTGATCCCCTTATCTCCAGTCTCTTTCCCCATTCCACTTACCCGTCAGATTAATTTTATGAAAATGCTGTTCACTTCCCTTTACTCTTTTTTATAAAATTATAAAGGCTTCACACTGTCTATATACTCAAGCCCAAACTCTGTCTTCAGCCTGGAGTTCAAAACACTTCGTTAATTAGTTCTACTCTCCCCATATAACACATCACCCACAATTCCTTTGCATGCCTAAATCAAACCAATTCTTTGCTAATATTATCTTTCCTATTTAAAGTTCTCATTCCACCCCCATCTCATTCAGTCAAAAGCCACCATTCTTAATAACAAAACATTTTGTTATTAGGAATGGTGGCTTCCATGATAAACCATATGTCTTAATATAAAGACTTTTTTCTTCCTTTGAAATTTCTTTCTATTTAAGGTAGTACAGAATAAATTGTGAAGAAGATAAAACTGATCCTTAGTATCCACAATTTCCTCTTTTTTTAAAAAATTTACTAAGAAATTTTCGAACATACTAAAAAATAGAGAAAACAGTATAATGAACTCCATATGCCCATCACTAAAATGCAACAATTCTCAAAATTTTTGCCACAGTCTTTTATCTATCTTTTTTTCCCCCTTTTTTCTTTGCTGAGGTATTTTAAGGCAAATATCATACCAGTTTTTCATCTAACCCACCATATTTCTGCATGCATCTCTAAAAATTATAAAAATTTTCTTATATAACCATGCTATCATTATTATCATAGTTAATAAAAATAGCAACAATTTGTTGGTGTTATCTAATAACTAGTGCATATTCAAATTTCCTTGGCTATCTTCAAAATGTTTTACATTTATTTTGTTTGAATAGGAATTCCGACAACATCCATTGTTATAGTTGGTGTTAGTCACCAAAATATCTTCTAATCTAAAGCAGTCCCCCTTTCCCACCTTTTTTTAACCCCATTCCACTACTGATGTGTTGCAGAAACAAAATAATTTGTCCCGTAGAATGTCCCACACTCTGCATTTGTCTATTTGCCACCTTGTGATGTCATCTGATTTGTTATTCTATTCTTTGTATTTCCTATAAACGGAAGTTAAGAGGTTCTAAAGGCTTGATTAGATTCAGCACAATTGTTTCTGCTAGATCACTTTATAGATGATGCCATGTACTTCCTATTGGACCACATCATAGGTTCACAAGGTTTGGCTGTTCCACGTTTAGAGATGCTAAGATTGATCAGTGAGTTCAGATGGTAGTAGCCTAATCCTTCCATTAAAAATATCCCTATCAATGTTTTATCTGAGTTTTCATCCACTGATGATCTTTGCCTGAATAAATTATTTCATTAGAGGATGTAATGAGTTATTTTTCTAATTCTCTTTTTACTTCCACATTTACTAGTGGAATTACATAGTCTATAAAATAGTAATTTTCTCTACTTAGCTAAGGTCATTTGGTCACCTTGAAATACAGTTTGTACAGGAAATGCAGGACAAATGCTCAATTATTTATTTGACTATTTGATTAACAATGTATAGAGTACAAAACTGGTGCCTTAGTTACTTCCAATGGTATAATGGCATCAGATAATTATTTTTAGTTCACTTTTTTCTCCCTTTTAGTTTTCTTTTGCTTTGTGGAGATATCTTTATAAACTCATGGGTTTATACTGTTAAAATATTTATGATAAAAATGCATAAAACACAACTTTACAGCATAACAAACAATTATTAAGTGAACATTCAGCTTTTTTTATACCCCTTTGCCTCCCTTCTCCCTATCAAAATGAACTCTTGGGAAATTTTCTGAACTTTAATGTAATTTAAAAAACAATTTGCCCTCTCAGAGAATCTTAAGTATAACATTTACCTCTATTACAGAATTCAAGGAGCCATATTAAGAATTTGAGATCTTCATCTTAAAACTAACAAGCAGCCATTGATCTGATTTACACAGTAGAGTGAAATGATATATATTACTTGACATGATGCATTATATATAATAAGATCACTCTGGCTGTTGTGTGGAGACTGGGATGGGCAGGGGTAGGAGCAAATGCAGAGGAAATCTAGGAGGGCATTGAGGTTGTCTAGACAAGAGATGATGTACTTACTAGAGTGGAGGTAGTTGAGATGGAGAGAAAAGAATAAGATTTGAGAGATATTTGGGAGGTAGACTTCACTAGACTTAGTGACTGATTCTATCGTGGTCAGAAATGAAAGGGGATAAATTTTTTTTTTTTTTTAAAAAGGGGAGACATCAAGAGGAATTCTAATTTCTGATGTGGGAAACAAGGTGTATGCTGCTCCATTTACTGAGCAAAAGAACCTTGTAGGAGTCCATGTTTGTGTGAAGATAACTAGTTCAATATCTTCACACAGAAATTGAGAAATATAGCCAGAAATTGAAAGTTTACTATACAATCTGGATCTAAGAAGACAAGCCAGGAAGTCATTAGCATACAGAAAGGGTCTGCAGCCTTAAGAATTAATTTACCATTTACCATCCACTAGGAGTGGATGAGATCACATAGAATAAAATGAGGAAAAGGTCTAGGACTGAATCTTGAAAAACATCAACACTTAAAGATTAGGAGAGAAGAAAGAAGCAGGAGAGACTGAGAAAAAAAAATGTAGGAGGGAAAACCCAGAAAATATAAAGTTTTTGAGGCCAAGGGAAGAAAGTGTCTCGAGAAAGAGATAATGGTGAAGGGGAGGTAGACAGGGGTAAAGGGGGTCAAATATATGGTGATGGAAGGAGATTTGACTTTGGGTGGTGAACACAATGCAATATACAGATGATGTATTATAGAACTGTGCACTTGAAACCTATATAATTTTATTAACCAATGTCACCCCAATAGATTTAATAAAAATTTGAAAATTTTCTATCAAGTAAAAAAGAGAAAAAGAAAGAGATAATAGTCAACTGTGGCAAAGTTTTCACAGGTCAAAAAGAACTAAAACGTGTCCAGTGCATTTAGCGGCAAACATGGAGGGCATTTGGTTTTAAGGAGTGGTAGGCGCAGAATCCAGATTGAGTTGAATTTAGGGATATATAAGAGGTGTGAAGTAGAAAAAAAGTGTTAGACGACTCTCTTGTTTCCTACATAAGTTGTGATACATGGCATCACACAATGGATTTTACAAGGTTCCTCCCCACACACACACACAAACACATGCCATTCTCAAACCTACATACATATATGTTTTATTTCTTCAATTAGAGTAGAAGAGTCTGGTGAAAAGAGACCATCTTACTACCTCTGAGTTCTCACAGTATACAGGATGGCCCAGGGCTTATTGTAAACACTCGTAAATGCTTATTGTATAAAAAAGGAAAATATTTCATTAAATACCTTTAAATTACTAACCATGATAATAGTTAATGAAAATATGCACAGACAGAAGCTGTTCATTTAATTTAACCAACATGTATATAATGTCTACTGTAAACTAGGCACTTTGCCAAGGACTAGGATTCACATTTTAATGGAGAGGTAGACATATAAATAAATTTAAATTCCACAATACCGTGAAAGAAAAAAATGTTTTACGCTAACATCACTGTGAACAAGTATTAATCCATTAGTGGACTATTTATTTATATACACTGATGTAAGTTAAAGAAATTGGCAGTAAAAATAAGAAGTGAACTGTAAACAATAATTTTTTTGGCCTCCCATAATTTGCATGCTTTTAAATTAGATGAAGAACAAAAAGACTTAAAATGCCAAAGAACCAGGGAGTGAAATGATCTATATTATGTGACATGATGTGTTATATAGACTAAGATCACTCTCCCATTTATATATTTAAGATAATCAGTGCTCAAATAGTCTATTTCTGACCTAGATCTTATTGATCTTATGCCCAAAGGGAGAAAAAAAAAATCCTCATTTACATAAGGAATAGAATGGCTCTAAGATACAGTTACAAAGAAGAATCAACTACGTGAACCCTCCTCTCTTTTATTTAATCTTCAGCATAAAGAACTGAGACTCTTGGGTAAATGACATATTTCTTATATATTGTAAAGAAAATAAAATTCAAGACTGTATCTCTTATTCCCAAAAGGAGATTTGTACACTTTACCATGGTCCCAACAGTATCTGATTTCATCATTAAAATTTTGAAAGTATTTTTAATGAGCTATTTATTAATCTTTATACTCCTCCATGCCATTTCTTATTCTATTAAATGTACTTCTGGGTTCAGAAAGAAGCATTCAAATTATCCTTACTTCTTCTTTACTGAAATATACTTTTGTTTGCTAAAAAAAGATGATGTTGAAGATTATTTTTCCTATGAAATATTCAAGAAGTAGATGAAATAATTTGTGTTGGGTTCCCCCTAGCCCAGGGAAGACTACTGCAGCAAATTTAAACAAGTAAAGCAAAGCTGCAAATAGAAAACTAGAAAAATCCATGGCCACCATTCACACCACGACCTGTAGCAGCTGTCTCCTCGAGTCTCTCCCTCCCATGCCCTGCTCTGCCTGCCAGCCCAGCTGGAATGAATGGGCTCTGCAGAGCACTGTAATGGTGCTGCAGACCCTGAAAATCTGTCACTGAAAACCGAAGGGAAAATACAAAATTTCAACTTTGTGGCCATAACAAACTTCTTTACCTCTGAAATTTCTTTAGCAATGTTAGATGGTATCCAGTCCAGAGTCTTATTCTGCATACCCCATCCTTGTTGATAATGGAGCCTTTCTAAGCAGTAAAAGAATGTTACTGCAGTCCATTTCCTTAGGGGGGTGAAAGCAAAGTCTTTTTGTCCCAAGAAGCAATTGAGCAACTGCCAGTCTCTAGTTAAATAGCCACGGTGTAAGGCTGGCTGCATTTCCCACAGTTAGAAGCCTTATCTCAGAGGAGATGTACCAAATTCATATAAGTACTACATAAAAAAGAAATGCAGTTATTGAGCTGACATCACACAGTTGTCTGTGGATGGAGGCAACAATACAAAATCTTTTTCTTTTTACATTGTACAGTTCTCTCCTTTTTAATTTGGTGTCTCAGTTATTTTTCTCATTCCAGAAAATAGGCAATGCAGAATATAACTGCATGCACAGGTAGTACTAGCTTCTGAACTCAATTCTTTCTCTTTGTATTTTCTCAATTCTGTATCAGGAAAGATGATTCATTTTAAGGAACAATACACTACATAAAATATATTACATAGACTTCTTCTGGTAAAAGACTATTTCTAATAAACTATTTGACTATAGTATGTTCGTTATATCTTAATTATTGCCATGTTAGAACTGCTTGTGTGATTCCATATTTAGTGTGGTTATTCTTTTCATCTTCCATTTTTGTTTAGCTATTTGTGGGAGGAGTGCAAAAGATGGTCTGAAAATATATTACTTGAACCTGAGAAACCACTTTGAATGGCTTTATTATTGAACTTTTTAAATTAAAAAAAAAAAAATCACACTTACCCAAGCCATTTTGAACATCTTTACTATTTTCTCTCCTACTTTATTATTATTTTTTTAATTAGAGATGTTGAATACTCATCGAATGTGGTCGAGTTTAGTATACTTTGAGGGACTGGGGTAATTTTCCATTAAATATTTCATCTCAACACAATTTCTGCGATTAATTTGGAGAAAACCTTACACTGGTGATTTTAGTTGTAGTTTGAGGTTTAAGCAATATAAAAACATCCCAACTTCAGTTCTCTTTCTTCCTTTTTGCACCCCCTCCCCAGCCCCACCCCATAATGGATGCTCGGCTGTTTTTGCTCGGTCTCTTTGTCTGAAGGATGCAAACACTCTATGGATGCTAGGGAAAAGGGGGTGGGGGAGAGATTACCTCATTCCATGTCGCTTGCACCAATCACCACTCTTCTGTCATGGCTTCTCTGGGCAGATTGAGGGGTCTGGACCAACAGGAAAAGGCCCCAGCCCATCCCCATGGTGACCGAGTTGTATATAGGGAGCCGCATCCGCCCATGTGCCGTAGGTTCTCTTACATCGACCGCCTAAGAGTCGCGCTGTAAGAAGCAACAGCCTCTCCTCTTCCTCTCAGCCATCCGCTCGGCAGCCGCAAAGCAGCAACCATGGTAAGAACATGTTTTCTCTGCCTTTTTGTGGCCGTTGGATGGGGTCAGTCCCCCACGGTCTGGTAGGAAAATCGTCCCTTTTGTCTTTACAACTTCTTTGAGTAAGAATAGCCCTTACGCATTGTTGGCGAGGTTTAGGTTTGTCTGTCCCAAATCCTTGAGCTGGGCCGCCGCCTCAGTGTGGGGTGCCAGAGCCAGGCAAGAACTGCGCCCAGGGCGCGGCAGAACCGTGGGGGAAGAACAAAGGCGGCGTGGAGGGGGTTTTTGTTATCTGAGCCTTTCGGAACCGCACGCAGCCATCTGTCGGTGATTAAAGGGTCTAGGGCAGGGAAAGACGATCGTGGCGTCTCCTGCTCCGCCGCAGTGTATGTGCACACTGTATTCATGTGATTCGAAGAGGCTCTTTTCTTCCTCGCGTTGTTCCCCAGGGGCGGGGAAAGGAGGCGTCGCCCCCAAAAGACCCCAGAGGTCAGTGGGTGTAGGTGGGAGGAGTAGGGGAGAGAAGGACTGACATAAATTGAAGCCTCGGGTTAGCAAAAAAAAAAAAGAAAAAAGTTTCCTCTCCGGTTCTTTGGCATTTTAGAAAGATACCCGTATATTAACGGGTGGGGGGGGGGGAAGTGGTTAGTTTTTGTTGGAGCCTGCGGCAGCCGGCGTCACGGCGGCGCTGGGGCGGAGTTGTTTGTTTCTGGCTTCTCTGGCCTTGGAGCCACTGGGCGGGGTTCGCCCTCGCTAAACCTCATCTGTCAGAAGATTTATTAAAAGTCTTTTACCACTGTGGAATTGAAAAAGGTTTTTCATTCACTGCTAAAATTTAGATGAAATATTTTTTCTTGAGCAAAAATCACAATTCACTTGACAAGCCCTCTAAAGTCTGGTCCGGGGCTACACTCACTCCCCCTGCCCTGACTGGAGGGAGGGAGAGAGAGAGAAAGTGTGTGTGTGTGTGTGTGTGTGTGTGTGTGTGTGTGTGTGTGTGTGTGTCTGTGTCTGTCTGTCTGTCTTGGCCGCATGTTCAGTGAGAGAGAAAGACCATTTTGTGAACCTGAGTACCCTAATGCCGAGGACCACGGGAAACGCCCTCTCCCCCACGAATATATCAGTGAATAGACAATGAATAGACATGTAAGCCGTAACCATAAAGACCATAAAGAAAATATCTATTAAATATGATGAGTATGAACATTCTGTAGTGGGTGGAGAATCTCAGAATGAAAATACATACTATTTTTTTGTTTGTTTTAAATATTTCATTATCCTTTCGCTGGGTTTTATTCTTTGTTTTGTATGACATTTATTTTTAATTTAGGAATTGTTTTTTTAAAGATACTCAAAATTTTTTCAGTATACAGTGGAGAATATTCTGGAGAAACTTTAAAAAGTAATGAAATTGCTGCAGACGAAGAAGAATTATACTCTGTTCCGCTGTCTTTTGTTCAAGCACATCTTCATTAATTCATTGCAGTTTAGGCATATGGTCCTAGGTTGGCTCATAGGAGGAAAACTGGCAGAATGGCACAATGAGATCATGTAGGCAGTTTCTGGAAATAGAGCTTGCTCTGTTCAATAATGCAGCAGACAGTACAGGCTAGCACCAGGCACAGCAAATACAGCAATGCAGGAGTCAGCCCTTGTTTAGATTCCAACCCTGTAGTACAGATGGATTCTGCAGATAGACTGCAAAGGGGTGTGGCTTCTAACCTCAGCTGCCATACAGATGTCCATCTTGAAATACCAAGCCATTTAGAAGAAACTCATCTTTATTTAAAGGGGAAGGAGGTAGTAATATTGATTCCGATTAATTAATGATTGGATTTAACTTCATTTTACAAAATCTGTGCTTTGACTTTTTTTAAATATGAAAAATCTTCTATTCAAGCATGGCTATGGGAACAAAGGGCTTGCACCATGTGCTAAACGGTGAAACATTATTTTTCATGCCACGCCCATCTGTAGGATTTGTAGCAGATGCTTTTCCATAATTGTCTCTATCCTATTAAAGACCTCAAATAAATTCGAAGAGTATTTATATATTACTAGAAATATTTTTAGAAGTCTGAAAATTCAAAATAGTAACACCAAAAAAAGTACACAACCTAATTTTACAATTTATCTCTTTTCCTTTTAACAGCGTGAGTGCATCTCCATCCATGTTGGCCAGGCTGGTGTTCAGATTGGCAATGCCTGCTGGGAGCTCTACTGCCTGGAACATGGCATCCAGCCTGATGGCCAGATGCCAAGTGACAAAACCATTGGGGGAGGAGACGACTCCTTCAACACCTTCTTCAGTGAGACAGGCGCTGGCAAGCATGTGCCCAGGGCAGTGTTTGTAGACCTGGAACCCACGGTCATTGGTAAGTTGACCGCAGTAACCCAAGTGAGATCCTAAGGGTCTGGGGCAGGACGTGTGTCCTGGGGGCTCTGTTGATGCTGTGGGGTTGAGCAGGCTTGTGCAGGTTTATTGGTGATAGATGGCCACTTTGTTTCCCTTTTCCAGATGAAGTGCGCACTGGCACCTATCGCCAGCTCTTCCACCCCGAGCAGCTCATCACAGGCAAGGAAGATGCCGCCAATAACTATGCTCGCGGGCACTACACCATTGGCAAGGAGATCATTGACCTTGTCTTGGATCGAATTCGGAAGCTGGTATGTTCATTCTCAAGAATAAGTTAATGAGCCTAACGAGCCTAAGGAAGACTTTTGAAATACACTATTTTTTCAAACACAAAATTGAAATATAATAAAAAGATGAAATATTTCTTTATAGTTTAAAAGTTCAATCAAAACATGAATTATTTCATGTCATTTCTTAAATTTTAATGAAAATATTTTTAATAAGAAATACTGAGTAATTCTAGGAAGGCTTACATTTTTAAAGTGTTTCTTATCAAAATAAGGTTTATATCCTTGGAATTGTATGAAAAGTGAAAATATATTTACTGATTATATCAAAAAAAGCAATAACTATGTTTTATCTATTCTTTTTTAACAGGCTGACCAGTGCACAGGTCTTCAGGGCTTCTTGGTTTTCCATAGCTTTGGTGGGGGAACTGGTTCTGGGTTCACCTCCCTGCTGATGGAACGTCTCTCTGTCGATTACGGCAAGAAGTCCAAGCTGGAGTTCTCCATTTACCCAGCCCCCCAGGTTTCCACAGCTGTAGTTGAGCCCTATAACTCCATCCTCACCACTCACACTACCCTGGAGCACTCTGATTGTGCCTTCATGGTTGACAACGAGGCCATCTATGACATCTGTCGTAGAAACCTTGATATTGAGCGCCCAACCTACACTAACCTGAATAGATTAATAGGTCAGATTGTATCCTCCATCACTGCTTCCCTGAGATTTGATGGAGCCCTGAATGTTGATCTGACAGAATTCCAGACCAACCTGGTGCCCTATCCCCGCATCCACTTCCCTCTGGCCACCTATGCCCCTGTCATCTCTGCTGAGAAAGCCTACCATGAACAGCTTTCTGTAGCAGAGATCACTAATGCGTGCTTTGAGCCAGCCAACCAGATGGTAAAATGTGACCCCCGCCACGGTAAATACATGGCTTGCTGCCTGTTGTACCGTGGGGATGTGGTTCCCAAAGATGTCAATGCTGCCATTGCCACCATCAAGACCAAGCGTACCATCCAGTTTGTGGACTGGTGCCCCACTGGCTTCAAAGTTGGCATTAATTACCAGCCTCCCACTGTGGTGCCTGGTGGAGACCTAGCCAAAGTACAGCGAGCTGTGTGCATGCTGAGCAACACTACAGCTATTGCTGAGGCCTGGGCTCGCCTGGACCACAAATTTGACCTGATGTATGCCAAGCGTGCCTTTGTTCATTGGTACGTGGGTGAGGGCATGGAGGAAGGAGAGTTTTCTGAGGCTCGTGAGGACATGGCTGCCCTTGAGAAGGATTATGAGGAGGTTGGTGTGGATTCTGTTGAAGGAGAGGGTGAAGAAGAAGGAGAGGAATACTAAAGTTAAAATGTCACAAAGGTGCTGCTTTTACAGGGAAGCTTATTTGTTTTAAACATTGAAAAGTTGTGATCTAATCAGTTAATTTGTATGTAGCAGTATATACACATATACAATTACTGGCCTATGCTTTAAATCACAATGCTTTGTTACAGACCCAACCTGTCCATTTCTCTGATGGGTTTGAATAAAGTATTCCCTGTCTTAAATGAGTTCAAGACTTGTATTTTCTATTTGGGCGTCTGAAAATTTTTATGTGTTTAGTACACTGAGAAGAAGGGATTTTTGATTGTGGTATATGCACATATTATGAAGTGAGTTTAAATTGCCTTAGTATGTTAATAAAGGTTATTTGTAAATTAAGAAATGTATATATATTATTATAACATCCATGCTATTCTTAAGTTTTGACTCAATTATAATAGTTACTTAAAATGGTGGTACTTTTTAGAATGGATACTTGATAATACAAAGCTAAAGGTCTGATTGACTGCTGAACCTCATACAAATAACAAAATGATGAGTATTCTAAATGTATCATCAGGTCTTACACGCTTACATTCATGCCCCTTCATTTCCTTGGCATGTGTCCAGTGCCATCATGCTTCCTCTGCCCTGGGTTCTCAAAAGAAATCTGCTCTCCAAACAATTGTTACCTATGTTAGACCTAGTTCTTTTATTTTTTCCAGACTTATTTTCAGCTGAATGTGACAATGGAAAAGCCTGATAAATTTACTCACTCTATATTTTTAATCATGTATCTGATTTTTAACTATCTGAGGATATTCTTATTTCATTATGGGCCAATAACTTCAAAGAACTAAACTCTTAATAGTGCAATTGCAGGCACCGGCACCAACACAATGAGAGAAACAGTTTTGGACAAAGGGTTTCCTTAATAATAGAGTTCACCTGTTAGTCCAACTGACAAAAAGGCTAAGGACCCAAAAGTAAAAAAATTGTCTTGCATTACCATTACCATAGGTGATGAAATTATTTTTTATTATCAATAGCCTATTTAATATATTTCACATGTATATTTTACTATTTAAAAACACAATGGAAGCGTGAATCAAGAACTAAAAATACGGTTACTGGTAGGGGGAGGGAACAAGGTCTAACCAAACTTTATTGTATCATTTGGCTATAGAAATAATGTACCTATTACATAATTATAATAAAGAATTAAATCACGGTGGAAAAACATCTCTAAAACATTAAGCAAAACGAAACGATGAATCAAACCAAGTATCCAGTTAATGGCTTAACTACAGAATGGGGAATTATTTCACATGACTTTAAAACACAGGAATTCAATTGTATATCCACAGTGAGATGTGTTCTAACGAAAAAGAACTCTAAACAAAAATCTTCAGTAATCATAGTAATAATATTGTTATTTTGAAACTTAGAATAAGATAATTCATTGTTATTAGTATACAAAAACCTTGTTATAATTATATCACATATGTTCAAAAACATGGATGAATCTTAAGTGGAGATAGAGAAATAATCCAAATCAAAATTTTCATCTAGAGATGAAACATAGATCAGATTAAAAAAAAATGAATGGGATTAACAGTAGATTAGACACTGAAGAAAAGGTTAATGAATTGAAGATATAACAAATATTTATTTCATCCAAAATGAAACACACCTAAAAAAAAACTGGAAAAAAATGAATAAATGGATTCTAGATAAATAAGCAGAATGAAGATGACTTAGAATTTTTAGACTAAAGCTTTAAGAATGAGACTGTAAAACTTTGGGTATTATATTTTCTCAAATGTAAACTGCTTTCGATATAAAATACAGTGCTATAAATGGATTTAAAACATTTTATAAATCTACATAGAGATTTTTAAGAGTAGGATTATATAGTGTTAAAACTTTTGTTCATATATTTATTTTACTTTAATTATGGAAAAATAACATAAAATTTACCATTTTAACCATTTTTTGGTTTATAGTTCAGTACTGTTAAGTGCATCCACATAGTTGTGCAACTAATCTCCAGAACTCTTTTCATCTTGGAAAATTAAAACTCTATACCCATTAAACAACTCCCATACCCTGTGGAAGAGAGACTGTTCCACAATGTGACACTGCTGGACCTTCAAGCTAGATCTAGTCTGTAAGAGTGATCACCTCCTGTAAATTCCCTCAGAAACTCTCATTGACACCTCCCCTATGCCCCACAGCAAGGAACAGATCATTGCCCCTCTCTGGGCAAGTATGTAAGACATTTTCCCCTTTTCTGGGGTAGGTCAAAAACCAGTACCCCTATCCATCCTTCCCAGTTCTATATAATTCTTTAGGGCCATGCCATGCATCATGGAGGATATCCACGTCATTTTGCTGCACTCAACACACACCTCATATTTAAGTTCCCTTAATAAACTCTTGATATAATACTGGAGTTGTCAGCCTCTTTCTTTGGTCTCCTTATGGAGGTAGATTTTCAGGCTTTCTCCTGGGTCTGTGTGTACAAACATCCCTCCCTTCCCCCAGGCCTCTGGCAACCACAATTCTACTTTGTCTCTATGACTTTGACTATGCTAGGTACCTCAAATAATAGAACCAGATGGTATTTATCTTTCTGTGACTAGCTTATTTTACTTAGCATAATGTCCTTAAGGTTCATCTATGTTTAGCATATGTCAGAATTTCCTTCCTTTTTAAGGCTGAATAATATTCCATTATATGTGTATGCCACATTTTGTTTATCCATTCATCTGTTTATGGACACTAAATTTGTTTCCACCTTTTGGCTATTGTGAATAATGCTGTTGTGAACATGGGTATACAAATATTCCAGACCCTGCTTTTCAATTATTTTGGTTATATACTCAGAAGTAGAATTGCTGGAAATGGTAATTCTATGTTTAATTTTTATGACGAACTGCCATACTATTTTCCATGGAAGCTATACCATTTTACATTCCCACCAACAGTGTACAGGGTTCCAATTCTTCCATATTCTTGGCAGCACTTGTTATTTTCTGTTTTTGTTTTTGCTTTTGTTTTCTGATGGTAGCCATTTTAATGGGTATAAAGTGATATCTCATTGCAGTTTTGATTTGTACTTTCCTAATGATTAGTGATGTTCAGTATCTTTTAATGTGCTTTTATAATGTGCTTATTGGCCATTTGCATAGCTTCTTTGGAGAAATGTCTATTCAAGTCCTTTGCTCATTTTTTTTTAGTATAATATATTTTTTATCGAGGTATAATTGACATATAACATTAGTTTCAGGTGTGCCACATGATGATTCAATATTTGTATATACTGCAAAATGATCACCACAATAAGTCTAGTTGACATCCATCAGCATACATGGTTATAATTTTTTTCTTATGATGAGAACTTTTTAAGATTTAATGTCTTAGCAACTTTCAAATATGCAAAACAGTATTACTAACTATAGTCACCACGCTGTACATTATAGCCCAATGACTTACTTATTTTATAACTGAAAATTTATACCTTTTGACCTCCTTCACTCATTTTGTCCACCCCTACCCCACTCCTGCCCCGGCAACTATTAATCTGTTCTCTGTATCAATTGCTGACTTTTAAATTGGTTTGTTAATATTACAACACTTTTATCCCACTATTTAATCTATGAAGTTATAAGAATCTTGAAATAACTAAAATGTGAAAAATAAAAATGACAGCAAAAGAATATTTTATCTTGAGACCATCACATAAATTTTATAATTCTCCTGTATTAATTCCTTCATATTAAAAAGTAAAAAATAATAATAGTGACTGTCATGCTCATCCTATCCATTTTTCTAGCTTTAATTGGAAGGTAGCTTTTGGTCTTGAGACATATAATTTTTTTATCAATGTATGAAAAGGATACATATCAATATAAGACTTTCTATATTATTTATATATTTATATTATTTATATATTATATATTTGCATATAAATAATATGGAATAATATAAGAATTTTTATCAGAATGTATTTTGAATTTTATTAACTCTTCAGTAATATTTGAAGATTGATATGATTTTTCTCCTTCAACATATTATGATCAATTATTTTAAAAGCTTTCCTAATGTTGAATCATCATTGCATTTCCAGTAAAAAAATACTTGGTCACAGTGATTATTCTTCTAATATGCTGCCAGATTCTATTTGATGATGTGAATTTTCACTTCCACCAGCAGTGTATGTGAGTATATGGTTGAGTCTTATATTATTTTTCAATGTAGACTGTGGCACCACAGCAGAGTACATTCCAGGGGGAAAAAAGGTGATTCCACCAGAAGTCTATATAGTGCAGTACAGGGAAGTAGGTCTTTGAATATCTAGCTTAATTCAGAGACAGAATTTAGAGTATCAAAGCAATAGATCATTCTTGATGACTAGAGGTGGTGAGAGCAGATATCCTCGTCTTATTTCCAATCTTCAGGAGTGTTTACTATTTCACCATCAAGTATAATGTTAGCTGTCAGATATTTAGTTTTTATTACATTGAGGAAGTTTCCTTCATTCCTTTGTTTACTGAGAAGCTTGTTGTTGTTGTTTGTTTTTTACAAATGGATGTTGAATTTTGTCAAATTCTTTTTTTGCATGCACTTATTGAGATGATCATATGGTTTTTTTTCCCTTTATTTTATTAATATCGTGAATCAGATTCATTGCCTTTTGAATATGAAACCTTGCATTCCTGGGATAAACTACAGTTAGTTTATATTTTAAAGCAGGAACCCTTAACCCAGGGCTCTGGAAAGCACAAGATACCTCATAGATGAATCTCATGGATTGGTGAACTCCCTGATGTTGTATGCAGAATTCTATGTGAATTAGCTCATGGTAGATTGTCTCCAAAGAGAGCCACTAACCATTTCTCTCACCCCTGTAGTTATATGGTACTTTTCCCATCAAGAGGTAGAGTCTATTCCTCCCTCCTTAAATTTCAGTTGGCTTTGTGATTGCTTTGACTGATAGAATGTGACAGAAGAAAATTTGTGCAGATTCAGGCTAAGCTTTTAAGAAGCCCTGGCAGCTTGTTTTCATTCAGAGGAGTCATGTAGAAAAGAACTAGGGTACCCTGCCCAATAGCCAGCACTAAGACCCCAGACATGTGAATACAACTATCCTAGGCATTCCAGCCCAAATGAGATCCCCAATGAATGCAAATACATGAGTGAACCGGATGACACCACATAGAACAGAAGAACTGTCCATAACCCATGGAATCATGACAATAATTGTTGTTTTAACCCAATAGGTTTTGGGGTGGTCTGATACATAACAACAGATAACTGAAACAAGGCTGACACACACATTTGGAGAGATTTTTCATTGGCTTCTCCAAAACTATTAAAACCACTAGAGGAATGACACACTGAAAATTCTTTAGGAAATACAGAATAACCTCAACTTACAATGGGGTTACATCATATAAAGCCATCGTAAGTTGAAAATATCATTAAGTATAAAATGCATTTAATGCTACACTATAGAGTAATAGTTGTTTACCCTTGTGGTTGCATGGCTCACTGGGAGAGCTGTGGCTCACTGCCTCTGCCCAGCATCATGAGAGAGTATCGTACTGCATATCATTGGCCTGGGAAAAGATCAAAATCCAAAGTAAGGGCTCATTGCTCACTTCACATCAATGTAAAATCATAAGTTGAACCATCATAAGTCGGGAACCATCTATACCTCATAAATATTCCTTTTTTCTAGTGTTTTTGATAGATATTAGCAGTAGTGTGCTTAAGATTATAATCTTTAGCCCTGTGTAAGTAGAGTAGAGATATTATTGAATTTGGCAATTAAATGAAAGGTCATATCCTTTAGCAATTTAATGGGACTGACAACCTAAGCTGAAAAATGAGAAAACTTATTAGACCAGCCCTCCTCTGCTCTGAAAGCAGAACAAATTTAGGTAGTATTTTAGGGCTAGACCAAAACTCTTCACAAAGAAATATATATATATATATGTCCATGTGAAAATAAACACCCCAAAATTATACACAGATTACTAGACAAAAGTAGACCCAATTTTCTACATCATAAAATGTGTTTAATATGTAGTTGCATACATGAACTAGCTGGATGTATTCAACTATCATCAAAAATAACTCAGCCATGGTGGGAACTGAGTGTAATTTGAAACTGAGTTAGAACATGCCTGGGCAGAATCTAAATAAAAAATGTCTGAGGGGGAGGGAAAAAATTGCATAGATGATAGAGACTCTGTTCATTCCTCTGGCAAACAAATCAAAGTTGTGACGGAAACAAGGAGCAGCAGCAAGGAAAATTCACCTGGGATCCAGATGAACAAGCCATATAACTAGGGAGAAATACAAGAAATCACCCTGAAATGGCTAAAGGTAGGATGGGGTGAGGATGTGGGGATGTTCGGTATCCTGCGGCTGAGTGAGACAGAGGCTGCGGCTGCGGCAGCAGCAGACACCTCTTAAAGAGGCCATGTCTGTGAACGGATTTTCTCAGTGACAGACCTGCTCGCTCTGAGCACCAGTGCTGATTTGGTGGCGCACAGGAGACACCAGGGACTTATAGAGAGACATTGTCAAAGTGAGGGCCGAGGGGAGACTTGCTCTGTACAGAAGTGCCAGTGGAATCCACTGTTCCATGTTGACTCCACCCCACTCCCAATGTATGGGACACAGCGCCACCATAGCCCTGACGTCATCAAACTG
This sequence comes from Eidolon dupreanum, assembly GCA_028627145.1. Lineage (NCBI taxonomy): Eukaryota > Metazoa > Chordata > Mammalia > Chiroptera > Pteropodidae > Eidolon > Eidolon dupreanum. Next base: position 41,534,697 of record CM053503.1, on the reverse strand, counting down.
GATAACAGAGGTCGCTCCGCCCAGAGGATTCCCTGAAACCCTGCCTCCACCAACTCACAGCCCCACCCAAGCCACATCCAGAAGTATATCCTCAGCGAGTCAGGTGCTCCCTGCTGAACAGCATCTAGACTCACACTGGAAATAGCAGGCCTTGGTTTCTGGTGTGCCTTTTGAAGTAACTATAAGCACGGCATCTGTGAATTGCTTGCTGGATCTTAATAGGTGGCCCTGGAAGGGCAGAGGCTTGGGATAAGTGTGGCCTGCAGCTGAACCCCTCTCAGGACCGTACCACTGGACACCTACTTCACAAATCCACACTAATAAGACCGGGAGACTTAGGAGCTTTGCTTAGTACATAGAAACAAACATGGAGGGGCAGCCCAAATGGAAAGACAAAGAAGCAAAAACCATGTGAGAGAAGAGAACAGAGATCCAGATATAATGGAGTCAAGAATCTAACAGATGCAGAGTTCAAAACACTGGTTATAAAGATGCTCAATCAACTTTTGAGAAGTGTAGATAAGTTCAGTGAGAACTTCAACAAAGAGATAAAAAACACAAAAATGGAAATTGAAATTATGAAAGGAAACCAGTCTGAAATGAAGAACACATTATCTGAGATGAGAAGTATATTAAATGGAATAAACAAAGTGAATAAAGGAAAGGCTCAAATGTCCTATTTAGAGGATGGGAAAGGCTAGAATACGCAATAAGAATGGCAAGAGATAAGATGCCAAGACTATAAAAATAATTTAAGGAGCATATGAGACACTATTAAGGATCCAAATATCCATCTGAGTGGCGTAACTGAAGAAAATCAAGATATTGAACAGCTGTTTGAAGAAATAATAATGGAAAACTTCCCTAACCTGGTGAAGGAAATGGACATAAAACCCCAGGAAGCTCAGAGAATTCCAAAAACCAGGGATCCAAAGAGGCCCACACCAAGACACATCATAATTAAAATGCCAAAGGTTAAATTCAAAAAAGTAATATTAAAAGCAGCAAGAGAAAAACAGATAATTACTTATCAGGGAACATCCATAAGACTAGCAGCTGATTTCTCAAAAGAAACTACGCAGGTCAGAAGGGCTTGGCAAAAATTTTCGACAGGATGAAGACCCAGGATCTACAACCAAGGATACCTTATCCAGCAAAGCTATCATTTAGAGTTGAAGGACAGATAAAGAGCTTCCCAGACAAAAATAAGTTGAAGGAATTTATCACCACCAAGCCAGTATTACAGGAAATTTTGGGGTGACTTCTTTAAGAAGAAAAAATACAAAAGACTCACTTGAGATTAAAAGACACACGCAGACTAAAAGGAAGGGGATGGAAAAAGATATTGCTTTGATGGATCTAGAAGGTATTTAAGTCAGACAGAGAAAGATAAACACTATATGATTTCACTTATATACAGAATATAAGGGATAAAAAAATAATCAAATAAACTAATCACAAATATAGTGTACAATTTGGTGATGAACAGAGGGGAGGGGGGTTTGGGGGGCTGGGAGAATGGGGTGAAGGGTTAAAGAAGTACAAATTAGTAGCTGGATGGTCATGGAGATGGGGAGCACAGCATAGGGAATGCAGTTAGCATTAATATGTTGGCTTGGTGGAGGGTCATGGGAGGGAGGTAGCAACTGGGGGGATCATTTTACAAACTATATAGATGTCTAACCAATGTACTGTATACTTGAAACTAATTTAGATTAATTAATTAATTAATTTTTTAAAAATGACTGAGACATAGGATATGGCTTCCACCTGGTGAATGAGGGGCGGTAGGGCAGAGGGCTGGAAGGAGAATGACAATACTGTAGACCACCAGTTCCAAGCCAGTAAAAGATGTAATGAGACAGAAAGGTCTGAGATAATATGGTAAAGAGAAGCTAACTCTGGAAAAAAGGAACTTAAAAGAAATCAGGCCAGGTCCCTGGAAATAGTTCAAAAACAGTATATCAGGGACCCAAGCTGAGGCCTGCTAGGCTAACTGTCTGGCTCCCAAGTTAGGTATTATTAGGAAAAAACACAGCTAAATGTTCCTCAAGTGTTCAGGATGTTGAAGGCCAAGATATCCAAGGTCTAGCCCTGAAAGGAAAGCAAAACCCAGAATTCTGGATGGCATCCATGGGAATCCTTTCTACAGCATATCACAGAAGGAAGGGCCCAGCCCAGTGACGATCTCTAGGAGAGTAGACGAAATGAGTTGCATGCCAGAACTCATGGGGAAAACTTTAATGAAGGAATTAGGAATACAAGGTTAGAGCCAAGAAAGTTGGTCAGTTACAATGCTACACTGGAAAGACGAGAGCAGGCAAGCAGTTGAAGAGATGAAGTGAGGGTCAGAAATATGAGTGTAGCCAAGTTGGGTTCCTCTGGCTAAAGATTTCTCATGGGGCTTCAATCATGCTGTTTGTCAGGGCTTCAGTCTAATATGCAAATAATAGCAGTTCCAGATGAGAAAAGAGAACAGAAAAAGAAAAAGCAATACTTAAAAAAATTATAGATTGCTAGACACAAAAATAAATTGCATTTTATATACCAAAAATAGAAAATTTAACTTAAAAATTACATCATTCATAATAGTATCAAAAAACATGTAAGGTACCTAGGGATAAAATTGTGTAAGACATAGGGATAAAAAAGGGCAAGATGTATTTCAATGCAGCTTTATTGGAAAAACACTAAACCATATCTAAATATATGGAATTATATATTTAGTCCATATGTTGGAAGAGTAAACTCATAAAAATTCAGTTCTCAGATTGATCTGTAGGTTCAATATAATTCCACTCAAAATCACATATGCCATTCTAAGCATGTACTTGAGAAGACCACATATCATAGATGGCACCATATCAGAGGATTTAAAAAAAAAAATACAGAAAGAACAAAGCCCCTGTGGATCATTTTATACAACACAGGGAATAGTGGTGGCATCATAGGACAAAGTGCTTGGGGTGTCTGCTCTCCTAGAGCAGGCTTCCTCATCCTTCTAAGGCTTGGGAAGGTATCAGTTATATAGGCACTTCATTTAGACATTATGCTACAAATTGCCTTTCTCTGTCTTGATAAGAAAGCTGAAGGATAACAATATCTACTATCAGGAAGCTAAATACAGATCCTTTTTATCTGGCTAATCGGGCTAAAGTGAAGGTCTTAGGTAAGATTGAATTTGACTATGCTTGTTCTCTGAGCTTTCAGATTCTCTTATTCTTAACAAATCATGTAAATAGAGAAAGATTCTTTTTTTTTTTTTTTTTGTCAAACCATTATGCTACAATCTGTATCATTCTGGGATGTAGCCCCTTAATTCCAAGACTTGGGCTAACTGCAAAATCCTTAGAATGATTTAGAGAATTAAAGAGAGCCATAAATACATCTATTAATGGATTTTTGTTAGTTCATAAATTGTGCCTAAGGAATTCTCATTCTTTCCATTTTTTTGTAAAGAGCAAAAATCTTGATTTTATCAAAAGTGTATGATTTAGGCAGTGCACTTTTTAAATAATAGCACCAACTTTAGGAATACTCTAATGTAGATTAAGTTTTCTTTTAATGACTTCTCACATCCTTATTCAGCATTTCACTTTCTGGTATTGGCCATTCTCAACCCTTACCCATACCCTTCCTTTTCTTTTACCCAAGCTTTAATTTCTACCAATAGTCCATTATTATCTGTAAAAAAGGTAGTTGATTACTTAAGATGTCATCTTTCCCTAAAGTAATGTCATTTATACAAGGAGTTTTTAGAAATTAAAAATTTGACTTTTCAAGGAATCAGCAGGAAAAGAATTTCAAGCACCATCTCAGGTAAAGCAGATGATATTTTGGGTAGCTATTTTAAGCCATTAAAATCAGAGTATAGAGTAATAGGCTAATAGCCACTCTTCCTACCCCAAGGATAACCCTGCCTCTCACACTTTAACCCTTGCTTTTATTTCTAATAGAACATCTTTATTGAAATGTAATTCACAAGTCATACAATTCACCCATTTAAAGTACATATCAATGGTGTATTTAGTATATTCACAGAGTTGTATAACTATAATCACAATCAATTTTAAAACATTTCATCGTCCCCCAAAAAAACTCTATAACCTAGGCAATCACTAATTTACTTTCTGTCTATATATTTTCCTATTCCAGACATTTTATATAAATGGAATCATACAACGTGTAGGTATTTTTAACTGGTTTATTTATTCTTTCCTAAAAAATCAACTTAAGTAGATTAGATATATTTTGCAAATAGTTCCATTTCAGTGATCCAGATTGTTACAGGAAACATCAGTAGCACATGAAATTTTAGGATGCAGAGATTTCTGTGTATTGTTATTTGATATATAATTCACAAAACACAAAATTCATCCATTAGTGTACAATTTAGTATACAGTTTAATTTTAATGTACAATTTAAGTTTTTAGTATATTCACCAGGTTGTGCAAACAATACCACCATCTAATCTCTGAATATTTTTATCATTCTACAAAAAAAAATAATAATGATAATAATAACTTAAACTCTGTACCCATTAGTAGTCGCTCCCCATTCAATCCTCCCCCTAGCCCATGGCAAACACTAATCTATTTCCTGTCTCTGTGGGTTTGCCTATTCTGGACATTCCATGTAAATAGAATCATACAATACACAGTTTTGTTTTGTTTTTTAATTTTTTTAGGTGAGGCAACCCTTGGTTGACCTCACAGATTGCAAGGACCTTGTCAACTCACAATCCCTTATTTTTTTTATTTTTACGCCTACAGCACCTGGTTTTCCTAGGTGGTCTCTCATCCAAGTACTAACCAGGCCCAACCCTACTTAGCTTCCGAGATGAGACAGGATCAGGCTTGTTCAGGGTAACATGGACATAGACTACAATATGCAGCTTCTTTCATTTAGTATAATGTTTTTAAGGTTCACCTATGTTGTAGAATATATTGGTATTTCATTTCTTTTTATTGCCAAATAATATTCCATTGTATGAATATACAACATTTTCTTTATCCATTCATCAGTTGATAGACATTTGGGTTGTTTCCATTTTTTGGCTATTATGTTGTGAAGGATAGCAGAGTTTGCCATCACAAAACATGCCACTTTGGCATGAAGATTATTTTGAACTGAAGGCAATTGAGAAGAAGTCAGGTACAAAAACAAACAACTACAACAACAACAAAAAAACACCTCTCTGCTCTCCCCCTATTTACCTCATAGCAAGACATGGATTTGTACATAAGTTAATCACTAACGACCCTAGACCTACGTCAGCCCAGACACAATGCCAGAGGACTCTACAGCAAACTTTACTGACTAGCTCTTGTCTTCCATTAGTCCTCCAAATTGTGCCTTCCCACAATTTGTCTTCCCTAGATACTCAAGGTCCTTTTCCTTTATCTTGTCACTTCTCTAAAAATTTATTGTTCCTTTGCTAAGATGTTATAAAAGCCCAAGTTTTAACCAAATCTTTGAAGTACTATCGCCGAGTTTCTCCCATATATATATATGATATACATATAATAAAAATCTATTTGTTTTTCTCTTATGAATGTCTTTCAATACAGAGCCACAACCAAGAATTTAGAAGGGTAGAAGGAAAAATATCTATACATACACATACAGTGGCAATGAACATTTGTGTTTAAGTTTTTGTGTGGCTATATGTTTTCATCTCATATATCTAGAAATGGAATTTCTGGGTTATAGGGAAGCTCTGTGTGTAATATTTTGTGGTATTTCCAAACTATTTTCCAAAGTGGTTGCAGCATTTCCATTCCTACCAGTAGTAAATGAGGGTTTCAACTTTTCCACATTCTTGCGAAGACTTGTTATTATCTGTCTTTTTAATAGTAGCCATCCTAGTGGGTGTAAAGTGGTATCTCACTGGGTTTTTGATTTGCATTTCCTTGATAGCTAATTAAGTTGAGGATCTTTTCATGTGCTTTTTGGACATTCATATATCTTCTTTGGAGAAATATATATTCAGAGTCTTTGCCCATTTTAATTGGATTGTTTATCTTTTATTATTGAGTTGTAAGAGTTCTTTATATGTTCTAGATACAAGTATAATATTTATGATTTGCAAATATTATCTCTCATTCTGTGGGTTATCTTTTCACTTTCTTGATAGTCTTCTAAGGCACGGAAGTTTAAATTTTTTTTTTTAATACCTATAGCAACTGGTATTCCTAGGTGGTCTCCCCAGAAGTTTTAAATTTTGATAAAGTCCAATGTACCTATTTTTTTTTCTTTTGTTGCTTATGCTTTGGGTGTCATCTGAGAAGCCTTTTCCTAACCCAAGGTCATTAAGATTTCTATATTTTCTTCTAAGAGTTTTACAGTTTTGTCTATTACCTTAGGTCTATGATCCATTTTCAGTTAATTTTTATGTACGTATGAGTAACAGAATCAACTTTATTCTTTTGCATATGGATATCCATTTGTCCTACCACTATGTGTTGAAAAGACTATTCGTTCTTCATTGATTTATCTTGGCACCCTTGTCAAAAATTAATTGACCATAACTGTGAAAGTTTATTTCTGGACTCTCAATTCTATTCCATTGATCTGTTATATCTACCTTTTCTGGGTTATAGGGAAGCTCTACACAGTCTTGATTACTATAGCCTTGCAGAAAAATTTTAAATCAGAAAGTTCCCTGAATTTGTTATTTTCAAGACTGTTCTGGCTCTTCAAAGTCCCTTGAATTTTCATATGGATATTAGGATCAGTTTGTTAATTTCTGCAATGAAGCCAGTTAGGGATTTTGATAAGAATTGTGTTGCAGTTGTATATCAATCTGGAAAATACTGCCATTTTAACAATATTAAGTCTTCCAATCCTTAAATATAAATGTCTTTTCATTTATTTACATCATCTTTAATTTCTTTCAACAATGTTTTATAGTTATTCCATGATTTTAACTGCAATATTATCTATTGTTAGAAAAAGAGTAGTAATTATAACTCAAGTCTCTCAGTTCTTTTTCAAGATTCTGAAGAGATATTTGTCATATGGAAATTCAAAAACTTTTTGATACTTGGTGGGTCCTCAGTTTTAATTTTCTGCCCCACCCCCATACACATATGTTTTTTTCATTTCAGGATCACCAATCTCTATCCCATAATGGTAGGTAGGTTTCTTATTTTTGCTTGGTCTTAACTTCCCTGAAGAGACACTATTGTGCTATATGAGATATTCTCTATATTCATCAGGGATCCAATGTGCTTATTCCCTGGGATGGATTATTACATCTGTGATAAGATTCAAAGATTTTTTTTCCCCCTTGGATTTACTGTTAAGTAAAACATCTTATTCTGTAGCTGCAATAGAAAACATTAAGAAACCTTCTATAATGTGTTAAATGGGATAAGGTATGTTTCTAATTTGTTTAAGAGGGAGAGTTAAATTTTAAAAAATACTTAATATTCTGAACCTGAAGTTCTGGCAGATGAGAAATTTAGATGCTGCATAATTTTTTCCCCTAATGTTGTATATATATATAGAAGCAAAATAACTGCTTCCCCTACAAAATCACATATTGGTTGATTGAATATATGCCAACATTCTTCATAACTTACATGGCTTCAGCTGTACATATTTTATATCTCCCAATTTATACTTTTTAGGGATATTGAAGCTAACATAGTCAGGAAGAAATAGATTTCATTAATTTAAAAAAAACCTTTCTTAGATAATGTCCCTCCCCCGCAAAAATCTATACAGACAGAACTAAACATTGATTCTCTTCCTTCATACATAAAATATATTGTTTAAAATTTTTACTTATGGAAATTTAACTCAAATGAGTACTTCAATATTATCAGCTTCTCATCCATTTTTAATAGCTTGTCCTCCCCTCAAAAACACCAGAGGTAAAATCAGCATTCTTTTACTACCAACCCAACATAATTGCTATTCTTTCTGAATTACTAAGGTTGATTGATATTTTGACTGTTTTTTTTTTTCTTTTTTAAATTTCTCATTTTCTCTAACATGCAGAAAAAGTACTGGTTGAAAGTACACATGAGAATTAATTCTTGAACCTGAACTGTGCTGAAGATGAAATCCGACAAACAAAAGGCAACAAACAAAAACCAAAAATATTACAAAGTAAATTTAAATTCTAAAAATCTAAAAGGTAACTTGTTATGTGACTTTTAAATTTTTCATTGGGAAGGCTTTCTGGAGAGCCATTCTCCAATTGCTAGAAGTTAAAGAATGGAGACCCTATCGAGTCATTTGAGGTGCTGAAGATTAAGATTGGGAACCTGGGTTACTATCTCAAAGCTCAACAAAGTATAAGGAACCAGTCCTTACATTATACAAAATGTAATCTCTCCATACAAAAGGGAACAATAAAGTACATGAGTGATACTATATCCATTCATTCATCCATTTAATACCTTTTCAGCACCAAATATATAAATAGCCCTGTGGTAGGCATTTGAGGATACACATTTGTACATTCGATTCATATTCAACACATATTTATTCACTACCTACTACATAAGACTAAGGGGCTAAGGCAATGAACAAAACAGAGAAGATCGTATATTCCAGTGGGAAGACAGAAAATAAGCAAATAATAAATGTCCTAAGAGGAAAAGGAGCAGGTTAAAGGGGGAAAGGAACGAATGGAGGATACTATTTTAGAATAAAAGGTCAAGGCCTCTTTTAGTTGATATTAAAAGAGAAACTAAGGAAATTAGGGAGTAGATATCTGGGGGAAGAGCAAAGTAGGCAAAGGGATCACAAGTGGAGAGCCTTGAGACAAAGTAGCATAATCACTGTGTTCCAGGTACAGTAAGAAGGCCAGTGCAGTCAAAGTAGAATGAGTGAGGAGGAAAAGAATGTAAGATGAAGCTGGAGAGGCAGCCAGGAACCAGACCAGGAAGAATATTTTTAGAACACTGTAAGAATCTGAATAGTATTCTAAGAATAAAAAGAAGCCCCCAGAGTAGGCGTGATCAAAGTTATATTTTTAAAGGATCGTTAAAAAAAAAAAGAAAAAGAAAAAAAGACTGTAGGAATAGAAGCAGGGAGAGCAGTAAGTAAAATATTTTTGTGTCTGGGAGAGAGATGACAGACAATTGAGGATATATTTTGTAGGCAGAGCTGACAGGATTTGCTGATGCATTAGATTGTAAATATTTTAAAAAGAGAGGAGTCAGAGATAACTCAGAAGTTTTTGGCCTGAACAACTGGGTAAACAGAGGTAACATTTACTCAGATGAAGAACACTAGAAGAGGAAAGGAGTAGGTTGTGTGCCTGTGAGTGAGTGTGGGGAGGTAGTGGAATTCAAAAATTCATTTTAGACCTGATAAATGTTGAGTAGGCAACTAGATATACACTTCAAGGAACAGAGAAAAGGTCTTGGTGGGAGACACCAATATTGAGATAATATTTAAAGCCATGAGACTAGATGGGTATATACATCTTATACAATTATGTGACCATTTCTTTAGATCAGTGGTATTCACAAGTTTGCTTGTGTTCCACCTAAAATTATTTTCAAAACTACATACTTCCACAGACATTTTTAAGTTGATATCTAAAATTTTTCAAGTTAAGTTTAAATGAAAAAAAGATTATAATTTTAAACATTGTAAATGTTGACATTTTAAAATAAAACATACTGTTTTGTTACATGTCATGGAATCTTTCTGTTTGTTTCATGGAACCATAAAATTTAGTAATTTGATGCTATCATCCATTTTTAAAAGATAAAATTGGGTTTCCAATAATATGGTGGACCGGATTTTTAATGCACCTTCCAGTAAAAACTAAAAATGGATATAAAATGATAAAATATTTTCTTAAAAGCATCGAAAAGCTGATAAGATAGTAAGAAATCTTTAAGCCAGAGTTCAGTGGAACATTGGTGCCATTTTCTTTACAGCCTTAAAAAAATAAAGTGCTGGGATTAAATATAAAGCTCAGGGTCCATACAAAGTGAGAAGTACCAGAGAAGCACCCACAGAAAAAGTTGGTACTCCAAAGAGCTAGACCTTTAGTATAAGGGTAGACCTGAAATAAATCTACCATAACCCCCTTTTCCAGAGGATTGCAATGAAAATTGTGTTGGTATGAACAGAAAAAAGGGGAAAACAAACAAAAACAAACAAACAAGAATACCAGAGAAATGTTCAAAACAATCAGTTCATGCATGAATTTGCAACTTGGTGTTCCAAAAGTCCTAATACCATGAGCTTAGTTTAAAGTCATCCTAGACTGGTAGTGCCCCCAGGCATCTGGCAGAAGAAAAAACAAATCTTTATTTTAAGCATTAAAGAACTTCCCTTCCAAAATCTAATTTCCCAAGGAAAATGAGCTTTCAACGTTAAAAAAACAAACAAACAAAAAACCTGTTATGTAACACAAGGAAATAAGGCATCAACCAGTATAAACAACATAGAACAAATACAGGTCAGCAAAGGCTTTGGATATTGGATTATCAGATCCAGATTATAAAATAACTCTGCACACTATATTTCAAAACATAAAAGACAAGCTTGAATATATCTGTAAGAAATAGGAGACAAGAAAAGATGACCAAGCAGATTAGAAAAAAAATAAAATTATAGAGGTAAAAAATTAAAATGATTATATTAGTTTCATGGAACTGCCATAACAAATTATCACAAACACATCTCAGTAACAAGCATACAAAAAACAGTAAAGGTATAAAACATTTAAATATCCTGGTGAACTAATCTGATCTAATGGATATATAGAGAACATTATACTCAACAATTGTATAATATAGATTTTTAGTATATAAGCACATAAGGAATTATAGCCTTAACTGTATATATCAGAAAAGAATAAAAGCTAAATAACAAAGAACTAAGTACTGTTAACCTAAAAATAAAAAGTCAAAGTGAGAAGCAACAAGCATTTATTTGAGGTCACAGAATTGCAATTTGAGGGCACAGAAACCCAAATGGTGTCCCAATTACAGGGTGAAGGCAAAGGGTTTTTATTAGAAAAGGGAAATAATTACATGAATAGAAGAAATTAATTTCTACTGGTGTTAACAAAACTGAATTACTTTTTGGCTTATACATGGCTGGTTAGTGATTTTATTTTCAGGAAAAGAGTCTATTATAATCAACAGTCTTTATGGTCAGAATGTCTGCTTTCCTATTAGTTTTACAAACAGTTGTTTGTAAGACAATGTTGATTTGGCCCAGTCCAAAGGTTATTTCATCCAGTTAAAACCTTCCAAAAGTTTAAGGAACATGACATGCAAGCAGACCCTCTGGAATGGCTGCTGTGGCTCTTTATTTTATTTTATTTTATTTTATTTATTTTTTATTTATTATGGTGACATTGGTTAACGAAATCCAGTAAGTTTCAAGTGTATAATTTAACAGTAAGTTATATATGTGTGTGTGTGTGTGTGTGTGTGTGTGTGTATTGCATTGTGTGTTCACTGCCCATAGTTAGATTTCTTCCTGCCACCACATATTTGACCCCTTTTACCCCATCTACCTTCTCCCTTCCCTCCACCCTCTGGCAACCGCTAGTCTACTGTCCATGTCCATGAGTCTCTGTTTGTTTGTCATGTTTGTTGCTTTTAGATTTATATCCCACATATTAAGTGATATCATGTGGTTTTCAACTTTTTCTGCCTGGCTTATTTCACTTAGCATGATTATCTTAAGATCTATCCATGTTGTCACAAATGGCAGTATTTCATCTCTATTTATAGCTGAGAATTATTCCATTGTATATATGTACCACATTTTCTTTAACCAATCATCATAGGACACTTCAGTTGCTTCCATGTCCTAGTCACTGTGAATAATGTAGCTATAAACATCAGTGTGCATATATCTTTTCAGATAAACGTTTTCAAGTCTTTGGTGTAAATATCCAGTAGAGGGATTGCTGGATCTTATGGTAGATCAATTCCTAGTTTTTTGAGGACCCCCCCCCAAACTGTTTTCCACAGTGGCTGTACCAATTTGCAGTTCCACCAGCAGTATATGAGGGTTCCTTTTTCTCTGCAACCTCTCCCACACTTGTTATTACTTGTCCTGTTGATAAAATCTGGCTTTATTTTAAAATGGCTCCACTTATGTTAACTTTTCACAGTGCTCATCTTAAAATATTAGAAAAAAAAGACTAAAGAAATTGTAAAATTAGAAGAAAATAATCAAGATAAGAGCTGAATTTATAAGATAGAAATTAGAGTATCATTAAAGCCAAAAGTTGCTCCCATGAAAACATAATTGATAATCTCTGATAAAACTGGTTAAAAAAAAAAAAGCAGTTGGTAGAAATAACCAATATCAGAAATGAAAAAGGAGCCATTACCATAGAAGACACATTCATTAAAAAGATAAACTAGGATATTATTAAAAATTTATTTTGAATAGATTTATAAATGAAGACAAACTGAGAAAAAAAACTTCCAGAAGAAATAAAAGCAGCATCGGAGATATTGCTTCCCAGCAACTGTCATCAGTTTTAGCTCAAATAAACTCATAAAAATAAAAAATAAATAAAAAAGAAAGAAAAAATGTGAATAATCATATAACCACTAAAGAAATTGATCAGAAGTAAAACAAAAAAAAACTTCCCATAACACCACCACCACTAACATCAAGGCTCAGATTGCTCTACTAGCAGTTCAACCAAATTTCAAGAAGAAAATAATTCCAATATTACATCAACTCTTCCAGAGAATAGAAAAAATGGTACATTCCTTTATGAATCTATCAATCCCTTATACCAAAATCTGAGAGAAAAAAGTATGAAAAATCAACATTACAGAACAATTCCCCACATAAACATTGATTTAAATATCCATGAAAATATTAGCAAACCGAACCTAATAATATAGTCTAAAATATGAATCATTGTGACCTAGTTTGATTTATCACAGCAATTCAAGGTTATTTTCATTTTAGGAAACAAATCAGTATAACTTGCCACATTAGCAGAGTAAAAGAAAAATCAAAAGGGGATCTCAATAGATGCAAAAAAAGAATTTGCTAAACTTGAACACTCATTCATGATAAAAACTTTTATCAAACTAAGGAAACCTTAATCTTATAAAAGATATCTGTAAGAAAAACTGCAGCAAATATACTTAAAATTGAAATATTAAAACCATTCCCTTTGAGAGCAGAAACAAGGGAAGAATGCTCATTACCACCACTACTTTGATCACTTTAATGAAGGTCCCAGCCAGTAAATTAAGAAAAGTAAATAAAAGGAATAAGAAATGCAAATGAATAAATGCAAATGCAAATTATATGGCTGTGCTATAATAAAAAATAAATATTTGGTTTTTGTCTTCCAGTTCCTGGCACAGAGCTTATAAAATCTTTGGAATATCCTGAGTAGGAATAGAGACTTGAATAAACATTTCTCCAAAGAAGATATACAAATGACCAATAAGCATATGAAAAGGTGCCTAACACTATTAGCCATTAGGGAAATGCAAATTAACATACAATGAGATGCCACCTGGGAAATACAATAGGATGTCCATAATCAAGAAGAAAATAACAATTATAAGTCAGGAAATGGAAAAACTGGAATATTCATACATTGCTGGTAGGATTGTAAAATGGTGCACTCACTTTGGAAAATAATTCAACAGTTCCTCAAAATGTTAAACATAGAGTTACCACATGACCCAGAAATTCCACTCTTAGATATATAGCCAAGAAAAATAAAATATATGGCCACATGAAAACTTGTACATAAATGTTCAAATAGCATTATTCATAATAGCCAAAAAGTGGAAACAACCTAAATGTCCATCAACTGATGAACGGATAAAGAAAATGTATATTGATACTACAGAATACTATTTGGGAATTTAAAAAAAATGAAGTACTGATACATGCTACAACATAGATGAACCTTGAAAACATCATGGTAAGTAAAAGAAACCACACATTATATGATTCTGTTTATGTGAAATGTCCAGAACAGTCAAATCCAGGGAAACAGAAAGTAGATCAGTGATTGTCAGGAGTTTGGAGGAGGGATGAATGAGGAGTGACTGCTAATGGGTACCAAGTTTCTTTTAGAGTGATAAATATGTTCTGAATTACAGAGCAGTGATGGTTGCACAACTCTCTGAATATATTTTTAAAAAAGAGTATATTTTAAAAGGGTGGATTGTATAATCCGTGCTATCTTAATAAAGCTATTTTTTTTTTTACAAAGTAGGTATAGGTCAAAAACAAATACTTGTATCTCTTAGAGCCTTAACCCACCATTTTACTTTATATTGACCTTTTTATTACATTAATTGTAATTATAAAAAAGAAATACATCTTGATTAAAGAAATTTTAATTATAGAAAAGCAGAAAAAAGAATTTTTAAATTACCACAAATCTTACCATTCAATATTGAGCTTCCATTTTCTTTTCATAGAATAAATATCAGCCTATTAAGTATTTCCCTTTGTAACTGCTGTAAAACTGGTTTTCTCAATTTTAAAAATATTTCCCAAATCTGTGCTCCTTTCCCTTAGAATATAGTTTATATATATAAATTCAGATCATGGTAAGTCTCTACTTAAAATCTTCTCCTTACTCCTCTTTAGTTAGTATCGGCATTTTATTTTCGTTACTTTCAAAAGTGCCTCGTCATCAAGTTCTCATTTAACCTGAGGAAATTGAGCCTTCCTTTCTTCTCTGTATAAAAACTTTAAATACTCAAGTTTTTAGATGTGCACTGTCCAATATAGTAGGCACTACATGTGACTATTTAAATTTAAATTAATTCAATGGAATATTACTCAGCCATAAGAACAGATGAAATATTGCCATTTGCAACGACATGGATGGATCTTGAGATAATCCTGCTAAGCAAAATAAGCCAGACAAAAAAAGTTGAAAACCACATGTTATCACTTATATGTGGGATATAAACCTAAAAGCAACAAACAAACAGGACAAACAGACACATGGACATGGACAACAGGCTAGTGGTTATCAGAGGGTGGGGGATAAAAGAGGTCAAATGTGTGACGACAGAAAGAACTCTAACTATGAGTTGTGAACATACAATGCAATATCTTATTGTGCTATCCTCACTCTTCTTGTGGTGATGTGTTCACAGCAGATAATTAAAGCCAGGGAAAGAAAAATGCAGATGGAGGAGACTACTGTATTAATTCAAATATTTATCAAAGAATACATGTTCTACTTCAATGCCTAACACACCTCATCTCAAAACTTAACATGTCCAAAATTGAACTTTGGATTCCCTCCATTTCCCTATACCTGTTCCTCCTTCAGTATTCCCCAGTGTTACTCAGGCCAAAAACCTTGGGGTCATAAGTGACTCCTCTTTCTTTCTCACCTTACATTCAATGCATTAATAAACCCTATCAGCACTACTTTCAAAATACATCCAGAAAACCACCACTTTTTACCACCTACACCACTGGTCCACCCTGGTCCAAGCAACTTTTTACCACCTACACCACTAGTCCACCCTGGTCCAAGCAACTATCACCTCTTATCTACGTTACTACAATTCCCTTCCAACTCATATTCCTTATTCCACTCCTAACCTTCTATGGTTTATTCTCATAGCAACCAGAATGATCCTTTAAAAATATAAAATAGAATATGTCATATCTTTGTTCAGAACTATGCAAAGGATTTTCATGATTTTTAGACTAAAACACTGTCTTACCATTGCTAATAAGAAAGACCCTTACATGATCTAGACATTGGCTACTTCTCTGATCTCATTTCATAACACTCTCCCCCTCACTTACTCTGCTCTGTTCTCACTGACCTTATTGATATTGCTTAAAATATATATACACCCTCAACCTCAGAGCTTTTGCACTTGATGTTTCGTCTGCTTGAAATGCTTACTCTATCACTTCATTCAGGTCTTTGTTCAAATTATCTCCTCAGAGAAGCCTTCCTAGATTACTCTATCTAAAATAGTACCTATTAATACCTAACATTATATTTCATGTGTCTTTGCTATATGTTCATTTTCTTTCTCCTTCTCTAGAATATAAACTCTATAAGGGTAAGGATGTACTTTGTCCGTTGTTTTACCCACCTAACACTTAAAAGGAGTACCTGACATGGTAGACTCTCAATAAATATTTATCCAATAAACAAAAATAGAAGCCCTATTATTTTCTATATAAAATGGACACTTTCTAGTCTTTATACTACCTAACCTCTCTGCATTTGACATATCACTTCTTCTTGAAACTTTCCCTTTCCTTGGGTCGTGAGACCCCCAGCTCTCCCTCTCTGATCAATCCTTCTCAGACTTCTTTTATAGACTCCTTCTCTCTATTTTAAATGTGATCATACTTCAGATTCCCTACT
The DNA here is from genome assembly GCA_028627145.1 of Eidolon dupreanum. Lineage (NCBI taxonomy): Eukaryota > Metazoa > Chordata > Mammalia > Chiroptera > Pteropodidae > Eidolon > Eidolon dupreanum. The sequence continues at coordinate 41,518,351 of CM053503.1, read as the reverse complement.
ACGGCTAGGTTCTCTACTAAGGCCACCACTCTCCTAAGTTCTATACATTCTCCCTCAGTGGTCTATCCATTTCCATGGCTTAATTATCTTAAATCTCAAAGACTCTCAAATCTGTCTTGCTCTTCTCTCTCCACATCTGCATATATAACTGACTAATGGATATCTCCAGATATATGTATCACAGACATTTAAACTCAAAATGTGTCAAAAGTTGAATTATTAGCTTCTCCTGTGTCCCTTCTTCAGTTCCTATCCCTTCTTCCATTAGTATTCTGATCTCAGTGAAAAGTACTGCCATTTGACCAGTTATTCAAACCAAAAACATGAAAATTAACCTCTATTCTTTAGTTTCCCTCACTGTGTATCCAATCAGTCACCAAGCTCAACATTCAACAACAAATTACATATTAAGCACCTATAATAAATCTGGAGATAGGTGGATTGAAGATTGGCTCAGCAGTCTCACAGTGTCAGACACTAAGTTGGCATTTCTTTGATTCTATTCACATTAAGACTCTGAAAGTACTAAGTTGGCTCCAGGCATCATACCTTCACAGAACATTTCCAAAAGCAAAAAGCAATGGAGAGGAGTGAAACAAAGGGGCTTTGCTCAAGGAGGAAAACCATTCGCAGAAATACCCTAGCAGACTTCCCTTTATGCTCCATTGGCCAGACTGGATTCAGTTATGAAGGAGACTGAGGAAGTAAGTATCTGCCAAAGAAATGTGGCAGTGTGCGAAAAAGATGATTCCAAGCTAATATTAATTCCTATTCATAAATGAAGCTCAAGAAAGAGTCTAAAGTCATACTAGTCTATGGCCATGCCACCCTGAACGTGCCTGATCTCATCTGATCTTGGAAGCTAAGCAGGGTCGGGCCTGGTTAGTACTTGGATGGGAGACCACCTAGAAATACCAGGTGCTGTAGGCATCAAAAATAAATAAATTAATTAATTAATTAACTCTTCCTAAAGTCATACCACTATTAACTTACAAAGATAAAATTTTATCTAGCACTATCTGAAATTAAAGCCCATTTTCTTTCCCCTATACCATCTGTGGAAAAACAACATAAAATGGCATATATCAATTTATAACACTAATAAAAAAAAGGCCAAATATTTGAAAATAGTTGCTGCTTTGTAAGTAGTTGTTATTTCTTAGTTGTGTCCTTCCTTGTAGAGTAGGTTAAATGAACAAAACTTTTTGTGAACTTTTGTGTCTAACCACAATATGGAACTGTCAAAAATGTTACTGACTGCTCAGAACAGTAACAAATGGCAATGATATTAAGTAGCAAAGATGGGAGTGGCTCAAAAGGCACAGAGTCTCCAATTACATCAAAGACTCAAAGCAAATAGTTACAGGCCCTGAAACAGTCCAACAAAAGAAAGACATATATAATCAGTTAGAATGTTAAGATACTGGATAATACTGTGTTTATATTCCAGCGAGAGATAACTACTATTTAGTTTTTAAATATAGACAAAGTGTATACATCCACATATAATATAAACAAATAGACCCATATAAGTTTGGTATGTGTAAAAAAGAAAAAAAAATGTCAGCCTTTCCTTTCAATTACTTAAGAGGTAGCAAAATCAATTAACTTAGCATTATTCAATATTTTTCTGGCAAATAGATATCAGACTAGATATCTGGTATAAAGGTCCCTTTGGCTCTATTACTCTCTGAAACCTGAGTATCATCAGGGACACACACACACACAAACAAAAAGAAACCCTCAAATACTTCCTCATTTATGGCATGGGAATTCACAGAAAACAAGGCTAGCAAAGCTAATGGTTTTAGGAAGGTATCTGGGGAGACATACAGCCCACAGGAGCAAATCTCTGCAGTGAAAGCTCTAAGGTTCTGCAGAGAGCTAGGAGGAGGGAGGTGCCTGCTTTCAAATGGCTTTCATCCAGAGCAGACAGCAAAATGGAGTTCAGCTGGATGGTTCCCTAACATTCACTCTCTCAGTTAAGACAAGCTAATGATAAGCATTCCTCTGAGTTATTGCGGGATTGGTTCCAGACCACTGCAATAAAACTAGTCATAATCTTTTTGTTAAAAAGGGTCTTGCCTTCAATTTGTAAAAAATGGAGTATCTGTGAAGCGCAATAAAGCAAAGCACAGTAAAATATATGCCTGTATTTCCATCTCCTTTTAAGAACAAGACAAATAATTTAAAAAAAAAAAAGAATAAATGAGACAACCTGAAACTAATAGGATTTATTTTTATGTCAAGAACAAGTGAGACAATATTCAAATATATTCTTTTCCTCTATAACCCAGTTTGGAAAATGTGTGCAAATTTGGGATCTGAGTCAAAAACCTTTTAACAGAATTACAAAAACTGTTTTTTAGAAGTATATAAGTATCTTGTTTGTATTCTAGGTTCATGTAAATGCGAGTGGAGAATACATATATAATATATAAATTTATATCCTTACAAACTACGTACACGTATTAACAGTGTAAATTAGTTATTTCTGTGGTATGAAGGATGAAGGCTTTACCAAATCTAAATCAGGTAATAACTGAATATGAACTATGAATTTTTACTGTCTCATGTTTACCTTTTTTGTTACTAATACCCTATCACTGGGAGGATATTTTAAATAGTGTAGGAACAGTAATAAATTTCTGTTAGAACAATTTAAAGCCACACTTTAACCCTAATTAACCTCCTTATGTATTTCCAAAGGTTAGCAATGTGGTTTACAGTCTTAAAATAGATTCTCCTGAAAAGGGAGGAAAAAAGTCTATTCATTATAATCTGTGCTTCCTAGTACTAAGCTATAACCAACTTTTCTATCTTGACATAACAGAAAGCAGTATTTTTTTTTAATTTTTTATTTTTCAATTAGAGTTGACGTTCAACAGGAAAGTTATTTATTATAGTTTTACAAAACTAACAAGGAATCCCTGCTTCCTAATATCCTTCTGTGTCAATTTCGTCCCTACCCAAGTTTCTGTCTTCACTTCCTCAATTCAGCTACCAAATTTGAAATGTGTCTTTAAATCTTCCTTTTTTAAAAGCCCCTAAGGCTGTTTCATAAAGTTGGTTGAGGTCTAAAAATGGGGCCCTTTTAACAGTTGGATGTTCAATGCTTAGGTACTCTCTTTGAATGACTTTGTTTTGCTTCCGACGTTAGCTACCTTTAAAGCACAAGTCATTACAGTAAACCAAATAAAACTAGTCTATTTTCTAAACCTCGCGTCCTCCACATTATCAAGGAAGCACAGAATGCACTTTAAAGGAACTGAGAAAAGGAAAAGGCAAAACTCATTGACAAACTGTGACATGAAAATAATCAGCTGAGCTATCCGGGCCAGAAGTTTCTGCATTTCATGGTGCTTCTTCTTTAAAACTGTATAGACTTTTAAGTCTTAGGGTTCGCTCAAATTAAGGCAAAACTCCTCTTCCCTTCCCAGGATGGTTTTGTTTCCTAGCCCGTGCCCAGCCCAGGCTCCGGCAGCCATGCGCCGCAGACTGCAGCACCCAAGCTCGAGGCCCGCAGGCGCGGAGGCCCCAGCCCCACAGGGTCGACGTAAGGAGGGGGCTCCGGAGCCCGCCTCTGCGGCGGCGGAGCCCGGCACCGAGTGGGCGCACCAGGCCAGGGGAGGGGCCCGCAGCCGTGACATCGGCTATGCCCGCCCACCCCTCCTTGGACCGCTACTTAAGCGGCTCTGGCACCTCCCTCGCCCCAGTGCGTTACTTACCTCGACTCTTAGCTTGTCGGGGACGGTAACCGGTACCCGGTGTCTACTCCCGTTTCCTGCGCCTGCTAACTCGTAGATATGGTGAGTGGGCCTCGCGCGGCGCCGCCGTCGCTCGGGGAAACGGGGAAAAACAATCCGGGGGGTCACGGAAGGCTTCTAACTATAGAGAACTGCGACCAGCGCTCTCCATTTGCAGGGCAAAAACCAAGGAGAAGCGAGGGTGGGAGTAGATCGACTCCGGCTTGTGGAGAATGGGTGGGGCCCGGAAAGGAGATCGTTGCCTTTGATTCTCGGACTCTGGGAGGGGATGATGGGGCGCCGGCTCCCTCCACCCTAGTGAGGGCTCTTATTTAGCCCCTAAATTCTGGGCGCTGCGCCCCAAAACCCTACAGTCTTTTCCCTCACGTTCCCATCCCCCTTATTTTTCCCCTGCCTTTGGCGGGTGCGCGCGGGCTCTCTCCTCCCTCACTTCCTCCTCGGCGCGAAAGCGGAGGCGGGAAGGAGCCTGACACAAAAGCGCACGCGCGACCGTTACCGCCCCGCCAGGGAGTGGCGGGAGACCGCCTCTGCAGTCTCCGCTGCGGAGCTGCGGCTCTGTGGCGCGAGGGTGTGTCTTCTGCTGCCCAGAGTTTTCGTTGTTTTATAAATGAAAATAAGGTGAATGTAGAGAAAGACTGTCACTGTGCTGTTCTGTGCCAATACATTAGGACAGCTCCCAACAACCCCTAGAGTCCATCTGCTCCTCCGTGGCCTCTCTGCTGCTTTAGGAATGCGTGTGCGAACAGATGGTGGCGGTGAGGAATTTTAAGAGAATGGAAATACGATCTTAGTCCAGATCTGGAATGCCGATAATCTCTTGCTGTGCCCTGACAGATGTGGAGGTGCTGGGCTGAGCCCAACGCCTGCGGGGAGTGTTGGATGGTTGGCCGCGTCTGCGCCTCTGCCAACGTGGCTGTTTTCCTCCCTCTGCATCTGCGCGGTCCCGCTGGCTTCAGGGCGGGCGCGCACACCCTGAATTGCTCATTCATCCTGTGCCGCAGAGCCCCGCCCCTCATCGCTAGGATCAGACATTTCCTCTGCACTGCTCTGACCACGTGCTTCCTGAGCTGAAAGCTGCCCGGAAATCTGGCCACCTAGTCTAAAATGGGATTATAGGGCCCGAGCCCTAGATGGATGTTCTTTACCTCAGACCTTCAAAGGAGGGAAATGTGACTAAGATTGCTTAGGTTGAGAAGAGGCCTTCCCGATTTAGATGGGGAAAATAAGTGTAGATCAAAAGGTATAGTGGTTCTTGCTTAGAAAAAAGAGTATCACATTTTAGTTCATTTTTAAAAGGATATTTGTAAGATTAAGATTCCATACATATTTTGTTCTGCTTTATAGTTGCTGCTAAATGAGTTTAATCCCGATTTTTTTTTTCCTTTTCTACAGCGTGAGTGCATCTCCATCCACGTTGGCCAGGCTGGTGTTCAGATTGGCAATGCCTGCTGGGAGCTCTACTGCCTGGAACATGGCATCCAGCCTGATGGCCAGATGCCAAGTGACAAAACCATTGGGGGAGGAGACGACTCCTTCAACACCTTCTTCAGTGAGACAGG
>CM053503.1:41466717-41512525 GCA_028627145.1 Eidolon dupreanum | reverse complement strand
CTTGCTGCCTGTTGTACCGTGGGGATGTGGTTCCCAAAGACGTCAATGCTGCCATTGCCACCATCAAGACCAAGCGCAGCATCCAGTTTGTGGACTGGTGCCCCACTGGCTTCAAAGTTGGCATTAATTACCAGCCTCCCACTGTGGTGCCTGGTGGAGACCTAGCCAAAGTACAGCGAGCTGTGTGCATGCTGAGCAACACTACAGCTATTGCTGAGGCCTGGGCTCGCCTGGACCACAAGTTTGACCTGATGTATGCCAAACGTGCCTTTGTTCACTGGTACGTGGGTGAGGGCATGGAGGAAGGAGAGTTTTCTGAGGCTCGTGAGGATATGGCTGCCCTTGAGAAGGATTATGAGGAGGTTGGTGTTGATTCTGTTGAAGGAGAGGGTGAGGAAGAAGGAGAGGAATACTAATTCCTTCTTGCAACATGTCATACTTAACTATAGCTTCAACAGCTGATAGGCTTTTAAGCTTTCTGGTTAGATTGTCTTCGCTTTTACTTGTGAATCATGTCTGTCTCTTTTCATGTGTACTTAAAAGATTTTCCCCTCGTGTCTAAAAGTAAAGGCATTGAGAAAAATTTGACTTATGTACTTTTTCTAAATTGATTTCTCTGCACTTGCAGGATAGAGACTGCAACACGGTCATATCAAGGACTGGTCTGTAAAAGTAAGAGCTAGATTCTGACTCCTGTTAATCACCTTAACTAATGTTAGAATCCAGGTCATAGGAGACTTGGAAGAATGATGTGCTGAAGGTCATTTTAATCCAGAGCTAATCTAGTTCTTGAAATTACTGAGTAATTACTGATGAGTTAGGAGTAAGTACAGGCATACCTTATTTTATTGTACTTCACATATATTGCATTTTTTACAAATTGAAGGCAAGACCCTCCACCAAAAATTACAATCCACTTTATTGTAATACTTTATTGTGGTCTGGAACCAAACCCCCTACTTCCAAGGTATACATGTAAGTTTGTATTTTTGCTACATCTAAAAGGAATCTAGAGATAGGCAAATAGGATGTAAATAGAGAACTTTACCTCTGAGGAAATGTACATTATAAATTCAGAAAGCATAAGGACATTAAATGTTGCTGGAGATGTTGATGTGTTAAATTTTAAAGTACTTCTCAGCTCTTGAAAAACAATCTGATTTACCAGCCATTTGAGAAAAGGTTGAATGGCACTGCAGTCCTAGAATAGCAACACAAATGTAGCCACCACAGGCCCCGGGGGAGTGTAGTATCCAAATAGGAAATAAGGATTTGAGGTAGTGCCCAACTCAGAGGGAAGACCTTGAGATTGAAGATCCTCTGAAAGTTCCCATTTCTGCAAAATGAAAGATATCTTGGCCAGAGCTTGGGAAGCAGCAAATCAATGCAAAGAACTTGCTTTTCAAGCAAGCAGAACTTGGGTGCAAAGGGTGTCTTGCTTTTTAGGAGTTCTGAGGCACAAGGCAGGGACAAGATTAAGCCAAGGTTTCAACTGTAATATTTTGGGTGGGGGGTGGGAGACTTTTTGAGAATAAATCCATAGGCAAATGTTAAGATGACCAACTTAGGTGGTAAATATTTCAGTGTTTGCAATTTTATCTGTTGCTGCATAGCAAATTACCCCAAAACTGGTTTAAAGCGTATTCATGCAGATTCTGAAGGTCAGGAATTCAGAAGCAGCTTGGCTAGATGGTTCTATCTTGGGGTTCTCATAAGGTTATAGTCATCCTATGCTTGACTGAGGCTGGAGGATTCACTTCCAAGGTGTTTTACATGCCTGGCAAGTTAGTGCTGGTTGTTGGCAGGTGACATTAGTTCATCACAGATCTCCATAACTCTGCTGGAGTGTTCTCATGATCTGGCAGCAGGCTTCCCCAAGAAAGTGATCCAAGAGAGGGCAAGCTCGAAACCATAGTGTCTTATTGACAACCTCAGAAGTCACTGTCATCTTAACTATATCTTATGTGTCATACATCAGTCGTGTTTATTGTGGGAGGGAACTATACAATAATGAGGCAAAAATCAGTGGGTATTATATACAAAACTCTAAGGTTTAATGTTTATATTGAGTAGAACAACACTATAATATCCTATTTTCTGTATGTTTGAAATGTTCACTTTTTAAAAGGGGGAAAACCTGTAGTTTAGAGAAGAAAAAGTCCCATTTCCTACAGTTCAAACTCTAATTTCAGTATTTTTGATTGCTGTTTAAGCTATCCTTTATAACACCTATCTACACTCCTAAACTATACTTTCTCCCTTTATACCCTAATTTGGTTATTAATCCATATTCTTATATTCAGTGTTTTCCTCTGTTCCCCCTGTTCCCAATCATATGTCATGAAGATGACTAATAGTTGACTAGTAGTCAAAGCCTTTGGTGACATGAGATACCAAGTATGAAACATGTCAGGAATGGCTATAGTGAAATGCTAAGGCACCCAGGAAATGCAACCAAGCATTCCTTTAGCTGGGCACTCAGGTCTTATTACCTATATCTCTGCCTCAGAAGTAAGCACAGTGCCTGGTAATGCTTTTGGCCCACAGAATGCTCCAAGGGAAGTAAAAATAATGATTATGTTGCTCTTAAGCCAGAGTTTGTATTGTTCTATTCAATATAAACATTTAACCCTAGGGTTATGTAAAACATATTCACCCTCTTTCCAGGCCCAGGTCTCTAAGCACCTCCTGAGAAGGTGAGTCTCAAGGTAGAGAGGCTTAGGGAACAGAGAGACACTTCTTGCATTGTCATTAGTCAGGCTTTTTTAACCTGCTGGGTGTATTTTGCCTTTTGCACCACAGATTTCCAGAGAGGGGTGGTAAATAGAACAATCAAGTCTAGACAGACTTTTAAGCTTAGAGATGTATGTCCAAGCATGGGAGACGAGAGGCAGGGCACCCCAGGCTTAGTGGGACCCCAAAGCCACTGCCAAGGAAGAATGAGCCATTTACTCAAAAGAAATAGAAGTAAAATCCCAAAGGGGGTTTTACTTAGAGATGGCAAGGATGATAATAATAAACTTTGACTATATCAACACCTTCAATTTACTACAAACCCACTTTCTTTTAACACCAGAATGCTTAAATGCCTTCACAACCCAGTATTCTTGACCTCATTGAGTTGATCTTAAAATGGGAGAAGCCCAATGCCTGGTTTTTTACATATGACATTTAATTGTCAGGGGAAAAGGAAAGTGATACCACAGCCCTGTGTCCTGCCTTGTAGGACCAGGAAGATACCTTAAATGTTGCTTGCCACAAGATCAGCGGCATTAAGGGTCTTTCAGCTCTATGAAGGACAAGGGCTGTGATTTAGGGACATGCTCGGATTAAGAGGCTTGAGGGAGAGAGGAGAGAGATTCCATTTTCCTCTACCAATCCCATCAAATTCCTAGCAAATTCCTTAATATCCTGCAGATGGCACCACTGACAAGGAGTTCTCTACCCATAAGTGCCGAGCTCAGATTTGTGAACTCTGCCCGGGCTGCCACCTTGGAGATACACAACAAACAGGAAGTGATTGACCTACCATCCCTGGCATTCATGTGCTTGTCACCTTTCTGTTCATTCCTAGAGGCAGCTGGGACTCATGCTAGACCATTGTGATTAGGCAGCCACAGGAAACCCCACACTCAAGAAGCTCATGACCTCAGCGCCTGCCTCTAGGGTGCTTCAGAGAGTGGGATGGGTATAAAAACATGGCCTTGGGGTCAATATGCAGTAATGAAGGATCTTGTTGCCAGATACAAAGTTAATAACAAGGAGCTTGATACAAAGTTAATAACCACCTGATGATGTGAACATAACAATGTAGATAACTGGTACCATTGTGTTTCGAAGGCCAGCTTTTTGCTCTCTGCCATCCTGTCTATAAACTGAAATAAATATTCTGCCCTACCCATCCTTCAATTGACCAATCTCCAAACTGACAGCATGCTGTAAGTTACTATGTCCAACTGTGATGAAATCAAGCTTATCATCTCAGTCCTGCATGAGGCCTTCAAAAACTGTTCTCTCTGCCTATATGTAATACCTTTCCCAACCATAACTAATTCTACCCCCTTTGCCCATTTAACTCACTCTTCCTTCAATGATAAAAACCCAAAAACTTGAAGACTAGGTCAAACTGGATCATATTTTCTATTACATATTTTTATAGAGCCTTCTATTCCTTCTACTTTTCTCAAAGCATTTATCATATTTTGGAATTATATATTTATGTGATTATTTAACATATTTACCCACCAGATTTTATAATCTCCTTGTTTATTATGCTTACCATTGTATCATCGTGCCTAGCTTAATGCTTAGTACTTAGAACACTTAACAAATATTCCAAGAATTAATTTTGAGCAAAAGCAAATATTCAAACTTTTAATTCTGAAAGCTAGCAAAGACTGCCCCTCCACTACCTTCCCCTTCCTCCCTCTTTCCCCAGCTGAAAAATCTAAGATGCCTCAAGAAGGCACTACAGGGTGGACAGTGACATCAAATGGAAATGAAAGATAAAGTTGCTGCTCTTTCTAAAGATTCTTCATAAACAAGAAATCCCTCAGCCTCTCTCTGGCCCAACTTTAGTATCTCATGGCACTAACATGTAGGAGCTTCTGCTGGCTCACATTGACTAAATTAATGTGTGCCACAAGACAAGTGTGACCCAGTTGTCAGAACAGGCTGATGTTACCATAGACGTTCCTTCTATACAACACTGCACAAAGCTAGGTAGGTGCGTGTTCCCACCATCCTCTTCCTGGTCACCCTACTATGCAAACTGTTATTGAGTTCTATGTACCTCAAAAGGATATGAACAAGCAAGATAATTTCCTCCAAAGGGTGAGTGGAGTGGGTAAGTAAGGGGTCTTAGGTAGAGCAACTCAGAGAACTGAGGCTGTTTAGATTAGAAAAGAGAAATCCAGTTAAGAGCTTCTGTCCAGAAATGGTAGCAGATTCATTCCTCAAAACCCTAAAGGGCACAGTAAAGGATGGGGAAGAACATTGTAGCTCACTTTCTAATAATTAGCTAGGACCTGCAAGGGACCACTATGGCATCCATATTGTGAAGGGCAAACAGGTAGAACTGAGATCCCTCTCCATTTTCAGAGCCTAGGATTTTACAAAATTTCCTGCTATCTCAAGCCAATCTTTCATTATGACTATTCTCTCAAATATTTTTGAAAAGTCAGAGATAGGGACAAAGGAACAGAATTTCTCAAAGCATGTTTTTTAAACCCTTCCCTTCAACCCTGCCAACAACAACAACAAAAAAAAGTTCTCAGATCCAGGGAAGCCTTGACTATGGGGAACCTCTGGTTTCCCTAGTATCCTAGACAAGAGGGCAATTCCAAAGCTGTTGGTCCGTTTCTAGGAATTGGCCTAATTTCCATCAGAGAGAAGGAAAAAGGTTTACAGTTTGTCTTATTTGGGCTGTTATAACAAAACACCATAGACTAGATGGCTTAAACAATAGACATTTATTTCTCATAATTTTGGAGGCTGAGAAATCCGACATCAAGGTGACGGCAGATTCAGAACCTAATGAGAGCATCACTTTTGGTTTGCAGATGGCTTACCTTCTTGCAGTGTCCTCATATGGTTGAGAGAGAAAGCTCTAGTCTCTTTCTGTTCTTATAAGAATGTTAGTCACATGATGGGGGCTGTACCCCATGACCTCATCTAAACCTAATTACCTCCCAAAGACCTCACCTCCTAATACCATCACACTTGGGTCTAAGGTTTTAACATATAAATTTTGGGGGGACACAAACATTCAGTCCATAGCACAGCCTGTAGTGTTTTCACCTTAGAGTTGAATGAGTTCTTCCTGAAGACCTAGTAAGTCCTAGGAAGAAAACCACCCTAAAGTTACTAGTCTTAGAGTGAGCAGGAATTTTTCTATATTTATTATGTTTTCTGTGGAAAAATTAGGACATGTAGGTAAGCAAAGAGAAAATGAAAATAACCCATAATCTGAATGGAATGTTTCTGAAATCTTTGTTGTAAGAAAAAGGCAACTTTTCTGACTCTCTTCTGCCCCAGTCACCTCTAGGGGTGGGTGCCCCAGGGTTTTCTGTCTGCTTTTCTCAAGGTGCTATTTAGCCATAAGTCATCATCATTTCAAAGCTCAAAGGTGGCCTCACCGAAAGAAGTAGAACAATGAACCCTTTAGATACAGATGGAGGGTGCCAGGGCTCTTGAGGATATTAAAGTTCAAGTTTTAGTTTCTATTTTGCTGAGTATCTAAGCAGTTTAGTAATGAAGGGGAATACAGAAGTGGGGAGATATATTCACTAACAGGCAGAATATTGGGAAAAAGGGGAGCTTCAGAGCCAGAGAGGCAAAGTTCAAACCCCAGCTCTACCACTTACTATTGTAGACCCTTGGACAAAATTACTTAATCTCCTTGAACTGATTCCTCATTTACTACAAAAATAGTCTACTTTGTAGGATCCTTGTGACATTGCATAAACCAATCTATGTTAAGTATCTGTTAATACTTACCACTTAGTGGAGGCTCGATTTCGATTATTTCCTTTGCTATTGCTTGAAAATATTGAAATTTACTCCACAAAGTGGCCCCTTCTCTACTAAGAATGGGTAACTAATTTCCTGGGCAGATAGAATCTGCAAACATCGAGTGTTTGCTATGAGGACTGCACTGGGTTAAGCATTGGGATTGTTGACTGAAAAATAATATCGACTAGGTGTTTCATCACCAAAAAGGATTTATTCAGGAAAAAGAAAGGGTTGCAACCCACAGTTAGATGCACACTCTGGCCTGTGTGCCAAGATAAGGGGGGCATTTAAATAAGAGAAAAGGAAGTTAATGGAAGGGAAAGTAAGAACCATAGACCTTCATTGTAAACAAAGTTCTTTCTGTAGAGTTTTCTCCTGCAGGGTTCTTGCAATTAAGCAGGGTGCAAAAACTTCCATAAACCCTAGCTCCTCCATAGACTTTCCCCAATTGATTATGTTTGCTTCATTCATCTTTATCAGGGTTGAAAGGAAAGAGGTTAATTAGAAGCCAAATACAGGTTTATAGCCCTCTAAGAGGAAGGGAAAGGAGAAAAGACATAAATGGAGGTAAGGTTAAACCATCTAAACAATTTAAATAACAGCTCAAGATAATGAATGTTATGAAACAGTGCATATATGCCTACTTGTTCATTGCCCACTGAACTATACAGTTGGATGTTGCTTTGAGAATTTAGAAGTGGAAATACCTTCAAGAAAGGATGGAAGAAAAGACATTATTTGGGTTGAGCCTTGTAAGTAGATAGGATTTGGACAAACGGAGATTTGGTAAGTTTAAAAAGAGATTGTGTAGTCTTTTTGCAGTGTTCTGAGTGGTGATTCAGTAAATAGAGAAGCTTTTACCAATTCTAAACAGGCATTGGAAAGAAAGCTGCTGTACTTCCAATGGATTTGTAAGCAAGGACTGAAGAACTTGTGAACAAATAAATCAGATTGCTGCTGGGTTCAAAACTCTTTTCTTTAAGAAGTCTTCTAGATGGTTTTTCTCTGTTCTGAGCTTGAAATTGTCTTACACTATTATGCTGTTCCAAGTTCATGTTTTTATAGATATTTTGCCTTTTAAAGTTCACTTCAGTTATACGTATCAGTACATTCTGGATGATGCTAAGTTTTTAAGCAGAATCTATGTTAACCAGTTGTTGTAAGAATCAGATGTAATAGTCTGTGACTCAAGTGATGTCATAACACTTTGTGAACTGCAAAGGACCATGAACATTAGATTCATAGATCTGGAAGCAATCTGAGGGTCTTCTAGTTTTGCAGTGAGATCAAGTGTAGCCCAGGATGACAATGCTAGAACCAGAACCCAGCTCTTCTGATTATTAGCAATGCCTACCATCTTTTCTCACTACATTTGTAATACATGTGTATTAGGTTCCAGGCTAAGGAAATGATCATGTTCAAAATATGGACAAATACGAGGGTTATACAGAAAATAACCTCACAAGATGATCTGATCATAAATTCCTAAATGAGCAGGTCACAATGGGTTATATGCCTCAGGCATATAACTTTTTTATTAAGTTTATCTTTGCCTTAGGCAAGCCCTGTCCATCCTTCTTGTGCATCTAGGTTAACACACCTGTGAAATAAGCTTAACCATCCTTAAGAAAGCAAGTAATCTTGTTAACTATCTATAATCCAATTCCTACCTTGCTTTCTCCCTCCTTAATTTCAAATGCATAAAAGAAACTTTAAAACTGTCATAAGTTTTGGCTTAGATAAACTACTAAAAATTCTCTAAGGGTTTGGATGTTCTCATGTCAACAAAACCAAATATGATTTCTTTCCTTTAGGAGACTAACCGGGGTGGGGAGGGGGTGGACAAACAAATGAATGCAAACAAATTAAGGCAACTTGTAATAAATAATATGACAAAAATAGGTTGCTTTAAATAAGGTAGTGGGGGGCGGGGGTAGACTGCTCTGAGCAGATAACTTTTAAGTTCAAACCTGAAGGAAACAGGAGCCAGCCAAAAGTGAATTGGGAAGGAGGAGAAGGAGACAGCTGTTCCAGGCAAAGAAAACAGCAAATGCAGAGTCCTGAGAAAGGCCAACGTGAAGATGGTACCTAGTTGAAACAGTAATAAGGAGACAGCTCACAGGTCACTAACTCAATTGTCAGCTGGGATGACAATTTGAATGGAAAAATTGGTGAGGTATTAGTGCTTGCCTGAGTAATAGGGGCTGTGGAAGGGTGTAGTAGTACATCCTGTTCCATCTACAGAGCCACATGTCCTTGTTGCCTAGATCTTCTATTTAAGAGGCAGCAATATGAATTTTCAATGTGTCATCTCCTGGTCATTAAATGCTGAGTCATTAAAAACACTGTGAGCCAAACAAAACATAGCATGTCTAATGTAGCCCCAAAGCCACTGTGTTGCAACCTCTGAAAGCCTTGTAGGCTTACTTTAAGGCAGGTGAATTTAAAGTGCAAACGGATCACTTTTGAGGGGTTTGAGCAGGGACAAGATCTGATTTATGTTTTAATAAGATCATTAAAGCACATAGGCTTGAAATTAATATCTGAGAAGTGTTAAACACCAGAACCTCCTCTCCCTGACAAGCTGTAAGTTCCTCCAGGGCAGGCAGGGCCTTGATCCATTCATATTTATTCATACAAAACACTCAATAGACCCAAGCCACCACTCTGTCTTCTCATTTCTTTGTAGCAGAGCCAAGTCCCCAGCCAGTTATCTTCTCTTTGTAACTGTGTCTATCTACTCTCCTTCATCTAAGTTGTGATTTTCAAGTTTGGTTGCTGAGAGGAAAATCGGCTCTGCAGGCTCTCTCATTATCTTGCTATTGCCAAAGACAGATATGTATGTATGCATGCATGTATGTATGTATGTATGTATACAAATATATGCATTTTATGTCCCAAGGTTCTATCACAAATCAGTGGGGAAACAGAAGAGATAAAAATAACTTGCCCAGAGGAGTTACAAGGGTACAGAATTCAATTGTTAATTCTGGCCCTGACTCTTGCAGATAGTAACTGGATGCAGTCTAATGCCTTTAAAATTGGCCTCTTATTCTTCATCAGGGGGGTTTGCAAAACTCAGCCCTTCCTTTGAGTTTCTCTGCACTGCTCCAATTTAGAGGAAGTATTCAACTCTGTGAAGGTGGGACTTTTCAAACAGTACTTATATCAAGGTCGCAGGAAAGTAACTTGCATTCTAATTTTGTGAGCTTAGGCACAGGACAACCTCTCATCTTTTTCTAAATCTCTAAAATACTAATCACAACACGTTGCCCTGTACGTTTGCATGATATGAAAGTCAGATAAAGTCTGTAAAGTGAATGTCACATAGGTCAGCTAATGTTTGATTCAGTCCCACTTGGCAATGATACCCTGGGCATTTCCTCACAAAGTTTCAGAAGTTCTATTCAGTTTTCTTTAGTATTTGCTCTAGCACACACTTGGCCATCCACAAAAGTGACTGAGTGAAAACTCCTGGGGGCGAAGGAGCCCTCACTCCAACATAAACACATTCAGAAAATGCTGCTACGGGCCTTTCCTGGGCAGCGGTACCTTCCAGAATCCCCAAGGAGCTCTCACATCCTGGCGGGCTTGCTCCAAATGGTTCATTTAAACAAGATCAAACTAAAATTTTTGTCGCTACTAAAATGTAGATGTACTCACCGCTCATCTATGGGAAGTGAGAGAGACGGTTGGTTTTAGAAGCAGCAGCAGCAATTGGCTTTAAAGATCCGCCTCTTTTCACCGGGCAAGCCTATTAGCGTTCCTCTAGAGATGAGCGGCAGTTCCCCAGGAGCCAATGAATTCCGCTCTCTAAAAGGAACACGCCCATCCCTTGTGTCGTCACTCAGTCTCCAGTAAAATAGAACCCGGACGGTTGCTTCCTCGTAGCCAAGCCGGGTGGCGGGTGTTTGCGTTGAAACTTGACCGAGGCCCGACCTTAAAGGGGAGGGGCGGCGGGGGGGTGGGGGTGAAGGGACACTTTAAAGCGAGGCACGCTGGTGCCTGCCCCTTTAAGGGCGGGGCGTCGGAACGACTTAATCTGATCCTCAGATTACCCGGGTTTCCGTCACAGGTTGCGAAGAGAGGCTCCGCGGCTGGGTCCGGGTTCTTGGCGGCGGTGGCTTCATCCCCGCTAGTCCTACCCGGGCCCGGAGACACCCTTGCCCCAGTCATGCTGAGCAGAGTATGGAAGCAGCTGACTACGAAGTGCTATCTGTGCGAGAGCAGCTGTTCCACGAGAGGGTCCGCGAGTGCATTGTGAGTGCTGGACGGGGCCGGAAGGGTAGGACCGAAGTGGGGAGAAGCACGGGTGTAGAGCGAGAAAGGAAGAAGTTAGGGTCAGAATGTGACCACCTGATCTCAGAGCTCTGTCAGACCCTGCCTGGACCAGGGTTGAGGGACGAAGAGTCCCGGCCCGACAGAAGAACCTGTACCCCAGCTGGCTAACCCCTAGATCGGATCTACTGGGTAGCTGAGCGATAAACAAAGCCAGTCGATTTCCGTTCCTCCCATCTACACGCCCCTCCTCCCGCCCGCCGTTCTGTCCCCCACCTCCAGCGGTGTTCTGGACATGGGTCCTCGTATGTCCAAGAGTCTGGTGAGTCCATCTTAGTCGGATAGTCCGAGAGGGATGATTTGCATTTACCCCCCACCCCCAAACCCAACTGATGTTTACTGAAGGAGAAACGAACAGGGGACGTTGGTGCGTCTTCTTCCACTTTGGAAGAAGGGACTCTAGCTGGGTGGATTCTACTGTGTAGAGATCGAGAACTAGTAAGACCCTCCCACCCCAGGACTCAAGCTGTGAGTCCTAGCTATCCAGCCATTCAGGGATCTCCCCTGTGAGTGGTTCCCCCCACGGCTCCATTTGGCCGCCTTCCTTACTCTCTCACTGCCACCTAGACCAACAGCTAAACCTGTCCCAGCAATGCGCTCTACTTCTAGGCTGGAGCACCCAGTGGTGCTTAGGAAATTGAACCTTCCTGAGGCCTGTTTTGAACTCTGTATACTAAATGGAAAAGAAAAGAAGAAGATTTGGAGGAAAAGAAATGTTAGTGAGTGGGGTGGTCATCCTTCATTTCTCAGGCTGAGCTCTAGTCTGCCCTGGACAGCCTCAGATTGGAGGAGGGGTAAAGTAAGCCATGACTTAACTAGGTCTGCCCTTATCTGTGAGGACTGAAAAATAGGGAGTATATCAGTCTGAAGGCTTCTGATACCTCCTCCACCTGGCTCGAGAGAAGGACCTAGCCTTTGCTGGAACTGTGTGGAACTCCAGCCTGACCTTTTGAGCCCTCCCACCTTCCTGGCTATTACACAAGCCTAGGGCAGAGCACTAGGCTGTAAAAATCCTACAGTTACAATGAGTGGCTCATTTTATTTTGCTTCCCTAATGTCAAAAGCTACAACTTTGTCCCAGGTCCATGGCTCTCTTGGGATCTCTATGACTTCTTTCTTCTTTGTGTAGATAGTTGTATGCAGATTTATTTTGGGGTCAGTTCCTCTTGGAGACTAGAGGACCCATGAGATGAATCCTGCCTTCTTGGCCTACTTCAAATGCAATAATGTCTCTTCTCAAGACTCCCTGGTTGTGGAGCCAAACTGAGCAGTGGCTCCTCCTCTGAGCAATAGCCCCTTACCTGGGGTACGGTAGGGACGCATGCATGTTCAGAGTAACCTGGCCAAGTCCTGCCTTAACTGTCAATTGGAGGTCCACTCACCCAGGGGCATGGGTCAGGCTCTGAGAGACCTGACCCTGGAGTAGGCCTAGCCTTTCTCTTTGTAGAGGAAGTCATTTCAGGTAGAGACCAGGGATTGACAGCCTTTAAAGGGGCTGATGCTGACTCTAGAAACTTTGTAGATGTTGGGCCCCAACTAAGGCCTATTTTTAGGGGCAGAGGATTAAATGAGGCTCTGGTGGGGCCCAGAGCAGACCTTATTTTTCAGTTCCCCTGAATAAACACAGAGTACAAGTTCTGACTTTATCTAGAAACATGATTCCTACTTATTCTTTTCTGGAGCTTGGGTCGAGGTAGCAGCAGGGGTAGAGGGAGTGAGGTTGGAATGCCAGGACAATGCAGACATCTTCCCCTTATACTTTCTTCCCCTTCCACTGATGTGCTAGGAGTATATTTCCTCTGGTTCTGTGGCCTGTTTCAGGTGTGTGTACATGTGCATCTCTAGTTTTCTCTGCCCATTTACCAACCAGGGTTTTGCTAAAACTATTTTCTTCCAGGAAAATCCTCGTAGGGCTGGACATGGTGCCATTTCCCCAGGTGCATGAGACAGCCCCTGACTAGTGCTTCTTAGAGGCCTCTGAGACCCTGACTAGAAGGGAGTACCAGAGAGAAAGATGGAACCCCTGGAAATATGGAGCCTTGTTTTGGGAAAGTGACCCTGTGGAATTAACATAGAGGCCATTGGGGCTGTGAAATGTGCTGGGAATCAGAGTTTCTCATCCCAATTCACACTCTGCCACAGATCTCAACACTTCTGTTTGCAACACTGTACATCCTCTGCCATTTCGCCCTGACCCACTTCAAGAAGCCTGCCGAGTTCACCACAGGTACCTGTGACTTTCCTCCCTTCTGCCTGCCCTCTGCCAGAGTTCTTGTTGCCATGGGGCCGGCCTCAAGAGAATGGACCTATGGTGCCTGCTGGAAAAGGAGAGGTGGCTGTTCTGGAGCCTCTGCCTCTTCTGCCTCCCTACTTCCACAGGCAAGGACATGGTGGTATAGTAGAAAATCTAGATAAAAGTGTCCACAACTAGTAAAGCCACTGGGAAAATCCTGGAACTTTTCTGACCCTCCGTTTCACCCTTTGTAAAATGGGCCTAACAATCTATCAAGTCCATTGTTAATGTATAGACCAAATGAGATGGTTAATGTGAAAGCCGCCCTCTGTGAACCTAAAGTGGGCAACTGCACAAGCTCTGTCATCTCTTCTCCTAGTGCTCTCATACCCAGGACCAGAGACCTCCCTGACCACAGAGGCCCCACAACCTGGTGATGGTAGCTTCTCTCTTTATAGAGAACTTGAATATTAGAGCTTTCCTTCCTGTAGGCATTGTGTGACAGGGGAACACATTTGCCCCAGTTCCTAGCCCCAACCTGTCCAGATCATCCCGTCCTGGCCCTAGCCTTTTCTCCCTTCTGGATGGTTCATGAGCCTCTACCCAAGAAGGCAGCTACTTCTCAGTATAATTCTCCTGGGGACTTTCTCTATGAATCTCCCCTCCCCCTACTCCCTGCATTTCCCTCAACTCCACCCAGCCATTTATGTAACCAACCTCACAGAGCTTACAAAGAGGAACCTGTGATGGGAGAGATAGTGGGGAGGGAGGGAAGTCAGGGAGTTTCTAGCCCATACTCTTGCCACCTGGGAGCACTGATCTTTAAGCTGCCACCTTGGCCAGGGAATAGGTTGTGGAGTTCATAGCATGACCTCTCCCAGAGCCTCCTGTCCAGCTCTGCCTCTGGGTGCATGCTCTTCTTTCTGGGGGCAGGGAAGGGGCAAGAGGGCACACTGCAACACAGATTGTTTCCAGAGCTGCCTACTGATGTCCTGCGTCTTCCCCATGCCTCTATCTCTTGTAGTGGATGATGAAGATGCCACAGTCAACAAGATTGCGTAAGTGTCGCCTGAGCACCTGGCACCAGTAGCCTTTAGAAGCTGAGACCTAGTGAGGCCTTGGAGCTGGTGGCAACAGGGAGAGTGGGGTGTCACATAGTGAAGGGAGAGTTTCTGCTTCCACCCCATTTCTGTCTTCTTCCGGGTTTACTCCACCCTGGGGACGCTTAGGAAAGCTGCTCTTCCTGTCTTCCTGGTTAAGCCAGGAGCTTCTGGGATCCTCATGGCCAGGAACTGTTAGCTGGGGCCTGAGTCACCGGAAATGGCTCCAGCTTGGCTTCATCTCTCAGCAGCCATTGGGAAGGGAGTAGGGTGGGATGCAGACTGATAGAAACAGAACAGGAGATGGGGAAAGTGGAACCCCTGAAGGAAGGGCATGCTTGATTCTAAGTGGATGGCTCTTACTCTAGGCTGCTGTTATTCACTAGCCAGTATAGAGAAAAATAAAGAGATAACCCCTCTGGATCAACAGATTACAAGAAGGCAACCCCTCCCTCTTTTATCAAGTAGATAAGTGTCCCTTCTTTTTAGCTGATGCAGCCCAGAACACAGACTTGGCTATAGAGCTAGGTTTCGGCTCCTTTTTCCCCCTTGGCCTTAGTGCCTTTGTGCAGGGCATAGCCATATGGGGTGACTCTGCTCTTATCTGGGATGAAGAAGGCAGGCTCTGAAATTCACATCTCTGAGCAGAGAAGAGAAGCCAGGCCCCTTGGCTTGGCGTCATGCCTGGTACACCCTATAGGCATGTGTGGGAGTATCACATTCCTGGGGACAGTATGGGAAACTGACATGGCAAGTGACCAAGTTCCCATTGAATGCCTGAGATATGCCCATCCCATGTGCCAAGGCTTCCCTGAAGGTAAGGGTTAGCAGGGAGGGTGGGGAGTGGGTAGAGCCCCAGCTGGACGATGGCTACTTTCTTAGGTATATACCACTGCTACAGCTAGTTCCAGGAGAAACCACAGGTCCCTACAGGGATGAATGGGGCTTCTTGGGCCCAGGGAAGTGTGTGTCTGAGCTAAGCAAGGGCTTCCCCTTCTTTGCCCAGGCTTGAGCTCTGCACCTTTACCCTGGCGGTCGCCCTGGGTGCTGTCCTGCTCCTGCCCTTCTCCATCATCAGCAATGAGGTGCTGCTCTCACTGCCTCGGAACTACTATATCCAGTGGCTCAACGGCTCCCTCATCCATGGTGCGTGGCTCCTGGCAGGCACAGACAGCTTTGGGCTCATCAGTCAAAATCACCCAATCCCTGGCTCCCTGACCATATGGTTAGCCCCCAATGGGTTGGGCCTTCCCTTTCCTGACCACCTCTACCTTTCCTTTTTGCTCTAGGCCTTTGGAATCTTGTTTTTCTCTTCTCCAACTTGTCCCTTATCTTCCTCATGCCCTTTGCGTACTTCTTCACTGAGTCTGAGGGCTTTGCTGGCTCCAGGAAGGTGAGTGGGGGATATATCAATCAATCTAGGCAGGAAACAGTTCCACTCAGATGGTTCAACTGAAGAGATTTTAATGAAGGGACTATTTGCAGAGGTTTACTCAGAGTTGAGGGGAGCAACAAAGAGTTTGAGGTGCTAGTGACAGCGGGAAGTCATTACCATCCCTAGGCCTATGGGAGCAGAGGGAAGAAATAGCTTCCGAAACCCACAGGTAGGTGAAACTGGGAAGGTGTGGCTGCCCAGCAGAGGAGCTGTTGGTCCTTCCCATTGGGCAAGCTGAACAGTAAACCAGAGGGAAAAGAGCTTGTATAATGCAGACTTCAGGGGTCAGCCTCCCAGGTCAAGACAAGGATAGGAAAGGGATCTGGGGAGGGGGTTTGCAAATGAAGAATATTGAGGATGGGGAACAGCCCCAGATTGTGGGTAGGAGGACAGAGTGATTTAGCAGAATAAGAGGGAAATGCCTTCCTCGGTCTCCCAAATCCAGTCCTCTTTGGTTCCCTCAGCCAGGCTACCATCCCCAGTGTTTCCTTCCTTCTCCACACTGCCTGCCCTGATGTTGACCCCCACCACCACCACCAATTGCCTTCTCTCATAGGGTGTCCTGGGCCGAGTCTACGAGACAGTGGTGATGTTGATGCTCCTCACTCTGCTGGTGCTGGGCATGGTGTGGGTGGCATCAGCTATTGTGGACAACAACAAGGCCAGCAGGGAGTCACTCTATGGTGAGATGACCAGCTTCCTTCCCACTCTCCAGGCTGAGTGGCTCTTCAGGTGGCTGATGTTCTCTTGCTTGGGCCTAGGGAAGGTTGGAGAGGGTTGAGATCATCTCTGTTAGACTGAAGTTTCAAAATGATGGACTTCAGGCCAAATCCAACCTGCAGAAATGTTCCATTGGGCCCATGCAGTGATTTAAAAATATGTGTCATTTGCGGACATGTTGAAGTTGGAAGGTTTCACATTAATATCCAGATCTCTGGCTTTGCTTGACAAGGTTGACATCTGGCCACATTTGTCCCCAGTGACTGGGGCCGAATAGCAGTTGTACACTTTAGGTAAAGCTTAGGATCTCCATTTTGCTATAGTCCCTGCCACTCCCTCGTCTACTGACACAGGCCAGCTTTCCTGATTTGCATTACTTACCTAACCCCCATAGGCTTTTGTATTATGTCCTTAGCCTAGTTACTGAGGCCTGTCAGCCCCAGTAAACCAAAAGAGATGGGCTTACTGTACCTCTTTTTTCACCCTTAGACTTCTGGGAGTACTACCTCCCCTATCTCTATTCCTGCATCTCCTTCCTTGGGGTCCTGCTGCTCCTGGGTGAGTGTTCAGAGTCTGGGATGGAGTGGGTAAGGTCCTTGAGCCAGAGTCACCAGGGTGGAAGGAGAGGGAATGGAGGGGTGGGTAGGGGAAGTGGTAGAGAGAAGAGTCTGACAGGTGACTGGCTCCTGTCCCCACAGTTTGTACTCCGCTAGGTCTCGCCCGCATGTTCTCGGTCACTGGGAAGCTGCTGGTCAAGCCCCGGGTATGTAGAGCTCATTGCCCCTTGATCTTGTGGGATGAGCTTCCTGCAAAGCTGGAGCCAAACAACGAAGCAACCCTACAGTTGTGTAGTGCACATCTTGCAGAGGGCCACAGCCTTTGTTGGCTTCTATACCCTTCACTACCATCATCTGGAGCTGCTTACCAGACATGCAAAGCAGAAAACAAGGCAGTTAGGAGGGATGGGTAAAGTTGCTGGCCACAGGGTTGTGAATGAAGGGTAGGGGAAGGAATGGGGCTATAAAGCCTTGAGAGGACAATGCACTTCTGTACCCTTGGGGTCTGGGAGTTTCTAACATTTAGTTCCTCCTTTTCCCCTGTTCCCAGCTGCTGGAAGACCTGGAGGAGCAGCTGTATTGCTCAGCCTTTGAGGAAGCAGCTTTGACCCGCAGGATTTGCAGTGAGTTGCAGTTCTTCTCAGCTGGGATGATGGGTGTGGCTTGGGCAGGGGCAGCACCATCTTCTCTGTCCTCAGATCCCACCTCCTGCTGGCTGCCTTTGGACATGGAGCTGCTACACAGACAGGTCCTGGCTCTGCAGACACAGAGGGTCCTGCTGGGTATGTGAGTTGGTAGAGATTAGGATACCTGGGTTTTCCCAAGGAGAGTAGCCCCTTGTTCTAGGCCCTTGCTAACCGCTTCCCATCCCTGCACAGAGAAGCGGCGGAAGGCCTCAGCCTGGCAGCGGAACCTGGGCTATCCCCTGGCCATGCTGTGCTTGCTGGTACTGACGGTGGGTATACATACTAGCCTTGATGGAGGTAGGGAGTAGTAGGCCCTTGAGTACTTTAGGCCTTCTCAGGGAAGAGGGAGGAGATGTGAGGACCTGGTTATCCTCAGTAATAGTAGTTGCCTTTTACTGAGTGCCTACTTTGTGTCCTACCCTGTGCTGAGCACATCAACCCTCATTTTGTAGATAAAGAAACAGAAGATGAGTTTGCCCAAGGTCACACAGGGCTACTGAACAGTTATGAAGGTTTGCTCTGGGGTGAAAATAAGGATTGAAATCTAGTCTATCCCCCTACTTGCAACAACATGGACTTGAAAATAGGTCTTATCAGTCTGGAGGAAGAGGTCCATTTTTCTGTTTAGTCTTTTTGCAATCTTTCTACTTGGAGAGGGTGCATCTTATAATACCTTCAATGGTTCTCTGTTGCTAGCACTGGCCTTGAGGAGGTCCCACACAGCTAATTAGAAACTGAAAATGTTGGACCAGAGTGTCTGCTCTTAACATTCCACTCTGGATACAGCTGTGGGTGAGGCAGGGATGGGAATCTGTGACCTTGCCTCACACAGGGCCTATCTGTGCTCATTGTGGCCATCCACATCCTGGAGCTGCTCATTGATGAGGCTGCCATGCCCCGGGGCATGCAGGTACTGGGCTGTCCTCCCACTGTGTCTTTTAGGGAGAGTCGTAGAAAGACTGGGGTGGGGGCAGAAGCTAAGGCCAGAGGGAAGCCTGGTTATTGGGTGGTATTGATGGTGGGAAGTGCTCCACAGTGACACTGTTCCATCTCTCAGGATGCCTCCCTGGGCCAGGTCTCCTTCTCCAAGTTGGGCTCCTTTGGTGCCGTCATTCAAGTTATACTCATCTTGTATCCTTCTGGAAACCCACCATTGCCTGTCTCCTGAACTTGTCTCCTCTGGAACTCTGGGCAGAGCTGTGTTGGGAATGATGGGAAGGGGGCGAGGGGCAAGTCTTCACTAACCCAAAGTTCAGAAATAAGGAAAAGACTTGTTTTTGAAAAGAGGACTGGGAGAGAGGGGTCCACTCCCTTTGAGATGAGGCATTGATCCTTGGAAACTGGCCAGTTCTTCCCTAACCCCAGTGGCAGTTATCTGATGGTATCCTCGGTTGTAGGATTTTACAGCTCTCCACTCTTTCGGGGCCTGCGGCCCAGATGGCATGACACAGCCATGACTCAGGTAGCTGGGCAGGAGTAAAGGAAGCTTCCTGGGGGCCTGGATGGGGACTAGGTGCTGGCACCTCTGCTACCTTACCTCCCCTTTCCTTATTCCTACCCAGATAATCGGGAACTGTGTCTGTCTCCTCGTTTTAAGCTCAGCACTTCCTGTCTTCTCTCGAACCCTGGGTAAGTAGCAAAAGGAGGTAAAGGAATTGGCTTTTTTTGTGTACCTCCTGGTACTAAGCAAGCATTTTATGTACATGCTCTCCCTAAATTCCACAACAAACCTATGAGGAGGTAATTATCGCCATGATAGAGATGGAGAAACTGAGGCTCTGTAAAATGCCTATGCTGAGCTTCAAAGTAGTATTGCTTCAAGGCTTATACTTTTTCCACTTGCTACTTTCACAGCCTCCCCCATTTACATCCATTTTTTGGTGGAAAGGCATACTTTTCTTCAAATCTTTCTTTGGGCTGGATCATCTAATAAACACTCTCATTTTAAAGATGAGAAACAGAGAAGCTAATTGATTTTACCCAGTTATACAGCTAGTTTGAAGCAAGACCAAGTCAGGCTAGAACCCTTGTCTTCTAAACCCCAGTTGAGGGCTTTTTCCACACACAGGGTTGTCTCCCATCTTTAGAGCTATGATCTAAAGTTACATGGTAAAAATGCTCCGAAGTATAACTAGTTCACCCCAAGGTGAATTGCAGTAATTCCCCCTCCACCACATCATCATCCATATATCATAAGTGACTTAGAATTTAAATGACTTCTATTTGGTTCTTATGTTTATACCCTCTCCCCTATATGTTTGTACTTAAACCATGAGGATTTAGTAGGAAACTAGGTCCAGCAGTTAGTTCCTTCAGGTTGTATGCAGGTGGGAATATTTAAATGGGGAAGGCCCCAGAATTTTTATTTATGATGATATTATTATTATTAAGGGCTCAGTGTGTGTTAGAGTAGTGCTTGGCACATGTAGTGATTTATGTGTGCTCTCGTTTAATTCTCATAGTTCCACTGTTTTCTCTACTTTATAGCTAAGAGAACTGAGGCACAGATGTTTAAGGAATTTGTCCCAGATCACACAGTTAGTTGGTGTGGAGTTGGGATGTGAACCAAAGCAGCCTGATAGAGTCAGAGCTCTAAGCCTCCACAAGGCTGTCTACTAAAAAAGCACTTGGTGACCAGCTTGTAGGTTCCTGACCCAGGAACAAGTGGCAGGCCTAGGGAGCTCCTCAGGACACCTGGACCCAGAGGGGACCCCATTGGAGGAGAAGATGCCAAACTCTGGAAGGGAAGTTGGAGCAACCCTAGTTTCTGACACTTTTCTTCAACAGTCCTGAACTGCCTCTGAGACAGAGCTTGGGAGGTAGGAATAATTAACACATGCGCAAGGTCAATTTATCAGCTGCAGTGTTGAGCTGTGGCCACCAGGAGGCAGCAGAAAGCTAGGCACTGAGCCAAAGAGGTGTTGGGGAGCCCACCTCCCATCCTGGTCTTTGTACTTCAGGGCTCACTCGCTTTGACCTGCTGGGTGATTTTGGACGCTTCAACTGGCTGGGCAATTTCTACATCGTGTTCCTCTACAATGCAGCCTTCGCGGGCCTCACCACTCTTTGTCTGGTGAAGACCTTCACTGCAGCTGTACGGGCAGAGCTGATCCGGGCCTTTGGTAAGAGAGAGTGGAGGGTGCAGGCTGGTGGGGTGATTGTGAAGTGGAGCCTCTAGAACAGTGGTCATCCCAGCAGAGAAGGTGGCATGCTCTCTGCTTTGTTTGTAACCTCCCTCATCTACCCATTCTGTGGCCTTTTTATCTTATCCCAGAGGACTGGACCTATGCTCTACTTTTGACTTCTCACCTCCCCTCTTCTCCAGGGCTGGACAGACTGCCATTGCCCGTCTCTGGTTTCCCCGGGGCATCTAAGAAGGCCCAGCACCAGTGACCTCCAACTGGGAGTGGGAGGGAGAAAACTGGACACTGCCATCTGCTGCCCAGGCTTGGAGGGGCACCTGGGAGTGGTGGACCTTAGGAACTTGAATCAGAGAGGGTGGGTGGCAGAGGGGCACAGCTGCACTGTTGCATTACCTGAGCCAGAGTTTGGGACCAGGCCCCCCTGTTTTTCCAGATTTAACTGTGGGCCTCAGCATAGGGTGGGACTGAGTAACTGGGTCTGGCTCCTGGTCCCAAATCCGTTTACACATCAATCTGCCTCACTGCTATTCCGGGCCATGCCCATAGCCATGTTTACATGTTTACATGATTTGATGTGCAATAGGGTGGGATTGGGGCAGGGGAGGGACTGAGCTGGAGCAGACTTGGGAGGCAGATTGTCTCTCTTTGCCTCTGGCCCAGAAGAACCTAAGCACTGTTCTATCCTGGAGAGGCTTTGGACCACTGGAGAGATAAGGGCATGGGGAAGAAGAGGCCACAACCATCAGCAATAAAGTTGATCCCAAGGTTTGCTTTGGTTTTGTAAAGGACCTGTCTCTGTGTCTGTTTGAACAGCCTTGCTCTCACAAGTCCTGAGTCTACCAACTGAGAAACAGAGGAGTCCTGCCCACCATCCTTTGCTTTTCCCTCCATCTGTATTCTTAGTGTTCTTTGGGACTTGCATCTGATGTTAGACCATACAGTGGGAAACTCCTCTCCTTTAGCCTTGCTTTAAACTGGCTGGTCCCCTGACTCTTCCTTATATACCTAGCCTTGGTTTTGGGGGGGGGGGTAAGTGGGCATGGGTGTAGGAATAGAATAATATTTCCCTGTATAAACACACACACCCTCAGCACTATCCCCCCTGACTTGACTATTGGATGTAGAATAAAAGAACTGGCCGATAAAAGTTTGCGATCCACCTCAGAGAAGAAAACTAATTCCATCTTTCCAGAAGCTCTCAGTGCCCTGAATACTATGCAAGCCCCCTGCTATGTTGAGGCTAGTGGCAAAGTTTCTGCTCAGGGTTATGCAGATTGTGCATTGCACAACTTCTAGGGCCAACATTCACCTCATAGTCTTATGTATAGTTACTATGAATATTTTCCTGGCAAATAGTAGTCAGGTGTCTTGATGAAGAGGTGCTTTTTTCTAATGTAAAAGTGCTATGAATGCTAGCCATGGAGGTGAGAAGTGAATATGGAATACAAAAAGTGTAGGTGCCACAAATACTTACTGAGCACCCTACTATAGGCTAGGCACTTAACCATGGGGATACATGATAAACAAGTTTGTGCTTAAGAATGGCTTTGTCTACTATGTGTGGCACAATTCTAATGCTGTACCACAATGAATGGCAAATTACTGGTTCTCAAGAAAACAGGTGGGCAATATCAGGACATCAGGGAAGGCTTCTTAGAGAAAGTGATTTCTAAACCTTAGATTGATGGGTAAAGTGTCTCCAGGCTCAAAGCCTCTGAGATGAGACCTGAGTGGCTGGAAGCAGAGCCCCCAAGGTGTCCAGGGGGACAAGGCTCGAGAGGTGACTAGGTGAGAGCTAAAAGAAAGTGATCATTAACGTGTTAGGGACTTTAATCGCCCTCCAGCAACTTCCAATTGACAAGTTATTTGAAAAGAAGGAGCTGTTGGGTGTCTGGTAGGGACAAAAAAGGGTCAAGATTTTGAAGTCCTAAACCAGACTAACTACAAAGCTCTGTTCCTGATTCTGGGGGAAGCCCCCAGCAGAAGGCTGCAAAGCTACTAGGGAAAATGCCCCCCTGGTACCTATCCCTTCCCATCCTGGTTACTGCTGAAGAGGAAAGATGAAAATGGTGGAGGTTTGGGGAGGACCACAGAGAAGGGAGGCTGTGGTTTGTATGACCAAAGAGCTTGACTGACCTTGAGCAGAAACGAACCCATACTTCCTGGATGGTAGCAGAGGACATGGCCTGCCAGGGTACCTTTGGGAAAGCAAAGGTCCAATTCAAGTAGCAGAGGAGTGTGATTTGGTGCCAAGCTTAGAATTAAAGACAGAAGGATGCTTATCCAGGCAACAGAAGACTGTAAAGCTACTAGGTTTTCCTAGGCAGGTGACTGCCTGATTTCCAGAATGGGACATACTCCAGTCTCTAACTGGACCGGCGGTGACCGGCTAGAGCCCCCGCCCTGGTGGGAGGGGGCGGGCCGGTCCTGGGCGAAGGGCAGGGGGCGGGGCCAGGGGCCACTTAAGGCGGAGCCCGGGCGTTGTGGCAGCGCCGGACCGGGCGGCAGAGCCAGGCTGGGCTGGCACTCACCCACGACCCCCCTTCCCTGCTATGATGGCCCATCAGTAGCGGGTTCCAGACCCCCCGGGGGCATGTAGGCAGAGCTAGCAGCGGCCAGGTGCTCAGAGCTTCAACAGCTCTAGGGCACTCTGGGGGCAGCTCTGCCTGCTGTGCTCCCTGGTGAAATGCCCAAGTGACGGGCGAGCTGGTAAGGACAAGAACGTTCCCTTTTGGCCCGAGTCCGCTGCATCCATGGCGCTGCCAGCCAGTCTGGTGGCCCTGTGCTGCTTGGTACTTTTGGCGCTGCCGGCCCAGAGCTGTGGGCCGGGCCGGGGGCCGGTTGGCCGGCGCCGCTATGTGCGCAAGCAGCTGGTGCCGCTGCTCTACAAGCAGTTTGTGCCCAGCGTGCCCGAAAGGACCCTGGGCGCCAGTGGGCCAGCCGAGGGGAGGGTGGCAAGGGGCTCGGAGCGCTTCAGGGACCTGGTGCCCAACTACAACCCCGATATCATCTTCAAGGATGAGGAGAACAGTGGCGCAGACCGCCTGATGACTGAGGTAAGGAGGGCCTCGCCCCACCTGCGCCAGGGCGCTCCCAACTTTGCTCTCCTGCGGCAACCTCAGAGGGTTAGACGGGCTTCATCTATAAAAATCTTATCTTAAAGATCGCCCTTCACACACACACACACACACACACACACACACACACACACACTTACACACACACACAAGAAAAAGTAAAAGAAAAACTGCTGGCTAGACTGTGATCAGAAGGGATCCGAACATGGAGAGGCTGAGATGGGCAGAGGGAGGAGGGACTAGTGAGAGTGAAGCTGGGGGAGAGAGCGAGGGCGGGGAAAGGGGGATGGCGGCAGGCGAGACGGGAAATGGCTGAGGCGTGGACCGGGGGTCAGCTACCGAGCCAGGCAGGAAGGGCTGGGGTGAGCTGGGGGCCAGGAGCTGGCTAGGCAGCAGACAGAAAGCTCTGCCCTTAGCCTGGCTCCTGACCTGATTGTGGAAAAGCTCTGCTAGCCAAAGAGACTGAAGGGGGCTGGGAAAGAGCGGCCAAGGGTCAGGTCATCAGGCCATCTACCTGAGAAGGGGCTGGGAAGAGATCATCTCTGGCATGGGCAAGGTGTCTTAGAGCCAGGGCATGGCTATTCAAGAGTCTAAATGACGGTCTTGGGGAGTGTAAAGCAGTCCTCAATGGGAAGAACAGATGGGCCCACCTGAGAACGAAAGGGTTACCATGTCCCTCAAGCTTAATTTAGCTCAGGGGCTTTCCTTGGAATTAAAGAACTAAAATAAATTCAACTACCACTTATTATGCGTCTGCTTCAGACCAGAACCTAACCAACCTAGGGTGAGGTGAGCAATGCCTTGGATGAGAAGGACCACCTCTGGCCGGTGATCTCAAATATCAGAACTGGAAGGAAACTTGGAGGTCACATTCTTCCACCACCACCCCACCCCCCATTTTACAGTGAGAGCTGGGCCCCAGGAGGAAAAGCGATTTAATCAAAGTCTTAAAACTAATTAGTGGCATGGCTGGGACTAGAATTCAGTACTCCTGATTCTAAGTCCTATACACTTTCCATTACACCACCTAATTGTGTATGGAGTAGGGAGGTGGGGGAGTGGGAGGGGTACGGATTTCCTCTTATTAATTGCCATAGTTTTCCAGGTTACTTTGTTGGGAAAACCTGTCCAGGGGAGAAAGAATTCCTTCTTGCTGTTACCCTGAACCCTTCCTCCTACCCAGAGATTGGGAAGAGGACACTCCTCTCCTTGGTCATGGAATATTATGGTTCCTCCCTCTGGCCGACACCTGTAGTAGAGGGGACAGAATAGTGGACAGAACCTGGAGGGGCTCTGACAGGCCTGGGAAACCCCTTGGTCCTGCTTATCTCCCACACCCTGGCTGCAAAAGGCCTCCATTGAGTTGGTTCTGCAATGGGCTGCTGCCCCCGCAGGTCAAGGCCTCAGGGCCTCCTATGGGGACAAAACGACATAAAGTTGGAAGGAGTTGCCATTTTTTCTGTCTTTCCCCTCCCCTCCTCTCCAACCCCGCAGAGGTGTAGAGGGCTCAGGAAGAAGGGCAGGGGAAAAGTGTCCCTCTGGCAGTTAGGAGAAAACCAAGTCCTAGGTGAGAGGTCGGAAGAGAAGAAGAAAAGGAAGCTGTCCTCTCTGCGCCTCCTCCCGCGGTGGCTGTACTATGGTGCGAGCCAAGGTCTCCGGCTCCCAGACTGGAGCGGCCGAGATAACCATGGTCTCACTCCCCCGGGTGCAGGCTTCCAGCCGCTGTTTCTTTTCCTCCTCTCCACTCCCACCCTGCAGGGGGCCCCCCAGATCCGCGCAAGGACAGCTCCCGTTATTCTCAGGTGCTGCTCCCACGCCTTTCTGGGCTGCATCTGGACCAGAGATGGAGAGATGGGGGCTCTCGCGGCTGGCAGAGCCCGAGCTAGAACTAGGAGGGCTGGCCGCACTGGGGGAGGGGACCGGCGGGCCGAAGCAGGGATGAGGGGCGCGGCTTTCTGCCCTTTCCTCTCCCTGCGCCGGGGCGGCTGAAAAGCTCCTTTGTGGATGGAGCTGCTGAGTCCGCTTCTCCCCGCGGGTCCCCGGCCTCGGCCCGGGATTCTCGCTCGGTTAAGTCATCCTGGAGAATGGCCATTGTACTTCGCGCGGCCCCCGCCACTCCAACCCTTTTTCCAGCAGTCTTGA
Organism: Eidolon dupreanum; assembly: GCA_028627145.1. Taxonomy (NCBI): domain Eukaryota; kingdom Metazoa; phylum Chordata; class Mammalia; order Chiroptera; family Pteropodidae; genus Eidolon; species Eidolon dupreanum. Next base: position 41,486,581 of record CM053503.1, on the reverse strand, counting down.
TCCCGCAAAGCTCCGTTTAGGCACCTCCGTGGGGGGCACTCACACCATGAAAGGGTTAATGCTAAAGGCCGAAAGGAGGAGGAGGAGGAGGAAGGAAGGAAGAAAGGAAGGAAGGAAGGAAGGAAGCGATGCCCGGTGCCAGGGAAGGCAACGAAACAAAAGATGAATCAGGCGGAGGGAGGGCAGCCGGGGCTTGGGGCGGGAGCCAGGCTCAAACTGGGGCTCCTCTCCGGGATCCAGGCTGCTCAACCCCTCCCTAATCAAGCCTCCACCAGCCATCACAACTCTTGCCCTCTCTCAGGTTGAGCTTAGGTCCCAGAAGGTGTAGGGGTGAGGTGTTGGCATTAAAAATGGGGAAAGAGCTAGGTACAGGCTTTCCGTCTCAATCTCAGAGGTGACGCCACAGTTCTCTAACGATGCTCTGAAAAGGCAGTGCAGATTGGCGACTGCACTTATGCAGATTCCTACTTCCTTAGTCCACTCAAAGCAAGGAAGGAGTGGAGTGGGGACGGGAAAACAGAAGAATCCTCCTTCCCGTCCAGGTCCCTTTTGTCCCCATGGTGGTGGTAGTGGTAGTGGGGAGACTGATTCCTTTATTCCCCGCCAGCGTTGTAAGGAGCGAGTGAACGCGCTGGCCATTGCGGTAATGAACATGTGGCCCGGAGTGCGCCTACGGGTGACCGAGGGCTGGGACGAGGACGGCCACCATGCTCAGGACTCACTCCACTACGAAGGCCGTGCCTTGGATATCACCACGTCCGATCGCGACCGCAATAAGTATGGGTTGCTGGCGCGCCTGGCAGTGGAAGCCGGCTTCGACTGGGTCTACTACGAGTCCCGCAACCACGTCCACGTGTCGGTCAAAGCCGGTACAGTAGGGGGTGGGTGGTGAGGTCTGCCCAAAGGGGCTCACTCCGGGAAATTAAGGTTGCACGGTCTTGTTGCGACTCTAGGGGAGACTAAGGTGGGCGTTAGTGTTGTAAATTACCCTTCCATATTTGCCCTGGTTGGGGCCAGATCGGTGGGAAATTGCAGTTGTCCCGGAACTGATGAGGTCTGAGGTGGACTTGACCCATATCTGTAAGAACCTGTACTAACATTCTGGAAACGTTGTTCTTCATCCTATCCTTTCTATGCTTGTTCCCGGCAGATAACTCACTAGCGGTCAGGGCAGGCGGCTGCTTTCCGGGAAATGCCACCGTGCGCCTGCGGAGCGGCGAGCGGAAGGGGCTCCGGGAACTGCATCGCGGAGACTGGGTGCTGGCAGCAGACGCTGCAGGCCGAGTGGTGCCCACGCCTGTGCTGCTCTTCCTGGACCGGGACTTGCAGCGCCGGGCTTCCTTCGTGGCTGTGGAGACCGAGCGGCCCCCGCGCAAGCTGTTGCTCACGCCCTGGCACCTGGTGTTCGCCGCTCGAGGGCCAGCGCCGGCTCCAGGCGACTTTGCACCGGTGTTCGCCCGCCGGCTGCGCGCGGGGGACTCGGTGCTGGCGCCCGGCGGGGATGCGCTGCGGCCAGCGCGCGTGGCCCGCGTAGCGCGCGAGGAAGCTGTGGGTGTGTTTGCGCCGCTCACAGCGCACGGGACACTTCTGGTCAACGACGTCCTGGCTTCCTGCTATGCGGTTCTGGAGAGTCACCAGTGGGCGCACCGCGCCTTTGCTCCTTTACGCCTGCTGCACGCGCTGGGGGCACTGCTTCCCGGCGGGGCAGTCCAGCCGACCGGCATGCATTGGTACTCCCGGTTCCTCTACCGCTTGGCAGAAGAGCTGCTGGGCTGAGAGCTCTGGGCAAAGAAACGTCGAGGCGCCCGCCAAAACAGGATGTAGGAGCTGAGATGTGGGGATGTGGGCAGCAGACGATGCTGATTGGGAGAGAGGGAGAGATAGGGAGAAAAATGGAAGCGATAAGAAATTGCTAGGTTTAGGGGCGACCCCCAACTGAGAGGAGGTGTTTCGGAGTCCTAGGTAGTCGGGGTTGATAGCGGGTACTCCTTGACGAGGACTATTTCACCTCTTCTTCCCCACTGCCTCAGTCCCACCCGATTATTTTATTTTCTATTTATAAATCATAATATAATGATCAGCTTGCCCAGCCTGGTAAGATGAAGGGCTGGGGCATGGCGTTAACACTGACACAGCCAGCCAATCTGACGCCTCACGTTTTTCTACAGGTGAGCTAATAATGGGAAGGTTTCTGGGAGCTTATTGGAAACTATCTCTATTTTGAGGGTGATTCACCTCCAGAGTGGGAAGGAAGAGGACACAGCCAGAAATCAATACCTTACATTCGACTCCTTCCTTCTTCCCCAGCAGGTCTTTCCCCCGCTGCTTCTTCCCCTCAGACGGACTGTCCCAATCCATCAACAAGAGACCAAAAAAGTGCCCTTTTCTAGGCTGCTGATGCCTTTTCTCAACCATTGAGGACAGCATTCTGCCTCTATGGTTGCATGCCTACTGGCTGTTGCAAAGGCCAGGGGTGCCCAAGGTGTGAGAGGGCACATGCAGTCCTTTCTCTGTTCATAGGGGCTCCAGTGGGGCTCAGGCCATCGCCGGTACTATTACTCAAGGAATTCTGGCCCCTTACTGTTAGCCTGCAGTCCTAGTTCCTCCTTCAAGACCATGAATCAGCCTAGCCCTCATTCTACCCTGGTGTCAGGGTTTGGATGGGGCCAATGATTTTTTGGGGGGATGTTACTGGACCAACTGATGACTGTGGCAATCCATAGCTAAGTCATAACTGATAGTCCCCACACATTTTTAGTCAAGAAAAAAACCTAGACAGAGGCTGGAACTTTCCTCTCTTGAAGGGCTGCACGCAGAGAACTGCTTCAGCCCAAGTGTATGGGGGAAAATAGGCTCTCCAAGCAGGGGCATATAGGTATTATAACTCGAGTGCCCTCCCTGATCTCCTGTCCTGGTTGTTGTTTCTACTGGCTTCCTCTACCGTTCCCCTCTCCACTCTCCCGTTATCGCCAGCTCTGCTTCCCTGGCCTGGGTGTTTCTGGAACCTTCGGCTTCCAACACAGCATACACCTGGAATCCAGGCAGGAAGGTGACCCTGAGTTAGGAATGGAAGCTCTGAGGAAGTTGTACTACACTGAAAGGGGAGCGTCTAGGGCCAGGGGGAAGGTCGAGGGTTGGTGGTATCAGCAAGAGTCTGTCCTTCCCTGAAGCAGTTGTGTTCTCCCGGCAGCAGGGTCCTTGCTATATATCGCCCTCTGGTGGTCTTCCCAATCGGTTCCCTTCTCGACCAACGTAAAGAACTATATACAATTGACTCTTGAACGACGCTGGCGTTAGGAGCGCCAACCTGCCTCAAAGTCGGCAGTCTGCGTATAACTACTACTATACCACTGGAATGGGTGAACTGGAACTGGGCAAAGAACCCTTTTCGAAAGGTGGTGCGTGGGAATTGTCAAGCTGCCCCTGCTGAACCACAGGTGTCAGGGACTGGCGAGGAGCCCACCTGCCTCTTTAGGAAAACCCTTCCAAACTGTGGCATTTATGCATCTCTCCTGCTGATCTAGCTATGTGGCTCCTGGACGGTGGAGGTATAGTTGTAACCTGTAGTAGCCTGTAGACTCCCAGGAGCATCCAAGTTGCCCTTCATCTCCTTCACCTTCTTGATCCTTGAGTTCAGTGTCTGGAGGTGAAAGTATACGTAGGGTTCCAGGTAGTGCTTGATAAAGGCAACATTTAAAAGCGGGCTAAGTTTACTTTCAGTGTCCTTTTACCTGCTATTTCCCTCAATCTGCACCTGTTGCCTATTGCCATCTCAGAAATGCACTCCAAGCTGTGGACCTTTCCTACTTTGTTTCTAAATCTGCCCTTATCATTCCATATCAGACCCTAATACCCTCCAGTCACATCACTTTAGGTGATGACTAACTTGATAAACTAATTAGTCTTCCTATGTTGATGTGCTCCTTGTTTTTACTACCTTTCTCAGGTAATGAATATATCTTAACAGCCTGCTGAACCATGAAAGCATAATGGCGCTGATTCCTAGCACCTTAATAAGTTGGGCAGGAGGACTTTTGGAGACCAGGGGAACTAATTGGTTTCTCTTAAACTACATCCCATCAGCCTGGGCTCACCTCTCGCACACACACCCACTTCCATCCCTCACTATCCTAGTCCTCTGGAGACCCTCCCAGCTTCCTAAAAACAAAACAAAACAACAACAAAGCAACAACAACAAATCCATCACCTTTCTGCAAGCAGCAAAAAGCATCATCTCCATGAAGCTGGTCAGGAGGGTGTATTCGCTAGGCCACAAAATATCTCCAGTTGCAACACCTTCAAGAAAATAGGCAATGCAAATTGGGGAAAGAGCATGACTTGGAAGTCAGGCCAACCTGGAGATAACGATACCTCATGACAGGACTATTGACAAGATCGGTGTGTATGTGCCCAGTGCAAAGCAGGCACTCAGTAAATGTTTTCTCTGCTTTGCATCCATCTCTCATTGCCTTTGCTGTTTTCTGCTGCCTATCTGCTTCTCTCCTTACCACTCTTCCAGAAGTATTATCGATGGTTCCCAAACTTTTGTGGATGTGTGTTGTCCCTATAATTGTTTCACAACACTCCTTTCCTTAGAAGGTGCTGTGTGACATATTTGGGTTTGTTTTAGAACTAAGTATGATTAAAAATACTCCTATTTCAAAAATTTCAGAGCTTTTTGTGATAATCCTGGCAAGACCCCTTTTTATACTGAAAAACAGAATTGAGAACCACACTTCAAGGTTCAGGTGACCTTTTTATTGCCCAGAATCCAGACCTTTTATTTCCGTTCACTTTCTTTAGGATTTACTGAACGTCTACAGTGTAGCACTGTATAAGGCACTGAAAAAACACATGAAAGATTAAGAAACAGCTTCTTTCTCTGGAGGAGTAGACCTAAAGGTATAAGATGGTTAACTACCACAGCAACATTGTTACTTAATCAGGGTGAGTTGAATGGGCAGTAATGCCATATTAGTACAGAGAAGGTTTTGTGAAGAAAATAGAACCTGAATAAGATATTGAAGCATGCACAGGTGGAAGAGACCAGAAAGGGCATTCCAGGCAAAAGTAAAAACATGAGAAAGGACTTGGAATCTAGGATGAAGAATTGCAAGCTGGTTAGAGTGGGAAATGGGGAAGTGTAACTATATGTAGATAATGTTTCCTGAGAATTTATGACATGCCGGGTCCTATTCTAGCACTTTACATGCATTCTTATTTAATCCTCACAATAATCCAATGAGATTGTATTACAGATGAGGAAACTGAGGCATAGAGAGATTTAAGTCACTTGCCCAAGTTACCACAGCGAGGAATTGATAGAACTGGAGCAGGAATAACAAGAAATAAGACTGCCTTGATGAATGGGGCCACATCTTATGGGACTTAAGCTGTTTTTCACTCGTCCTTATTTCCTTCCTTGAGCCACTAGTAAGTCCTAGCTTTCTGACAGTTATTTCTCTCATTTTCATTGGTTCTTCTTCCTTCTGCCTGGATGGCTGGCTTCCTTAATTAAAGCTGCCTAGCTACCAGTTAAGGGAATATATACATAGGTACAGGTTTCTGGTAGGAATACATGCGGGCTGGTACAGCAACACAGAAAGCATAAGACTTTAAGCTTTTTTTGGAAAAAAAGAGAAGGGAGTTGAATTTTGTTATGGACTGAATGTATGTGTCTCACCAAAATTCATATGTCGAAGCTCTAATGCCTATGTGACTATATTTGGTGATGGGGCCTCTAAGGAAGTAATTAAGGTAAAATGAAATTATGAAAGTGGAGCCCTGATCTGAGCAGATTTGTGTCTTGATAAGAAAAGCTTGTTTTCTCTCTCTTTGTATACACCAAGGAAAGTCCATGCAAGGACAACAGTGAGAAGAAGGTAGCTGTCTGAAGGCATGGAAGAGAGTTCTCACCAAATTGCCTAGAACCTTAATCTTGGGCTTCCTGGCCTCCAAAATTGTGAGAAAATAAATGTTTGATGTCTAAGCCACCCAGTCCATGCTATTTTATTGTGGCATCTCTAGTGGACTAATATAAACTTCCAGAAATGTTTGAAGTAAGGAGAGGCCAGTACAAAGACAGGGTCTTTACTTAGTGAAAATAATCAACTCTGCTTGAATAATGAGCATTTCTAACCTAGGGCCTTGACATGTTTATTTCTGACTATGCTTTTATGGTCTCTGCTACATTGAAGGAAGCTTTCTTCTCTGGCTTGGAGACCGAAGAAGATGTCTATGGGAAGAAGGCTATGGCTGGTTAGGATATTTCTCTGTGGGGGATTTTGTGTCCAATTAGCACATTCAAACCCTCCTCTCCCTGCTATTGTCTCTGTATGTGACTTGGTTTATGAATAAGAATTAACCTCTCCCTTGATACCTTCAATAAGGTTTTGCTGAGTGCCTGTGATGTGTCAAATATTGCACTGCACCATGGGGACAGAACAGTAAAGTCAAGTATGGCTCTTACAATCCATCTGGTAAGACAAGCAGAAGTGGTTAGAAGGTGTTGAGTGTACTGAAAGAAATAAGTGACATTTAAGCTGAGACATGAAAGATGTGTAAGAGTTGTTTAAGCAGAGGGAGCAGCATGTGCAAAGGTCTGGAGTTGGGGAGCAAGAGTAAGATAAATTTGAAGAGCACTGACAAGTTCGGTATAGTGAGAGGGAGATATAATCCACTCTAAAGACTTCTAATTTTGTCCTAAGATGAAAAGCGAATGTAGGATTTGAAGCAGGTGAGGAGAGAAAAAAAACAAATCAAACTTGCATTTAAAAAAGGAAATTGGCAATTGGGCAGGCTTTTTTGGTTGTCTTTATCCCTAAATAAGTTGGTCCTCTTCTGAGCATGTGAGCGTCCCTAGTTCTGATTGGAAGTGGGAAATGCCCCCATCCCCACATAGAGCATGTTATGGGAGCAGATGATGTGAAGCAGTGTTTATAAGAGTTTATTTGAGCCAAACTGAAGACATATGCTGGAAGATCTCAAATCCACTGGAGAATACAGTTTTGCAGCTTCTTTTACGCATTTGAAATTAAGGCAGGAACATAAGGAAGATTACATGAAGGTGGGAGAAGCAAGGCTGGATTGGATTACAGGATAGTTAAGATTATGTGCTCTCTTAAGGTCATTATGTCTTCCAGGGGAATTACTTCTGGCATTTTAAAGGTGTGAGAACCTAGATGCACAAGAACAATGGACAGGGCTTGCTTTAAAACCTTTCACTAAAGAAGTTATAGGCTTGGAGCATGACTACCCACCATGACCTGCCTAGTTAGAAATGTATAGTCAGATCACTCTGTGAGGTTACTTCGCATTGAATCTTCATCTTTCTGTCCACAAGGTGATACCTCCAGCCCTGACTTTGCTTCTCTCTGAAACCTAAACCCAAAAATCTCTCAATTGCTCTCCTTGGGAGCACATAACCTGGAAACAGTTGTTTGACTTCAAACCACATGGTGTACAAACAAAAGTCCTTGGAACTGGGAATTATTTTTCTGCTACTCTCTTTTGCTTTCCAGCGATTCTTTCAGCAGAGCTTTGGCTTAGCTTGGAGCTGATGGCCCTAAGCTGAGACAGAACTGCCACCCTGAGAGCTAGGTCTGAGCTGAACATTGCAGCTGCCCAGGGAACAGCTGGTTAAGCCCTCTCAGCAGCTGCAGCTGCTGGAATTCCACCCAACATTTGAGCTGGGATTAATTCCATTTCCTCCACACACATCTCTTCCTTGTTCTAGTCCCTGGCTAGTCCACAGTATCTCGTAGAATCTTTGAGACTAAATATTATGAATCTCTTCCTGAACTAAATTGAAGCCAAAGTCACCTAGCTTCCTCTTCACTTGGAGGCAGCTGGCCCAAAGCACTTCAGGACCACCTTAAGAAGAAAGGTGTGGGTTTCTCTCTCACACAGCCTCTTTTCCCTCTGTCCTTTGATAAACCAGCTAGGGTGGATTATTCTTTGAAATCTGATTTTCAATAACTGTTAGAATTGTCTAAAAATGAAGGCACTTCTTTGGTGGAGTGAGGAGGTGGATTTCCTTTATCTTTGAAAGACTTTACCAAGGCCTGGAAACTTGGTGGGAGTGTTTTAGGAGGACTGAGCATCTTACTAGTGTTTGTCACTTTTAAACTGTGATTGCTTCTCACTTAACTGTGATTCTATGGTTAAGAACAATAGGGCTGTATATTCTATTTGGTGCTTATGCACCAGCTGTGTGACCTTGAAGAAATCACTTTGTAAGAGATGCCAAAGTTTACAATGAGGAACTTCTGAAAGGTTGGAAATAAGGAGGTACTTTGAGATTTAACCAAGGCAAATTAATACATAAAGGGACAAGGTAGTTCCTCCCAGATCCAGGGACTTGACTCCCTCTCTTCAACAAATATTTATGAAGCTCCTACAAGTACTAATAAGCATTGTACTGTACTGAGGATTTTTGATATTTTTCTAGAGAAACAGGCAGTCATTTAAGTGGATTAAATTAATTAGCTTTTAGCTTGGAGGAGTGACCTGATCAAATCTGGGTTTTAAAAAGATCACTCTAGCTGCTGAGTGGAGAATGAATTAGAAGGCAATGGGTCCAAGGAAGAGATCAGGCAAAAAGGATAATGTAGTCCTGCAGATGAGAGATGATATTGGCCAAGATAAAGAGGCATCAATGGAGATGGAAAGAAAGAACAGTTTCAGGAAATATTTATATATATATGTGAGATTGATAGGACTTGGTGTTTGATTTGATGAAGGAGGAAGTAAAGAGTAATTAGAAGGAGAAAGAGATTTCTCTCAGCTTTATCTACCTGATACTAACGTATCTAAAATAAAAGAATAATGGACCAGCCAATATCAATCTATTAATCCCAAAAGGCATGTGGCAAATGGGCAACTCAGTGAATCAGAATTGTTACCACGTGCCCAGAATTATCATGGGGAAGAAGAAGACCAATGTGGTCACTGATGGGGAAAGCAAGGATTATTCTTCAGGCCTCTGGATCACCTGGCTGAAGTACCCTAGAGAGAGAGTCTTCTCTTTTTATCCTAAGTTTCTGCTCATTAGACAATAATCCTCACTGGAAAAGGGAATCCTTAGATAGAGGATATCCTGGGTGGGACATTGAGATGGTGGGACACAGATCAGGCATTCATGGATTATGGTGGAGCTTCCCTAGCACATGAGCATTTGGAGGTGTTCTGAGCAAGTCCATTTCCCAAGTTGGCTACACTGAGTGCTCTTCTCAGGATCATCTTTCTCAGTTGGTGTCCAGAGAGGGGGCCAGACCATCTGCTTTTCTCTGGGTGTATCTCTCTAACCAAACTGTGAATTCACTTTTAAACCAGTAATGATAATTATTATGATGGCTTCAATTTAATGAGAATCAACTCTTCTTCTTTATTTTCCAACTCTTTCTTAATGGAGTGATAGAGATATTACATACATGATTTCATTTGCTTTTCACAACAGTTGTGCAAAATAAGTACCTGAATCTAGAAAGATTAAAGCAAGTCACAAGGAGGGGTTGGGGCCTGGGTTCTAAGGCTATGAAGTCAGAAACAATGACTCAAATCACAGAACCAATACAGTTGGGGCACTGTAGCAACTGCCACCAAACACTAAACACTGCAATTTGCAGACTGATGCCCAGACACTGGATGCTGGAAGGCACTGCTGACACCACTGCCACTGTTCACCCTGGAACTCCATCTTCCTGCCAGCAGCCAGAAAGAAAACAAACATCTACATCGTTGTTGTAATCATTTCATAGATGAGAGACTAAGGCTCAGGGTAGTTAAGTAACCTGCCTGAGATCACATAGTGAATAAGCCAGGTTTTTAAAACAGATCAGGTTAACCTCAAAGTTCATTTTCTTTCCACTACGTTTTGCTGCTCTGATGTACTTAACTTCTCCAGGCTGCAGTTTTCCAGCCTGCAGTCTGGAAAAGTTGTGCTATACCAGTGGTTTTCAAAGTGTAGTCCCCAGATCAGCAATTTTAGTATTACCTGGTAAACTGTTTAAAATGCAGATTCTTGGGTCCTACCTAGACCAACTGAATCAAAAACTCTGGTGTAGGACTCAGCAATCTTTGCATTAACAACCCTACAGGTGACTCTGATGCATCCTCAAGTTTGAGAATAACTATACCAGATGATCACCAAGGCCCTCCAGCTTTAATAGGTTATAATTTAATTATTTTAAGTTACTGGTTATGGTCCCTGGATTGAGCAAGGTCCTCTGAGAGGAGCTAAGTACTTCCCATTTTCTCAAAATGGGTTGGTGTTTATCATATCACATGCTAGCAGAAGTCAAGAGTACGTGTAGGAGTAAGGAGAAAAACAGACATATAAAACATGCAAGGAAGATTCCTGCATGTGTATCTGGTTATTTTTCTGTGGTGTGCCTAGAAATACATACCTTAATTGGACAATTGACATATGAACATCTGAGAGGTGCCCAAAAATCCACATGTCAAAAATAAATGAATTAATTCAATATTCTTTCCATACCCTTACTAAAAATTTCCTGTTCTTATATCCATGTCTTCTAATTCCATAAATGAAGTTGCCATCTTCCTTCACTTTGTCCCCTTTAATCAGGTCATCAACTTCATAACTTCTATCTAGAGTACCTTTTGTATGAGCCTTCACCATCCTCTCTATTGCTATACTGCTCCAGGCCTCATCTTTCCCGTCTTGGGTATTGGCTTCCTAATAGGGCTTCCTGTCTCCAGCTCCAACTTCTCTCTGTACATCCTCCTATACAAGGCCACCAATGTGATCTTTACAAACCACAGCTATCCTCATGGTACTGCCCTCACCTCTAACACCCCCAGCAAGGACAAAGCAAAGGTTCCATTGCTCATTGCGGTGCTACCCAAAGCTTGTATTTCCACAATTATGTCCTTGGTCCCTTTCCAATTGTATAATTATTTAACATTTTTCTCAAATTCTACTGACTTACTACCAGCTTTGCCTCTTCTAAGCAATATTTATGAACTTGTAGTTTTGGCATTATAGCTATTGTTTTTTCTTATCATATGTTAAAGCTTAATTAATTTTTTTTAATTTAAGTTTGTGTATTACCAAAGTCACCTCGTATACCACTAGTGGTATTTTTGAGACCCTTGGGGTACCAAATAAAGGTTAAACTTTTAAAGATGGCATTCAAAGCTATCCTTGATCTGAGTCCATTCTAATTTCCAGCTTTAATTTCTACACAGCCCACACACATAGAGTGCTCCAGGGATGGGGTCCGCTCTGTATCTCCAGACACACTGTGTTTTCACTCTCCCCTTAACGTTTTGCTTTTTCCTCTAGAGTCTTCTCAAGCTTTAAGGCCTGCAGTCTGGAAAAGCTGTGCTACATGAGTGGTTTTCAAAGTGTAGTCCCTAGATCAACTGTCAACCACCATATGAAATTTCTGACCATTTCAGACAGGATCAATCAACTTTCTCCTCTTTCTCTCTCTCTCTCTCTCTTTCATTTCTTTCCTTCTCTTTCTTTCTTTCCTCTTTTCTTCTTTCTCTTTTTTGAAGAATGTTTTCTTTCTTTATGCTTCTAGCTACTTATACTGTGATATGAGACTTAATATAATTTTGTCTTCTTATCTTTTATTTGATAATTTTCCTTACCATAACATTCAGGTGTATATAATTCAGAGTCCTTGGAGGAAACAGATTGCACACTTGAATGACAAATTAAGAAGAATATAGTGAAAGGGCTGTTCATAAAGATGTGGACAGGGTGAAAGAGTACCTATGAGAATGGTGAAACATTCTGAGTCTAGCATCAGTGGGGAGCCACTAGAGGTGGTAATCCCTAGGCTTGAAGGGTGAGGGAAGAAAGGTTTATAAGAACCCAGGGAGAGCTATATCTGTAGCTATAGTTGAAGGAGAGGGCTAATGGAGTCTGTGGCCTCTGGTGGCCACATGAATGGGTCCAGGACAGACAACAGAAGAATAGCCAGTTCTTCAATCATGAGAAATAATATATTGTTGTTGTTTTAAACCATCACGTATTGACATACTTTATTATACAACAGTAGATAACTGATACATCAACAGGAAGGTGAACCCATAACTGTTTCTCCACCAAAGCTCTTGAAAACCAAGAAGACCTGTGCAATGGACCCCATAACTTTGATGCAAAAATAGGAAAAATGTTTTCACTTTTCATAAAGATAATCAAAAAAAATTTCTGGGAGCATTTCATCTTTATTTTGTCTCAGTTGTTTGAAACATAGCAATATATGATGCTGTCACTAGAAATTTTATTCCAAGCCCATTTACGTAGTGTTAGGATAATTTGCTTCCTTTATTTTATCCTATATTGGTGATTTTTGTATATCTATGATCTTTAAAATGTAACCACTGGGTATTACTTTTTCAAGTGATTGATATTTAATAAACAATATCTTTGTCCTGAGATTGTAGAGTGGTTCACTAAACATTTATTCCTAATCTCTCCACCCCCCCCCCTTTTTTTTTTGCCTTCCTTTACTATAGAGGATAGAAAATAAAATGCTAAAATTTTCAGGCTCCCTCACAGCTAGAGATGACCACATGATAAAGTTTTGTTCAAGGAGATGTAGCCAAAAATCTTCTGTGAGATCTCTTCCTGTGTGTGTATATATTTAAAGGCCATAAGAGGATAAAGCTCTTTGTTTTAGCCCTTTGGCTTTCTTTCTGATTGAAAACAAGAGAATTTGAGGATGATTTAATAAAAAGACTACAATGGTGTGGGCAAATATAGGGAAATCACAAGGCGTAGTGGACCAGAACCCCAGGATGAGTATCAGACTGTTACCACAATAAGCCTGAGGGGTGAAGGGAGTGAGTTACTAGAAACAGAACATGAGAGCTGTGTGCGCATGTGGGGGAGTGCCTTGAGAGGTGTCGTGATCTTCTGTGGGGGGCACAGACACTGTCTTGACCTGCATCTAATCTTCTGTGCATGCTCCCCTTTGGCTGAAACCCACTGGGATTCAGGGGACAAGGTCTTCCTCTTGGACACAAATCTGGGTGGAAAAGAGTAGAAAGACAACAGCATAAAAGGTGTCTCTTATTCATCTTTACATCCCTAGTGTGCAACACATATAAGAGTGTCTGGCACAAAGTAAGTGAATAAATTTATATTGAATCTAATTGAATCTAGTTATTTATTCTATCTTATAGTGATTAAGACCCACTTAATCTGGAATCACCACCAACCTCACTCAGGCCTAATTATCCAATATAAAATTGCTTATCTGCTAGGAACTTCCTTTACCCAGTAGAAAAGGTATTTGGGTCCCTGAGGTCAAATTAAGAAGTGGCTCTTCCTAGCTCCCAGCCAGGGAGATCTTTTAGAAACACAATTTAGATCATGTTTTGCCCCTCCTTAATCATCAACAGCCTTCTAGATACTAGATTTAGCCCAAATCCTTTACATAGTCCCAGACATCCTCTTAAACTTCATCTCCTTTAGGCTAACTGGCCTCTCTTTTTCTTATTTCTTTCTCTATTTCCTGAAATTTAACAAATTCATTTCCATTTTTGCACCATAGCACTTATGGATTCTTCTGTCAGACTCTTGGGCTAGCTGGTTCCTTATTGTTATTCAGACCTGAGTTTAAATGGTGCTTTCTTAGAGAAGAAGTAGCATTAATTTAAAATTGTCATTTCTTATCACACCACCTATTATATAGCACTTAATACTAGCTAATATTTTCTTGTTTATATGTTTATCTCTTCCCAACTGGGTTTTAAGCTTGGTGAATGCAAGGACCTTGTCAGTCATGTTCATCGTTCTATCCTCAAAACTAGAGCAATGTCTGGAACATATGGTATGGTGTACAATTAATAACTTTGTTAAATAAATAAATGCATTGATTATGATGATGACGGCAATGAAACCTCAGACGAACTGACCACAAATTTTAACAATTTCCTCAAGAACAAGAATTGCAGTTCCAAAGTTAGATCCTGAAAGACTGTGGAAACCTGGCAATAAAAGATTTGGAGCTGAAGGGTGGGGGAAACGGAGGGAATATGTTAGAACTTTGACTTTTCTTTTCCTATTCGAGGATCCCAGAGACTTTGCAAAAGGGAGGCCTAGAATCTTTTCACCAGAAATTCCAGCCCATCCGCATGGGTATTTTCCAACTACGATTCTTCTCAGCCACGTATGTTAGGTTACAAATGTGCAAACACCTCTAGGACCCCGTGTTCCTTTCTGTTTCTTTATGAATGAACCGGTTCTAATCTGCGCATGCGTCGCTCCTGGGTCTCTGGCTCCACGTGAGGCCCAACCTTCCCTCCTGCTGGTGGCCCCGCCCTAATCCTTTCTAATAGCCCAATGGCGAGCGGCCTGGGGGGCGGAGCCCGAATCCTCGCGGCACTGTAGTTCCCTCCTAGCGCCGCTCCCTGGCTTTAGTCTCGCTGTGTTGTGGTCACGTGGCCAGCTCCGGGCGCGGCGCTTGTTTTGGTTTCTCTAGCTTGCCTCTGGCAGCTTCTGGTGAGCGACTTTTCTGTGCCGGTTGCTGCGCCTGTCTACACTCTGACCTCCTTTTAGGGCTTTCTCAGCCTGAGTTCTGCAAGCCCTTCGGGGCCGGCTCCTGCCATGCCGTTAGTCCGCTATAGGAAGGTGGTCATCCTCGGATACCGCTCTGTAGGTGAGTCTCCGCCCTGGGGAGAGCATTGACGCACCGCGGCTTTGTGGCCAGAGGAGGCGCGCTGCCGCGGGAAGGCGAATGGTGGCATCGTTAGAATGGGGATGTAGAGCGAGGGTTGAAAGGATGGAGGAGGAAAGGCTGGAGTGGTGGTAGTGTGTGGAGGGCTGCAGGAAGCGGGAGCGTGTAAGGGTTGATGTGGACTTGGCTTCAGGAATACCAGAGTGGTCCACAGCGTTACTCTGGGAGGGGGAAGGGTGAGGTCGGCGTTTGAAGATGGGGCGCGGTTCCCTGTGGGGCAAATAGCAGGTGTGATGGGTGCGGGGCAGACTTGATCCTAGGGAATCTTGGATCTTCTTAGGGATGGGGTAGGGAAAGGCGGCGGGAAAGGCTTCCTGCGGCGCTACTGAATGCATCCGGTGGCCGAGGTGCAGAGACCCAGAGCAAAAAGAAGGTAGGGTAGGCTAAGGGAAAACATTGCATGGGGCACTCACAGGCTAGGGTGCTAATTTGGGGTCTCCTTTAGTCCTGGGCCACAGCCCAAAAACACAGAGGAGGTGAATGTGGATAGCTGATTTGGATACAACCACCACTGCTTCCCACAGGGAAGACATCTTTGGCACATCAGTTTGTGGAGGGCAAGTTCTTGGAACGCTATGATCCTACAGTGGAGAATAGTGAGTGGACTTCTCCCTAGGGGTGGGGCAGGGAGGGCTTGGGTGCCCTACTGGACTCCATAATCTGGGATTTTCCTAATGCCGAGTGGATGATTTAATTTGACAATTTAATTAGACATCAAATCTAATCTCTTCTCTAACAATCCTGTTCTATGAGTGGAGCTAGAGGTGTGGATTTTGCAAGGTATTGAGTCCAAGATGTAGACAATAAGAACCTTAACATTGTCTCTCTAGTGTCCTGGAGAGCTCCCTGGATCTGGTCCATCTATGTCACCCCTAGGGTTAAGAATGTATGGGGACACACATTGCTAGCTCTACAAGGCACCTCACAGTCAAGTTTTCTTTTCTTTTCAGCTTACAGCAAGATAGTGACTCTTGGCAAAGATGAGTTTCACCTACACCTGGTGGACACAGCAGGGCAGGTACTAATTTGGGGTAGGGTATTTAAATGTGACAGTTCAGTCCTGGGAGATGAAGCCTGAAAGCTTCTGTGGCTTATCTGTAAAGCAATATTAAAAGAAAAGCATTTTAGCATCTAGTAGAGTACAACACTCATTGGAGCTACTCTATAAATGCTGAATAGAAGTAACTGGAGTAGGGAGTGCCCCAGGGAGGGTCCTCAAGATACAGCCCACCAACCTTTGTTATCTGAATGTTGTGGATCTAGGTATTGATGTTTCTATTTCTTGTCAGGATGAGTACAGCATTCTGCCTTATTCATTCATCATTGGGGTCCATGGTTATGTTCTTGTGTATTCTGTCACCTCTCTGCATAGGTAAGTGACCAAGGTTGTGAGTGGGGGACTTTCGAGGATCTGAGGGCTGTCCCAGAATAAGGTTATAGCTCTATTTCTTGTGTTTAAAGCTTCCAAGTCATTGAGAGTCTGTACCAAAAGCTACATGAAGGCCATGGGAAAACTCGGTAAGTGGGCCTGGGAGATAGAGACATAGTGTGGACTCGAGGGTGTGGGAGAGAGCAGAGGTGGAATATTGGCCTAAATTAGGGAAGAAGCTGGGACATAGATCTTGTCTGATGTGCTGGGCAGTTGTCCAGCCTTGATGTGGTGGAGGCTGGGGTCCTGTAGTAACTATTGTTTCCTCACAGGCTGCCAGTGGTGCTGGTGGGGAACAAGGCAGATCTCTCTCCAAACAGGTATGGAAATCTCTGCAGCTCAAGGTGAAGGAAAGTGACCTGGGCTAGGAATCAGTCAGACTCTAGTACTGGCTCTGCCATTGACTTGACAAGTCATTTCATTTCTTTTCATTTCTAACTTGAAGGTTAGAAAGACAAGATAACACTTCTATTGCAAAACCTATCATTTCATATTTCAAGCCTCAGTGCTGGGCTTGTTTTACTATATTTTCTCCTTCCAAACCTTGGAATTGGGATAGAACAAGTTTAGAGTCTATAAAGATTTTGCAGAGAACATAGGATGTTGCTGTTTTCTATCTTCATGTGCCAAATTTGTTTCCAGGGAGGTCCAGGCAGTTGAAGGAAAGAAACTAGCAGAATCTTGGGGTGCGACATTTATGGAGTCATCTGCTCGCGAGAATCAGGTAATAGGCTTTGAGGATTAGGAAGATGATGGGGGTGGCAGTGTTTTTCTTATGGTACTGTTTGGTGTTGGGGATGGTGGGAGAGTAGGGTATTCACCTCGGAGCTGGGTGGTATTATTGGCAGTGAACTGACTTTTTTTTGCCCTGAATCTGTCTCTTGCAGTTGACTCATGGCATCTTCACCAAAGTTATTCAGGAGATTGCCCGCGTGGAGAATTCCTACGGGCAGGAGCGCCGCTGCCATCTCATGTGAGCCCTCAGGCATGGGGTAGCTGCCTTGATTCTGCTCCTGGCACTTGCCAGGCTCCAGTGGGGGCAGGTTCTCAGGACTTCACGGGTATGGTTGCCAGCTGTGTTCCTGGAACTCTGGGGACACAATATGGTACCCTCATGTTTGCACACTTTCCCCAGGCTCCAGTGGCCTGGTTGTCAATGTTTACAAAGGGGCAAGGATGTCTCATCGGCACTAGCCTCAGCCCTGTTTTTGCTAAATGAACTCTTATAACCTGCAGGGTTGTGATGTGAGTCCTGGGCATTGTTTATTCAGGACCCAGTCTGGTATGTAGCTTTTGGGTGTTGGCTGGATGGAGTTGGGGACTCAAGTGGAGCTGGCTCCCTGGAGTGAGAATGTATATATACAAATAAACTGAGAAATCTTTTTGTCGTTGACTTCTCTGTATATGGGAAGCTCCAGGCCGATATTTCCTTTTCCAAGGAATGGTCTTTGGTGGGCTAATTTATTTTTTACTATCTCGTTCCTATTCCTTACTCCTTACTTATTCCAGACCATTACCCTAAGACTTACTACTTGCTTTTCCCAACTCTTTTCTACTGGATTCTCCCTATACAGGTACCTGTTGGCTGCCACTCCCATCCAAGTTTGTAGCCTCTCACCAGCCCCTTAACTACAGAAACACCACCCTCTAGTGGCCAGCTGCCACTTGCTGACCTAGCTTCTTTCCTGGGCCTTGGCATTTGCGGGAAGTCAGTGGCATTTGCGGGAAGTCAGTGGCATTTGCGGGAAGTCAGAGGGTAGGATTTGAAGAAGAGGAAGGAAGCCCCTCATTCATAATGATATAAGAATTGAGGAATATAGAGGCAGGGACTAAACTGTTTTGAAGATTTTGTCTTTCTAAGAGAGTTGAGTAAAGTAAGAAATAATGCCTCTGGTATATATCAATCCCCCCCCATACCCATGTCTCCAATGCCTTTCATTAAAATGGATTTTCCTTGTTCTTTTCATACTTTTGGTGACATTTTCTTACTTTTTACACCTTTGGAGTTGTGCTCTCTTTTTAGGTGGTAAGGCTATTGCTTCTTATTGACCCACCTCAGTAGGAAGACGGATATTTCATTTAGGAAAGTTTGGTCCTATATACCTCTAGTTTCTGTGTCCCCCCACCCCTGCCCCTACTTCCCACCAGCCCTAGGACCTACTTGGCCAAACACCTCCAAGGATTTACCCGAATGGTATCCTTCACAAGGAGGGCATAGACATCTGCCAACTGGGGGAGACTAAGGTAGTCTTGTCAATACACTTAGTTGGGGAGGAGGGACAAAATCTAGGTATGATTTTTAGCTGTGACCTTGTCAGTGCCTGGTTCCAGGATAGTTGGACTTACGGTTGGGGATGACTATTATACTGGGTTTCAAAAGCCCTGCCAACTGCTTTTGCATCTCTTGTCCAGAGTCTAAAAAGAAATAAGCGCTACTGGAAGCAGCTGACTCCAAAAAGCAATCTCAGTGGCTTAGGAGTCTCTTTAGGGTTGTTACCACCCTCCCTCCTTACATTAAAATTAGGTCCTTTTGCACATCTGACCTGGAATACTCATTACAGGTACCTACTTTCCTGCTGCCATTTCCGTGAAGTCTGGGAATAGACTTACAAATGTCTGAGGTTTTTTAGAAGTGTACGGAGCAATCTCAAGGCCTGATAGCAGTATAGTAGTGAATGGCTGCATTATAATAGTCACACTTTGCTGTCTAAACTTGTGCAGTCACTTAACCTCTTTGAGCTTCAGATTCTCTTATGAAGTATAGTTCAACTTTCATAGGAATGAGGTGAGAATTAAACTGAAGTAATATATGAAATACTTAGCATAGTTCCTCATACATAACAAACCTTTAAGAAATGGTGGTTGTGTTACTGGAGGTCTTTCTGGTGAAAGTTTACCTCCTTGCCTTTGGGTGCAGAAAGTAGGGATGGGCCTTCCATTTTCCAACTTCTATCTCTTGGTTTACTTATTCCACTATAGCTGGGACAGGTATGGGGTCACTGCTGGAATTTTTTGCTGAAATTGACCTCAGTGGTCAGTTCAGGGAACATGATGTCAGTGTGTGACTAGCACAGGACACACCTAGTCCTGATCCCTCATGAGTCTGGCTAGTAGGGATTTGGTTTCCTTTACTGTTCAATATGGAAGTCACAAGTCACATATGGCTGTTTGTTTAATTTAGTATTAAAATTGAATAAAAAGTTCCTTAGTTGCACCACCTATATTTCAAAGTGCTCAATAGCTACATGTGGCTAAGTCATATTAGATAGTGTAGCTACAGTGCATATTATATAGTGTAGCTACAGTGCATATTAGATAGTGTAGCTATGGTGCATTTCCATCATTGCAGAAAGTTCTATTGGACAGTACAGTAAACCTTTTCCCACAAAAGTGGCCCTGCACCTGATTTGCCTGCCTCTTTCTCCATATCTTCATTTAAAAAAAGAAAAAAATATATATAGAATCCTAGGAAAAACATGGCCATTGGTTGAATCATGGCTCTCTTCTCACTAGATGTTCGCTGGGCAATTTTAGTCTCAATCTTGTCATCTGTAATATGGACATAATTCCATGTAATTCCTAACGAGGGTGAGAAATAACTGAGAATATATAAAGTAACTAACATATAGTTAACTTGTCTACTCCCTGACCATCTCTTAGGTACAGCTAGAGCAGAAAAGGCATTCCACTCCTCATCCAGACTTGTGGGAATGTG
>CM053503.1:41412683-41466617 GCA_028627145.1 Eidolon dupreanum | reverse complement strand
GGGGGGGGGGGGGTGGTGAGTGGCCGCGGGGTGGGGGGTGCGGGGGACACTGGCAGTCTTTTTCCCTCACAAGGGGGTTTCAGAGTCAAGGTACGACTCGTTCCGTTTTCCTTCGGGTCCCCGAATGTGCTAAGAACCCACCCTTTGCAGCGCCAGACGAGGTGCCTCACTTTCTCCATTTGCGGACTCCAGTTCCCAGGATGCAGAGCAGCGGCCCATCTCCTGGCTCTTCTTCCATCCCCCTCCCGGGAAAGACTGCCCCTAGCCATGGCAAGGAGGGAGTTGCAGTTTCAGGGACTGATAACTCCAAGGGAATGAAATGACAAAGTGCCCGGAGTCCTAGTTTCCCCAGCAAGGAGGTTAGGGAGGTGGTTAGAGCGCCCGGACGAAGTGGATGGGGTCTTCTTTCCCACGTGTCTGCCCAGCGGCCGGCCCGGCACCCGCGGGGTTAACGTGTGGCGTAGGGATCCCGCAGCGTGTGCGTAGAACTGCAAAGTCACAGCCTTTCCTCCGAGAGTGCTGTATCCCTCCGCCGCTCCGCTCCAACACAAAATAGGGCCGCGTCTTCGCCTTTCTCCTCTTCTCGAGTGGGGTTCCCCAGGCATAAGGCTCCCCCCGGCTCTCGCACCGGAGGCTTCTTGAATCTCCACGACCGCTGCCGAGATCTCCGGCCAGGAAATAGCCCCTTCGCAGGAACCACCCTACCGGCCGAACAGGAGGCGGAGGGGGGGAGGCGGAGCGGCGCCGCGCTGCACTACTTTCCTCTCCGGTTGCAAATGGCTGCCTCGTTCCCCACTTTCCGCTCAGTTTCCTGACCCCCCGGCGCCGGGAGCCGGGGTTGGGCCATGCACCTCTAGGCCCCCCGAGATTAAAGCCAGCCGGGGGTCGAGGGGGTGCCGCCGATCAGAGCCGGCCAGGCCGGGGGCGGGGCAGCTCCTGAGGCCAGAGGGGAAGGGAGGCGAGCGCAGGGCCTGGAGCGGCCGGAGGGGAGCGGGCAGAGGGCTCGCACCGCCCGCCCCTTCCTCTTCCTCGCCCACCTACCCTCCTCCCTTCCCCGGGGGGAGCAGAAGGTGGGGGTCTCGAGGCGGTCGAGGGCGAGCGCTCGGGGTCGAGGAGCCCGACGCTGGGTGTGTGTCAGGTTCAGCCCCGCGGCCCTACCGGCTCTGCGTCGCCGTAGCTCGCACGGCCCCGGGGCGCCGGCCCGGGCTGGGAGAGGGGCTCGGCACTCCTGCGAGGGTCTCACGTCCCATCCGGGCCCGGCGCAGGGCGGCGCGGCATTCCTTCCGGGCTGCTGGGGAGGCGCTTGGACGTTCCATCTGGAGAGCCTCGACGTTCCGCCCGAGCCCCGCGCGGGCGGCCGGGGCGCTGGCCCAGCCCTGGGACTGAGAGGCCGCCAGACGACGCGGATGCGGAGCCTGCTCGCCCAAGATCAAAGCCACCGGTGCTCTCTTTGTGTCCGTTCGGGATTCGCGGCCCTGGGGCTGTCCATGGAAACCTAAACTGCTGGAACCCGAAGCAGAGAACCCCTCAGTGGCTTCTTGCTCTTTTTTGGAGAGGAGGGTGGCCACTCCGACCTGGATTTACCGTTCTTAGTCCCCCTAAGCCCCCCCGTGCGGGGGGCGGCTGTGATCGCTCTGGCGGTTGGAGGTCGGGGAGCGGCCCGGGCTCTGGCCATGTTCTCGGATGAGGATTTCTGGATCGCCCTGTGAAGAGGTGAGTGAAGTCCGCCCGGCCAAGGCCCAGAAAGGGTTGAACTGGGGGCATAGCCAGATGGACTCTTCTTGGCCAGAGCTGGCCTTTAGGTTGAAGAAAGGGGTGCCAGGGCTGAGGAGGGTTTCTTTGGCAGGGTCTGTCAAGGGAACCTGAGCCAGTGGCTGGGGCAGAACTGAGGCCTGGTGTCTTGGGGTGTGCCTCTTTAAAGACTGGGGGGTTCAGGGAACCACGGGAGTTTGGCAACCTGGCCAGATCGCCTCTCTGCCTGTTTATTTTTGTGTTGGGGGAGCTCCACTAACCTAGGACCCAGGCCCTGATGCCAGCACCAATCCCAGTCAGCTGCTGTTCCCTCAGGATTCCTTGTGGGCCTTGGGAACAGAACAACTTTGGGAGATGGGGTTGGGGTGTCACTGCCAGGTCAAACTTACTGCCAGGTTGGACTTTAAGGTTGTTTTTGCCTATCCAGGCATCCAGAGCAGTCTCTGGGAGACTCAAGGAACCCTAGATCCTTCACCAGGCCTTTTTTCACTGTGGAAAGGGGAGAGTGTGTAGAATCTGACTACTGTAATGAAGGGGGTAGCTGGGGCAAGAAGGAGGTGGGGCTAGGGACAACTCTGGCCTTGCTATTCAACTTGAAACTACCCCTGCCTGGCAAAGTGACCCCAGAGAGTCCTAGCGCAGTTTTAGCCTGCTTTGCCTCCCCTCTTTTCAGGATGGACATAATCTCTAGGGGATTATAGAGGAAGCCGTTGAGATTTGCTCCCTGCAAATGTGGGCTGCAAAAAATGGCTTTTGTCTCTCGCTTTCTCTGTACCTGTTGTGGAGAGCTGGTTGCCCGTAAGTCCTTGGCCAATCCTGCAGGCCCCTCCCTGACCTCTCTAACCTTATTTGATCAGGAAATGTTAACTGGCTCTCTGATCCAGTCCCATCCCTACAGAATAAGGTAACCTGTACTTCTTTGGAGGAGAAATGACCTGATCAGAGCTGTTTCTGCAGAAGCCAGTGTTTCCAGCCCTGGCAGGAGGTGTTGGGGAGAAGGGGTGTGCATGTGAGTGCATGAAGGGTGCAGCATGAGCCTCATGCCTCTGGGCCCTGGGCTGGGACAGCCCTTCTCACAGCTGTAATGCTGCCCAGCAAGGATTTGGCTGGTGTGTTTTGTTCCCTCACTCCACCCTCTGCAACATACATACATAGGCTAGATCTCTGAACCTGGTTTTGGAAAGGGGAAAATAAGGGTTTTGCCCTTGAAAGCTTTCTAGGTGGTAACCCAGAGGTGAGAAGTTGCACAGGGTTGGTAAAGTGAGGCTAGCTGTCATCCATGCTCTCTGTCTCTGCATCCCATGTAGGACCCCTCCTGTTGTCTGTCCCCAAAGAACTTCCTTAGGAGGGACCTCTCCTTCTTAGCTGTGGCTGGCCCCCAGCATGATCCAGGAACAATCCGGGAGGGTCTACAGTGCCAGTGTTGCCATTTGGATTCTTCCTGGAGGGCCGACCCAAAATGGGGGTGGGAAGAGGTGTGGTTTGATTCTCAGGCTGGGAACCAGGAAGTCCTGAGCCCTACAGAAGAGCTGTTCATTCAAGGGCCTGCTTCAGCCTTTTATCTCTCCAAGCCTCCATTTCCCCTTTGGGAAAATGGAGTTAAAGTTATTGGTATGGGATGGAGGAAGGGAGAGTGGGTTGAGATGACTGACTCCCTGCCTTCTTCCTTGCTGTTTTGGCCCTCGTAGGCCTGAGACTAAGGGGAGCCAGCACAGTTTTACTCCCTAGATCTGTACTTCTTTGGGATCTCTAGTACCCTGGAAGAAGCCTGGCCAGGCATTAGTCCAGTTTAGAACTAGGGAAAAAACCCTTGGTGTATATGTGTGTGTGGTTTCTGGCTGTGAATGATGGGACAGGAGAACCTGTGGTCTTTTTTTGTTTAGATGTGTTCATGGGCCTGACAGCTGGGATTTAGCATTGGAATGCAGGTGCTAGACTGCAGGGTTAGAGAAATGGAGTTCAGGCTTCTTGGAGGTGCCCCTAAATTCTTTTTGGTGCAGCTTAGAGGACACTCTGCTCTTCACTTCTTGATCTCATATTCCATGGCTCCGTGAGTGAGGTTCCGGCTTTGGAGGACGCTGGACGAAGGTGGTTTCTGTACCTCTCTGAGCAGTGCCAGCCTTACCAGCTTGAGAAGGCTGCGCTCAGGGGAAGGCAGAGGAATTTGTCTCTCTGGCCTTGTGTGAGGCAGTCCTCCCACCCACTGTATTATCACTGTTGCTTTTTATTTCTTGCTGTTTGTGACTCTTTTGGCCTCAGCTTTGAAAGCAGAGCAGGTGGAGGATCTTGGGGGACATATAGTAAGATACACACATTTAGGAAACTTTGAAGCCTTCTGGATGTGGTTAAGCCTTGAATGACTGAATAGGAAGAGGGGCCTGGCTTCCCACAGATGGCTTCTAAGGGCCCCTTGAAGTTCCAGAGCAGCTTTTCTGTGGGCTGTCCAAATGACCACCTTGGTTTCCTTTCAGGTGTGGTTATATGGTAGGTTTTGGAGAGATGATCTGGGAGTGGAGGTAACAGGTATCAGGTGATACTTCACTTTCCCAATCTAGTGGATTCTGATACTGTGAGATGTTGGGGAGAAGTAAAATAAAATTTCCTTTCTTGTGACATGTCACAAGAGACTCATTATCAATCTCTGAGTGTGAGCTCAAGGAAAGACTAATATTGTGGTTCTTAGGTAATTGATTTATTGATCTTGGGTACCTTCGAGGGTTCCCCCTATCTCATCTGCCCCAGTCATTCAACCCCAAGTGGCTGACAAGGTTACTTAGTTTGGGAAGACAGATTTGTCCTTACTCAGGTTGGTGTGGTCCCTTTGGTTAAACAAAAGGAGTAGAAAAGGTGAGAGATAAACTTCTCTGACTTTTATTTAGAGTTGATATAGAGAACCCCCCTCTTCTCTGGGAATGCTATACTTGCTTTCTTTGCTTAAGCCTCTACCCTTCCCACTAAGAGCTGCTGGCACCTATCCCTTTTTCCTTTCGGTAATTCGTTTTCCTCATCTTTATAATTCTTATTATTTCTTTTTTGGACTATGCTTAGTTCCCTCTGAGGTTTAGGAAAATATGCCCAAAGGTATGTATGGGTCTTAACCTTCTTAGATAAAAATTCAGTGTATTTCATTTGGCTCTGGTATAAGCAGGCATATTTTAGAAGAGGAAGAGGGGACCGTTATCCTGCCCCCCCCCTCCCCGCCCCCACCCCGTGCGTGTGGAAACCCTGCTTAACGGAAGAGGAAGGAAGCTACTCTGCTAGAGGAAGGAAGCTACTCTGCTCGGCTGTGTCCTGCCCGGTTTAGAACTCCTCCAAGAGGCAGTATGCTTCCTGAGACTACAACTCCCAGCATGCCTAGCTTAACTAGGCATGCTACACATGCTCAGTAACTCTTAAGGCCCACTTCTGTTAACTACTAGGGATATCTGAGTAGGAAGGGCAGTTGGCGTTGCTAAGGGCAACTACCTGAGGACTTGCGGCTGGGTGAGGTCCTGAGTTCAGCCATTGGAGGGGCCAGGGAGTGGTCCTGAACTGGATTTGGATGGGCAGTGGGTGGAAATTGGGGGATTTCTTCTGTTGTATTTGGGATGTCCTGGTTGGATCCAGTGGGGGTTGGGGAGATCCATCCATAGCTGGGCTTTAGTTCCAGTAGTGTGTTCTACATCCTGCAAGACCCTAGACTTCGTCTCTGAGAGAGGGATTTTGGCTGCACTCAGACTCTTGGGTTATGATTACCTATGGGTTGGTACTGACAGACCTCTAGGATGATAGCTGACTTGAGACCTGAGGAAAAAGGCAGGGATGAGGTCCATCAGAAGCCCAAAACTTAGATGTGAGGCAAAAGGTGATACTAGATGCAAACTGGTTGTGCTTCTAGTTGGATGCTGTTGCCCTTGGAACTCTTAAGCAGGAGGTGGGAAGTGGGAAAGGGGAGTGGATCCTCTGAGAATCCAGAGTGGAAGAAGAGGGTATGTGTTTATCTAGAGAGGAAGTAAGCAGTGGGATAGGGTTAGGGAGGACTTTCCTTATCATTAGTACTGGAGTTTGTAGGTATGGTTTTGCTCTGATTTCTGTAGGGTCATTAGCTGCCTTCCTCCTAGGATTCTGGGGAAAGCTTGTAGTGGAGAGACTTATTAGACATATAGACATCTCATTTGGCTTTGACAGGTCTCCCCGAGAGGGCCGTGCCCAGTCGGAGAGAGGGATGGACAGCCAGAAGCCGCCTGGTGAGGATAAAGATTCAGAACCGGCAGGTGAGTAGGGCAAATTCTGGGTTTGCTGGCAGCTTTCTGTTCTTCCCAGGCAACCTTAGATTTTTGGTCCTGGCACAAGGATAGGAGCTAAGTCTGTCTGATAGATAGGTAATTGAAGGACTTTGTCAAAATACCATCACTGTGATCCACCAAGGTTTTGGATTATCTCATGGGTCTGATGAGTGGACTAGTATTAAATAGTGCATAGTGGCTGATGCATGTTTCTTTGTTCACTCAGCTGATGGACCTGCAGCCTCTGAGGAGTCAGGTGCCACTGAAACAGACCTTTCCAACCCACATGTGGCGGAGGTCTCTGTGCACAGTTCTGGGGGTCCCAGACTTCGGGAGCCTCCTCAGGACTGCAGGTAACTAGTTTGGGAAAATGAGGATATAAAGGCAAATGATTTGAGAGTCTGAGGCCTTCAAGGAGGACTATATAAGAAAATAAGTGTTTGGGAAGCATAGATGTATTAAATCACGGGGTGGTCAAAGGCCTGGCATAGTGCTGATGCTTTTGTGTCCACAGTGGGGGTCCAGTGCGGCGTTGTGCTCTCTGTAACTGCGGGGAGCCTAGTCTGCATGGGCAGCGGGAGCTACGGCGTTTTGAGTTGCCATTTGACTGGCCCCGGTGTCCAGTGGTGTCCCCTGGGGGGAACCCAGGGCCCAATGAGGCAACGCTGCCCAATGAGGACCTATCACAGATTGGTTTCCCTGAGGGCCTGACACCTGCCCACCTAGGAGAACCTGGAGGTAAGTGAGAGGAGGTGGGGTAACCGACCTGGGCAGAAAAATCAGTAGGGGTTGGGCAATCTTGAGCCAGCGATCACCTTTTTGTTAATTTTTCCTTTTCTTTTGTACCTCTTTCCACCTATACAGGGTCCTGCTGGGCTCACCACTGGTGTGCCGTGTGGTCAGCTGGTGTATGGGGGCAGGAGGGCCCAAAACTATGTGGTGTGGACAAGGCCATCTTCTCAGGGATCTCACAGGTAGGGCTGGAGCCAAGGCATTGATTGCATAGACAAAGGGTTGGTGGGCTTCTGAGAGTCAGGATAGAATGTGAAGGGTAGCAGGCATATTGGGGTAGAGCTAGGCCAATCTGTTGCTTTGGAGTGAGCTGGCTGGCACTGAGGCTTTGTCTCCATCCTGGCAGCGCTGTTCCCACTGCACCAGGCTCGGTGCCTCTATCCCTTGCCGCTCACCTGGATGTCCACGGCTTTACCACTTCCCCTGTGCAACTGCCAGCGGTTCCTTCTTATCCATGAAAACACTGCAGCTGCTATGCCCGGAGCACAGCGAGGGTGCCGCACATCTGGGTGAGAAGTCCCTTTGGACATTGGACATATGAGGGACCAAGTGTGCCTGGGGTATTTGTACTCTCCAGAGCACTCATTGATATCTATAATTATACACTGTCACTTTGTCCCACTAAAATAGGTGTGAACTTTGAGAGTGCAGGGGCTTTGCCTGTCTTGTTTACCATGGTGTCTGTAATGCCTAGAACAGTGCCTGGCATGTATTAGGCAGACACTCAGTAACTGTTATTTGTTCATTCTGGTCCATGGAATGCCTGTTACATAGACAGCACTGTATTGAGTCCTATATGGCATTGATAGCTGACCTGTGTTTTCTGTACCTTCTCACTGCAGAGGAGGTTCGTTGTGCAGTATGTGAGGGGTCGGGGGAATTGTGTGACCTGTTCTTCTGTACCAGCTGTGGGCATCACTATCATGGGGCCTGCCTGGACACTGCTCTGACTGCCCGAAAGCGTGCTGGCTGGCAGTGCCCTGAATGCAAAGTGTGCCAAGCGTGCAGGTAAGAGTGGAAGGGCAGGAGGGAAGCCTTTGACAAAGCACGGGTTAGGGTTGAAAATGAGGGCAGGGAGGACCCTGTCGTGTGCCCTGTGCCCCTGCAGGAAACCTGGGAATGACTCTAAGATGTTAGTCTGTGAGACATGTGACAAAGGATACCATACCTTCTGCCTAAAACCACCTATGGAGGAGCTGCCTCCTCACTCTTGGAAGTGCAAGGTGAGTGTCCTTGATCCTGCCTTACTCTCTCTAATTCTGTCTCCTGCAACATCTGGAGTTTCTCTCTTGTGATGAGTCCTATGCTCCCTTCCAGTCTCTGCTGTCTGACCAATACCTGTTTTTTTCTCCCTTCTCTTAGGCGTGCAGGGTATGCCGGGCCTGTGGGGCAGGCTCAGCAGAGCTGAATCCCAACTCTGAGTGGTTTGAGAATTACTCAGTCTGTCATCGCTGTCACAAAGCCCAGGGAGGACAACCTGTCAGTTCTCTTGCTGAGCAGCATCCTGCTGTCTGTAGCAGGTAAATGGTGTGGACTGGAAGAGATTGGGTTGCAGGATCGAAAATATTGAGATTGGCAGGGGTCATGTTAAAGCAAGCTGATTTTGAGAGGAAAGCCTTAAGGTGGGTGGTACAAACCATAGCATTCATGCCTCGCCTCAGCACACTCTCTAGGAGTTGATAGCTGATGAGAGCCACGGTGTCTACTCCCCTGTACCCTCTGCAGATTCTCACCCCCAGAGCCTGGCGATCCCCCAACTGATGAGCCTGATGCTCTGTATGTTGCATGCCAAGAGCAGCCAAAGGGCGGGCTCGTGCCCTCTATGCAACCCAAGGAACCGGGGCCCCTGCAATGTGAAGCCAAACCACTAGGTGAGTAGGGTTTGAGGGACCCTAAAAGTAATCCCCTTCTATTCTGTGGCAAGGGACAGTTTCTATTTTGCCCCAGACCCTGCATTTTCTGTGGAGTGGAGTTGAGCTGGGTAGGAGCATAGTGTGTTATGTCTACAGGGAGAGCAGGGGCCCAACTTGAGCCCCAGTTGGAGGCCCCCCTAAATGAGGAGATGCCACTGCTGCCCCCACCTGAGGAATCGCCCCTGTCCCCACCACCTGAGGAATCACCCACATCCCCGCCGCCTGAGGCATCGCGTCTGTCCCCACCGCCTGAGGAATCACCCCTCTCTCCACCGCCTGAGGAGTCTCCTCTATCTCCCCCACCTGAATCATCACCTTTTTCTCCACTGGAGGAATCACCTTTCTCTCCACCAGAGGAGTCTCCCCCATCTCACCCACTTGAGACACCCCTATCCCCACCACCTGAAGCATCACCTCTGTCCCCACCATTTGAGGAGTCTCCCTTGTCTCCCCCGCCCGAGGAATTGCCCACTTCCCCACCACCTGAAGCATCTCGCCTATCTCCACCACCTGAAGAGTCACCCATGTCCCCTCCACCTGAAGAGTCACCCATGTCTCCACCACCTGAGGCATCTCGTCTGTTCCCACCATTTGAAGAATCACCCCTTTCCCCCCCACCAGAGGAATCTCCCCTTTCCCCACCACCTGAGGCATCACGCCTATCTCCACCACCTGAGGACTCACCCATGTCTCCACCACCTGAAGATTCACCTATGTCCCCCCCGCCTGAGATATCACGCCTGTCTCCCCTGCCTGATATATCACACCTATCTCCCCTGCCTGAGGTATCACGCCTGTCCCCACCACCTGAAGAATCTCCCCTGTCCCCACCACCTGAGGAGTCTCCCACATCCCCACCACCTGAGGCTTCACGCCTATCCCCACCACCTGAGGACTCACCCACATCCCCACCACCTGAAGACTCACCTGCTTCCCCACCACCGGAGGAGTTGCTTATATCCCCACCACTGGAGGAGTCACCCCTGTCGCCACTGCCCGAGGAGCTGAGACTCTGCCCCCGGCCTGAGGAGCTGCACCTGTCCCCTCAGCCTGAGGAGCTGCACCTATCTCCCACAACTGAGGAGCCACGCTTGTCCCCTCCACTTGAGGAGTCACACTCGTTCCCCCAGCCTGAGAAGCCATGCCTGTCCCCTGCACCTGAGGAGCTGCTTCTGTCCCCCCGGCCTGAGGAGCTTCACCTGTCCCCCCAGCCTGAGGAGCCACGTCTGTCCCCTGTACCTGAGGAGCTGCACCTGTCCCCTCTGCCTGAAGATCCACATCTGTCCCCCATGGCTGAGGAGTCGCAGCCATCTCCTGTGCCTGAGGAGCCTCACCTGTCCCCCATGCTTGAGGAACCACACTTGTCCCCACGGCCTGAGGAGTCGCACCTGTCGCCTCAGCCTGAAGAGCCACCTGAGGAGTCAGGCCTATGCCCCGTACCTGAGGAATTGCCCGTGTTCCTCCCACCTGGGGAGCCACCTTTATCCCCCTTGCTTGGAGAGCCGGCCCTGTCTGAGCCTGGGGAACCACCTCTGTCCCCTCTGCCTGAGGAGCTGCCCTTGTCCCCACCCGGGGAGCCCTCCATGTCACCTCAGCTGATGCCACCAGGTAAGGGGATGTTAGTAACCCTTTGTTCTGGGACAGTCTTAATTCTTCATGTCACAGCTAATCTGAGAGCCTCCCTTTTTCTCTTTTCCTTCAGATCCTCTTCCTCCTCCGCTCTCACCCATTGTCACAGCTGTGGCCCCACCGGCTCTGTCTCCTTTGGGGGAGTTAGAGTACCCCTTTGGTGCCAAAGGGGACAGTGATCCTGAGTCGCCATTGGCTGCTCCCATCCTAGAGACACCCATCAGCCCTCCACCAGAAGCTAACTGCACTGACCCTGAGCCTGTACCCCCTATGATCCTTCCCCCATCTCCAGGTTCCCCAGTGGGGCCAGCTTCTCCTATCCTGATGGAGCCCCTTCCCCCTCGGTGTTCTCCACTACTCCAGCATTCCCTGCCTCCCCAGAACTCCCCTTCTTCCCAATGCTCTCCTCCTGCTCTGCCATTGTCTGTTCCCTTTCCACTGAGTCCTGTGGAGAAGGCAGTGGAGGTCTCAGATGAGGCTGAGCCTCCCGAGGTGGAGACTGAGAAAGTCCCTGAACCTGAGTGCCCAGCCTTGGAGCCCAGCGCTACTGGTCCTCTCCCCTCTCCTATGGGGAACCTTTCTTGCCCTGCACCTAGCCCTGCCCCAGCCCTGGATGACTTCTCTGGCCTGGGGGAAGACACAGCTCCTCTGGATAGGATTGACACTCCTGGTTCCCAGCCAGAGGCTGGACAGACTCCTGGCAGTTTGGCTAGTGAACTTAAGGGTTCCCCTGTGCTCCTAGATCCTGAGGAGCTGGCCCCTGTGACCCCTATGGAGGTCTGTGGCCCAGAATGCAAGCAGGCAGGACAGGGCTCACCCTGTGAAGAGCAAGAGGAGCCACGTGCACCAGTCGCCCCTACCCCACCTACTCTCATCAAATCCGACATCGTTAATGAGATCTCCAATCTGAGTCAGGGCGATGCCAGTGCCAGTTTCCCTGGCTCAGAGCCCCTGCTGGGCTCTCCCGACCCCGAGGGGGGCGGCTCCTTGTCTATGGAGTTGGGAGTATCTACAGATGTTAGTCCAGCCCGCGATGAAGGCTCCCTGCGGCTCTGTACTGACTCTCTGCCAGAGACTGATGACTCGCTGTTGTGTGATGCCGGGACAGCTGTCAGTGGAGGCAAAGCTGAAGGGGATAAGGGAAGGCGGCGCAGCTCCCCAGCTCGTTCTCGCATCAAACAGGTGAGGCGCTGTCCAGCATCATGCCATTGTCAGAGGTATACATACACTTGTGTCACTGATATCTTCTACCTGGCTTAAAATCTTAGCCTCTTAGAGCTTTTAGTCCACTCTCTTATTTTAGTAAGAAGAATATTAATACATATAGGAGGAAGTGACTTGCCCAGCTTTATGGTTACTCAGTAATATAATTGGGTCTAGAAACTCAGGTCTTTCAAGCCAATCTTTTTTATCATCATACTCTGTCTGTCACTCTTTCTTCTTGGGAATAGAGCTATCTTATCTGTTGCTGAGAGCAGGCTTTTCCCCCTGTTCTGCCTGGGATTCCTAGGGTTTATTTGTTGTCATGTTCTTTCCGTTTCTTCTCATCCCTCCAAGACTGTGGATCCAATACAATAGCCCTGAACTTGGCCCCTGTAATCATCCCCTTCCCTCACTCAGGGTCGCAGCAGTAGTTTCCCAGGAAGACGCCGGCCACGTGGAGGAGCACATGGAGGACGTGGGAGAGGACGGGCCCGGCTAAAATCAACCACTTCTTCCATTGAGACTCTGGTAGTAAGGAGAGGCTTCCCATCCCCCAGACATGCTTCAGCTGGCCCCTTCAAGATTAAACACCCTTTAATCCTGCCAGTCCCCTGCACGCTCGCCTGCCTGTCTGCTAGCCTAGGGCCTATCCGGCTGTGTCTGCTCCTTCTGTCCACTTGATCCCCAGGCTTCTCTGAAATCTCTACTGTCAGGCTGAGGCCCAGTTTGGGAGCTGGGGTGTTCTTCTGGCTCCTGGCCTTCATCTTAGCCAGGGGTTCACATCTCCTTCCCCCAGTACCAAAGAGGAAAGCAGATTAGTTGGGGCAGATTTAGCTACCTCACTTTCCACAACTCTCTGCCTATAAGGTTGCTGATATCGATAGCTCTCCCAGCAAGGAGGAAGAAGACGATGATGATGACACCATGCAAAATACTGTGGTTCTCTTCTCCAACACGGACAAGTTTGTTCTAATGCAGGTACCATATGTGACTGGTGTAGTCCTATCCTTACCAGTGAGACCTGGCAGACTGACATTTGGTGTATGTGTTTTGGTAGGAGGACATGTAGAAAACCAAGGACCTATTCTGGGGTACCCAGCTAATTAGAAAACAGTGAATCAGATTCACATTAATTTGTTTGTCCATCCATCAAATTTCTCTTGAGTGTCTCCTGAGCTAGGGTTTATAACAGTGAAAAAGGCAGAAATGATTTCTGCCTTGTGGAAGGTTATAGTATAGGGAACTTATGTGTATTTTTGCACCTAAACAATATCTAAGTTGGCAGAATATTGTCAAATGTGTTACTGTCTCAGCCTAAGCAGTCTTTGTTCATCTTCTCTTCCTTTCACTTCTTACCTTTATCTCCATTAGGCTGTTTCCATTCAAATGGCCTGATCAGATGAGCAAAGCATATTAGGAAGGAACGGAGTCCTGTGATAGGTCACAGTGTCCTGATGCTGGCTTTTGTTTCTCTCACTCCCTCAAATTAGAGTTGTAGTCAGTTGCTGGGACTGACTGGGATGAAGAGACCTAGTTGAACATTGGGGTTTCTATATGTTTCCCCAGGACATGTGTGTGGTATGTGGCAGCTTTGGCCGGGGGGCAGAAGGCCATCTCCTTGCCTGTTCCCAGTGCTCACAGTGCTATCACCCTTACTGTGTCAACAGCAAGGTGAGTTCAGGGCCCAAGAGGCATGGGCTGGGGAATGGGGTCACTTATTTCTTATTATAGGCCTCTGTCCCAGCCATACTACTTCTTAAAGTGGCCATTGGTCACTCATTAGTCACCAGTGGTTATCAAACTTATCCTGTGGAAAAGTACTTTGGAAATGGTGGCGGTCTTTATAGTTTTTTGGTGTTATACCATGACTTGCTGATATAATTCTATCATAGAAGCTATGAGGACTTTACTATTAGAAAACATGTAGTCTGGAGATAAAATGTAAAATCAAAATCATAAGCAAATGTCCGTAAAGAGAAAATAGTGTTTTTGACCCAAGCATGATCAGTTGTTTTGGGGTTTTTAGTAATGTTAAATTAGAACTTGTTTACTGCTGACATTCAGTAACTTGTAACAGTAACAGGTATTAAATGTTTAAGAAAAATTGGGGAAAATACAACCTAATTCTACACACAATCTTTTCAGGAACTTGGTTAGTGAAAGATTGGCATTCTCTTCTCGTAATGAGGTAGTGGCCCAGTGAGGTTTTTCCTTAAACAGCAGAGATCCCTGGGAGCCTAAGTTTAGAGCCACTGTTTTTGGGGTGAGGGTACTCTGCATAGTCTCCCTATGCTCAAATGGAGGTCTGGCCTGGGCATTGGGGTCCTCCAGGCCCACGCACGTAAGTCTCCCCTTTCTCTAAGAACTCTGTCCTCCTCTCTACATCATACCCTGAGGAATTGCCATCTTTTGCACCAGATCACCAAGGTGATGCTGCTAAAGGGCTGGCGTTGTGTGGAGTGCATCGTGTGTGAGGTGTGTGGTCAGGCCTCAGACCCTTCACGCCTGCTGCTCTGTGATGACTGTGATATTAGCTACCACACGTACTGCCTGGACCCCCCACTGCTCACTGTGCCCAAAGGCGGCTGGAAGTGCAAGTGGTAAGGAGACCCAGGATCTTCAGAGGGGCCTGGGCCTGAGATGTCAGAGTGGTTGTGATGTTGAATATATGACAGGGACTGGGTTTAGAAGACCAGGCTGTTCGCTTGGTTCTCAGGCCACCTTGGGGTGCCTTGGGTAGGTTAGGTACTGAAGATGTGTCATTCTGCCCCCACCAGGTGTGTGTCTTGTATGCAGTGTGGGGCTGCCTCCCCTGGCTTTCACTGTGAATGGCAGAATAGTTATACACATTGCGGGCCCTGTGCAAGCCTGGTGACCTGCCCTATCTGTCATGCCCCATACGTGGAAGAGGACCTACTAATCCAGTGCCGCCACTGTGAACGGTGAGGGTGCCCCTTTCCCCTTGTATTGGCTCCCTCTTCTCTGTTCTCAGTTTCACATTTTCTGGGTTTATCTCCTCCTGTCTCCTTTTTCCCAGGTGGATGCATGCCAGCTGTGAGAGCCTCTTTACGGAGGATGATGTGGAGCAGGCAGCTGATGAGGGCTTTGACTGTGTCTCCTGCCAGCCTTACGTGGTAAAGCCTGCTGGTGAGTACCAGGTGCTGGGGAGGGAGAGGAGGAGTCGGCTGGGGTGCCTTGCTTTGGGACAGGGCCTCAAGCTGCCTTGGTTTGTCCTCTTCACAGTGCCTGTTGCTCCTCCAGAGCTGGTACCTATGAAGGTGAAAGAGCCAGGTGAGTCACCAAAATTTCGAATGCCAAAGCCAGAGGAGAACTTAGACCCTGTCTAGTCCAGCTCCAAACTCCTAACTTCATCTCATTTTCAGAATAGGAAACTATTACCCATGGAGATTGAGTGGCCTGCCCAAGGTCACCCAGTAAGTGACAAAGTTATGACTACAACCAAGGCCTCTAGTTTCCCAGGCAGAGTTTCTTCTACCAGGCAACATGGCCTTGTACTGTCAGAATCTCATCTCCAGAGAGCACAGGACGCCGCTCTGTTTCTTCATTGAAGGGGCTGGGGTCACCTCCTTCTCCATCATAATGTAGGCACTGCTCCTGGTATTTGAGGCACTGTGTGCTGGCATTCAGCAAGTAGGGACCCTCTTAGCCCCAGACAGCTACAGAATATATTTGGTGAACCTAGAGTTAATCATACGCAAAGTCAGACTTCTGCAGTAGCAGTCTTTGAATTTCTCTGGATCACTGATGGAGAACTTGGACCTCAGCTAGCGCCCAGTGATGGCCTGTCTTCTCCACCTTTCAGACCCCAGGCTGGACTTTGTCTGGTGTGTCTTTTTCTCACTGTTTTTGTCCCACCTGATGACTTAGGCTGAAACTTGGAGTTCTGGTTTCCCTGAGGCCTCCATCCAAGGTCACATGTTCTTCCCTTTTGTGCAGAGCCCCAGTACTTTCGCTTTGAAGGTGTGTGGCTGACAGAAACTGGCATGGCTGTGCTGCGTAACTTGACCATGTCACCTCTGCATAAGCGGCGCCAGCGGCGAGGACGGCTTGGCCTCCCAGGCGAGACTGGGCTGGAGGGTTCCGAGCCCTCAGATGCCCTTGGCCCTGATGACAAGAAGGATGGGGACCTGGACACTGATGAGCTGCTCAAGAGTGAAGGTCAGGCTGAGGAATCTCAAGGAATGCCAAAGTAGTGGGAGCACACCTGTGAGAATTGAATGTAGGGTGGGAGCAGCATTGCCACTCCTAGTCACCCTCAAGCTACTGTTGGTTTTGTCCAAATGGCTGTGGCAAGGCACTTGGCTCTCTGTTCTTCGGTGGCAGGATGACAAGGTTAAAGGAGCCCATGCCTCTGCTTTGTCCCCATACACAGGTGGTGTGGAGCACATGGAGTGTGAAATTAAACTGGAGGGCCCCGTCAGCCCTGATGTTGAGCCTGGCAAAGAGGAAACCGAGGAGAGCAAAAAACGCAAACGCAAACCCTATCGGCCTGGTGAGGCCCTGGAATGGGGAGTTGGGTAGGGAGGGGAGGCTCACCAAGTTCCCCAGCGGCTTCTCAGCCTCAGCTCTGCCTTCTCACAGGCATTGGTGGTTTCATGGTGCGACAGCGGAAATCCCACACACGTGTGAAAAAGGGGCCTGCTGCACAGGCGGAGGTGTTGAGTGGGGATGGGCAGCCCGACGAGGGTGAGACGGGTGAGGGCTTCAGTGGGCCTGGGAGAAAGGGGGGGGTGGTCACAGGATCTATAGGGCACTGCCAGGGAGGCCCTGAAGGATGGCTTACTCAAAGGTTCAAGAGGGTGGTGGGCCCAGTTTGTGTTGGGGGAGAGAACAGGTAGACAGCATCCTCATCGTCCCCAGAGAAGCTGACATCTATTCTGTTCCCAGTGATGCCTGCCGACCTGCCTGCAGAGGGCTCTGTGGACCAGAGCTTAGCTGATGGGGACGAGAAGAAGAAGCAGCAGCAGCGGCGAGGGCGCAAGAAGAGCAAACTAGAGGACATGTTCCCTGCTTACCTACAGGTGGGCCTTAGGCTTCAAGGGGTGAAGGGGTTGTCTGTTCTGCAGAAGTTGAAAAAGCCTGTTTCTCCCTGCCTCCTCCCACAGGAAGCCTTCTTTGGAAAGGAGTTACTGGACCTGAGCCGAAAGGCCCTTTTTGCAGTTGGGGTGGGCCGGCCAAGCTTTGCACTAGGAACCCCAAAAGCTAAGGGGGATGGAAGCTCAGATAGGAAGGAGCTACCCAACTCACAGAAAGGTCAGTCATGTGGGGGTGAATTGATCTGAAGGGACCCAGTTTTCCTGTATGCTTAGGAGCTGATAAGGGAATTTGGTGGGGAATAGGCTGGTCTCCAGGAGTTGAGGGTGGGCCAAGGACCCTAGTCTGTTGAGCTGGGGACCCATTCTGGGCATCAGATGTAAGATATCTCTGATTGGAATGGCAACTGTTCCTTGTAGGAGATGATGGTCCAGATGTTGCAGATGAAGAATCCCATGGCCCTGAGGGCAAGGCTGATACACCAGGTGAGGGCTGTAGGGAAGACTGCGTCCTAGCTTGGTTTTTCCTCTGTCAACCTATTCTGCCCCTGAGCACCATCAGAGCTGGAGGCTGGAAACTGTTCCATGACCTCTGTGGTTCAGGGTGGCCAGTGTGGTACTTTCATACTGGCCTTGGCTGATAGGTTTCTCCTGGCTGTTGTAGGACCTGAGGATGGGGGTATAAAGGCATCCCCAGTGCCCAGTGACCCTGAGAAGCCAAGCACCCCAGGAGAAGGGATGCTTAGCTCTGACTTAGACAGGATCTCCACAGAAGGTGAGGCTGTGACTTGCACTCTTCATGTGTCAGGTTCCTTTGTGGGAGAAAGAGAAAGTCCTGCCTATGGGACTTTCATCTGTATAGTTTCTCTGGTGGGGAGTCCTGGGCACCTCCCCTGGCCATGACCATTTGTAGACCTGTGGTGTCCCCTCAACTCCCTAGTCTGCCTCAGCAGCATCCTCCATCAATCCCCCACAGAACTGCCCAAGATGGAATCCAAGGACCTGCAGCAGCTCTTCAAGGACGTTCTGGGTTCTGAACGAGAGCAGCATCTGGGTTGTGGAACCCCTGGCCTAGATGGCAGCCGTACTCCGCTTCAGAGGCCCTTTCTTCAAGGTGATATGGCTGGGAGTGGTTCGAAGACTCAATAGACAGATATGGCGAAGCTTGTCCTCAGGATGGGCCTCTTGCTCCCTTTCTCTGATCCTGTGCCACTTGTAGGTGGACTCCCTTTGGGCAATCTCCCCTCCAGCAGCCCAATGGACTCCTACCCAGGCCTCTGCCAGTCCCCATTCCTGGATTCTAGGTTGGTATCTATGCTTAACTTTCATGGGCCATCTCTGTTGTTCCTTCCCTCAAACTGGGTCAGTGCTGAGGGAGGGACCTTGGACTCCTGGTTACTGCTGTAGCTGTACTTCCCCATGCTCCTCTTCACCCCTTTGTTAGTGGCCTTCCTCTGGTTGGGCCAAAGCAGTGGCCTAGGGCCTCTGGGCAGTTTGTTTGGGGTTGGGTATGACATCCCTGCCCCCTGTGACTCTCTGCCCCTGCGCCCCAGGGAGCGCGGGGGCTTCTTTAGCCCGGAACCCGGTGAGCCAGACAGCCCCTGGACAGGCTCAGGGGGCACCACGCCCTCCACACCCACCACCCCCACCACAGAGGGTGAGGGCGACGGGCTCTCCTATAACCAGCGGAGTCTTCAGCGCTGGGAGAAGGATGAGGAGTTGGGCCAACTCTCCACCATCTCGCCTGTGCTCTATGCCAACATTAACTTTCCCAATCTCAAGCAAGATTACCCAGGTACCTGTGGGACAAGGGTAAGGGACATGACAACCTGGCAACATGGCGGGTGCAGGGGTGCACTTGCCAGGTCTCCTAATGCAGTCCCTCTACCTTCAGACTGGTCTAGCCGTTGCAAACAAATCATGAAGCTCTGGAGAAAAGTTCCAGCCACTGACAAAGCTCCCTACCTGGTGAGACAGAAGGAAACCTGGGTCGACATGGAAACTTGAGACGGGGTGGTGTTTGGGAAAATTCACAGTAGTTCTTTCCCTTCCTTGCTTCTAAAGCAACTGGGCCAGAAGGGATCAGCTTTTGAGTAGGGAGTGTGAGTGACGTGAGGGATGGGGGCTGGGCATGAGACTAAGCCGTAGGCCTAAAGCTATGTTTCTGTCCCTCAGCAAAAGGCCAAAGATAACCGGGCGGCTCACCGCATCAACAAGGTGCAAAAGGTGAGTGGGGGCCAGGCTGGTCTGCACTATTGAAGTCCTGTAGCTGGTGGCCTATCTCAGGGTGGGGGGACGTAGGGCCTGCCACAGCAGCCTGACTGCTCTGTGCCTGGTCTCCTCCCGTAGCAGGCTGAGAGCCAGATCAACAAGCAGACCAAGGTGGGCGACATGGCCCGTAAGACTGACCGACCGGCCCTACATCTCCGCATTCCCCCCCAGCCAGGGGCACTGGGCAGTCCGCCCGCCGCTGCTGCCCCCACCATTTTCATTGGCAGCCCTACTACCCCCGCCGGCTTGTCTACCTCTGCGGACGGGTTCCTGAAGCCGCCGGCGGGCACAGTGCCCGGCCCCGACTCGCCCGGTGAGCTCTTCCTCAAGCTCCCACCCCAGGTGCCCGCCCAAGTGCCTTCGCAGGATCCCTTTGGACTGGCCCCTGCCTATGCTCTGGAGTCCCGCTTTCCCACAGCACCATCAACCTATCCTCCCTATCCTAGCCCAACTGGGGCCCCTGCGCAGCCCCCGACGCCGGGTGCCTCATCTCGTTCTGGGACTAGTCAGCCAGGGGAATTCCACACTACCCCACCTGGCACCCCGCGACACCAGCCCTCTACACCTGACCCCTTCCTCAAACCCCGCTGCCCTTCATTGGACAACCTGGCTGTGCCTGAGAGCCCAGGGGTAGGGGGTGGCAAGGCTTCTGAGCCCCTGCTGTCACCCCTGCCTTTTGGGGAGTCTCGGAAAGCCCTGGAGGTGAAGAAGGAAGAGCTTGGGGCATCCTCTCCTAACTATGGGCCCCCAAACCTGGGCTTCGTTGACTCACCCTCCTCAGGCCCCCACCTGGGCAGCCTGGAGCTAAAGGCACCTGATGTCTTCAAAGCTCCCCTGACCCCTCGGGCATCTCAGGTAGAGCCCCAGAGCCCGGGCTTGGGCCTAAGGCCCCAGGAGCCACCCCCTGCCCAGGCTTTGGCCCCATCTCCCCCTAGCCACTCGGATATCTTTCGCCCTGGTCCCTACCCTGACCCCTATGCCCAGCCCCCATTGACCCCTCGGCCACAACCCCCAGCCCCTGAGAGCTGCTGTGCCCTGCCCCCTCGCTCACTGCCCTCTGACCCTTTCTCCCGAGTACCTGCCAGTCCCCAGTCCCAGTCTAGCTCCCAGTCCCCATTGACACCCCGTCCTCTGTCTGCTGAGGCTTTCTGCCCATCCCCTGTGACCCCTCGCTTCCAGTCCCCTGACCCTTACTCCCGCCCACCCTCCCGCCCTCAGTCCCGTGACCCATTTGCCCCATTGCATAAGCCACCCCGACCCCAGCACCCTGAAGTTGCCTTCAAGGCTGGGCCTCTAGCCCACACTCCGCTGGGGGCTGGGGGCTTCCCAGCAGCCCTGCCCTCGGGTCCGGCAGGTGAGCTTCATGCCAAGGTCCCAAGTGGGCAGCCCCCCAATTATGCCCGGTCCCCTGGGACAGGTGCATTTGTGGGTGCCCCTTCTATGCGTTTCACTTTCCCTCAGGCAGT
Source organism: Eidolon dupreanum (assembly GCA_028627145.1). Classification (NCBI taxonomy): domain Eukaryota; kingdom Metazoa; phylum Chordata; class Mammalia; order Chiroptera; family Pteropodidae; genus Eidolon; species Eidolon dupreanum. The sequence continues at coordinate 41,446,272 of CM053503.1, read as the reverse complement.
AGTGGAGCCTTCTTCCCTAAAGCCCCCTGTCCCTCAGCCTGGTCTCCCTCCACCCCATGGGATCAACAGCCATTTTGGGCCTGGCCCTAATTTGGGTAAGCCTCAAAGCACAAACTACTCAGTAGCCACAGGGAACTTCCACCAATCGGGCAGCCCTCTGGGATCCAGCAGCGGGTCCACAGGAGAGGGCTATGGGCTGTCCCCACTACGACCCCCGTCAGTCCTACCACCACCTGCACCCGATGGATCCCTCCCTTACCCGCCCCATGGAGCCTCACAGCGGGCTGGCATCACCTCTCCAGTCGATAAGCGAGAAGACCCAGGGGCTGGAATGGCCAGCTCTTTGGCAGCACCCGAACTTCCAGGTACCCAGGACCCAGGCATCTCTACCCTCAGCCAGACAGAGCTGGAGAAGCAACGGCAGGTAAGTCAACATCGTGGAGCTGAGCCCCCTATATCTCTACTGTCCCTGTGCCAGCTCTATGATTGGAGTAGGACAGACCTACTTCTCATCTCTGTTCTCTGCACAGCGCCAGCGACTGCGGGAGCTTCTGATTCGGCAGCAGATCCAGCGCAACACCCTGCGGCAAGAGAAGGAAACAGCTGCGGCAGCTGCAGGAGCAGTGGGGCCCCTGGGCAGCTGGGGTGCTGAGTCTAGCAGCCCTGCCTTTGAGCAGCTGAGTCGAGGCCAGACTCCCTTCGCTGGGACCCAGGTAGGTAGAGTTGCAAGGGTTGGTGGTCCCAGGATATTGAAGGTGGCCCCACCTTCATCTACCTTTCTCTCTCCTAGGACAAGAGCAGTCTTGTGGGGCTGCCCCCCAGCAAGTTGAGTGGCCCCATCCTGGGGCCAGGGGCTTTCCCCAGTGATGACCGACTCTCCCGGCCACCTCCACCAGCCACCCCTTCCTCTATGGATGTAAATAGCCGGTGAGACTCCAGGGGGTTCCCTGAGGATTCACTGTTGTATGCTGCCTCTGATTCATCTGTTTCTCTAATCCTACAGTATCATTTATTCTTCCCTACTCCTTCCTCACTATATTAACTTCACCCTTCCCCACTGTCCTAGGCTCATGTTCTAGTTCTTTATTCTGATGTTATCTTACTGACTACTTCATATTCTTCCAGGCAACTGGTGGGAGGCTCCCAAGCTTTCTATCAGCGAGCACCCTATCCTGGGTCCCTGCCCTTACAGCAGCAGCAGCAGCAGCAGCAGCAGCACTTGTGGCAGCAACAGCAGCAGCAGCAACAGCAGCAGCAGCAACAGCAGGCAACAGCAGCAACCTCCATGAGACTTGCCATGTCTACTCGCTTTCCATCAGCTCCTGGGCCTGAACTTGGCCGCCAAGCCCTAGGTTCCCCCTTGGTGGGACTTACCACCCGCTTGCCTGGCCCTGGTGAACCAGTGCCTGGTCCAGCTGGTCCTGCCCAATTCATTGAGTTGCGGCACAATGTACAGAAAGGACTAGGACCTGGGGGGTCTCCATTTCCTGGTCAGGGCCCCCATCAAAGACCCCGTTTTTACCCTGTAAGTGAAGATTCCCACCGATTGGCTACTGAAGGGCTTCGTGGCCTACCGGTATCAGGCCTTCCCCCACAGAAACCCTCAGCCCTGCCGGCACCTGAACTGAACAACAGTCTCCATCCAGTGCCCCACACCAAGGGTCCCACCCTGCCCACTGGCTTGGAGCTGGTTACCCGGCCCCCCTCAAACACTGAACTTGGCCGCCCCCCTCCTCTGGCCCTGGAAGCTGGGAAGTTACCCTGTGAGGATGCTGAGCTGGATGATGACTTTGATGCCCACAAAGCCCTAGAAGATGATGAGGAACTTGCTCACCTGGGCCTGGGTGTGGATGTGGCCAAAGGAGATGATGAGCTTGGCACCTTGGAAAACCTGGAGACCAACGATCCCCATCTTGATGACCTGCTCAATGGGGATGAGTTTGACCTACTAGCCTATACTGACCCTGAGTTGGACACTGGGGACAAGAAAGACATCTTCAATGAGCACCTGAGGCTGGTAGAGTCAGCCAATGAAAAGGCTGAGCGGGAGGCCCTGCTGCGGGGGGTGGAGCCAGGACCCCTGGGCTCTGAGGAGCGCCCTCCCCCTGCTGCTGATACCTCTGAGTCCCGTCTGGCACCGGTGCTTCCTGAGGTGAAACCCAAGGTGGAGGAGGGTGGACGCCACCCTTCCCCTTGCCAATTTACCATTGCCACCCCCAAGGTAGAGACAGCACCTGCCACTACTTCCCTAGGCCTGGGGCTGAAGCCAGGACAGAGTGTGATTGGCAGCCGGGACACCCGGATGGGCACAGGGCCCATTTCTAGCAGTGGGCACACAGCTGAGAAGGGCCCCTTTGGAGCCACAGGAGGACCACCAGCTCACCTGTTGACCCCTAGCCCACTAAGTGGCTCAGGAGGGTCCTCCCTGCTGGAAAAATTTGAGCTAGAGAGTGGGGCCCTGACTTTGCCCAGTGGACATGCAGCATCTGGGGATGAGCTGGACAAGATGGAGAGCTCACTGGTAGCCAGTGAGTTACCCCTGCTTATCGAGGACCTGTTGGAACATGAGAAAAAGGAGCTGCAGAAGAAGCAGCAGCTTTCAGCACAGCTGCAGCCTGTGCAGCCACAGCAGCAACAGCAGCATTCTCTACTAACCACACCAGGTCCTGCCCAAGCCATGCCTTTGCCACATGAGGGCTCTTCCAATTTGGCTGGGCCCCAACAGCAGCTTACTCTGGGACTTGGAGGTCCCCGACAGTCAGGCTTATCTCAACCACTGGTGCCCACTCAGCCACCAGCTCATTCCCTCCAGCAGCGCCTAGCCCCATCCATGGCCATGGTATCCAACCAAGGGCATATGCTAAGTGGGCAGCATGGGGGGCAGGCAGCCTTGGTGCCCCAGCAGAGCCCACAGCCAGTGCTGGCCCAGAAGCCCATGGGTACCATGCCACCTTCCATGTGCATGAAACCCCAACAGCTGGCGATGCAGCAACAGCTGGCTAACAGCTTCTTCCCTGATACAGGTAACCACAGTTCGGGGCACTAGATTAGTTATGTGGGTGATAACTGTTACCGTAAAATGGGCACTGAGGCTGCAGACCTAAGATAATCCATAGTTAAGGGAGATGAGACACAAAGTGTTGGCTAAACACCATACTAGTGGTATAAGCAGAAGCACTGTGGCTTTTAAAAAGTGAGGAACAGTGACTGGCAAATAGTAGGCATTCAGTTGTTTAAGAGGGCGAATAGGTTGAATGCATGAAGCCTGATTAGCAAAGGCTTTGTAGCCGTGGTGAAACAAGATAAGGGCTTAGAGGGAAGTGGCGTAAGAGAAAGCACTCCAGGTAAGTGAAAAGACTTGAGTAAGACCATAGTAGCAGGAAAGCCAGTGGGAGCTATTGGAGAAGTGAGTGGGCACTACCATAATTTTGGAGAGGTAAGAAGCAGGGACAGATTGAAGACCTCAAACTGTAATAGTGTTTATTGAGTAATTATTATTTGCCACTCAGTGTACTGAGCACTTTACATTCATCATATAACCATCACAACAAACTCATTAAAACAGTTACTGTTATTGATTATGGAAAAGAAAACCGAGGCATGGAGGTTAAGTAGCTTGCCTAAGGTCACACAACTAACAGCTAGAGTTTGAACCCTGGCCCCCATGTCTTAACTGTCTTACTGCCTCAGAACACCAGCGGAGGGAGTTTGGTTAGTCTGTTAGAAAGTAAGGAGTTGGTTAAGTTTTCTGAGCAGTGGAGAAATGTGCAGCGTGCAAGATTTTAGGAAGATTGAAGTTTCTGGTGGTTGCTTATTTGCTACCCAGCATCCTGGATAGGCAGGAGAGTGTGCTGTTTATGATACGTGTGGGACCCAAAACAGCTCTGACATTTAGGACTTTGGCACAGGGCCCACGTCTTGGGTTCTTGGGCTGCACTATTTGCCTTAACACTACTCTTAAAGAACGCTTTCTAGGTCATAAAGTGTATAGCTAACCCTTGAACAGTGCAGGGTTAGGAGTATTGACCCCCATGTAGTCAAAAATCTATAACTTTTGAGTCTCCAAAAAATTAACCACTGATAGTCTCCTATTGATCAGAAGAAACCTTACTGATAAAATGAACAGTCAGTTAACACCTGTTTTGTATGTTTTATGTGTTATATACTCTACTTTTACAATAAAGAGAAAAAAGGTCTTTAAAATCATAAGGAATTAAAAATTTACCATACTTATTGAATATATTCACATTTACAGTATTGAAAAAAGTCTGTGTTTAAGTGGACTTGTGCAGTTCAAACCTGGTGGTGTTCAAGGGTCACCTCTACTTTTGTCAGGTGATCTGAATAGCTCTATGAGGTAGGCAAAGTAGGGAGTCATGATCTCTATCAAATAGAGGAGTAAATTGAGGCTCAGGTAAAATAACATTGATATATTGACTCAACAAATATTTACTGAATACCTTTTCCTAGCAGTGTGCAAGTAAAAACAGGGCCACGTGTCCTGTGAATAACAGAGCTGAGTCACCCAGGCTGTCTGGCTCCTGGTCCACTAGTCTTTCCATTATGCGTGACAATGCTTTGCTTGGTTTGGTAGAGGTCCAGGTGTTGGAAGGAACAGCAGACATAGAATAGGAGCATTAACCCAAATGCCCAGCTCACTTGGGTCTTTTCTGTCCAGACCTGGACAAATTTGCTGCAGAAGATATCATTGATCCCATTGCAAAGGCCAAGATGGTGGCTTTGAAAGGCATCAAGAAGGTGATGGCTCAGGGCAGCATTGGAGTGGCACCTGGTATGAACAGGTAGGACTTGGGGGGTAGGGGTGTTGGCTCCCTCCCTTCCCCTTCCTGATACCCCTTTATACTGTCCCACCTCTTTGCTTTTCACTTTTCCTGTCACCAACACATCTTATTTACTTTGGCGGACTCTAGGCAACAAGTGTCCTTGCTAGCCCAGAGGCTCTCAGGGGGGCCTGGCAGTGATCTGCAGAACCATGTGGCAGCTGGAAGTGGCCAAGTAAGTGATCAGGTGGGAGTAAGAACTTGTGTCCCATACCATTAGGCCACCCTTCTTAGGGCTTAGTATGGAACAGTGACACTTTAGCAGCCTCTTTCATCACAGGAGCGGAGTGCCAGTGACCCCTCCCAGCCTCGTCCTAATCCACCCACTTTTGCCCAGGGAGTGATCAGTGAGTATGAGAATGGGGAGGAGTGCACAAGAAAGTGGCTTTGGGTATGTTGAAGCAGACGGATTGGGGTCACCATTTTGCAGGTCCTGACACCCAGCTTCCTTTCCCAGATGAGGCTGACCAACGACAGTATGAGGAGTGGCTGTTCCATACTCAACAGCTCCTACAGATGCAGCTGAAGGTGCTAGAGGAGCAGATCGGTGTGCACCGCAAGTCTCGGAAGGCTCTGTGTGCCAAGCAGCGCACTGCCAAAAAGGCTGGCCGAGAGTTCCCAGAGGCTGATGCTGAGAAGCTCAAGCTGGTCACAGAGCAGCAGAGCAAAATCCAGAAACAGCTGGATCAGGTTGGAAAAGCAGGCTTCAGCCTAGCAACCAGGAGCCCAGGAAGAGGGATGATATGGGTGGGCAGGCTCGAGGCTGACATCTCTGACCCTCCCCTGTTAGGTTCGGAAGCAACAAAAGGAGCACACAAATCTCATGGCAGAATATCGGAATAAGCAACAGCAGCAGCAACAACAACAGCAGCAGCAGCAGCAGCAGCAGCAGCAGCAGCAGCAGCAGCGTGCAGCGGTGCTGGCCCTTAGCCCTTCCCAGAGTCCCCGGCTACTCACCAAGCTCCCTGGTCAGCTGCTCCCTGGCCATGGGCTGCAACCACCACAGGGGCCACCCAGTGGGCAAGCTGCAGGTCTTCGCCTACCCCCAGGGGGCATGGCATTGCCTGGACAAACTGGTGGCCCATTCCTCAACACAACCCTGGCCCAACAGCCACAACAGCAACATTCTGGTGGAGCTGGGGCCCTGGCCGGCCCCTCAGGGGGCTTTTTCCCTAGCAGCCTTGCTCTTCGAGGCCTGGGACCTGATTCAAGGCTTTTACAGGAGCGGCAGCTGCAGCTACAGCAGCAGCGCATGCAACTTGCCCAGAAACTGCAACAGCAGCAGCAGCACCACCTCTTAGGACAGGTGGCAGTCCAGCAGCAACAGCAACAGGGTCCAGGTGTCCAGGCCAGCCAGGCTCTGGGTCCTAAGCCCCAGGGGCTTCTCCCTCCCAGCAGCCATCAAGGCCTCTTGGTCCAGCAGCTGTCCCCACAACCACCCCAGGGGCCCCAGGGCATGCTGGGCCCTGCCCAAGTGGCAGTGTTGCAGCAACAGCACCCTGGAGCTTTAGGCCCCCAGGGTCCTCACAGACAGGTACTTCTGACCCAGTCCCGGGTGCCAAGTTCACCTCAGCTGGCACAACAAAGTCAAGGCCTTATGGGACACCGGTTGGTCACAGCTCAGCAGCAGCAGCACCAACAGCAGGGAGCCATGGCAGGGCTTTCTCATCTTCAGCAGGGTCTGATGCCACATAATGGGCAGCCCAAACTGAGTGCTCAGCCAGTGGCCTCCTTGCAGCAGCAGCAGCAGCAGCAGCAGCAGCAGCAGCAGCAGCAGCAGCAGCAACAGCAACAGCAACAACAGCTTCAACAGCAGCAGCAGCTTCAGCAGCAGCAGCAGCTACAACAGCAGCAACAGCTACAGCTTCAGCAGCAACAACAGCTACAACAGCAGCAGCAGCAGCAGCAGCAGCAACAACAGCTACAACAGCAGCAGCAGCAATTTCAACAGCAGCAGCAGATGGGCCTCTTAAACCAGAGTCGAACTTTACTCTCTCCTCAGCAACAGCAGCAACAGGTGGCACTTGGTCCTGGCATGCCAGCCAAGCCTTTACAACACTTTTCTAGCCCTGGAACTCTGGGCCCAGCTCTTCTCCTAACAGGCAAGGAACAAAGCATTGTAGAGACGGCTCTTCCTCCTGAGGTCTCTGAGGGGACCTCTACACATCAGGGAGGACAAATAGCAATAGGGACCGTACCTGAGGCAATGGCCGCTGAACCAGGAGAGGTAAAGCCCTCACTCTCCGGGGATTCACAACTCCCTGTCCAATCCCAGGCCCAGCCTCAGCCCAATTCTGTGCCTCTCCAGCCACCTCTGAGGCTCCCAGGACAACAGCAGCAACAAGTTAACTTGCTCCACACAGCAGGTGTGGGAAGCCATGGACAACCAGGCAGTGGATCATCTGAGGCCTCCTCTGTGCCCCACCTTCTGGCCCAGTCCTCTGTTTCCTTAGGGGAGCAGCCTGGGCTCATGACTCAGAACCTTCTGGGCCCCCAACAACCCCTTGGACTAGACCGGCCCATGCAAACTAATGCAGGGCCACAACCTGCCAAACCGGGATCTGTCCCCCAATCTGGGCAGGGCCTGCCTGGGGCTGGAGTCATGCCGACAGTGGGTCAGCTTCGAGCGCAGCTCCAAGGAGTCCTGGCCAAAAACCCACAGCTGCGGCACTTGAGTCCTCAGCAGCAACAGCAGTTACAGGCACTCCTCATGCAGCGGCAGCTACAGCAGAGTCAGGCAGTACGCCAGACCCCACCCTACCATGAGCCTGGGACCCAGCCATCTCCCCTCCAAGGCCTCCTAGGCCGCCAACCCCAACTTGGGGGCTTCCCTGGATCCCAGACAGGTCCCCTCCAGGAGCTAGGGGTAGGGCTTCGACCTCAGGGCCCACCCCGGCTCCATGCCCCACAAGGAGCCTTACCCACAGGACCAGTTCTTGGTCCTGTCCATCCCACACCTCCACCATCCAGCCCTCAAGAGCCAAAGAGATCTTCCTCACAGTTACCTTCCCCTACCTCCCAGCTCCCCTCTGAGGCCCAGCTCACCCCCACCCAGTCAGGGACTCCAAGACCCCAGGGGCCAACCTTGGAGCTGCCTCCTGGGAGTGTCTCACCTGCTGCTGCTCAGCTTGCGGATACTTTCTTTGGCAAGGGGCTGGGACCTTGGGAACCCTCAGACAATATAGTGGAAGCCCAGAAGCCGGAGCAGAGCAGCCTCGTACCTGGGCATCTGGAGCGGGTGAATGGGCAGGCAGTGCCCGATCCACCCCATCTCAGTATCAAGCAGGAACCTCGGGAAGAGCCGTGTGCTCTAGGAGCCCAGGTGGTGAAGAGGGAGGCCAATGGGGAGCCAATAGGGGCACCAGGTACCAGCAACCACCTCCTGCTGGCAGGCCCCCGCTCAGAAGCCGGGCATCTGCTCTTGCAGAAGCTTCTACGGGCAAAGAATGTGCAACTCAGCACTGGGCGGGGGCCCGAGGGTCTGCGAGCAGAGATCAACGGGCACATTGACAGCAAGTTGGCTGGGCTGGAGCAGAAACTACAGGGTAGCCCCAGCAACAAGGAGGTGAGTACTCTAGCTAGAGTGGAGCAGGTAGAGTGGGGACTGGAGCCTAGGGCAGAGTGAGCAGGTCTGGGTCAGACCGAAGAGATGAGGGCTCTGAGGAGGACAACAGGCTTCACTGTGGGTTTATCCGATTTAGGATACAGCAGCCAGGAAGCCTTTGACACCGAAGCCCAAGCGGGTACAGAAGGCAAGCGACAGGTTGGTGAGCTCCCGAAAGAAGCTGCGGAAGGAGGACGGGGTCAGGGCCAGCGAGGCCTTGCTGAAACAGCTAAAACAGGTGACCCCCAGGAGTCAGTCCCCTGGTCCCATCCCAGGATAGGGGGCACCCTGGCCCCAAGCTGTGCAGTGACAGAGATGTATAAGCTGCAGTTTTCCAACTTTGTCATCTTACTCCTCCTAGGAGCTGTCCCTGCTGCCACTAACGGAGCCTACCATCACCGCCAATTTTAGCCTCTTTGCTCCCTTTGGCAGTGGCTGCCCAATCAATGGGCAGTGCCAGTTGAGGGGGGCTTTTGGAAGTGGGGCGCTGTCCACTGGCCCTGACTACTATTCCCAGCTGCTTACCAAGGTCAGAAAAATGGCAATACCTTTTGGGGATGATGAGATTCTTGGGGAGGTGGAGGTGGGAGAGGAAGTCTTCAGGAAGTTGCTGATGTAGTGTGGGGCAGGAGTCTCCCTATGCCATCTTGCACACAACACCCCACCCCACCCCCAGAATAACCCAAGTAACCCGCCGACACCACCCTCGTCGCTGCCCCCCACCCCACCCCCATCGGTGCAGCAGAAGATGGTCAACGGTGTCACTCCTTCTGAAGAAGTGGGGGAACACCCCAAGGATGCCACCTCTGCCCGAGATACTGAAGGGACGCTGAGGGGTAAGTCAAGAGCAGAGTGGGCTTCCTTCCGTAGTAGAATTTGGTGGCTGGGATCCAAGCCAGTCAGTGTACCCTGCCATACAATTTGAGATAGCAGTGGTTGCCTGTTACTCTGAAACAACTGGTACCTGAGATGGGAAAGGCCTCTTTAGGACTGATTTATTGCAGGCAAGTTTGGGCTTCTGGAGTCCAGAGGAAAGGCAGCAAGGGAGGCGGATGACAGGGAGAGTGTTAATGAAGCTTTTGTTTTATAAGGAACAGCCAGCCTTGGTACAAAACTATAGTCAGATCTGGATTTGAATCCTGGCACCTGTGTTCATTTAGCTGTGTTACTACAGCCCAGTAACTTGATTGACCTTTCTGAGCCTGAGTTTCCTCACTGTAAAACAGGTATAATATTCGCTTAATGGAATTGTTAAAAGATTATAAATAAAGAGTGTACCTAAAACTCAGGACCTGGCACATCAGAAAGGCTCAAACACAGCTTAGCTGTCCCAAACTGGCAGGTGGGTGGATGGATAGACAATGGTCATGATAGCTAAGCTAGATCTTATACTAGCCAGGCCTAAAATGTGGAGGATAAAGCACCGTCCGATCTGGCTACCCTCAGCCTGAGTCTGTCTTCTCTCTTCCTATTCCTCAGATGCTTCAGAGGTGAAGAGTCTAGACCTGCTGGCTGCCTTGCCTACACCCCCTCACAATCAGACTGAGGATGTCAGGTGGGGGTGGGGATAAAAATGGGGATGAGGGATGGGGGTAAGAAACAGGTTGCCTCATTTTTCCTTTGGTTAATTGCAGATTTCAAGTAAGACTGTGATAGCCACTATTCTCTAGATTCGGAAGTATGGGTCTGCAGGGTTGTAGTGACAAATGTCTCTACTTTTGGCCCATAGGATGGAGAGTGATGAGGACAGTGATTCTCCTGACAGCATTGTACCAGCTTCATCTCCTGAGAGCATCCTGGGAGAGGAGGCCCCTCGTTTTCCTCAGCTAGGCTCAGGCCGATGGGAGCAGGAAGATCGAGCTCTCTCCCCGGTCATCCCCATCATTCCTCGGGCCAGCATCCCAGGTAGGGGCTGTCCTGGGCATGGCCAGGCTAGGCCAGGCTGGGTTGTCAGAGATAGGGGAGAGAGGCAACCAGGACTCACACAGGTCCTTCTTTCTCATTTAGTCTTCCCAGACACCAAACCTTATGAGGCCCTGGACCTGCAAACCCCTGGAAAGCTGCCTACCCCAACTTGGGAAAAGGGCAAAGGAAGTGAAGTGTCAGTCATGCTGACAGTCTCTGCTGCTGCAGCAAAGGTGTGTCCTGGGGGTGCCTCAGAGGCTTAGGGAATGCTGGTCAGAGGATAGTCCCTGGAACTTGTCTGAATAAATTCAGTTGTTCAAAACTAAGTATCAAAGACCTACTGTATGTGAAAGCCTGGGCTAGAGGCTATGGGATTAGCGTAAATGAAGCTTACATGGGCCCTGCCCTCGGAGGGGTTCATGGTATTATGATAAAGATATCAAATCAATAAATAAGGAGAATGTATATAATGTGACACGTGCTACAGACAGCATGTCCCCATCATATTTGGTGAAACTTTTTTTTAAAAAACGTAGCAGAGTTTTGTAGTCAAAGAAAATGCAAAAATCGCAGTTAAAACAACAAAACAGGGTTCTTAACTGCAAGACTCCTCAGACGCTGTAATTTGCTAATGTGTATCATGGATCGCCTAAGTTATGGAATAGTGTGTGTCATTTCCTAAATTTAATTGACACAGGCCTGTTTTTGTGAAGTTCTTGTTAATGCCCACAGCAGTTTGGGAAAGGCCACTATAAAGCAAGTGTGTGAGAAGAGCAGGATGGCCCAGGGGCAGGACTGACTGGCTACTTGGGGAGTTGTGTTTTAGGTATCCTTGTCCCCACCAAGCCAGTGGTAGTACTCACTGCACACACTCTGCTGATATGGCTCTCCCCTCCCCTTTCTTGCTTTGGTAGAACCTGAATGGTGTGATGGTGGCAGTGGCAGAGCTGCTAAGCATGAAGATCCCCAATTCCTACGAGGTGCTGTTTCCAGAGAGCCCTGCCCGGGCAGGCATTGAGCCTAAGAAGGGGGAAGCTGAGGGCCCTGGTGAGTGTGGCAGGAAAATTCCTTGGGACCTGAGGGGAATGATTCTGGTGGAGGTTCTGATGCCTTCCTTCCTGCAGGTGGCAAAGAAAAGGGTCTGGGAGGCAAGAGCCCAGAAGGTGGCCCTGACTGGCTGAAGCAGTTTGATGCAGTGTTGCCTGGCTACACCCTTAAGAGCCAGCTAGACATCTTAAGCCTTTTGAAACAGGTGGGTCTGGGGGAGAAAAAGAGGTGAGTATCTGGTTAGGACAAAGAAGGCAGACTGGGCTTTTGGGAGAGTGGAATCTGGGTGGAAGGAGGGAGAAGGCTAGTTAAGTAAGGAACTGGCACTAACCATACAGGGCTCCTGCCTCCCTCCCATAGGAGAGCCCCGTCCCAGAACTACCTACCCAACACAGCTATACCTACAATGTTTCCAATCTGGATGTGCGACAGCTCTCGGCCCCACCTCCTGAAGAACCCTCCCCTCCCCCATCCCCCTTGGCACCTTCTCCTGCCAGCCCCCCTGCTGAACCACTGGTTGAATTCCCAGCTGAACCCTCAGCTGAGCCACCAGTCCCCTCGCCTCTGCCCCTGGTCTCATCACCTGAATCTGCCCGGCCCAAGCCCCGAGCCCGGCCCCCTGAAGAAGGTGAAGATTCCCGACCCCCTCGGCTCAAGAAGTGGAAGGGGGTGCGTTGGAAGCGGCTACGGCTGCTCCTGACCATCCAGAAGGGTGGTGGGCAGCAGGAGGATGAGCGGGAAGTGGCAGAGTTTATGGAACAGCTTGGCACAGCCCTGCGACCTGACAAGGTGCCTCGCGACATGCGGCGCTGCTGCTTCTGTCATGAAGAGGGTGATGGGGCCACTGATGGGCCCGCCCGCTTGCTGAACCTGGACCTGGACCTGTGGGTGCACCTCAACTGTGCCCTGTGGTCCACGGAGGTCTATGAGACCCAGGGTGGGGCACTGATGAATGTGGAGGTGGCCTTGCACCGAGGACTGCTAACCAAATGCTCCCTGTGCCAGCGCACTGGTGCCACCAGCAGCTGCAATCGCATGCGGTGTCCCAATGTCTACCATTTTGCCTGCGCTATTCGCGCCAAATGCATGTTCTTCAAGGACAAGACCATGCTGTGTCCAATGCACAAGATCAAGGGGCCCTGTGAGCAGGAACTGAGCTCTTTTGCCGTCTTCCGGCGGGTCTACATTGAGCGGGATGAAGTGAAGCAAATTGCCAGCATCATCCAGCGGGGAGAGCGGCTGCACATGTTCCGGGTGGGGGGCCTTGTGTTCCATGCCATCGGACAGCTGCTCCCTCACCAGATGGCTGACTTCCACAGTGCCACTGCTCTTTATCCCGTGGGCTATGAAGCCACACGCATCTACTGGAGCCTCCGCACCAACAACCGCCGCTGCTGCTATCGCTGTTCCATCAGCGAGAACAATGGACGGCCAGAGTTTGTAATTAAAGTCATCGAGCAGGGCCTAGAGGACCTGGTCTTCACCGATGCCTCTCCTCAGGGTGAGCACTGGGCCCTGGAAATGGTAATATGGGCAAGTTTCTCCTGGAATCACCTTTACAGTGTTGAGAAGGGATGTGCAGGGTCCTTGTGAGTGATGAATTCCACCTTGGGTACGTGGAGGTCTCTAGAAGCTCCTCTCTTATCCACCTTAAATTCCCTTGTAATTGAAGGTATTTTGCTTGTCTAAATAACTTCATACTGGCTCCTTTTTTTATCCTTAGTGAAACAAAAATACTGTTCTGTGACTGTCATTTGGCTCACCCAACCTGATCCTAACCATGACTTCTCTTTAGTTCCTTTTCCTTGGACAAAATTCTTTTGATCTCAGTTTTAGTGTTAATGATGAAAATAATAAGAGCAATTACCTGTTAGTGAGCATGTAGTATGTGCCACAAATTAAGTTTAAGGGCTTTATATAGGTTGGTTTTTATGTTTTTTTTTTTTTTTTTTAAATAATCCTCTCAGGTAAGTACTGTTATTAAGCCCAGTTTAAAACAGTCTTAGATTTAACTTTTTGTCCTAAGGTCCCATGGCCAATACAAGAACCTGAACCCAAGTTTTCCAATGCCAAAATGTGCCTGTTGTTCTGGCTCTCAGCAAGGTGCATGTCTTGTGCCAGGTCTCCTGGGCCTTAGGTTCATGTTTCTGTGTCACAAGACACTCTGATGCCCCTCTGGGGTGGGAAGCCTCCTGGCTTACTGAGGGAGAGTGGCATTGGGAGGCCAAGAGCGGGTCCAGAAGAACCATACACCCTGTGACAGGGAGGCGTGCAGGCTACAGGAAACAACCGCAGCTCCCAATTCAGGTTAGGGCTGAAGTCACTGAGCAGATGTTGCCTCTGAGGGCTACTCTTTTTCCTTGCCTCTTAGCTGTGTGGAATCGTATCATCGAGCCTGTGGCTGCCATGAGAAAAGAGGCCGATATGCTGCGGCTCTTCCCTGAGTACCTGAAAGGCGAGGAGCTCTTTGGGCTGACAGTGCATGCTGTCCTGCGCATAGCTGAATCAGTAAGGAGGGACCGGGGCTGGGGGCCAAGTGGGCACTGAGTACTTTAGTCCTACCCCAAAAGCGCTCAGGCTAAGGTGAGCATGACCTGTGCCCACAGCTGCCTGGAGTGGAGAGTTGTCAAAACTATTTATTCCGCTATGGACGCCACCCCTTAATGGAGCTACCACTCATGATCAACCCCACTGGTTGTGCCCGATCGGAGCCTAAAATCCTCACACACTACAAACGGTGAGCTTGTCGGGCTGGAGCCGTGGGATGTGGGCATGGGGGCTGGTGGGGACCTTCCGGCCAATTATGAGGGTTTGGGGTTACAGATCAGAGTTCCCTTGGAGAGACTGGGGGTTCACTCAAGGCCTCCTGATTAGAGGGTATGCAGGTGTCACTAGGGTGTCACTTTCCTCCTCCCCTCAACCTGTTCAAGTGTCATGGGTTGACCTGGGGTCTAGGACACACTTAGCTTGGGCTCCCTGGGAATAGTTGTTGGGAAGGTTCTGGGTAGACAGTGTTGAAATTCTATGAAGTATATAAGGGACCCAGTCACCTCCTTCTTCTCCTGTTTTGCTTCCAGGGGGCCTGTGATTCTCCCAAATCTCAGATGCCCCATGTGTGCTAGGGTCACCTTCCCTTCCCCAGGCTGAGTTTGTTTCAAAAGTAAATAATTAGATATATAATAGAAAAATAATAAAACCTTAAATTTGTATAGCACTTTATACTTTTTTTTTCAAAGCGTTTTCACATCCATTATCTCATTTGATCCTCACAACAACCTTATGAGGTAGGTAGGGCAGGTGGTATGGACCCCCATTTTACAGCTGAGAAAGGTTCAGTGACTAGATAAAGGTCACACAGCTGGGACCAGAACCTTACTTGTTGATTTGTGGTTCACTGTTCCTTCTGTGTACCACAGTAGCCTGACCTTGGTCCCTGGGTAGAGGGAGGCAGAATTCATGGTAGCAGGGCTTTCATGAAGGCCTTCGGTTGCTCCTCAGGCTGTCGTAGAGCGTTAGACTCTACCCCAGTCAGCCCTAGTCCTTGATGTTCTATAACAGTGGTTTTCAAACTGTGTGTGTTCCAGAAAGCCTTGGAACACACAAAATTAGCAGGTGGAACTTGGCCCTTCCCATGTGTAACTCCCCCTTCCCCAAATTGGATTCAACTAGAAGAGTTCTGTTTTTATCTAGTTTATGTGTTGGAGTTCCAATAACATTTCGTTAAAGAAATAAAAAGATTTCTGCTAAATAAAAAAGAGTCAAACCGTTTGAAAACCACTGCTCTGGGATGGACAAGAATTTGGTAGTGCCCAAGGGTGGTGAAAAGGCATCCTGCCAGGCAACAGTCATTCCCCTGCACTGAGCCATCTGCACAGAGCCCAATGGTACATCAGAGGAGGGGACAGTCTGAAGAAAGGAAAGGATACCACCTTTTGGCTGTGAATCCAGAGCCAGTTTTAATTCAGATCCAGCCCAATGTGGTAGACGTGCCCTCCATTTTCAGAGCTTCCAGTATATGTAGGAGGTAGGACTCAGATGTTTGAGCAAACCGTGAGCTTAAATTCCAGGCCGAGGCTGCTTGGGGAATTCCTCTCAGGGGAGCACGTGGCCTTGAGTACGGTTTGGCAGAAGGGTGGTAGATGTGAGGAATTGGGATAGCGGGCTCAGTGTAGGGGAATTGGTGCCTTCCCTCCCTCCACCTCCCCATCCCATATCCTCAGCTCTCTTTGCAACCCAGGGTGTCAGAAGGGTCCCTGTAGCTAGTTGCCTCTCCAAAGCCAAGACCCAGATGCCTCCACTCCATTCCCAAGGCAGCACATGCCCCTAACTGGCATGTTGCACATCCCAGGGAGGAGGTGGGCAGTGTGTGCTTGGTCTGAGGGAGAGCTGTCTTGTCATGGATTGTGTCACCTCCCAGGCCCCACACCCTGAACAGCACCAGCATGTCTAAGGCATATCAGAGCACCTTCACAGGCGAGACGAACACCCCGTACAGCAAGCAGTTTGTGCACTCCAAGTCATCTCAGTACCGGCGACTACGCACTGAGTGGAAGAACAATGTGTATCTGGCTCGCTCCCGCATCCAGGGCCTGGGGCTCTATGCAGCCAAGGACCTAGAAAAGCACACAATGGTCATCGAGTACATTGGCACCATCATTCGCAACGAGGTGGCCAACCGGCGGGAGAAAATATATGAGGAGCAGGTATGGGCTGACAGAGGGGCCATCATGGTGCACGGTCCACACTCAGCCAAGGAACAAGGGTCAGGATGGGGTTCAGGGGAGGAGGTGTGGAATGTTGTGGGAGGAGGAGGTGAAAGGTGGAAGAAAGGAAAAATAAATGAAGCTCACTGCCTGAGTCTGCTACCTGATCCCACAAAGACACCATGGCTATTCTCTTGCCTCTTCTACAACTTCTGCTTTTCTAGAATCGAGGCATCTACATGTTCCGGATAAACAATGAACATGTGATTGATGCTACGTTGACTGGAGGCCCTGCCAGGTGAGAGGAATGAGGAAGGAGTGATTTTTGGGGTTCCTGAGGGTGATACCCTGGGAATGAGCCAACAAGGAACCAAAACGATTCCAACTTAATCACCTTGGTGTCCCTGACTCTTTCCCACTGCCTAGGTACATTAACCATTCCTGTGCCCCTAACTGTGTGGCGGAAGTTGTGACATTTGATAAAGAGGATAAAATCATCATCATCTCCAGCCGGCGAATCCCCAAAGGAGAGGAGGTGAGAGAAAGCAGCTCTCTCTCTGCCATTCCCCAGAGCCGAGTTCCAAGACCACTGCCCTCAGATCAGATCTTCTGTGGGGGGCTGGCACTGATTCTGCCCTCTTCTCTTAACAGCTGACCTATGACTATCAGTTTGACTTTGAGGACGATCAGCACAAGATCCCCTGCCACTGTGGAGCCTGGAATTGTCGAAAATGGATGAACTAAAAAGCTTTGAGGCTACCAGGCAGGGGAGTCCCCCTACCCCCAACCTCTTCCCTGAAAGGGATGAGGGGGAAGAGAGGTAGCAGCCAGAGCCAGGACCCAGGGGTGGGGCTGCCGGCTGACCGGAGCCCCTGGAGCAGGAGGCTGGGGCAGAGGGCCCTAGGCTGAGCCCACCCTGGGCACCAGGGACAACCCTCTTCCCCGCCACCGGCCCCCAGGCTGGCATTTCTGCCCCCAGCTCCAGGAGGGGCCAGACAGAAGCAGCCATTGGGCATCTCAGGTTTGAGGGGAATATGGGCCGGGAACTACCCAGAAGCATCTGGGAGGCAGCAGGGAGTGGGGAGGAGGATATGTGGCCGGGCATCACAGCCCTGCTGCTCCCACCGACCTCTCTGGCCCAACTCAAGGCTGCAAAGAGACTTGACTAAGCTTGACAATCCCAAAGGCCGGGTCCCACACCTGGCCCTGCCTGCCAGGTTCTGCCCCCACCCTCACCCCCATCCCCTTCCCTCTCAGTCTGTCTCTGTCTCCCTCTTCTCCTCTGTGTTTGTCTCTCTATGGGTTGTGTTTCCTTGTTTTCCACTCTGACAAATGCAACATGAACGGGAAAGAGGCGCCCAGCTTCCCAGGAGGGCAAGCCGGGCAAGCCGGGCAAGGAGACCCCGCACCCACACCTACCTCATTTAAGTGTTGGATTTTTTGCTGTTCTGAAATGTGAGACCCTCTCCAAGCCCCCTACTGCCCCAACCCTCTCCCCCACCTCACTGCCCTCTTCTGAGTGGGTGGAAGGGGGGTAGGAGGAAGAAGAAGAAAACAACAAAAAATCCATCTTTGTTTTTAATTCTGGGCATGGGATGGTGGTTGAGGCTAATGATGAAGATTGGGGATGACTGTTCCCTAGTTGCTCTAGGACTTCCTTCTCCATCTGGACATGGGGGCAGGAGGAGTGTGCTAAAGCTAGGACCAGGATATCTCCCTCCTGCTTTCCCAGCCCCATCATGAGCCCATTTGCCCTCCAGCCCCTAGATGGGGTGGGTGGGTGGTAGGGTGTGGGCTATCCCTGAGTGGCATGCCCATACCCAGTGAGGCAGGGTGTGGCCCGGAGCTCCCACTTTCCCTCAGTCACCAAACTGCTGCTGGTCTGGTGGGAAGGGGTGGTGATGTGGGGGTGGGGAGCTTAGTGTCAGCGAGGGGAGGGTGGGGGGTATTTATCTATTTATACATGGGATTGTACATAGTCTTGTGGGGCATGGGGGAGCCGGCTGGAGGTGAGAACCCTCCCCTCTCCCCCCACCCCCGGGGAGAGCAAATGTAAAACTACTAATTTTTGTGCTTTATATATTCTATATAAATATATCTATTTTCTTTTTACAAAACCAGTTTATAAATGGTAGGGGGGCGTGGGGCGGACACCTGGAGCTCCCCTTGTGGGGGGGCCCCCTCCATTACCCAACCTACCGCCCTTTTCCTCACCCCCTCCTCCCCACCCCCTGGCTGTGACTGCTGTAAGGTGGGGGTAAAGAGGCTGGGCGATTCCCACCCCCTGTTGTATAGTTGGATTACCTGTTATAACGCACAAAAGTGAGCTGGCCCCAGGGGGAGCCAGAGGGTGATGGGTTGGTTCCCTGCTTCCCTTTCCTTCCCCTTTCTGCCCAAGCTTGTGCTGCAGTTGAACCTCTTCCTGGGGGTAGGGGTAGATCAGGGGGTGGGTGAGGCCCCAGACCCCTCTCTGATAGGGAGCGGTGGGGCTGAAGATGAAGCTTATATGCAGTTCTCTCCTAGGGGCTGTGGGCAAAGGGCGTTTTGTAATTAATATTTTCAAGAATAAAATGTCTGGAGTGTAGGGGTGGGCTTGGTGGCGGTGGATGGGCAGGTCTGCTGGAGGGGGAGCACGGTCACTGTTGTGATTTTAGGTTTGTTTTTGTTTTTGAATTTGGGGGGTTGTGGATTGATGGGGGTAGGGAGATTTTTTTTTTTTTTTAAGCTGCTTCCTCAACTGTTTCAAGCTGCAAACATTTAAGAGAATAACATCCCCCACCCTCACAGACACCGCTGTGATTAAATCAGACAGTGGGGAGACGGCTGCTACCTCCAAAGCCAGTAGATGTTACTTTTCCAAGAGGAAAAGGTCTAGGCTAAGGGGAGGGGGAGATTGGCTCCTGTGAGTCAGGCTCTGATTGGGGCTTGGGCCCTGGGACTGGGAAAAGGGAGGGGGCAGACTTTGTAAGCATATGCTAGGTATCCGGTAGTCCTGTAGAATTTAGTAAAGAAACCTTATACAGTTTTTAATTTTTATATAAACTAACTCAGACCCAAGCTACAAGGTTGGAATTTTGGTTGTTGGTTTTTTTAAGTACCCCGCCTGTATAATTGCATCAGAATTCCCTCCTTCCCCCTCCCCCCGTGTTTGTATTTTGGGTTGGTTTACACTTGCACATATTCAACTTTCAGTTTTTCCCCTTTACAGTCTTCTCCTTTCACCTCCAGGACCCTCCCCCTTTTTAAAAAATAAATCGCTGACAAGTGTGAATCCCGTGAAGACTTTATTTTGTGTTGTGTGTATCCTGTACAGCAAGGTTGGTCCTTCGTAACAGCGGATGAAATGATTCCCTTTTTTAAAGCGCCCTGTCTCCCTCCACCCCCAGCGCCCCTGTCCTTGGCATGTTTTGTATTGGCGATCATTCTGAACTGTACATAATTTATGTTGCAAGAGGCAAAGGGCAAGTTTTGGATTTTGCTTCTTCCAAGTTTGTTTTTAAACGACAAATAAAAAAAGAACATTTTAAATACAAGCGGCTCCGTCCCATCACCCTCGCCGTCAGCCAGATCTGTGAGGTCTGACAGGACTCAAGGGAGGGCGGTTACTAGGCGAGGCCGCACCGGAAGGGTGAGCTTCCCGTTTTCCGCCTTAATTGGCGTCTGTTCTAGCGTAAGCGGAAGTGGCGTAGCGGTACCGGACGTGGGCGGGGCCTCCACCCCTTATCCCGCAAGCTTCCTAAAGCGAACGTAGCCAGCGGGCGCGTCTTGCAATGGAGACGGTGAGAAGCAATGGAGGGCGGCGGGGGGCGCTGTGGAGCCCGAGGCGCCGGATAGGGTTCGGGGAGGCCTGGGCAGGGGGCCGGCGCTGGTACCCAGTAAACGAGAAGCCGGTGTCTAACCTGACCGTTACGCTGCCACTGCTCTTTTTCACCCCGTGCATCGCCTCAGATGGGCCGCGCCGTGCCTGCCTTCCGTCAGCAGTACTCTCAGCCGAGCGGGCAGTAGCTAGCTCCCTCCTTGGATCTCGGGATTTCTTTCCTCTTAGCACCTCAAGCCCCTCAGAGGTTTGCCTGAGAGAGCAGGGTTGTTATTCAGCTTTCCTGTGAGTGGCAGGGGGATTCCGAGAGACCCCTGCTTGCAGGTAGCACCCGGTCTTGATTGTCTAAGTGTGATCTCTGCAATCCCTGGAAAGAGGGATATCTGAAAGACTCATACTGCCTCGAGGTGTCCCGAGAGTCCACATTCCCTTAATAAGACTGAAAAGTGGGTTTTCCCTGAAAGAGAGGATCGTTTAGAGGCCTTTGTGTCCCTGGACAAGTTTAGATTATTCCCTGTTCTGCGATTCTAAACAGGCATATTGGAATAACCCATTCTTGGCCAGCAGGCATTGACCAATTGAGGCAGGTCCATGTCTTCCTCCCAGAGATGCTGCAGACGTCTGCTACATGGACCCACCCTCACAGGAGCCTTTTCTATCACTCAAACCCTTTTTATTCACTTGCTTCTCCAAGAGTTTATAATCATGTATCCTCTTCAAGCAGAGTAACTTTCCTATCTTGGTTTTTATCATCTGATACTGTAGTTGTGTACAGGCTGCAGGTTTACCTTTCTTTGGGTCAGTTACCTGCCCAGAGTAATTATTTTACTGCATCCTTTCTCTGCCTGCAGAGAGATGTAACATGTCCCTCAGGTTATAAAGAAGACAGACCAAAGTGGTAGACTGATTTGCAATTGATCACCCAGGCCAGGGAGTCAGTTGTTACAGATTAAGAGAATTTAGAACAAGAATAAGTGGCCTGATTCCATAAGTTCAAAATAACACAACAGTTCTTACTTGTAAATGTATTATGGTTTACAACATATTTTTATATAGATTTCCTAATTTAACCCACACACTTTATGTACTTTAGGTTTTTGGGATAGAAATTGTTTTAAAAAGAAGCAAAAAGAAAATCCCTGCTTTGAAAATGCTCAGCCTAACTGGAGTAAGGGTGAGGGAAAACCAGTGACAGCTATTACTTGAGGTAGACTATAATAAATGCTATCATCAAGATGCAAACAAAGGACTGGAAGCATAGGGAAGGGAAAAATTTACTGTAAACCTGAGAGAGCATTGCAGGTTAAAATAACAGTGTGAACAAGAGCATAGAAATTGAGATATGTAGAGATTAATTGGGTATGAGAGAGCGGCTTAATGTTGCTGGAGTTTTAGGTTTGGGTCACACTGGGGCAAAAAAAGACTGGAAAAGTAGGGTGAGGTCAGGTTGGAGGTATTGCATACCTTACTAAGTTTGATCTTTGTTATGTAATAAGGGAACCCATGGAAGATTTATGAGCAAGGCAGTGTGTGTGCTTTAAGACTGTTCTTAACAGCTTTCTGTAAATGGATCTACTTCAGAAAATAATGAGCTCCTGGTTGCTGGAGAAGAAAGTCCTTTTGAAACCTGAGATGCTTGGTGAGAGAACTTGGTGACAGCATGAAAGACAATTAAAGAAGAGATAGATTTAGGGATAGATTTAGAGAATGTTGCAGAAGTAAGGTAAAAGCCTAAGTTAAATCTGTGAAAGTGGAAAGGAGAGACATAGACTTGAGCCATATCAGTTTAGCTGATAGATGTTAAGGACATGTTTAGGTCATTCCCTACTCTGCATTTCCAAGCAGACATGTTGGCATAGCTCATTCTTGGGGGAATCAAGTCTACAGTTCTGGGCACCTGGGAGTGAGCAGTGCAGAAAACAAAGATGGGAACCACAGTAAGAATAAAACAGAATTGAAGGGACAGGTGCTGTTTTGTTTTTTATTGAAGTATTTGAGGAGTCTCTGACATCTGTGATTATCCAGCAAACAATTGGAATATGGATCAGGAGTTTGAAAGAAATTGTGAATCTATGTGTCAGTTCTAACCTGTGTCTCTGTACTAATATTTTGTACTTATATAGTACAGTGGTACTTTCTCACGTCCCCTGTGTTACTAAAAGTAAAGGGAGAGTGGACATAATTACCCCACTCCTGTGTGGAGAAACAGGCAGAAAGATAAAGTCATTCAGCTGTGTCTGACTCTCTTCTGTAGGTATCTGTAGCTCTATTTAGCCGGATATATCTTTTTTCTCTCTGTAACTTAGTTGTATGGCTCTTTGTTCATATCAGTGGACATCGTTATCATTATCAATATGAGAGTTAACAAAACAATATGTATAACCCCATGCTAGATAGTATGGGGGCTACAAAGAAGAATAAGATAATTCCAGGCTTCCAGGAATTTATAATCTGTTTGGATAGATAAAAATAACTGTAGCATAGTATAGTGTGGTATGTCAGTATTATATGGTAGATACAATAATTTCTACAAGTAGCTGTTTCTGTGTCTTACATATAGATTTTTGTGAGACTATCATATATCATGTGTATATCTTTACCAATGAACAGCCCTTTCTCCGACTTGCAAGTGATGAGGCTGTTGTTCCAATAGCCTTGCCAAAATGCCAGTCCAAATTGATAGTCTGCCCGTGCCCTGGCCCATTAGCGGAGGGAAGTTTAGAGCTATCTTGCCAAATTGCTTACCAGCCAGCCTCCCAGGTTCAAGCCAAGGCCTTTAATTTTATATTACTACATCAGCTATGGAGGTGAAGTATGACTTTAAGTTAGTTTAAGGATATAACCCAAAGCAAATGGAGTCAAACTGTTGATTCCAGTGGATGAAAATTATCATGACCCCCCCTGGGTTCCTAGATAACAATGAAATGTCCAAATGTTCCCACTTGAGGGAGCACAGAGATGTTTCTGAAGGTTTCTATATTCAAAGCACTCTCTAATCTCAGACTGTCATGGGCAAGGAAATTTGGAAAACCAGCATCCTCTGGGCTGTGGCAGCCTTCAACTCAAAAGGGTACTGAGAGGACTCATGTCCCCAGTTTCAGAACATTTATGCTGCTCATCCACCCCTCAGCCATTCAAGCTTTAACTCTCTCTCTGACAGTCAGCTGCTGGGATCTTCCCCAGATGTGGCCTTCTCTCAATGGTAAGGGGTATGCCTATGATTCCAGTGCCCACAAGTATTCTTAGTGTTTGGGCGAAAGCAGAGTTGTCTTTGGCTTCTGTATTTTTATAAGGTAGATCTGTGAGAATCTTGTAGGACTAGCCCTAAGCCCAGATTTTCTAGTTTCAGCTTTTAAGACCTAATGTTTCATTAGGCAGTGTAATACGTAAGGACATGAACTTTGGAACCACATAGATCTGTGTTCAAATCCCTGTTCCATCCCTTACCAGTCATGTGACCTTGGGCAGGTTGCCTAATATTTCTTGAACCTCAGTTTCCTAATCTGTGAAAGTAAGGCTAATAATAGTATTTACCTCAGAGTTGTTATAAATATTAAATGAATTAATATTTCAAAAGGGTTTTATAGTGCTTTAAAGGAAGTCATTAGTTCACCAGCCCTTCTAATGCTAGGCTAAAATGGATGGAGCCTAGGAAAGGCTGAATCTCTGTTTCTCTTGTCTCTCTAGGTAACTTCTTCAGATAGCTTCCCAGCTGTGGAAAATGAGCATCCTCAAGGTAAGTGTACTGAAAAAAAGAAACTGGATATGAAAGCAATAGCCTGACCCTAACTTGTCTTCAGCAATGCTTTTGAACTTCTCCTAGGGTCCTGCTTGGGAAAATCAAAGCTGGGCCAGATAATGTGGCAAATCATACAAACCAGGAACAATAATTTGTCAGGATCACTCAGGAATAAATATTGGGGGGTGGGGATGATCAATATCTTCAATATTCAGACCACTTGAGAGAAACTTTTGAGGTACAGGGAAAACTTCCATAGGCAACTCTGAGTTGGCTAACCAGGTTTTAGAAGTTCCTGGTATTTTGTGAGTAGCCCAGAAATAATGCCATTAGGATTTTATCATCCAGCAAGCTCACTAAAGCCACTAAGTGTACACAAGAAATTATAGAAAGGCCTTGAAAGCCCTTAGAACTAATCTAGAAATAGAGGTACTAAACCCTAAAATCCAGGCAATTCTATCACCTGCCCAAATACCTGGTTAGAATGGAATGGTCCAATTAAGTCATGAGAAAGAGGCAGAACTTACAGGCATCTCTGGTGTAGAATTTTGCCCAGGAACACTCTTGGGTCTTCCAAAAACACATTTATGACATTAGGAGTGAGTACACACTTTCTCAGAGCATTGAAATATGGGCTGAGATTCTAGAATATATTATTAAGAGTCTATGAGCTCTCCATGAGAATTTTTTAATGGTCTGTTTTCATTTTCTTGGTATCCAAATAAGTTACTATAGTCATAGTTTGAATTATCTGGATAGCTCTTCATAATTGAGTACTATCACATGGTTTCAGTGCCTGTTTTATGCTTCTGAGTACATTTGCATTAACACCAAGGGCAAGGGGTCAAAAATTCAAATTATCTACATGAACCAAGCAGTGATATGGGCTGCATATGACTTTAACAACCTGTAGATCTCATTGCATCTAAAAGGAGGCAGCAACTATCCAGGTCTGGTCAACTGTTACTATTCTGGAATTTAAAACCTAGTTTTATCAGATGTTATGATTTTAAAAAGAAACTAAAAATTTGGATTTGTATGTAAATCTCCAGATTTTTAAAATTTGGCAACTGATTTATTTTTAAAACACTAGGAAAGCCAAATCAAATATATTTGTAGGCCCATAGCCTAAAATGATAGTATTTAACTGTTAACATAGTGTGTCTTAAACTGGTGTCAAAGACATGTTCTTGGGAGTCTGTGGGTTTTCAAATTTGAAGAACAATGGTGTGCTTCCAGTTAAAGGCGGTAGATTGAATATATGCATCTACTTTCCTTCCTTCACAAAAAGCCACTAAAACAAGCATAAAGGAATTTTTTTAAAAGGTACAAACCCACCAGAATAGGAAGAACAAGAGAGGAGACAATAGCAATGAACTTTTGGAAGCTGGAAGGCAGATGGAAGAGTGGTAAATGACTTAGCAGACCTGAGAAAACAGAATTATAAACTAGTGGTGAGGAAAGCCAAGAAGCATTGAAGGTCTGAGATGCAGTCAGATCCCAAGACTACCTCCTCACTGAGTGCAGCTGGGCAACTTCTCTTTCCAACTCTGGCAAAGACTGGAGGTCTGGAGAGGGACTCAGACCCAGTTGAGGGCTGAGTTACTATACCAAACACAGGAGCATAAAGTGAATTATATTGAATGCCAATAACCCAGTTCTTTTCAGAATGCTGACAGAAAAAGACTTCATCTTCCAAACATGACATTGAATGAATGATCTCTAGAATTTCCTTGAGAGAAAAGCCCTAAAAATGTAACTATTGAGTATTCCCTATCTAAGTGGCTCACAGTCAGCAAGGCTCACTTATATACTTAGAGCTTCCAGTCAGCTTTAAAGACTCCACTCTTAAAATATGGTTCGAACCCTCCTTTATTTTTTTTTGAACCCTCTTTTAAACCAAGAATTATAAGACATCTAAAGCCTCTACCGTTTAAAAAAAAAAATGATTCAGACTGCCCCCACCATGAAAAATGAAAAAGCAAAAACAACAGAGGGAAAAAGTCAATGCATAGAGAAGAAAACTTTTAAAATTAACATTAATGTGCATTCAGATAATATATTAACACTATGAAACAAATACAGGATAATTTTTTTTAAGTTTGCAAAAACAAAAAGGAGCTCTTTGACATTTAACGTATAATGGCAAAAAATTTAAACTAAGAGGTTTGGAAATCGAGTTGAGGAAATTTCTCAGAAATAGAATTAAAAAAAAAATTTTTCACCAAAAGAAAACCGAAAACAAAACCTTAAAGTGTCAGTTTAGGAAGTCCAATATCTAAATAATAGGAGTTACAGAAAAAGAAAACCAACAACACAGCAAAGGAAAAGATCAAGGAAATAGTTCAAGAACATTCCCTGAAACAAGGACATTAGTTTTCATACTGAAAGAATTCATTGAATATTCAGCGCAGTATAA
This sequence comes from Eidolon dupreanum, assembly GCA_028627145.1. Taxonomy (NCBI): domain Eukaryota; kingdom Metazoa; phylum Chordata; class Mammalia; order Chiroptera; family Pteropodidae; genus Eidolon; species Eidolon dupreanum. The sequence goes on along the minus strand of CM053503.1, from coordinate 41,420,197 downwards.
GAAGGTGACCCACCCAAAGCGCAATCATCATGAGATTTCAAAACACTGGCAACAAAGAAAATCCTGACTTTCCAGAGAGAAAAAAACAAGTCACATACAAAGAATCAGAATTGCCTCAGACTCTCAACACACCAGAGCTAGAAGACAATGGAGCAATGCTTTCAACATCTTGTAGAAAATAAATTCCAACCTAGACTTCTATATCCAGCCAAATTCTAAATCAAAGAAGAGGGTCAAATAAAGATATCTGCAGGCTGCAAGATCTCAAAAAGTTTGCCTTCCATGCACCCTTTCTCAGGAAGCTACTGGAAGATGTGCTCCACTAAAGTGAGAGTATTCAAAAAGATGAAAACGTGATATAGGACACGAGAGAGCCAATACAGAAGAGATGTGAAAGCGGCCCCCTGGGGGGTGATGAAGGAACATCTCAGGATGACAGCAGTATACACCAGGCAAACCAGCCCAGACTTGAGCAGGTCAGAAGGCTCTGAGAGACTTCTTTGGGTAGTTTAAATTGATAGACTATCTAATGCTTCTGAACTTCTTCAAAGGAGATTTAAACAATTGGTGAAGAGTTTGGGGGTTGAATTAGTTATAAATACTATACACAGAAAGTTAAACAAATGAAGAGATAAGACAATTATTAACTCCAAGGAAAATAAAGTTGTGAAAGAAAAAAAAAATCAGAGTTTACTGTTTAGCTTAGCTCTGAATAATGAATATCCAGTCAAAATTATTTAAATATTGATGTAACCAACATTATATTTTAACTTCTGGGAGTATAGGGGAATGGGTAGTGCATATTTGTGATGGGGATCCCAGTAGAAAAGAGAACTAAAAATTCTCATCTTCCTTGGATGATAATAGATAATACTCAAAAGTGAAAAAGTCAAGAAAGAGCAATCTAAGCCTGTTATTTATAGACATAGAAATAAGTACCAAAAAAATCAGCTAAAAGAGTTCTCATCTCTGTGTAGGGGTAGTAGAGGGAAGTGAGTGCCAGAGACTGCAGTTTTTCTTGACAAAATTTGTAAAATTGTTTGATTCTTTAAACTATGTAACTGTATAACTTTGGATAAAAAATTAAAAACTAAAGACAACTGGCATAAGATTTAAGTGCATGAACTTTGGAATCAGGTAGACCTGTGTCTGAGTCTTTCTTGTTACTTACTACTGGTGTGAACTTGAGCAGTTTATTTAACTGCTTTCTACCCGTTTTTCTCATCTGAAAAATGAGGACACTATTTGCCTTACAGATTTGTTGTAAGGATTAAATGATATAGTATTTTTAAGTGCACATAGCATAGTAGGTTGCACATTTAGACTATTATTTTGGGGGTTGCTGCTCCAGTTTGGAGCAAGCAAATAAAATCAGAAGACTGGAAAGAAAAACACAGGCAGAGTCTCCCATTTGTCTGGAATAGGTGGGATGATTTTTTACGGTCAGCCCAAGATGGACTCTCAGGGTGTTTGGGGCCAGGTTGATTGCGCACTGGGCTTCAACTTCTTGTTGATCTGAAATGGCCCAACTTGGACCATGACTTTCTTATCGGCAGGTCTTAGAAAAAATTTAAGAAGCTTAATTGAGCAAAGAGAACAAGTGAAAATGTGCTAAATATATGAAAGGGAAAACTTGAATTAAAGATGAGAAAAAACTTTTAGACTAGAACAGGTTAATGAGATATTATAGACTTTCTGTTTCAATTGGCTATCTTTTGCCTAAGGCGCCAATAGGTATAGTCCTACCTGGAGATGGAAGTTGGATGAAATGGTTTCTGAGGGGTTTGTTCCTAATGGTACAGTAGGAACAATACAGATAATAATATAGGGGACCTTATTTTAAAAATCTTGCTCTAAATATTTGAGCAACTACAGCACTTTTATTTTCTGCCTCTTTTGATTGTGGGTTGTTGCATGGAAGGAAGCTACTAACTATCCCACCCTATGCAGAGACCCCAGAATCCAACAATAGCGTGTATACTTCCTTCATGAAGTCTCATCGCTGCTATGACCTGATTCCCACAAGCTCCAAATTGGTTGTGTTTGATACATCCCTGCAGGTGAGTGAAATCCTTTTTACTTCCCCCTTAGAGCCTCTTATCTCAAGGGTAATACCTTCTCCTTCTATGGGGTTAGTGTCATGTTTTCCCCCAACATACCTATCCCTGGTTCTTTTAAAGTCCTGCCTGCTTGTGAATTTCCCTTTTGTCAATATAATTCTTTTGGCTATAGGTAAAGAAAGCTTTCTTTGCTCTGGTGACTAATGGTGTACGAGCTGCCCCTTTGTGGGATAGTAAGAAGCAAAGCTTTGTGGGTAAGCAAAAATTTCTGAAACACAGTATTATTGGCATCTTGTGCTGGGCATGGAGAAAAGCTTTGAGCAGTGCTGAGGGTTCTTGTCTTGGCCTCTAGGCATGCTGACCATCACCGACTTCATCAATATCCTGCACCGCTACTATAAATCAGCCTTGGTAAGGAACCTTAACTTAGCCCAATGATCAAAACCATTTCCCCTGCCCAAAGTCCCTCATTTTCATTTCTTCCAAGCAAACCACAAGAGGTTTATGAAGCAGGGAGATCAGGTCTCAAGTTCTGTTGCTTCTGCCTCCAGGTACAGATCTATGAGCTGGAAGAACACAAGATAGAAACTTGGAGAGGTATGTAGAGGATTGGAAGTTGTAAAAGGATGAAGGGATGGAGAGTTTCCTAGGAAATGGTTTTCCATGGTGGTATTTTGTGAACCTTCCTTTTCCCTTCAGAGGTGTACCTACAGGACTCCTTTAAACCACTTGTCTGCATTTCTCCTAATGCCAGGTGAGTTCCAGCTACCCATATATCCAGAAGGGGAAGAGCCTTGCCATCAATATAGCTAAGGCCCTAGACACCCAAAGATCCAGGGGCAGAAGAGAGAAAAAACCACATACACATACACCCTTCCCTCCCCCAACTATCAGTTTCTCCTGTATATAAACACACTTTAAGGAGCTATTTAACCATCCTCAGGCCCAGCACTGTGGTACTTATCATTATCCTCAACCTTTCCACAGCTTGTTTGATGCTGTCTCTTCATTAATTCGAAACAAGATCCACAGACTGCCAGTTATTGACCCAGAATCAGGCAACACCTTGTACATCCTCACCCACAAGCGCATCCTCAAGTTCCTCAAATTGTTTGTAAGTGCTCCTCAGTCCAGTTTTTACTTCTTATATACTGGGTTGGAAGGGTATCCAAGGGTGGTATGAGGGGCCTTGAAAATCAAGCCGATGCCTCTTTCCTCAGATCACTGAGTTCCCCAAGCCAGAGTTCATGTCTAAGTCACTGGAGGAGCTACAGATTGGCACCTATGCCAACATCGCTATGGTCCGCACTACCACCCCTGTGTACGTGGCTCTGGGCATCTTTGTACAACACCGAGTCTCAGCCCTGCCTGTGGTGGATGAGAAAGGTGAGAGACTGGGCAAAAGGAGAGGGAGGGCTCCAGGGAAGCCAAGATGGCTCTGACTTCTCAGCTCAGCCTGAAGGGCGATTCTCTGGGCAAGGGGAGCCTTGGATGCCATTCTCCTTGCTGAGCTGCCTCTGTCCCCCTAGGGCGTGTGGTGGACATCTACTCCAAATTTGATGTTATCGTGAGTGATTGTGGAGGGACTGGGAGGTAGGGAATGGGGTGGCGTGTTGAATGTGGAGAGGGAGAAGAGAATCTCCTCTGGAGCCTAAGGGATTTAAGAAGCTTCCAGGCTTTCAAATCCTATTTGAAAAGGAATCTAATGAGCTGGGTGTGGCTCGTGAGCATGGCTAACAACTGCCCTAAATCCCTCTGGTGAGGTTGGGTGGGCTCCAGGCATGAGGGCTGGCTTCCTTGCTTCCCTGCAAGCACCTTCCCTTCTCTTCCCAGAATCTAGCAGCAGAAAAGACCTACAACAACCTAGATGTGTCTGTGACCAAAGCCTTGCAACATCGATCACATTACTTTGAAGGTGTCCTCAAGTGCTACCTGCACGAGACTCTGGAGACCATCATTAACAGGCTGGTGGAAGCAGAGGTAGGGAGGAACAGTGATGCAAAAGGAACTGGGGAAGCAGCCTTGAGAGAGGGGTTTGGCAAGGAGGGTAGGGCCTAAAGGGCTCGCGCTAACTGAGGCTGGCACTAAATATCCCTTGTTGCTCTCTGCAGGTTCACCGACTTGTAGTAGTGGATGAGAATGATGTGGTCAAGGGAATTGTATCACTGTCGGACATCCTGCAGGCCCTGGTGCTCACAGGCGGAGAGAAGCCCTGAGCTGGGGAAGGGGTCAGATGGCAACAAGGGATATGCCCACTCACTGCCCTCCCAAAGCTGTGGGAACCACAGATGAAATCTTGAGAGAATTGTAACTCTGTTCCCTGCTTGGGACACCCCCCCCCGCCCCCCCGCTTCTACCTGGGAGCTGGGAAAGGTGGGGAGGGAGAGGAGAATGGATTTTTAGCTGTCCTATCCTCACACATACGCTTGAGGAAAACTTCCAGCCCAGCCCATCCTAGCCCATCTTCTTAGACTCAGCCCGTGTTCTGGGTAAAATATGAACTCCATGCCCCTCAGGCAAATTCTGATCTCTAAGAGATCTTAGACCTTACCCAGCTTTTGCCTCTATGTCCGTCCCTGACTTGAGCCTAAGATAATAGCACAACAAAACTCTTCATAAAAATCTTTTTATTCATCCTGTTTCATGCTGTATGGAGGAGGCTGAGTCCATTTAGTGACATTTCTTCTCATAAGAGGAGTAGGGAGGACAGCCTTTGGGTTCCTGTGCTGTGTGCATATGAAGGGAGGTGGGGTTAGATGGAGGAGGAGGGCAGAGTGGTTAGCTGAGGTTATTGCTTTTCATGTAAAACCTAATTAAAATGACAGGAACCTCTTCATGGTATTGCAGTGTTTGCTTTTTATAGTTGATAAATATTCCTGCTTCAACCTTCCTACTTCATATGGCTTCTTCAGCTTAATAACAATAATAATAATAGCACGCACACTTATATAAAACTGTGTCAGGCACCATCCTCTGCTTTACACATATTAATTTATTTAATCCTCAGAACAAGAGTAGATATTATTCCAGTTTTATAGTTTTAAAAGAAACAGCACAGAGAGGCTAAGTAACAAGCCCAAGGCCACCCAGCTAGTAAAAAATAGAGCTAGAATTTGAACCCAAACAGACTAGCTCCAGAGCGCATGTTCTTTACAACTACACTAGACTTACTACCTTTCTAAATTTCTATTCATAACTGTTCCCCACCCTAATCCCTGCAGTCGCTCTTATTACCCCACTTTTACCTCTGCCTGCATTATAGCTGGGACCCCAGGAAAATCCTATAACAGTGTTAGGTCTCCAGAGAGTAGACAGACTGAATGTCTCCTTTAAGCAAAGAGACATGCCACCATCAGCCTTTCTTAGGGAAGGTTGGACTATGCGTTTAGATTTTGCTAAACTGGCACTGTCTTTTAACCTATAAATCCCTGGTGATTCTTCCAAGGTGAGAATGAGCTGGAGGGAAGGGGAGCGGGGAGCAGCAGGGCTTATGGTCACCCTATCAGCCCCTTTCCCTGTGCTGAAACAGTCTGGGCCAAAACAGTAGTCAGTGCCTAGCATAAGGACACCTAGACTGTTGGGTAAGAGCCAAATTCTAGGTACCATTTCACTGCTGCTGCCTTGCAGGTAAGATACCATTTCTGTCTTGGATACCAAGACCAGAAGCAATTTCGGAGTAACTCTTTGCCCTTACACTGTGCCTAGGAACTCTGATAAACCCAGCCATACCATACTGGTCCCTCCAAGCCACACTTCCTGATGGAACGCAGGGAAAACATCGAGGCATCTTTCAGTGTTACATCGTGGCTTTGAAGAAGCCCCTACTGTGCATTCATCTCTTCACAGCTCTCACAGCACATTCCCAGACTTGAAGGAGGGAGATATTCCAAGTTATTAGAATTAGGGTATGTTTATGTGTGTGGGGGTGGATGCATAAAGGAAAAGACAGATGTCTCCTTGTGTCACATTCCATCATGAAGTGGAGTTTATCTAGGGAGGAGGCAAGGGTTTTAAAAAGCCGTAGGACTCTGGTGGGACCTGGGTGGAAGGAGGCATCTTCAAGCAAAGAGCCATCAGTACAGCTGGTAGGTGTAAAGGTGGGGGGAGGGGGTCAATGGATGGGGCAGGGGATGTGTGAGGTCTCTTTGAAGGCCTATGTTAGGGAGCAGGAGGCCTGGGTTTTCTTGCTCTCATTCTCAGTTAAGTCTCTGCCCCACAACAATCCTGGCCCTATCCTCTTAGCAGGAAGCATCTGTACCCAAAGGCCAGCAGGTACTTTTGTGGTAAACAAATGGGAATCTTGCTTCTCCCTGCTAAAACCCAACCAGTCTCAGAGTCTGAGGATAGAGCAGAAAGACAAGGAACAAAATATGGGAGCCTCATAGCCTGCTATTCTTCTTACCTATTACTCTCCAGAGAGGCAAATTATCCTTTCTTCCTCAGGAACTAGTGCCATACACACTCTTCCCCCACCTCCCCATACCCCTCCCTTTCATTGGAGCTGCTGCCATGGTTGCCAGGCATGGTTGCTAAGTCTCTGCATGGAAGGGTTGGCGTAGGCTGTACTGCCACTAACATTACCATGGTGAATCAGGGGACACCTGGTATAAGCTTGGGGGGAGGGATCATGTGGATGTAAGCAACAACCCCCAGGACAAAATAAGCCTAAAAGGTGAGCATCTTGAGCACAACTTCAGGTAGGGGCTGAGTGAGCTAGGCATTGTGGTAGTGGTGATGGGGAGCTCTATGCTGAAAAACAGGGACCACTTTTATCATTTCAGTTGCTAGGGCTTGATTTTGCCAAGGGAGCACACCGTTCCTCCTCCATCCCCTCTGAAAGGGTGCAAATGCATAAGCACCCTTGTCTGTCCTCCATAAGGCTGAGCAAAGCTGTGTGGGAACAGAACAGTATGACCCCCAAATCCTGGCTTTTGGATTGGGGGAGGTAACATGGTGCCAGGAGAGCACTCCATAGGTGCCCAAGGACAAACACCTAGAATGAGAGTGCGGGGCAGCTTCTATGGCCAAGACAGACTCCTGTGTCCTGCTGTACCAGTATCCCTGGGCTGCAGTTAAGGGTATGAGGGTCACCCTTTTTGAGCTTGGGGAAGGGAGCTCCTACCCTCCCCCACCCCCAGTTCACACAAAAGCTGCATGAAAGCCACCACCTCCTCCCTCCACCACATGGAAGCTGGTTACTCATCTCTCTGCACCCGAATGCCATTGCCCATTGCCGCTAAAAATAGCCCCCCCCCCAGCCGTGGGCCAGCCCCTCCTGCACCTCAAACCCATGGAAACCAGCAAGAGTGGCAGGCAGAGACACTGAGTTCATTTCCATCATCTCCCTGTCGAAGAGAAACTGAAGTCCGAGGCAAGAAGTCAAGGGCAGAACCCTGGTGGTCAGGCACCCTGACAAGCAGGGAACTGAAGGGTTAAAACGGCAGAAATGTTGAA
>CM053503.1:41217625-41412583 GCA_028627145.1 Eidolon dupreanum | reverse complement strand
CAGGATGCTGGATGGCCAGCTATTCTCCGAGGGGCCTAACAGCCCCCGGGAGCTCCAGGATGAGGAGTCTGGCAGATGTCTCTGGGTGCAGAAATCTAAGCTGCTGGTAATCCAAGTGAAGACTATTTCCTGTCATTATAGTCACCGGACCCCTCCTCGACAGCCCATGGACTTCCAGGCCAGCCACTGGGCCCGTGGGCCCCAGAGCCGCACGTGAGTGAAGGAGGGGTGAGGGGAAGAGAGTGATGGGGCGGGGAGTGGGGTCCGGACCTCCCCGCAGGCAATAGCCAGTGTTGCTGGTACCCCTTTCCCTTCCCATGCCCCTCTCTTCCCGAGGGTTAGGGCCTGACTTATTCCACCCGTTGTTTTGGGGGGACAGGGCTAGGTGTGAGGAAGGGTAGAAGGTGAAATGGGGCAGGCGCTGTTAAAGTGTGCATAGAGAAATGATGAGGAGTTCCGCTTCGACTTCGGTCCTAACATATACTCACGTGCGCATACACACTCACACACACACCTCTACACAGGTGCCCCAAGTGGCCTGCACTGCTCCCAGCTCCCCAGCCCTCGACTCCCTTCCCCCATAAACTGCTCACCTGGGTTCCTGATCATTGTCCCAGGTGTGGGCCGCGCCCGGGATCCCCTGAGCGGCCGCTCCGCCGGCCCTGGGCCTCCAGGGTGCTGCAGGAGGCGACCAACTGGCGGGCAGGGTCCCCGGCCGAGGCCCGAGCCCGGGAGCAAGAGAAAAGGAAAGCGGCATCGCAGGAGCGGGAGGCCAAGGAGATCGAGAGAAAAAGGCGCAAGGCTGGTGGGGCCCGAAGGAGCCCCCCGGGTCGGCCCTGCCCGGAGGTCCGGTACGCCCCTCGGGTGGCCCAGCCTACAGGGCTACCAGCTCTGTCACGGCCCGAGCGCCTAGGGCTTGTATGGCGACCGCCCCGTCCATCCGCGCAGCTGCAGAGCGACCCAGAGGCAGCGTGGGCGGGGCCCTGGGGAGGTCGCAGGCCAGGGCCCCCCAGCTACGAGGCTCACCTGCTGCTGAGAGGCGTTGCCGGGACCGCCCCGCGACGCCGCTGGGACCGGCCACCACCCTACGTGGCTCCACCTTCTTATGATGGTCCCCATAGAACCTTGGGGACTAAAAGAGGCCCCGAGCCCTCCCAGGCACCCGCCTCATCAGCACCTGTGCCTACTCTGGCCAGGACGGAGGGTGGGTGCACAAAGAAGAGGCTGGATCCTCGAATCTACCGGGACGTCCTTGGGGCTTGGGGTCTCCGACAGGGGCGCGGTCTCTTGGGGGGATCCCCAGGCTGTGGAACTGCCAGGCCAAGGCTGGAACCCCGCAAAAGAGCCACGGAGAAAAGCCTGGGGCTGGCTGATGCTGGCCGGAACAATAGTAGCGATGGCCATCCCCAAGCCAAAGCTGCTGGGAGCCCAGGCACAGCGACAGCTCCTGCGGGGTCTGCAGCTGCTACCCCCAGTCCCCCGCATCCGGCTCCTAGGTCCAGGCCCCATGTCAAGGGCTCCTGGGAAGGAAAAGAAGGTAGAGAACAGAGCTGGCTCCCCAAATGCTGGATTTCCTCCCTTAAAAAGCGGCAACCCCGACTTAGCCAGACCCTCCCCAGACCCTGGGCTCCAGGAGGCACGGGATGGAGAGATTCTCTGGGTTATAGAGAAGGAGCTGAGACGGAGACCTTGGCGGGTTGGAAGGCGACCCGCCGTGCCCACACCCTGCCCCGCAGTTCTCATGGCCGGGTTCGTGGAGAAGGCGTCTTTGTCATTGATGCCACGTGCGTGGTGATAAGGTCCCAGTATGTTCCGACCCCTCGAACTCAGCATGTGCAGTTTTTGCCTGCTGGGGTGCCATGCGTTGTGGGGGATGCCCTTGGCCAACCAAAGCCCAACAAGGAGGAGGGCGAGGGGGCGGCTGTCTTTCCTCCTGCTTGCCAAAAGCTGCAGTTGAGCAGTCGCCTTTCGCACCAGCCGGGTGGGGGACGCGGGTTCGAGGCTGAAGGCGGGAAGCCCGCGGACTCCTCATTGGAGGAGCGCGCCTCCCGCATCTTGGGCCTCCCAGTGGGCGAAGTAAACCTGCAGGAGGCCCCCACGCAGCCAGTTAGCTCAGAGCACTCAACCTTAAGTCCAACGGCTTCGGGAGGTGCCGGCAGTGCCAAGGGCTTGAGGGAGGTGGTGGCGGTCCCGCGGCCCACGAACCGGAGCTGGACACGGACCCCCGGGCCCTACGCCGGGGCCCTGCGGGAAGCCGTGTCCCGCATCCGCCGTCACACCGCCCCGGACTCGGACTCGGACGAAGCTGCGGAGCTCAGTGTCCATAGCGGCTCTTCTGATGGAAGCGACACAGAAGCCTCTGGCGCCTCCTGGCGGAATGAGAGGATCCGGCCCCGGGAAGGCAGGAAGACAGCAGAGCTGAGCGACAGTATCCGAGAGATTATTGATGTCATCAGCCGAACCGACGAGGTCCTCTTCGGGGCGAGGGACACTAAAGGGACCCCACAGGGAAATAGGGAGCGGCAGTAAGAGGCCCTTTCTTGTATTTGTGTTCCCCAACACATCTCCCGCACTGGTCCCCTTTCTTTCTCATAGACTTCTTTGTATCCCTACCTATACCAGTTCCCATACTTGAAATAGAAAGGAAAAGAAGCCTCTGTCGATTCATGATTTTTTTTTTTTTCAGGTAAAGTGAGGGCGAGCAGTGGACTTTAATGCCTGCTCTATTCAGGGCGCTCCAGTAAGGTCTTCAGCAAAAGTGTAGAACTGAGCAGAGGCCTGGACAGAAGCAGACAGGAAGGCAGGAATGGTATAGTCATGGGAGGGCAACTTTAGGGCAGGGCCTCTGGATGAGAGAGAGAAAGTGATGGAGAAGCTTCAGATTGAGGTGACCAGGTGACAGAGAGGTCCTGTCAGAAAAAGAAGAGGTCCAGAGCAACCTGCAAAGCAGGAAGAAGGCTCACTTCAGATGTCACAAGTCTAGGGTTCCAATCCCAACTCTGACACAGACTTGCTGGGTGACCTTAGGCACATCACTGCCCCTCTTCGAGTTTCCTAGTATGTAAAATGAGAGAGTTCTAGTGTCCATCCCTGACACTTTGGAGCCTTGGGGGAAGCTTTTATCACATCCCCCCCTTCAAAAGCCAAAAAAATAAAAAATAAAAAAATAAGGTTAGGAATAAGTGAACAGAGTCTGAGGGTTTCTGGGTGGCTTCATTGTCACCTGTGCTCATTCTCAGTTCAAGAGACTGTCCAGGGTTTGCAGAAGAGCTGAGTAAATAGTCAACGACTCCTATCCCAGTCTCTCAGGTTTAGGTAAGGGCTCCCAAAGTCCGGGAAGGATGGTGGCCTTGTCACTGTCCTTGGGCTGTGGTGGTCCCAGCAGGGGAGAGAAGGAAGCCAGTGAATTAGCTTGGAACCTCTTTAGACCTTCCTCTCTTCCTCCTCCCCAGTGTTTCTTAGTGATGCTCTGAATCGTTCCACCCCGGTGGTATCACCCATTTGAAAGAACGCTGAGGATTTCTTGCATCTCCGCCTCTTCCAGAAACCGGCCAGGGAAGGAAGAGGGAGATTGGTCCCCAAAAGCCTGTAGGTGTGTGGTGTGATACTCGTTGTAGCCACTATGGGGCGCGCGCAGGTCGCGGATTTCCCCTGTAGCTAGTCCGCGAGTCCCTTCTACCCTGATACTGCCAATTAATCAATTGATCCCTAGTTACTGCGCGGTGGTCTCCCGCCTTGCCGCCTCCAAGCTTGCGAAGTCGGGAACAAGCCTCTGGACTTCCAGACCTCTGGAGCGCGCCGAGCCCCTCTTTGTACTCATCCACGCCAATTGGCTTGAGACCCAGACACTGAAGTCTTTTCTTTTCTCTCTGATCTTGGACACCTTCTCTCTCTATTTACTAGCCATGTGAACTCGGCCAAATCACTTCACCTCCCTGAGCCTCAGTTTCCTCATCTGTCAAATGGGGGTATATAAACACCTACCTCGCAGGGTTGTTGTGAGGATTTAATGCGATAATATATGTAAAGCGCCTTGCACAGTGCCTGGCACACAGTAGGCGCTCAATAAATCTAAGCTTCCCTTTATCCAACCTTGGCCTCTTCCTTTCACCGACCGTTTCCCCACAGTGTCCCTCTCCCAGGTTTCCTCCACTCTTTCCTGCTCCGTGGGCGGTATGGGGGACTCCTTTCTTTGATGGAAACTCCCGGCCCACTCCTGTCTCCCCCAGTTCGGACTCTCCCTTCTTTGCCCCCCACCCCACTCCCTCTGGCTCTTCCCACTGCCCCGACGCACACCCCCCACCCCCCATTCCGGGCAAGGGCTGAGTCAGCCTGGGTAAATTTAGCCGCCTACTCGGCGGGCGCGGGGGCTTCACCCAGACTCAGTCAGAGTCCTGGCCCAGCCCTCGGCCCCGCCTCTGCTCCCACCCCCACCAAGTCCTGCTAACTCCAACTAAGGCGCAGCATTCAGATCCCCAGTCCCGCTCAAACCACTTATGGTTTTGGTCTCAAATTATCTCGATGTCACTCTCCACCAGCACCCAGAGAGACTGGGCAGGACGAGGAGGGGGCTGGGCAGCCTGGGAGACAGAGGAACTGGACCTTAAACCAGAACTCCTGACCTTGGTTCGTTGGAAGGGAAGAGGAGTCCTCTTTGGGCTTCTGAACCTGAGGAGAGAGCATTGGTTAGAGTTACCCAGGAAGGTCTATCCCAGAACCTGCCTGGAACCTACACTGCCAGGTTTTAAGTTAGCTCCCGCTGGACAGAGATCAAAGTTTCATGAGGTCTGTCTCCCTTCCACCTACAGTTTTATCTACTACCGGTTCTAACTATTGAGCATTTACTAAGCACCTAAGACGAACCAGGCACCGGCTGGGCTTCAGGAAAGAGATGAGTAAGACCTGCCTGACAATGGGTTGAAGGTGAAAACACACAAGTAATGATAGTATTGAGCAGTGAGTGTTAAGTACTTTAAGGAGTCAAATAAGGGAGACTGGATTTGGGGAAAGGGTTTCCAAGTAGAGGGAGCAGCAAAAACAAGAGGTGTGTGGCGGGGGAATGGTTTGGTCTGGCTGGAATTGAGGATACATTAATGGGAGTTGTGAAAGATAAAGGCAGGAATGAAAACTGAGGCCAGGATGAGGTGGGCCTGGTCCAACTGAGTGTGTGCCTTGGACCTCTGGGCTTGAGACGAGGATGGACTTTAGGCTAGCAAGAATATAGAGGAAGGCCGAGACAGCAGTGGAAACATCTGCCTGGATTTTGCTACAGCCCAGAGGCCCCAAGGCTCCAGAAGTGATGGAAAAAGTGAGCTGCGTGTGATAATGGAGGGACAGGCCCTGTTAAAGTGGGCTCCACCATGCTGCCTGAGGCGCTTTGAGGCTGAACACCCAGGAAGCCAGTTTCTAAGAGCTCACCCACATTGCTACCATTGTCAGAGAATTAGGGTAGTGTTGTGTTTAGAACATAAACTCTGGGGCCTCGCAGGCTGGATTTAAATCTCGCCTCTACCTCATACTAGCCGTGTGACCTTGGGCAAGTCACTCAACTTCTTTGTGCCTTGGTGTCCTCAGCTTTAAAATCAGATTTTTAATAGTGTTCTTATCATAGGCTTGCTTGGAGGATTAAGTGATTCAATATGTAAAGCACTTAGAACAGTGCCTCCTACCTAGTAAGTGGTACATAAATGTTAAACTCTGATTAGTAATGCTCTCTGGGGCTATTTCATTAGTGTTGGGGGTATAGGAACAGGAAGATGGGAAAGAGAGAAGTAAAGGTAGAGGAAGAGGAGGAACAGGCAGAAGAAAGGAGAAGGGATCCCTAGGGAGAAGACAAACAACCCCTTGAATAGATAAATGGTGTACTGGCAGCACTTGGGTGGTTAAGGTGTCAACGTAACATGCCTCCCTTCCCCAGGACTTCCTCCATCTTTGCCTAAGGGTGGAGTTAGCACCAGCTCTAAAGATCTGGAGAGAGAGAGAGAGAGAGAGAGAGAGAGAGAGAAAGGAAGGAATGACTGCAGGTCTGGTGGCCAGCCCTTGGTGAGCCATATCTCAGACTATCCCCGCAGGGCCCTGTGGGTGGGAGGATGGAGGCTCCCTGCTGTGAAAATGACTTCTAAATCTGGCTGTGTCTGCCAGCCAGCCAGCCTCGAGGCCACACCCACCTACCCCACCTTGGGACAACGTCATAGTTCAGGAGTAGGGACAGCAGATGGCAGGAGGGTGTGATCAGTTTGGGGCAGCAGCCCTCAGGTTAGCACAGGACACTACTACCCTCCCCACAGCCAGGTTCTTCACAGGGAATCCCCTTTCTGTCCCAAGTGGGACCTAATTAATATGGCTTTCAAGGAGCTGAGAGCCTCTTCCCATTTCAGATGCTCAGGAGAGCCTGGGACTTCCCTCGATCAGCCACAAATTACTAAAGGAAACAAAGAACCAGATCATAACTCTAGGACTTTAGGGGATTCAGGGTCAGGAGTGTATGTGTGTGTGTGAACCAGAAGAGATGGCCAAACATGAGTATATGGGAAGTATGCAAAGTATGTCTGTGATGAAAGGAGTCAGCATTCACTCAGTTATTCATCTGTTCACTCACCCAATAAACATGTATACCTGGCCCTAGGAATACACAAGAGACTCAGACATAACTCCTGACTTCAGGGAGCTCACAGTCTAGGGTGTACATGAGATAAGGGAAGGGATGTGGAAAAGGATACCCACAGAGTCATTACAGTGACAGACTCCTAATCCCAACACAATAACGTATGTTTATGAAGGCATTCCAGAGTGTCTAGGAGAGCAAGAAGGAAGGAGCAGCTCTCAGACTGTGATTTCTGGGAAACAGGAATACCAGGCTTCTGTGAGAGAAGTCACTGAGGATGCGTAGTCTTGGCAATGGGCAGGCTTCCTCCCTGGAAGCCCCTAGTACTACATAGCCTTTTGTGAGTCCTTTTAGAGAACAGTTGCCCCAACCATCCATCCATCCATCCATCCATCCATCCATCCATCCATCCATCCATCCATTCTTCCATCCATCCATTTGTTCATCCATCCATGCATCCATGCATGCATCTATACATCTATACATCCCACCTATCCATTTATTCATCCATCCACTAACCCATCTGTTATCCACCCATTGTTTTATCCATGTTTACATTCATCCTTTATTCATCCATCCAACCATTTATTCTGTTAACAAGGGTATATGATGTGCCTAGCTCAGTTCTGCAAGGGATGCTATGATAAACAAAACACAGAGCCCATATCTTCAGGAAGCTAGAAGCCTGGTAGGAGGATGAGTAACATACACAGATAACCATCCATGGGACAGCCAGTATACGCTGTTAATGAAATCCCTGCCAAGAAGTTGCTTCAGGAAGCAAAGCCACTTTGCCAAGGGAAATTAGAAGAGCTTCATGGAGAAAGGAACATTCAAGTTGGGTTTCAACAGGAGGAGATGGGGAAGAGGTGTATTACAGAGTGGGGCCAAAGGTAGAGAGGTGGGAAAGCACACAGCTTTCACAAGAAACCGAGGCACTAGAGAATGCAGAGGGGCAGAGGAATAGGATCCTAGAATGATGTGTGGTAGCCTCTGGAAAGCAAGTGCCTCTGGAAAGCAAGGACACACATTTGAGCTTTAGTGAGAAAAGCTAAGGAAGAAGAAATGAGGGGCAGAGAGTGTTTGAGCTACAAACGTCCCAATTGCCTCCTCAATGCTTATAGCATTGTTTTCTCTGCTGCTTGATTATGACTTTTGTTGGTCTTGTTGCCTTGTGGAAATCCCCACTGGACCATGAGGTACTTAAGGGAAGTGACTTTGATTTAACTCTGTATCCCATACAAGCTTGGCCTGGAGCAGGCTCTCAGCAAATGCTGGCAGAGGAAGGAACAAATGATAAAACTGTGCCACAGGACCACTGGCACAGCAATTCAGTGTCAGATATATAGGAGGATAGGTGGCTGCTGCCTGGTGTGACCTCATTCTTAATCCCTGAGGACCCTGCTTTCTTTACTGGGGTCTCTCCAGAGCTCTATCAAGAATCGCCACAAGATGGCGCTGTTCCAACTATAGCTCCGACTTTCGCCAAGGTCCTTAACGTTTGCAGCTGGTGCAGTGCCCCCAAGAACTGTCCCCAGATGGTCTAGACATTTCTTTCTAGCAAGCCCTGAGACAGATTGAAACACCTAAGTACATCTATGGAAGAGAAGAGCTGACAGACTCCCAACCCCAACACAAGTACTACAGGATTGATCTATGCATCTATTCATTTGACAGTATCTAATATGTGCCAGGTACAATGTTAGGCTCTTAGAAAAACAGGTATGATCAAGGCACAGGCCCTTTGCTCAAGGAGATCACCAACTGGTTCTGATCAAACCTTCCTTTACTATTGTCTCTCTCTCTCTGTCTCCCTCTGTCTGTTTCTCTCACACACATGTACATGTACACACACACACACACACACACACACACACACACACACATCTATTCCCCAGGGCCATTTCCCTCCATCTGGGAAGTCATCTTCATGTGAAATTTACTCTTCAGAACTGTTTGTCCCTCAAAATCCAAGTTTCTCCCTAAGGTTACTGCATAGCCACATCAGTGTGACCCCTGGACACTCTTAAATGGCTTTCTTGCCTTTCCTCTGAGCTCCATGATGTGCCCCTTTCCTAGTCTCTCTCCCAACCTCCCCCATCATACCTACAGCCACTCTGCCAGCTTTAGAGACTTCCCCAGAGTACACCAGTTCTGGGTTGGGGCCTCCCAATACCCTAGAGCTCTGGAGGCTAGAGGGACATGAGGGTGGATCCACAAAAGGGCCCTGGAAGACCCTGGCACCACCAGCCCAAAGATGAGGAGTTGGAGAGTTCAGAAAACCAAAGACCTCAGAAACATGCCCCTCTGGGGCCTAAGGGCTCTGCCAGCCAAACCTGTCCCCAGACAGGTTGCTTTCTTTTCTCATCTACTTTGAGAGGACCAGGCCTCTCCTTAGCTGCAGCTCCATAGGGGTGGCGGTGGGAGACTCTGGTTGGGAGGTGAAGCATTGTGGGACATTGTCCACTTTCCCAACATGCTCTAGGGCCCAACTTAGCCCTCGGTGGGTTTGGGAGAGGAGGGAGGGTTGGTGCTGAGAGTGGGAGCCAGGACCATCGAGGTCCCGGGAGTGAATGCCGTATTGTTGGCCAGGCCAGAGTCACAGATAATTACCTCAATTAGTGACAATGGGAGAGTAATAAATACAGGCTTAGTGTCTCCTACCCCACCAGGGCTCCGAAGATTAATCCAGGCTGACGGGCGGGCCCTGAAAGGCGTGATGGACAATTCATTAAACTCCCCAAATGCCGCACAACCTGGGCGTGAAGGCTGAGTTAGCCCCCTGGGGGTTGCGCCTTTGTCCCAATTGTGTGTCTCCGCCACAGCAGAGCCGGGCAGCCCTCAGAGATCGGGGAGGTGAGTGGGGCTCCCCCAGCCCGGCCAGGCGGCGGGGGGATTAGGCCTCGGTCCGGCCCTGGTTGCCCTGGCACAGCAGCCCGGCCGGGCTGGAATGTCCGTGGTGGGGAGCGGGCCGAGCGGAGGGGCGGGGCCGACAAGGTGGGGTAAGGGGGGCACATAAAACCGGGGCAGGAGGAGTTAATTAGACGCCAGGCGAGGTGGGCGAGGGGCCACAATAGGGGCCTTACTTCCGAGGATTAATAGGCAGGAGAGAGAAGGGAGGGGTTCAACCCTGGGGGAGAAGAGCTGGAAGCTTCCCAGGGTAGCACTGCCCCCCTTGCCCAGCTTGGCACCTACCATTCAGTAGGGCAAATGGCTGGGAGGCAGGAGACTCTGGCAGCCTGGGCAGGTGCCCTGCAGCATCCTAGGAGTGGCTCTTTCTTCCTCAAATGGCGACTATGTTGGGAAAATGATTGGGCAAGGAGGAAAAAAAGGATCTCTAATTTATCAGAAAAGTAGTGGAAGCAGGAAAATTTAAGGGTCCTGTTCTCATCAACCCTTCACTCCCAACCCCAACCACCACCTCACCCCTTACTCTGAGACAGAACCAGGAGCATGAAGCTTTAGCCTTCTTGATGAGGCTGCCAGGTTAAAACCAAGGAGTCTGTAACAGGGACTGAAGCTGATGTGAATGCATGGGAGTGGAGGCTGCAGTGTGTGCATGCCCATGTGCTCATGCTTGTGCATGCAGGTGTGCTTATGCACAGGGACTGGCCTTCAGCAGGTCCTTGGTAAATGCCTGTTGAATGAATGAATAAACTTTGATTTTGCTGAGAATAAATGGGCCTGGGCTGCACTATGACACAAAGTGAATAACCTTGGGCCCTTTCATTCTGAGCTCCCCACCATGGCCCAGGAAGGATAGGGACCCCACCTCTGAGCGGATGAGCAAATATCCAGAAAAAAATGAAGTGGCAGTGGTTTCTTCCCTTTGAAAAGGCCGGGGGTGGGGGGTGGGGGGAGGAGGCAGTAGCCTCATGGAAGCCCCATTTCCTCCTGGGCCCCAGGGAGCAGGGCAGCCCTGGCTCCTCCCTAGGAGCCACCCCACCCTATCCCCTCCCAGGGGATGACAAGGGAGCGAGTTGGCGGCAGTTCCCTGGGCATATTTATAACCTGCTGCTCGCTCACCAGCGTCTGCTTTTAGCCCAGACGGGGGAGGGGGCAGAGGGGTGGTCTGTCTCATGCTGGGCGCCCTGGCTGGGTGTGGAAAGAGTGAGTAAGGGTGAGTGGTGGGCAGCTCTGCATGGATATTCCTGCTCACACCACAGCCAAACAGCTTATTTTCTCCTCATTTTGTTATTTTTCTCCCTCTGGCCTGGAGAGGACTGAACCAGCCTGAGGTGTGGGGGGTGCTAGACCCTGGGGTATTTGCAGCCCCACTGACAGGGTTTTTCCAGGGTGCATGTGGTAGGGTGTGTGTGGTGCTGTCTTACTGACCCCCCAGGGACAGTGCAGGCCTGCCTTCTCAGTCCTCTCAGGTTTTCCGTTATCCCCAAGATATTTCAGGACCAGCACTTCCTTCACTCGCTGAGGCCAACCATGTGTCGGGGTCCCTGGCAGCCTCAGATTCCCCTGGGTGTGTGGCATTTGGCACCTGAAGATTAGAGGTGGGTGGGAGGATAGCCTGGGTGGATAGGGCAGGGCTGAGGCATCAGGCCCATTCCTGATAGCACTATCCTATGGCGACCTCCCTGAGCAGTTCTGAGCTCTGAGACCTTAGTGAAGCCTCTCTCTGGGCACAGCTGCTTTTCTCCTCTGTGTGAGGATGGCATAGATGATCATAATCTCAAAATAAGTACTTCCTATATACTGCTTTGCAAATCCTATAGCCCCTTCACTTGCTTTTTTCTTATTGTATTAGCGCATGCCCATTGAGGGCCAGTCCTCATTCTGCACTTTCCTACCCTCTCTTACAAGTCCCAGACCCTGGAAGTGAAGGGCCTCCATGATGAGGACTTGACCATGGGAATCTGTCCTTAAACCTCATGCATGTGCAGAAGGTGTTATACTTCCCTGAGCCTCCATTGGACTCTCCCCATTATACTGGCAACAACTGTTGATGTGCTTGACTCCCTGGACAGACCGTAAACTACTCCAAGCAGGCACTATGCCTTGTACATCACTGTATCCCCAGCATTTGGCATACGTCTGGCACAGAAGAGGTCAGCAAGTATTTAAACGACTAGAGATTTCATGAATGTGATCTCTGAACCTCATCACCTTCCTGAAGGAGAAGACTAAGTACTTATAACTGACAAGGGAACTGAAGCTGAAAAAGCAAGAGATTTGTTGAAAATTTAGTTTGGGCCAGAACAGGATTCATTGCTTTTTCTTGCTCATCTTCCAGCTCCTAGGTGTCAGCTCAACCCAGAGTACCCCAGCTCCTTGTCCTGAAATCAGATACTGATCTAGTTCTCGGAGTTAGGTGAGAGTGGTTGAGGGCAGCTGTGAACATTTTGACTCCCCACGCTGCTTGTTCTCCAGTATCTAATAGCTCATTGAATTATAGATTGGGCATTCTCTGCAGAGGTTTCTTTACTGGAAACCCAAGGCCTATCGGGTGCCTCCTATCCCAAATCAATAAGATTTCTATTCTTCCTCCTGGCTATCCATCAGAGCTAAGCTGGTGCCACCTTGGTAGATGGAGAGAACGGGAAAGGTATGGCATTGCAGGGTTGAGCAGCTCCTGGCTCCACTCCCCTATTCCCACATATATCCCAAAGGCCAACTAGGGTCAGAGTTCACATTTCCCAGAGAGGTGGGAGGCAGCAACAACAACAGGAGTCCTGGGGAGACTGGGAAATTCTCCAGTTGCCAGAGATCAGTTGTTGCCCTTGGGCAGTGGAGTACTTCACAGCTCCCCCTGCCCTTTGGGTCCTCCCCTAGGGGGAAGTGTTAGGATTAGGGACATACATTAGAGTTTAGGAAGAAGGGGTTAGTGTTTGTCTGAAGTTAAGGTTAAGGCTAAGGTTACACCTAGACCTACAGAGGGGCAGAGGATTAGAGTTAGAGATAGGTATAGGGCTATGGGCAGGATTAGCACTCCCACCACTCTGGTGAATGCACACACAGAAATGTCCGTGTAGTTAGTAACAGAATCCTCAATGGGCTCTTGATGGGAATGGCTAGCTTCACGGTTTGGTTATGGGCCACACTTGGGTTTCCTTTCAGTTATGTTGGCTTAAGTCTAGGTTGTATTTGGATTCTAGCCCCCCTGCCCTTTCTCCCCCCCCCCCATTATCTCTAAGCTTCTGGGCCTAGGACTACTGGGGTCCTCTTATTTTTGGAAGGGTTCCCTTCCTTACTGCCCACTGCCCTGACCACAGCTGAAGCAGATAGGTTTCAGGAACTAATAGCGCCACACTGGGGGCAGCAGCACCCTTTCTGCTTGAGTTTCTCTTTTCTTTGGTTTCTTTTGAGGACACAGTCATGGTTATCAATTGCTATTTTCACACTGACTCTTCCAGATAGGAGAGGCAAGCTCAGAGTTTGTTTAATCCTCATTTGGCAAGGGAAGAAACTGATACAGTCATGCACTTGCCCAGTATCATCACACAGCCAGTTGGTGTAAATAGGAAAAAGAACACTGCAGGGTCTTCGGGCTCCTGACCAGGTCCTTCTGGAGAACTAGATTCTCAGTGGCCTCATTAGGATCATCCCAGGGTCAGAATCTCAGGGTCCTCTTGCAGGGCCAGGAAACCAGTCCCCCAACAATGTATTCTATTTAAGAGAGGTAAGGACTGGTGTGTTCTGGATTCAAGGAAAAGCCATTAAGTCATTGATAAAAATAGAGATTTTATTCTGCAGAGGAAGATACTACATTGATGGGGGCAAGGAGCCACTAATAGCTACAGTGGAAGGAAATACTGATTCTGGTAGGCAAAGGCATCTTTGAAAAATTGGGGAGAGGAGAAGAGGAATCAAAAAAAGCTGGAGGGCAAAAGGAGAGAAGAATGGAAAGAGACTGGGTTGGAGTGGAAGTGGTCTCTGCAAACCAGGCTGGAACCCAGCACAATAAATAGTTTTATTTACAACAACCAAACTCGTGGCTTTGTATCCACGTTTCAGTGCAAATTATTTACACACTGATGAGGAGGCAGGACAGGAAAGGGTAGGAGGTGGCTGAGGGAGGCATGGCTCACAGCTGTTCAATGGCTCCACGACGGAGGCTAGGAGATTGGAGTTATTTCTGCTGGGTCCCCCAACCTCATTTTCCACATCACCACAGCTGCAGCTGCCCTTTCACCCTGGAACCTCGCACTTCAGCTGTAGGTGGGGAAGAGAAAGGCCCTGATGCCCAGGTGTGTGTTCAGGTTCTGTTCCCTTGACAGGTGAATGGGAAGGGGCATATGGAGACCTGGAAAAAACAGAGGAGAAGGGGGAGGGAGAGGAGCAAGAAGGTCACTGGCGCGGTGGCAGAGGCTAAGCAACACCGTCTGGAGCTGACCCCCCATGTGGGAGGGAATGAATCCTTCTCTCACCTCCTGGCCAAGCAGGGGGCAGTGCAGCCGGGTCTCCCGCGGAGAGGGAGGGAGGTAGGTCGGGGCAGGTCCATCAGGATGGCAAGAGGGTTCGTGTTGCCCCAGGCAAGTGGTTTTAGGAGTCCCCAGGTAGGAGGAGGTGGGAGAAATGATCGAATACGTATGAATCTCAGAGAGTGTGGCTGGACGGACTGGGTGGGCGCATATCAGGGTCTCAGGTGCCAGCGAATCTGCCCGGGGGCGGGGGGAGGGGAACTTGAGGAGAACGCTCATGCGGGCGAGTCCGCGCAACGCTTCACAGACACTCATGCAGGACGCGCGTGTGCGTGCAGTTGCGGCAGCTGACGTGGCAGCACCAGTGGAAGGTGCAGTTGCAGCGCTCGGTGACGCGCTGCGTGCGCGTACGGTGGCCCCGGCCGCAGCAGAGCAGCTCGCAGCCGTCGAGCGCCGGAGACGAGCTGTTGCAGGCGCGCCCCGCGGTGCCCGCTGTACCCAGGCGTCCACTGTATGTGCAGAAGTTGGGCGATTTCTCGAAGTAGACGAGGTCGTGGGGGGAGGGCGGCTTGTGCGCGGGGTCTTCGGGCTCGAGGCGCAGCAGCTCCGCCCGTGACGCGCGGTTGCTGCCGCGGTTGCCGTAGAGGACGCGCGAGGCGCCATCGAAGCGGTCGCGCAGCACGTCGCCCACGGCGCGCAGCGTGGGTAGCCGCATCCAGCACGTGCGCACGGTGCAGGAGCCCGACATCCCGTGGCACTTGCACTCCTGGCGCATCTCAGAGAACACGGTCTGAAGGGAAGAGAGAAGAAAGGTTGTCCCAGGGCACTGCCGGAGACAGAGCCACGATCCCAGATACCTCCCCCTCCTGGACGCCACTGGGACCTCAGTAAAGATTCAGGCCTAGCGGAGCCCAGGGGGAAGGGAGGCAGGAAATCTCTCTCAGAGATTTGGACACCAGGCCCTACTCTGCTCCACTCTCTTTGCCTCTCAGACTTCTTTATTTTTTTTTTCAGCCTTATTTTTTGAATCTGTACGATGGAGGAGCTGTAGGCAGTACGTTCTACGGATTGCATGACTTCTAACCTTTTCAGTTCTACCTAACCTCCTCGGTTCTACCTGACCTCTTCAGTTCAACCTGCCCTCAGCCCAGGCATCCCTTTTCCCTCAGCCACTATCTTTTCCATTCTCTGGCTTCCTTCCAAGCCTCCTGCTCCCTCAGGACGCCCTCTAATGTTTCCCTACCCTAATCCCTGGCCTTATCACTGACCGTTACTTCCTAAGTCCGAGGTTAGCCCCTGCGCATACTCTGCCACTCCGCTTCGGGTATGGAGCCCCTTAAACCCGCTCACCGTGCGTCCCGCCTCGTTGTTGTGAAGGTTCATGAGGAAGCGCAGGTCCCGCCCCTTCTCTCCGGAATCTACAAACTCCCGGCCGAAGAGGCGGCCAAAGTCGATATTGTCGCTGCAGCCCCCCCAGTGCCAATCAGGGCCACCAGGGCCGCGCCGCCGGTAGTCACACGTGCAGGATTCGATAGAGCCCTCCGAACAGGAGCGCGCCACCGAATGGGTAACCCCAGCGGAGGTGATGGCGAAGATAAATGCTGTTTCCCGACAACCTGTAGGGGAAGGAAGCGAGGATCTACGAGGGGGCACGCGGGGTGCAGCCAGCACCCGCAGTGGAAGGCTTAGGAGCCTTGAGTCCCACGCCCCACCTCCGCCCCTAGAGTCCTGAGAGCCAGGCGGCCGGCTGTATTGGGAAGCTTGGTTTCTTAGAGAAAGCACTGCATGGGCACGCAACCACGTCCACGCTTGTAATCACGCGTTACCGAGACTGCGAGCATTTTGGCTCCTCGGTGGAAGCGGGGCAATCCCAGAGAGACAAATTGAAAAGAGGGGAACTGAAGAACTCTGCACCGCCAAGACCTCTCCAAAGCCCAAACTCGGCCCCTGTCAGCAATGCAAGCCTTGCTAGGCTGGAGGCAAGACGCACTCCTGCAGAGAGCAGCTTTTCAGGCGCCTTTGAGAGGGGATGGGGAAAAGTGGTGGCCAGCCAGCGCTCACGACTCAGAACTCCCTTTCTATGAAGCAATGGCTCAGAGAAGTTAAGCTTCGTGCCCGGGGTGCACGGCTTGAAAGCGTCTGGTAGACCGAGTCTGCTCCAGAACTGGCGCTGGGCATAAAGCTCTTGGCAGGTTGATCGTGTGATTCTGCAGGAGCTCGGACATCTTCCCTGCATTCACCCACCCATGCCCTGGGGGTGACCCCGCGTTCCTCTGGTCCCGGAAGCGTCACCTTCCTGGGTACCCACCTCGGTTGACGATCTTGCCGAAGAGGTGGGGCCCCGATGCCGTGGGGCAGTTCCAGCGGCGGTTCCGGAACTGCCACTTGCACTCTCGCACGGCGCTCTGCAGCCCCCCGCTCACACTGTGCAGGATCCCTGGGTTCTGGCGGATTAGCCGCCGCTGTTTGCGGCTCAGCAGCTGCAGACTGGGTTCGAGCACCAGTTGCAGACTTTTGGAGTCGGTCAGTAGGTTTGTGGAGGAGGCTACGTTCACGATGCCCCTGGTGAGACCCATAATAGCTCAGGTTCTGGAAGGGGACCTGCACCCTAACCAGAAAGGTCGTGCCCATCCTGCTCTCTTCCTAGGTCTATTTGCCCCGGAAGAATGGCAGGAGACCAATAATAAGGTAGTGACTCCAGGCTCCTGGGCTCACTTGAAAGGACTAGTCGTCCAAACTTTTGCGTGCCCAGGAGTCCTAGGGCTACTTGGTGCCCTAGGTGCGGGGACTAGACAGGGAAAGCGTGGGGAACTCGAACTAGATGTCCACCTTGGCTCTCAGAGCCTGCTTCCCCGCAGCCTGAAGAAGAAATCCTGGCCTGCAGTCCATGCCCACCCAACGCGTGAAATTCTTAGGGGTCCCACCCTCTTCTTGCCTCCTTTCTAAGCTCACGCCTGGCCCTTCGCTTCCCGAAGCAGGGAAACCTGTGGTGTGGCTACCGCCGTGAGGCTGGATTTGGGGCTCAAGGAAGAAGGGCGGTGCTAGATGGGAGTGGGCTCCCTCCCTGGAGTATTGTGGGTTGCCACAGTCGGACCATTCACCCCACTTCAACAGAGCTGGATTCTCTGGAGCAACTCCGCTCCAGAGCGCCCCTCGGTGTCTCGGAGGGAAGTCTGAGCGCTGGAGGGAGCCTGTCTGCGAATGGATCCCAGAGCGTGGGAGCTGGATAGGGCTGGCCCCTGGCTCTGCGCCCCGGGACAAGTGGCGACCCCGCACCAGCTCACTTACCACCATCGGCCACTGCTGTTGGCGGCCAGGGCTGCAGGCAGAGCGGCCAACGCCAGTAACAGCGTAGCAGAAACCCAGCCGGGCAGCAGCGCCCAGTGCCCCATGGCCCGCCTGGCCTTGCCCGCTCTGTGCTGCAGTTGGGACGGCTTTGGCTGCTGCCCGCGACGGTGGGACGGGACGCGGCGGTGGCGGCAGTGGCGAGAGTTCGCAGTCTGGCTCTAACAGCCCTGGGGGCGGGCGGCGGGCTGCATGGCTCGCGGTCCCAGCTGGTGGGCTGAGGCAGCCACGACGAGCGGCACCGCCTCTTATAGTTGCGGCGCTGGCTGAAATGACGATAGGAGGCTGCCCCGCCGGGCCGCACTGTGGCACCAGGGCACACCGGTCAGGGGCGCAGACAATGGGCAGCGAGCGGGCCGTGGCTCCCGCCCGTCTGAGCCGAAAGATGACGGGCTGGCCGTCGGGGCTCACCCCCGCCCCCTGCACAGTGGCTCCCGCCTCCGGGCCTGCACTGGCCGCCGACCCCTCCCCTTAGGACGCCCTCCCACGCGCGCCCGCCTCACTCTTCTTCGCGTCTGGAGCCCGTCGGAGACAAGTGTCCGCCAGGGGGCGCAGCGACAATGTGCTCTCTGGATTTTTCGTGAGAATTCGCAGGAGCCCAGGCGCTTTGCCGCCTGCCTTGAGGCTGTCCCCTCGACGTCACCTCGGGGGCCTCTCCGGCGTCCCCTCTCTCCCCCATCCTGAGTGGAGGAAGGAAAGCTGTGGTTCTGGGCAGCGACTCCGGGAGACGCCTTCTCTCTCAGGAACCCCCGACGGCTGGATAGGGAAGGAAAAGTGGGAAACTAGGGGTGGAGGTGGGGCTGTGGTCAGGGAAATCCCGGGAGTGGGTTGAGGGGTGAGCTGACCAAAACAGAGCTGGGCCAGGAAGAGAAACCTGAGGAAGCGGCAGTTTGTGCTTATGGAACAGAAGATGCACACTAGTGGCTGTGTCAGTGTAGTGTGTGTGTATGTGGGACAATGTAAATGTGAGTGTATGTAAGAATACATGAATTCATTCTGAGTGTACACACTCATGTGTATCCCCGTGTGTAGAAATTCCATGTTTTGAGGAGGGATGTTGGAAGCTTCTAAAGAATCTTGGAATTTGGTTCAGATCAGAAGGAATCTTGTCACAGCCACCACCTGGGGCAGTGCATCATCTATGTGTGGGAAGGAGGTGGCAGCTACTATCAGGATAAACCTAGTTGACTGAGGGACAGAGAATGTCTAGGACTATGTGGGGGTGGGTGTATGAGTGTGGGGAGGAGATTAAATATGCATATGTGTCACTCTCACCCTGTGTGCCTTGCATCATACTATGGTGTGTCACCCTGTGGCATGTGTCAACCTGTGCATGCCACTGGGGGAGGAGGCTGAGCCAGCAACCATGATAATATGAAGATGGACAAGGCCTGGAGTGGCTGAGTTTCTGAGGACTAGGCAGAAAGGAAGGGCAATGGAGTAGATGTCAGGTGTGTGTATAGTGGAGGGGGCGGGGAGGACTGAGAAGAGAAGGACCACTGGCTAAAGTGACCCCAGAATAGGGAACTTGTGCCTCTATATGTTTGATTCTTTTTGGATTTTTCTGCTGAGTTTCTATCTTTCTCCCCAAACTCTGGATCTCTCTACTCTCACCACTCTAGGATGCCAAGAGCACCTGCAACCATCTCCTCTGTTATACACTTTTCTCTTCTCTCCCAGGGACTCCGATTCAGCTTCAAGGTCACCTTGGCCTCCTATTGAAGAAGTGGCTGTTATTGCCTATGCAGGACATGGTTACCACTGCCAGCCTGGTTATTATGCCCCACCAGCATACACAGATGGCCCCTGGAAGGAGGGAGGGTCTTCTCCTTTACATCTTTGCCCATTTTACAGAGGAAAAAACAAATGGTAGAGCCAGGCTAAAACCTAGATCATTTTGACTCAAAATCCCTGCCCTTTCCACCTGACCAGCTGCTTGTGAGTGTGCAGCAATAACAGACTGGGGCCCTTCTCAAGATTAATGGGGAAAAAATGGTTGTTAGGAACTTCCTACCTCCCTTTTGGATTCTCTCTTTTTCATGTCCCTTGCCTTTAGGATGTATTCTGACTGAGTAATGTGCCCAGGCTTGACCCTAAAGAGTTGCAAGTCCCATAAATGGCCAGGCCTCCCCTCCAAGGCAGGGAAATCACTCTAAGGAATAAATGCCTGCTAAGTTTAAAAAATCTTCCTGGGGCAAGTACATTTTAAGTGAGATGCATATTAACTCAAATGAAGCTTGATAGAGGTTATTTTTGAGGGGAATGTCCTTCGCGGGCCCTTCACCCAGTCCAGTGTACCCAGTTCCTCTAAGGATTCAACCCTGAGGGACAATATGTACTGGCCCTGCATCCTCCACAGGTCCAAAAGCCAGTAGTCTCTGCACAGGGCGCCAAGCACAGATGGATCAATAAATAGTGTACCCTGGGCTGCTTGTCCTTTATTCCTTAGATGTTGTCCCTCACTGGGACCTGGGTTAAGTCTTTTGGCCTGGTTGATTGATAAAACCCCTTGGAGGTGGGATGTGGGCCACAAGACAGGAAAGCCCTGTTGTGTGCCCATTGGTAAAAGGCAGAGGTGGGGTGAGGAAAGAAGGAGCCAGTATCCTTTGTTCCACCAGTCCACCTACCAGGAGTAGTGGGAAAGAGTGGGAGGGCTCTAGGCCTGGGTCACACTATGTATGACCTGGCCCAAATTTCTATTTAGATCAAATCATTACTCTATCAATTTTCTTCTGTTTCTTGCCTGCATCAACATACCTCTTTACTGGATCACACCAATCAGCATATAAATATGCTATAATATCTCCCATCTAAAACCCTCCAAAACTTCATTTGACTCCACATTAACACCCAAGATTACCCCATTTGTCTGCCCTCTTTTACTGCAGAACTCAAAAGGTTTGCTTTAATTACTAGTGCCAATTTATTTATTTTTATTCTATCTTTGCACCCTAACCATACCTTTGAACCCACTATACCTCCTTATCAAAATCGTCTATGACCTCCGTGTTGCTTTACAGTCAACTCTCAGTGCTCACCCTAATCAACCTTTTGGGAATGGCAGGCAGAGCTGAACACTTCTTTCTTCTTGAAATAGTCTCACTTGTTTTCTGGAACACTGTTTCTACCTCCTAGGCTACTTGCCTTCTCAGTCTCCTTATCTGGTTCCACCTTTTGTAACCAATGTACCCAATTTCTAAACTAAGTTGGTACTGTACCTCAATTCAGTCTGGAGCTCCTTCTCAGTCTATACTCACTCCTTTGATGAACTAGCCAGCCATATGCTCCCTAATTTATATCTTTGGGCCCGGACTCTGAACTTGCACATTTAACACTTGAGTAAGCATCTCAAAATGCACATGTCTAAAACTGAATTCTCAATTGTTTCCTCGCCCTAACCTGCTCTGTCATCAGTCATGCCCACCTCAGTAAATGGCAACTCCATCCTTTAGTTGCTCAAGAAAAGAATTTGAGTCATCTTTGACTCATCTGTTTTATACTGCACCATCAAATCAATCAACAAACCCTATCCTTCTGTCTTTAAAATATTTCAGAATATGATCTATTCTTGCCACCCTATCACTGCAATATTTGTCAGAGCCGCCATCACCTCTCTCCTGTATTATTGCAATAGCCTCCTCGCAGTTCTCCCTTCTATGCTTGCCCCACCCTACAGTCTATTCTCCACACAGCAAACGGAGTCATTCTTTCTAAAATAAAAGTCAGATTATTTAATTCCCCTGCTCAAAATTTTCCAGTGATTCCCCATCTCACTCAAAGGAAAAGGCAAACCCTTTACAGTGGCCTATAGGACCCTATATGATCTAATCCTACTCCTTCCTTGTCCTCTAACCTCATTGCTTGCCACTCTCTCCCTGCTGGGTTCCTCCCTCCCGCTACACTGGCGTTCTTGCTAATTCCTTGAACATACCAAGCAAGTTCCTTTCTCAGGATCTTTGCACTTGCTCTTCTGTCTTCCAGAATGCCTTTCCTCAGATATCTCCATGGGTTTGTTCCCTCACTTCCTTTTCCCTCCTTCTATACAGAATGGAATCCCACTACTTATCTCCTTTATCCCGCTTTGTTTTTCTCTGTGTCACTTTTGACTACGGATAACTTTAAGGGCTTGAGATAGAAAATCGTAACAAATCACTCCCCTGGAATGGTAACAGGGGAGAGAGATGTCAGAGGAGAAAGGGGCTTTACCTTGATCTTGGGGTCTGGAAGGAAGCAGGGGACCAGGGCTGAGTTTATGGGCAGAGGTACCTATCTTTCTTTGAAACACCAGCAGGCGGCACTGCCTGCCTTGGACTGGGAAGGCATCAGCCTCTGGTAGAAAAGAGGGCAAAGTTCTGTCTAGGGTAATCTGGCAGACTTGCTGGGGTGAACTGAATGTGGGGGGCTTCCTAAGAGTCTAGCGCAGTCGGGCTGCAGACCCTTTTGCTGCCTCCAGGTGGTGGCCTATGGTGCTGCAACAGAAAGCATGAAAGGCGGAGGGTGGGCAGTGCTGCTGAGCTCACCGCTGCAGGCGCATCCATTCCTCCAGGGCCTATAATTTGGGTTCCCTGGGCCTGGCCACCCCTATCAGCGGCTCAGCAATAGATGACTCACCCGGGACCCTGCGCCAAGGCAAACACAGCGGGAGGAGGAGAAGGAGGTTCCTGAGGCTGCTCTCAGTTTTAACCACCGCCTCAGTTGCTCGATCCCCCAATCTCCAGGGACCCCCATGATTTTCTTTGACCCCCGCCCTCTAGGACCCCAGTGTCCTTTCCAGATTGTTTCTGCTGCACGCTCCATCCCAATGATAGGAAAGCAGCCCTCCATTTTTCTCGTCAAGGGGAAGGGGAACCAGCTTGTTCCCACTTGCTTCCTGAAGTAAGGACAGCCCCTCACTTTCCCCTCCAGTCATGGCCCCAACCCTTGTCGAGGTCTCTCTGGTTCCCGCCCCTCCCCTTCCTTGGAGCTGGCCGCGTGCTTGGGGTATTAGGCAATGGGTGTGTACCCGCAGCCCTCTCCAGGCCCCGCCTGCCCCACCACCCTCCAGCCGCCTGCCTGTGGGTCAGTGCTCAGGCCAGCCGGTCGGACCGAGGGCACTGGGGGCCAGTTCAGGCCACCCAGTTTGCCTGCTTGTGGCCTCCTGCCCCAGAGCTGGCATTCTGCAGTGAGAAGGACCAGGAGTATGGGTCCTTGGATTTGGGACAGGACAGCTTGAGGAGCCCTGGGGTCACTGAGAAGTTGGAATCTATGGTTTTGACCCTGGTTTTTCCTTGGCACTTGACTATACTGCAGCCCAAGAAGGGTAGAATCATAAGAAACAATCCAAAACTCAAGAGAGACTCAGAGACACGTGGAGACATACAAATGTCCAAGTGGTTTCCATGGAAGAAGAGGGTCATAGGAAACCTCATTCCCCTCTTCCAGAGATCTGGGTATAGTCCCAGACTGACATTCAGGAAGAGGACCGGGACACTGACAAGGATCCCCAAATCCAGGTGTAAGGATAACAGCTACTGATATAGGGTTTGTGGATTCTGGTGGCCTCAAAAGCCATACTTGGTTTGATTCTTGGCCGCTAAACAAGGAGAAACAAGAGGTCTAGGGCTTCTTCTCTCCCTCCCCGCATGGCAAAACAGAGAAAAGCAACCCTTTGTGGTCACAGCTGTCCAGTGATGGCATTTTCACCTCCCTGGCCTGCTCAAGGTCTGGCACATAAAGGTGGTCAATAAATAACCCAACAGATGAAAATCACTGATCTCTCTCAGACACTCTGCCCTCTAGACAACAGTGCCCCCTGCAGCACAGGGCAGGACTTGCAGCAGCACAGACTGTAGGCTGGCTGCCCAGCAGAGCTGCATGGCCACCACCAGAGAAGAGATGATTGTGGCTGTGGGTTTTAGCCCCGTGGCTCTGCTTCCCTGGGGGGCCTGTCTCTGAGTCAACGTGCCAGCTTTGGGCTTGCAAGGCCAGCCATGCCTTGGGCTGCGGTCTGGCAGGGGCGGGGGGGGGGGGCCGGCTGGGAAGCCTGGGGCCCCTCTCTGGCAAAAATAGCCTGCAGTGGTTAGAGCTGGGAGGGTGAGTCAGGCAAGAGTGCAGTGCCGCCTAACCCCTTCACTGCCACTAGAGCTCCCTAAGGTAGCTTGCCTTGGTTTGTACATGCTAAGATCAGGTTCTTTCCCTGGCTATCCTAGGGCTGGGCTCAATTTGGGATTCCGAGGCCTTCCTCATTCCATGTGAAGTAAGTCTGTGAGCCTGGGGCAGGAATACAGGCCACTCAAAGTGCAGAACAACGGTCCCTGGAAGGACAGGCAACCTCTGTCATCAAGGATACCTGTAAACCAAGGGAAGCTGGAGATCTTTGGGGCTCCCCAAGTCTGCTAGGGCCCAACTCTGAGGCCAAAGTTGACACCTCCCAAGGGGCAAACGCAGGACTCAGAGGTGGGCAGACCTGAAGCAACCCTGAAGGAAGCTTCTTCCACTGACTCCTAGTGCCCTGCAGTGGCTCTTGCCAAGGGCTCTACACACAATTGTCCAGCGACTTGGTCTTCATTTTGTCAAAGGCACCCTCCATCCATTCAGCTCTCCGTGGGGAGAAACTGAGGCAGAGAAATGACCACTTGAGACCAGAGTCCTGGCTGCCTAATCTGGGTCACTGTACCCTCCTTGCAACCTTGGCGACTCCAGAGCAGGTGAGAGGAACTCGGGCCACCTCTTCCTTCAGTCCGGCCAAGCCTCAACCCGGGCGTCGGGGGAGAGGGCGTGTGTGTACGCTGGGAGGAGGGGGAGCGATTGCGCTCCCTGGGTCAAGGCGGAGGGTGCGAGGAGTGGGGTGGAGATGCCCCGGGCTCAGGGAGGGGCCGCAGCTCTGTCAGCCGCAGCAGAGCCGCCTGTGAGTTCCGCGCGAGTAGAGCCAGAGCCCCTAGTTCTTCGCTAGCTTTCTCGATCACTCCCTCCCTTCCTCCCTCCCTTCCTCTCCGCGGCCGCGGCGGCGCTGGGAAAGAGGCGAAGAGGAGTGGCCCTACCCTGGAAGAATGCGGCTCTGCCGAGGGGGCAGAATCCAACGCAGTCTCCCCACGATTTGAGCTGCCCGAGTCCAGGTGACCCGATCCTCCCGGTCGCAGACCCTGGACCAGAGCAGCTGGAGGTAATCAGAACCGGGAAAGCGGGGAGGGAAGAGACGTGCAGGCACAGGGATAGTCAGATGGACAGACAGACATGCATCCACCCGCAAGGGCACAGGGATGCAGAGAGAACCGGAGATATTGCCAGAGATAAAGACTCAAAAAATAAAGGAATGCCTCCCAGATCTGGAGGGCAATGAACGAGTGAGA
Source organism: Eidolon dupreanum (assembly GCA_028627145.1). NCBI lineage: Eukaryota > Metazoa > Chordata > Mammalia > Chiroptera > Pteropodidae > Eidolon > Eidolon dupreanum. Next base: position 41,387,933 of record CM053503.1, on the reverse strand, counting down.
CTGGGACCTGTGAGGATCAGAGGGGACCTTGCGGAGACGTGGGGAACGTGTAGTTTAGGAAAGGTGGCAGGCGAGGAAGAGGACTCAGCCTGCGCCAAGGTCCCTTTCAGGCGGGAACCAGGTCCCCTCCCTGTCTTTGCGGCACCTGGAGCCTCCCCTCTCTTCCTACTGCGGAGGAATGGAGTAGAGCAGGTGCGGAACCCATTCCTCCACCTTCTCACCGAGGTTGCCTGCCCTCGACGGCACCTGGAGGCAAAACTTTCTCCACCCCCACCCAGCTGGCTGTAGGTGGTGGGGAACCCCCTTCCAATCCCGCCCCCTAACCCTGTGAGGGCGTTAAGCTGTGTTGGGCGGGTGAAGCGGGTCGTGGGGCCCTCGAAGAGGGAGCGGTGGACGAGGTGGTAGAGCAGTGTTGGTGAGTCTATGTCTGAGTTTGAATGTGTGTGCCTGTGTGCCTGGCATTGTGTCTGGCTGGATTGGCTTCAGAGGCACTTGCATAAGTCCAAGCTCTTCCTCCAGGGCCCAGGGAATCTTGGAATCAAGGGGTGATTCTTACTGTTTTGTTTGGGGAGGAATAAGAAGGGTCAGTTGGGTGACAATGATGAGTTAGGAGCCCCAACTTATGCATCCTTTGGTTGGCCAGGCGAGCAACCCTATTCCAGAGATCTCTTTAAGTCTCCCTGTCTCACAGGCCTTGATCGCTTTGCCCACCGGGGCCTTCGGGCCCGGGCTTCGACATGCAGGAGGAGCCCCGGCCGCGGCCTCCACCCTGGGGCTTCGCGGGTCTCCTGTTCCTGGCGTTGTGCAGTCGGTGAGCAGTTCCCCCTGTCACCCAACCCCCCCCCCCCCCCAGAGAAAGCCTGGGCTAGAAGCACGCCCTCGTGCGAGAAGAGTCTGAGAGGGGTGCGAGGCCTGGACCACAGACGCTGAGACACCTTCTTCACCTTCTTCGTTTCCAGGGCTCTAAGCAATGAGATTCTGGGCCTGAAGTTACCTGGCGAGCCGCCGCTGACTGCCAACACAGTGTGCTTGACGCTGTCGGGCCTCAGCAAGCGGCAGCTAGGCCTTTGCCTGCGCAGCCCCGACGTGACGGCGTCCGCACTTCAGGGCCTGCACATCGCGGTCCACGAGTGTCAGCACCAGCTGCGCGACCAGCGCTGGAACTGCTCTGCGCTCGAGGGCGGCGGCCGCCTGCCGCACCACAGCGCCATCCTCAAGCGCGGTGAGCCTGGCCAGGCGGGTTTACTCCGTGAGGGCAGGGGACTGGGGGCAAGCCGAGGCCAGCGGAGTCGGGAAGGGATGGGTTCACGACTCGGGGAGGGGCCTCTGTGGGCATTTCCCCCGGGAGCCGCATAGAACTGGGTCTGGCCACCCGTCTGGGACCCTGCGCTTTTGATTTCCACCTGCTCGCTGCCGGCAAGGCAGCTGGGTCCCTGCTCCCCTACCCTGAGGCCCCCCTTTCCTGCTTCCACACAGCTCGATCTGGGTTGCACCTGTGAGCAAGAGATGCCCCCAGCCCTGGAAGCTTCAAACGCCCCCCCTATTCCCTCCCTCATGTTCACCCCCTCCCTCTCCTAGGGACAAGCCCAGGCTGGTGTCCCCAGAGTTTCAGTGGAGGTGGGGTGCCGCCCCCAACCGTTTAAGGGTTAAACCTACTCCCCTAATTGCTGGGGTTCCCAGGAGCTAAGGCTGGGAACAAAGACCCTGATGGCTTTGAAGCAAGGGAGCAGCCCCCTCCTCTGTGCTGTGGGGGCCCCAGGTGGCTCTCATCTGAGCAGGTGAGGAAAGGCTGGAGAGATAGAGAACAGGTCACTGCTGGCCTGGTCTAGGAGGCATGGTCCGGGAGGCATAACTGCCTCTTGCCAGGACATACTGGAGTTTACTCTTTGGAGGAGTAAAGATCCATCCTGGGCTGAGCTCAAGGGTGGGGGCAGTACTCTGGGGACTACGGGGTTAATAGGCAGCTGCCATCTGCGGGGGAATTCCCAAGACGTGTGCAAACAGCTTCACTCCTGGAGGGTTGGGGTTGGGGGGGGATCAGGAGGCTGGGCCAGGAGCCCTGCATCCTGGGATGGGAAAAGCCTGGCCCCTAAGGAAGTATTGTCTCTCATCCTCTCAGGGTTCCAGAGAGCCCCTGCCTAAAAAGAAGTGAGGAGCCCCATCTTTCTCATAATGTAGGGGAAGGCTTTGATGCCCAGATGAGAGGCACATCTACCTAAGCCTGGGAAACACTTGTCATCCTGAGCCTCTATGACCCCTAATAGAAAACAAAGGAGCCAACATTATGAGAGGGCCTTAGGGAAAATCACCCCCACCTCTCTCAGTGTTTTATAAAATAATAGCAGGTTAGGATAAACATAAAGGGCAGTCTTAAGGACAAATATTAAACTAGAAATTGGAAAGGGGAAGGACAGCTTCAGCACTCTGGGGATTTTGGGGTAGTGTAGGGTAGGTTGGTTAAAAGACTGATTAACATAATCCTGAAGGCAAAGAAGAAGAGGAAAAGGAATAAGAAGAGGAAGAAGAAGAAAGAGGAGGAGGAGGAGGAAGAGGAAGAGAAAGAGGAAGAGGAAGAGGAGGAAGAAGAAGGAGGAGGAGAAGAGGAGGAAGGAAAGAAAGAAAGAAAGAAAGAAAGAAAGAAAGAAAGAAAGGAAGGAAGAAAGAAAAGAAAAAGAAAAGAAAAGAAAAAAGAAAAGCAAAGAAAAGAAAACCCCAAGGGCCCAGTTTCCACCCTACCAAGCTCCCTGCAGGGCTAGGGAATTTCTAAGGCTTTCAGATGTAGAACTCAGTGAACACATCTTCAAAGACCACAGGGACTCCCTCTTAGTTATCTCCCAAACCCAGAGGTCTTTCCCTCTAGGCCAGCTCTTTCATCCACACCTGCAAATCCCAGACTTCCAGAGCCAGAATAGGCCTCAGATATGGTCTCAACCTATTTTTTCACTTTGCAGATGAAGAAACTGAGGCTCTGTACTTTTTCTTCCTTCTCCTGTGACTTTCTCGCAAATTACTCAGCTAGTAATGACAAGGTCAGGATTCAGTTAGGAATTTCTGGAATTGCAGAGTGACTGTTTATTTCCTTCTGCCTCTCTACTTTCAGCTGCCTATCAACCTTACCCCCACCATCGCACTCTTTTCATTCCCAGGTTTCCGTGAGAGTGCTTTTTCCTTCTCCATGCTGGCTGCTGGGGTCATGCACGCGGTAGCCACGGCCTGCAGCCTGGGCAAGCTGGTGAGCTGCGGCTGTGGCTGGAAGGGCAGTGGTGAGCAGGATCGGCTGAGGGCCAAATTGCTGCAGCTGCAGGCCCTGTCCCGGGGCAAGAGTTTCCCCCACTCCCTGCCCAGCCCGGGCCCTGGCTCAGGCCCCAGCCCTAGTCCCCAGGACACATGGGAATGGGGAGGCTGTAACCATGACATGGACTTTGGAGAGAAGTTCTCTCGGGATTTTTTGGATTCCAGGGAAGCTCCCCGGGACATCCAGGCACGAATGCGAATCCACAACAACAGGGTGGGGCGCCAGGTACGTGTGTGCAACTTGTCCTGGGTCTTTCCAGGCCTGGCTAGAATTTAAGAAAACAGCAGAGTGAGAAGAGATGTGGTGGGTGATTGTCACCATCTGGGTGGTCTCTAGCAAGTCACTTAACCTCAGTTTTGCATCTGTAAAAGGGTCTAAGGAAACCTACCTTACAATGTCATTAAGAATGAGCTAGAAAATAGAGCCCCAGAGTGCCTCTGTCCATGGCAGTGGCTCATTATGTAGTAATTATTATGGCTGCCTTTCCTACAGAATTTAGGGGTGCTTTGGGCTAGACTCCCCATTTTAGCAGTGTGCACTCTGGAACAAGCATTGGGATTGGGAGTTAAGATAATTGGTGTTGAGTCCTGTTAGAAGTTAATTATCAGTTGAGTCTATCACCAGCTAGTGATTGAAAATGCGCAAATCCCTCTGCTCTAGCTTCAGTTATCCAATCATAAAATGAGGGAGTTGGGTTGTCAGCCAGTCTTGCAGTACCCTTTCTCTTCAGATATCCCATGGTCATTCAGTTGTCCTCGCCTCCCTGTGCTCTCTGTTCCCTCTCCTCTCCTGAGCCTCTGTGCTCTACCCATTTGCTGCTCTTTCCTTTACCTCTTCTCCCTCGGATGCTCTAGGTGGTAACTGAAAACCTGAAGCGGAAATGCAAGTGCCATGGCACATCAGGAAGCTGCCAGTTCAAGACCTGCTGGAGGGCTACCCCAGAGTTCCGGGCAGTGGGGGCAGCGCTGAGGGAGCGCCTGGGCCGGGCCATCTTCATTGATACCCACAACCGCAACTCTGGAGCCTTTCAGCCCCGCCTTCGTCCCCGTCGCCTCTCAGGAGAGCTGGTTTACTTTGAGAAATCTCCTGACTTCTGTGAGCGAGACCCCACTGTGGGCTCCCCAGGCACGCGGGGCCGAGCCTGCAACAAGACTAGCCGCCTGTTGGATGGCTGTGGCAGCTTGTGTTGTGGCCGTGGGCACAATGTGCTCCGGCAGACACGAGTTGAACGCTGTCATTGTCGCTTCCACTGGTGCTGCTACGTGCTGTGTGATGAGTGCAAAGTCACTGAGTGGGTCAATGTGTGTAAGTGAGGGTTGGCCTCAATGCAGGCTGGGGAAAGGAAGAGGAACTTTTTCAGCTTTTTGCTCTGATTTCTGTCCAAGGTCAATTTTGGCCCCTGGAAACTCAAAGTAGCTACCTGGAAACAGCTTTGGGGGTGGTGGGAGTCAGGTAGAGTATGTGATGTGTGGCCTTCTCCCCTACATTTGGAGGGCCTTGGAGGGAAGATGTCACCACTCTTCTACTTAAACACCTGAATGGACTAAGATGAAATGCACTGTATTTTCCCCTTCTCCCCAACCCTGGGGCCCCTTTAACTCTGACTTATATTTTTTGTGGCTGGGGAATCCCTATAGTTTGACCACTCTTCTGAGGGCTAGCCCCAGGCACTGTGTGGAGCCATGAGACCTGTATTCAGAAAGAGACCACTCACTGCATTTGCTGTTCCCAAACTCCTCTACCTAGCCTGTGCCCCATCTTGTGGGGGTAATGGAAGACAGTGGTAGAAAGGTTTTTCTTAGGGCAGGGACAGGGTGCTAGGGGGTGCTCTCCCCTGAGTCCTAGAGTCATTGGTTCAGGCCCTTAGAGAAGCTGTCTTCCCTCCATTCAGATGTTAAAGGGGATCCTCCAAAGGAAGAGTTTTACCTATGGCTCTCTGAGCCTCTTTTTCTTCCTTCAGGAGGAGGGGTGGGAATGGATAATTTATTGTACTGAGACTTGTTCTTGGTTCATGTTTGTAACTAAAATAAATTAAATTACTGGACTAGTGGATGCAGGTGGTGATATTTCTGCCCACACTTGGGATCTCAGTCTATGGCTTCTTTTCCAGATGAATTCTACTACCCTCTTACAGTCAATGACTTTATTTGTGTATATTGTGCCTGGTTCCACAAAGGATCTGAAATGGTCCTCAGTGATTTAGTTGGCAACTGTTAGTGTGGAAAAACCAGGGCTAGAGATCCAAACATAGGCTGTATTTATTCTCTATGTGCCTCAACTCCAGATTTTGCCTTGGTCATTGCCCTAGAACAAGGGTTGGCCTTTTTTCTTTTTCCTTGTAAAGGTCTTGATGTAAATATATTAGGCTTGTGGGCTTTGTCACAACTACTTAACCCTGCAATAATTTCTCAGCTCTGCTGTTGTAGATCAAAAGTAACCACAGACCATACATAAAGAACTGGATGTCCAATAAAATTTAATTTACAAAAATGAACTGCAGAACCAGATTTGGTCCTCTGGCTATAGTTTGTTGACCCCTGCCCTACACCATGAGGTCATCTCCATTCTGGGTTTTCAAGTCCTGAAGTTGTCTCAACATTGAGTCTGGACCCAAAGAACAGGTGCTTTTCTCTCTGGCTTGTATCTGGTAGATACGAGACTAATGGGAAACATATAAAAGGGATTCCTAAGCTCAAAAGGGGAGTTGAGTTTTGTTTGTTTGTTTTCCTCTGGAAACCAGCAAACCCAGTACATTCTCCCACTGAGTTATCTGCATATGGATTTTGTCCTTCCTTATTTAGAGCTCTTCTGCTTTTAATCTTAGTGAAATAATTCCTTTATTTCTTTAGGAGATAACTATAATGAGAGAAAACAGTTTCTTTTATTCCAATCTTTCTTTTCCTAGCCCAATATATTTGAAAACAAATCATTACCTTTCAGTTAGAAAAGAGATATACACAACACAATTAGAACTTTACAAGTGACTCTTTGTGGCGTTGCAAGATACTGACTCTAACAGGTCATCTGCTTGGTGAGGGAATGTAGAACTCCATAGTTCTCTCTACTCCTCTAGGCAATAGATACATTTGATACATCTAAAAATCAGATGAAATGATGGTAGCATCAGGGTAGTAAGAACATTTTGAGGAGTGTTGGGTTAAGGCAGTACTTTATGGCAAAATTTCATGTTCCAAATTTCCACTTGAGCTTTGAGAATTCTGGTTTTGGAAATTTGATGGAGGTGGGAGGCATCTTGTCTTTACTTCATGCACTGACTGAGCCTGGTGTGGGAGAGAGGCATGCAACTAGAATGAACATAGGATATGAGAGAATAATGATAAGAAATAACCAGAATGGGAATTTCAGCTTTTTCTTGTTTCCTTCCTCTGTACTCCTTTTGGCTCCTTCTCTCTTTCTAGCTCTCATCTTTCGTCAGACACACTCTGTGGCAAACTTAAGCCCCAAACCACAACCTTGAGAAATTCCAAATGGATTTTGTCAGCAAGGCCAACACCCCCCTCCCCACCCCTGCTGCTGGCACACGCGCTGGGCTCAGGCCCAGGCCTGGGGTCAGTGGAAGGAGTGGGAATGTGCAACCCAAAGAGTGGGGTGGCTACAATTTCAGCTTTTACTTACCTCCAATGGAAGCCAGAGGGAGGGAGAAAGACCAGTGAACTGTAAGTCAGGCTTCTTTGCCTCCTTCAGCTCTGGATGAGCCCTTCTCTCTTAGCCTTTCAAGTGGTTGGGAAGCTGGGGAGTGTCATAACTGGCTGATTGCCAGCTGGGCAGCACCCCCTCCTGTCTTTGCTTGTTTGCTCCATGGTAATCACCCAGTGATGCTCCTTGTTATCCATCTCATACCTCACCATCTTAAATTTGGATCCTCTTGGCTTCACATTCCATGTTATTTTCCACATTAAAATACAAGAGAAAACAGACTGGGATTAGAGGAAGAGACTGGAGAATTTATATACCAGAGATTAATGGGAACAAGAGATATACATAGTGTGGCTATGTAAACCAGCCTAGTGCTTCTTAGAAGAAGACAAGAAACAAGGTAAAAAATCCAGAAAAACAACAATTTTGGTTCAGGTCTTAGGGAAGAGCCATGTGTTCCCTTATACTACCGTGGGTATAGAGAGGGCACTTAAAAGTATCTTCATCTGTTCTTGGAATTACTACTGCCCTCCTATCACAGCCATGACTGTTCCAAGGCAGCTTTGCATGTCTCGACCAGGTGCAGAAATGAGTATGAGGGAATTGGGGTTGACAGGAACATGAGTGAAAAGAATCTCTTTCCTTGGGATACTGAAATTTGTAATTATCTGGGTACATTTCCTCAAAGCACATCTTTGATTATTAGGCTTCAACCGTTTGTCTTTCACGTTCCAACTTCCTACTTGGCCCAGAGTTGAGTTTCCTTCACTCTTTTAAATTCATCACTCTTCGTTTCCTTCTCTATAAGAAGGGATCTCTTGATTCAGACACCTGAGTAATTTAGTCTTAGATTAGTAGTGGTAAGCAGCAACACTGCTGTAGAGAGGGTTCTCAGGGGAGATGCTGCTAACCCTGGTTAAGAAATAAAGATGTGGTCTGGAGGACCTGGTTTTGCCCAAGGAGCACACCCTCACCCCTCTGCCTCTCTGCCTCTCAGCCCAACCGCAGTCTCCAGTGTCGCCAGCACGCGACCCCAGTCCTTAAATTTCAGGTATGGCCCTAGAGCTTGTACTGTCACCTCAGCCTCCACTGCTTCATCCTCACTCCCTAGCTCTCACCTCCGAAGCCCGCTGCCTCTAACCCCCATTTCGGCCCCCACCACTGCTTCAGCTCTAACACCCAGCGGCCTCTGCTGCAGCCGCTGCCATGGTGATAGATCTCGCGAGAACTTCCGCTCGCTGCCGCGCAGCTCTCGCGCGATCAGGGAGGTGGGAAGTATCCCAGTCTGGGGGTGGGGGTGCGCGGCACAGCTCTTGTCGCCGTCGCGGCTTCCGGTGCTAGGTAGAAGGAAGGAAGGAGGGAGTCAGGGAGTGGGGCCAGGGGAAGATCCGTGCCGAAATCGGCTGGGGGAGCCAGAGGGAGTGGAGCGAGAGCCAAGCGGAACCTGCGGAGGCGGCGGCCGCAGCGGCGGAGCTTGGGAGCAGGAACAGGTGAGGGGCTGGGGAGGGAAGGCGGGTCCTGATAGAGGAAAGGCTTGGGGTGGGGGCTGAGGAGATACCCCCCCCCCATGCCTGGTGCCAGGCATGGGGCGGTGTGGTCCTTCCCACCCGAGAGCTGGGAGAGGGGGCGACGGGCCAGCCTCAAGCCTACCCCCGCATTTGAAGGACGCGGAGCTTGGGTGGGGGTGGGGGGCACACACGGATTTGTGCTCCACCTCGCACAAGGGGGCGACCTGGGCTGCAGTTAGGTTCCCCTCGCCTGCATTAGGTGGGCTTTCGAGGGGTAGAGGGTTGAGGGGGAGGAAAGCAGTCCAGGGAGAGGTGATGCGGGGGCGGTGATGACTGTTTTGTATCCTTTTCCTGTTGAAGGGTAAGGAATGCTGCTTTTTCCTACCCCATCTTCCCCTCAACCTTAGTAATAGGAGACCGCAGAGAAACCTTGCTGTGGCGACCCCCTCCCCCTGTTGTGGGGCAGGGGTACATAAGGGGTTTAGGGAGTAGCTGGCACAGCAGGCTAGTAGGGCACCCCAGGGGCACTATTCTGGTGGAGGTTGCGCTTTCGGGTCTTGGGAACCGCACGTTGGGAAGCCGGTAGCAGGTAGGGAGCGGGAGGAGAGGAGGCAGAAGGGGGAGGGGGATCTGATCTTGCTTGGAGAAGAGAGGTGCTGCCTTCCTCCCCCAGGCGAAGCGGGGGCGGTCTCGGGAGGAGGGAGCATCTTGTCGCTGCCTCTGAGTTTGTGTCTTCCAATCCGCTTTTTTTCTTTAGGAAGTACCAGGATTCCCGGAACAGAAAATGAAGCCATTGCTTACACCAATATTTGAGGAAAGGAGGGGGAGGTGGAGTTCCCTGTTTAAACGGGCCGCTTGATTAGCAAAGTGGTAGCTCCTGTTTTGGGGGAGTTCCCTTCTTTCTGGGTTGAATTACTGCCAGTCTCCCTCTGGCCTGGCCAGGAGGAGTGTGGTATGTGGTCAGGAGTGAGAAGAAATAGTGAGGTCATCTGGGTGAGGGAGAAGTGTAACTTAAAACCTGTCTCTGCTGCTGTTGGATTGGGTCATCCTGGTATATGGCATGAAAGTTTTATTGGTAGGAGATCTGCTGCAGGAGTCTGATTGCCTGGGTCAGTGCAACAGGACAGAATCTATTCTCTGCATACTTCCTTCCTTGTCCTTAATTTGCTGCCATTTTGTCTTGAGCTTGTTGTTGGGGCATCTCCATTTGCTATGACTGGAGTGGAACTGGTCATTGCACATTAGACCTGAGTTTGAATAACATGTCTGTAAAAGCTCATTCTCAGAAAGAAACTAATCCATTGAATTCACCTTTTCGCAGAATGAGTCATTGACCTTGGATTCAGGGAAGAAGGGGCCCCATGTATTACACATTTACATGCCTTCTGCTCCCAGTGTAGAATTATTTGTGTAGTCAGAATTTTTATGTACATGTCTTGCTTTCCTAAAGAGGCTAAACTTCTTGAATGCAGGAATTAGAGCTCATCTTGCATCTCCCAGAATGCATGTGCACATAGTAGGCACCCATAATGAATACAGGATGTGAATGGATAGAACTCAAAGCTTTCTTACTACAGTTTAAAGAGAGAGAAAGAGATGGCTTGGTGGTCAGGAAGAGTGCCTGGAGATAACTGAGCGAGGGTGTAAAGCACCTTAGCCTTTATATTTAAGAAGTCTTGGGTCTCTCCACTTTCCTAACAGGCACAAAACAGGCATGGATAATGGAAACTAAGGCCACAAAATAAAAATATTACTAGAATACATAGAGTCATTATTTATTTGAAATTCCAGATCTCCTGATTCCCCATTGTGGGCAAAGGGGTCTCTCCATGAGCTATAAGTCCTTCAAAGTGTTGTGTGCAAATTTGGATCCTAATGATCATGGAGGAAGGAGCCAGTGTATGTATGTGGTGCCTGGCACAGAATTGATGCCAATGAATGGTAGCTGCTATTACTAAACTGAATGCAAGTATAAAAGAAGGCAGACAGCAGGCTGGAGAGAGTGGAAGTGAAGTCTTAAGTGCACAAAGGGTCATATTGTGTGTTTTCATCTCTGCTGCTCTCTTCCACTGGAGTCATAAGGGAAAATGGACTCAGAGGACAGTGGGCAGGATTTGTTGGTTAGAAGGAGGAACTTCTTTAAAACCAGGTTTGTTCAAACTGAGTAAATAACTGAGGGAAATTATGGCATCTGTTTCCCTATATATCTTTAGAAATGGATGCCAAGGGTCCTGAGACTCAAAGCATATAACTGTTTGGCTTTTATCGTCATTTTTGTTGCAGGTGAATTTAGAAGCAAAATGGTATAATAATTAAGAGTGTGGACTTGGAATCAGACAAAACTGGGTTCAAATCCCGCCTTTGCTGTTACTAGTTGTCTGATTTTATTGAAATTACTTGTATTCTCTTAGCTTTATTTTCCTCATCTGTAAAGAGTACAGTAATGATAATACCTACTTATAGTATTGCCATGAGGATTAAATGAGATAATACACACAGAGCACTTAGTATTGCACAAAACACATAGTAAGCCCCAAGTAAATGTTAGCTGCTATTAATAGTCATCATTACAGTAGTAATAATAATATGAGCACTCAGGGCTACCTTAAAGGTTTACAAAACAAAAACAAAAACAAAAACAAAAAAACCCAAAAACAATCTGCCGCCTGAGTTGCCTCTGTTAGAGGGACGATAGTTACCATGACTTTCTGTGCTGGTCGTAGGCTTGTGCGCAGTGAAATCTTTTTTCAGCATCAGCCTTACAGAGGCAGCTCCTGCTGCCTGAGTGGGAGGTGAAGCTGAAGCAAGGCAGGGGCCCTGAACCATCAGCTTGAATGTAGGGTGAGAATGTGGGGGCTCAAGAATACTGTTCACATTTTAAAAAGTCAGCATGACTCTGAGATAATGGTTAACTCTTCTATAAAGGCACACCCCGATTGACCTAGGTCAGTATTTAGATTCCTGGGTTCCATTATTTTAGGTCCCGATGAGCATTTCAGTATCTTCTCTTTCCTTTATTTAGTCATATCTCCTTTAAAAGTTTACCTCTGAGTATATTGCAAAATGTACTATATTAAGGTCCAGAGTTGTGATATCTGTGTAATTCTACCTTTTCAACATCTGTCACAAATATCGGTGGATTGCTGGTAAACTTTTTTTGATACTGAAAAGACATGGGGAGCATTTGGAAAGAGTTCCACAAACGTATGAAGGTTCTGTATTATAGTCTGGGAAAGAACTGATGTAGGGATTCCATAAATGTGTTAGATCTTTGTCATGGATTTTTGCAAAGGATCTCCTGCACCATATGGACCAGAAAGGATATGGCTGAGATTTCAGGGATCCACCATTATCACCATATTTCTGAAGAAAGGTGAGATGACTGGGTATGGCAGATCTCACGATACCTTTTAGCTCTCCCATTATTGGTGAGAGCCTAACATAACCCTTCCTTTATGAGCATATACACAAAATGTTCAGCATAAATGTTTAAACTTCAACATGATTTAGGATTCAGGAGAACATTTGCTCTCTGTTGCAGTGGTTTTTTGCATGCCCCCCACCCCAAAGCTATTGAACCTTGCGTTATGTAAAATCCTGTTTGAAGTCTAGTATGTAAAATGGGTAAAAGTGGAGCTACTCTGTGTTAAAAGAGTTGTGGTGGAGAGTTGGTGAGCATAATTAGAACCTCTCATGGTGTATCCCTTCTCCAAAGCAGCTTCTGAATCCTGTTCAAGGAACAGTAGGGCTCTGAGAATGTAGAAACCACTTCCCTACTTTGTCAGATTCGGGAAAAGGATTGGGGATTACCTAAAGAATAATGTCTTCCTCAACCTCACAAATGTTTTGCCACCATTAGTAGTGTGTTTCTCCATAAGCATGTCAAATCTAGCTACAGGTTATAGTGCTGGAGGTTGGGGACATGAAACGTGAGTAAGGCATGGTCCCTGCCGGCAAGAGGTTCATAGTCTAGTGAAGTACTTCCCAAACTTTTTCCCATCTTGACATACACAGAAAATGGTAGTAGTGAGACAGACATAGCCGCTTGTAATATGAAATGGCTAGCCCAAGGCCTCTAGCCATCTTAAGCCCTGCATAGCCATACAGTGCTGATGGGATCATTATCTTCAGCTGTCTTGTAATGCATTAAAGGAATATTATTTGGGAAGTTCCAGCTCTGGAGAGTGAAGGAAACAAATATGAATAAAACATACTGTGATAATTCCTAGAGAAGTGTGTTTGAGGTGATAAGGGATCACAAATGACTTTTACTGTCCATGGTAGGCAGTTCTGTCTTCTGTACTGTTAAGGTGCTCTATAAGGTCTCGTCCAAACCCTAGCTTCCTGTTAAATTTGCTGGCAGCTCCATCTTGATCTGCGCAGTCAGACTGGGGGCAAAGGTTTATTAGGGCTTTAAGCTGACTACTCATGGAATTTCAGTGATTTTATAATTAGGGAAGTATAGTGTTCTCAGTATTCAAGGCTATAGATGTGGGCATTAGAGCAGCCATAGAATAATAGGAGATGAAGCAATTGTAAACTGATCAGATTCTAAGAATATGGCATACTGAAAGCTTTGGTTAGAGCGCAGTGCCACAGAATGTTCCAGAGAAACAAATGAGTCTAGTTTTTGTCTTGTCTCTTTTATCTGGCTGGGCCATGTATTCTGAAACAGACCTGATGCTCTGTTCTGACTCACTTGCTTGAGGGTTGTCCATGGGAAAAGCCGGACCCTTCCTAGTGTCTGGATCTCTATTGAACATGGTGATTTAGGATTCTTTTTTGCTTGTTGTGTGGCTTTCTTTAGGTTATCCTGTACTGGAGTCATATTGGACTAGAGAAACCGGTATAATGATTCAGGCTTGAGCCTAAACACTGATAATTGAATTAAATGGAGCCTAATTTTAGTTAGGTATGTTTTAATTTATAACAAGGTCATCCTTGATTGCCTGGTAGCTAAATTCAATAGGTATCTTTCAGGCCTTATATTAATTTGGCCTTTCTACAGCCTTTGGCCTTCCTTCCTTTTTTTTTAATGTTCTTTCCTTATTGGTGTCTGTGATGTATTACTCTCTATATTTCCTTTCTACCCTTCAAGTTGCTTCTTATTCTCTTTCCTGGCCTCATTTTTTATCCACTGCTTTAAATGTTGATGTTCCTCAGGTTTCTGCCTTTGGACTTTTCTCCTATCTCACTGTACACACTCTCCCTATATATATCAGGATGTATCAGTTGGCAAAAGATAGAAAAAAAAATCTGTGGCTCAAAAAATATGGAGATTTATTATAGCATATAGCAAGAAGTCTAGGTGGAGAGGACACAAAAGGACAGACAATGTGGTTCCATTTATGAGGTTCCTAGAATAGTCAAATATATAGAGACAGAAAGTAGAATGGAGGTTGCCAGGGGGAGGGGGGATGGGAGTTTCAATTTGAGAAGATGAAGAAATTCTGGAGATGGATGGTGGTAATGGTTGCACAACAATGTAAATGTACTTAATGCCACTAAACTTTTCATTTAAAAATGGTTAAAATGGTAAATTTTGTTATGTATATTTTTACCATGCACACACACAAAATTATCTGGGGGTAGAACACTTTTTTTGTTGATTTTTTGTTTGTTTTTAATCTGCCAACTTCACACTGTTATTCCTGACCCACGTTTTCTTCATTTTTCTGCTCTGACATTGTAGAGTTCTTCTGTCTGTCTATTCATGGTCTTAAGATTATTCCAGCATCTCATCTTCCTACATCAACATCTAAAGGCTGAACAAGAGAACATTGCCATATGTCCTTTTTTAAGACTGAGGAAAACTTTCCCAGATGCTCCCAGCAGACTTTCTTTATATCTTATTGGCTAGAATTAGGACATGACCATTGGTGACTCATTCACTGGCAGGGGAAATGGAATGCCCACATCCTTTAGGCTGATCAGTTTTCATACCCTGGAGCTGGGGAAGGGTATATCATACCCTGTTGTCCCAACATCTGAAAAATTAGGGGTTCTGTTAGAAGACAGAAGGGAAAGAATGGTTGTTAGGTAGGCCAGTCAGTAACTACAGCCACCTTGGATTGATTATCTTGGTTCCTCTATGGCTTCATTTACTATCAGTGTAGATGATTCCCAAATACCCAGCCCAGACTTACCTGCTGTACTTCATGATGTAGTACCTCAGAATCAACATTTAATCTAAAAACAAACATCTTCACTCTCAGATCTGTTCCTCTTTTTATTTTCTGTCTAAAGAAATGCCACTGAATCATCCAGGCCTGAAACCAGAGAATCTTGACTCTTCTATTCCTTCCTACATTTAATCGGTCATTAAATCCTGTGGCTTCTACTATTTTGATGTTTCCAATCTATCCTGTTCTTGCCACCTCTGGTTAAGAATTTCTGACTTCACGTATGAATTACTGTACCTCTTTAGTGTTCTCTATACCTCTAGTGTTTCCTGTTTTAATTTATTCCCTAAACTGATACCAGAATGGTGTTTCTAAAGCACATATCTGATCATGTTTCTCAGTATGGCCTTTAAGGCGCTTCATGATGTAGCCCTTGCTTATCTCTCCAGGCTCATCACTTCTTTTTTTACTCACCATGAAGCATCCAAATAAACTACTTCCCAGTCGCACCTGGCTTTGGCTAATAAGTGCTATCTCTAACTCAGGTCTTTATGTCTTTAAACACGGTTCCTTCTACCCCATTCCCTCTTCTTTATTGTCTGATTACTTCCTACTTTTCCTTCAGGAGTCAGCTCAGGTGTGAGCTGAGAGTCATGTCTGAGAATTGTCTTTTACCTCCCGGTCTTGATTAGCTAGCTACTCCAGGTTTCTGTTCCCATAATAGTATGTGCTTACCCCACTCTTAACCCTCACACTGTTTTGTGGTCCTGTGTTTACTAGTCTTTTTTTTTCCCCATTGACTGAGTTTCATGATGGCAGAAATTGTCTTCCTTTATATACTCCTAGTTTATTATATTTAATAAATGTTTAATGAATGGATGGAAGCTGACATCAGAAGCTATTCTTTGGTTTTGGGAAATCTTTGAGTCCAATAGAAATCTTTGAGATACTAATCTAAGAGTTCTTGTGTGCTGATTACAGTGTTCTTGAGATAAAAACTTAGAAAGTTTATAGAGGTCACAAGCCAGCTGCGTTAAGGAAACTAAATACAGGCAGGCCCTGCTTTTGTTTACTTAGATTTTATTGGTCTGCTCTATTGGCTGTGCTAAAAATAGCATCTCTATTAGTGATATTTCAATTTGAAAATTATCTGGGAGCAAAGCTGCTTTTTGGTGCACCCTGCCTGGCAGCAGAGGGTTTGGGACACTCTGGTATTTCTTTCCCTGGACCCATGCAGCCTGGAGAAGAGGAGATGGTGCCAGATCAGGAGTCTTAGAGGTGTCTCAAGACACATGCCTGAGCCAGTCACTGGAGTCAGACAGGGGGAATGTGCATGGCAAGTTGAGCTGTGACTCTCAGAATCACCTGGAGAGCGAGGCAGGCATGTTCCTGCAACACACATAAGCCAAGATGGCTGAGCAGCCAGTTATAGCAACAGCCTGCCTCTTCTGGGTGAGGGGATTGGGGACAGTGAGTGGTCCTCAGTGAGGACTTTCTCAGATGAGGCTTAAATCAGCCAATGCACTTGATTAAATTCATGCAGTGTCCCACACAGATTGTACTGGAACACATTTTTAGAGCAATTATTATTTTTACCACTGAAAATAAAGTTTATGACTGTAAAATAGAACGTTGAGATATTTTCTTAGTTAAGAGATATTACTGTATTCCATTTTGTATCTTGAGCCACTCATCTTCAGTTTTAACTGCGGATTCCTGGTTTCCACCCACCCATGGAACCCTGGCATTTTGCCCTATCCACACAGGAGTGCCATCTGTGATAAAAGTAACTATAGGCTATACAATATGTAAGGAAACAATCCAGGGTCTGTTTGTTTTTTTGCCATTCTGCTTCCCAGAGCTTTTTATAGGAATGCTTTATGGTCAAAGTGAGAGTTGGCTATATAGCCAAAGATGTGTGTTCATGTCACAAAACTGAAAGTTACTACCATCTTGGTGGTAGGGGCAACATGCTCTCTGGTAACAGGCAGGAACAGAGAAAGCCAAGACAAAGCCACTGCCCCTTTTGGAATGCTTATCTGAATCAAGCTGCTGATGATATTAAAGAGGAGTTATAGTGTCCATTGATTTCAAGGTCCTGGGCTGTCCCAAGAGATACATGGTAGCTAGTTTTCCATCAGCCTCATTGTGTATTAAATGGCAAGAGAAAATTCCACCAATTTTCAATTTCTAGTCCTTTTCCCAAACTAGTCCCAGAGTCAGATATGTGTGGAAAATGGCCAAGAATTGACAGGATAGCTAAGCAACCATCTGTGCATTACATAGGTAACAAGTACTGCTAGGACAGAAGAAATGATATAAGGACATTCTCAGATGGGGCTTAAATCTGCCGGTGTGCTTGGTTGAACTCCTCCAGTAGGCCTGGCACTAGGAGTGAGGACAGGTACAAAATAAATAAAAGGCATAGCCTTGCCCATGGAGAATACATAGTTAATTGTGGAGACTGTCATACAGGCTTATAAAAGAAGGGAAAAGCTCCACAATGTGATAAGTACCACACGAGTGGTTCAGATAATTGAGGGGCCTTGATGTGGCATGCCAGGAAATAGAAATAAGTGTAACACTGTGATCAGCTTTGGAACCAAGACTTTAGTATGATAGCTTAGCAAAGAAGCAAACCAGAGGACAGAGTATGCATGTTCTGGGACAAGGGGTATATTTCAGTCACTGCTGCACTCATGGTTGGTAATAATTTAATCAGCAATAGTTCCCATCATGAAGGACAGCAAGATAAATGTATGGTATAAATTTAATTCGTAATCTGGGTCAAAGTCTTATTACCTAACTTTTATAGCAGAGTGTCATTTGGAGCTGAAGGAAAGGCTACCTGAGCAGGAGACAGAATGAAAGCTAGGAAGACGTGGGGAGGATTTAAATTTCTGGAGGTGATGGTAACAGAACCAGCAGTCTGACTACTGCAAATTGCCAAGGCTGGTGTTATCTGACCTTGTTAGCTGGCCAGGTGTCCCCAGGTGCCTCAGGGATCCTCAAGAATCTTTCTGCCTTGGTGGGTTGAGGCAGGATGGGCAGGGAGAATGGTTATTGAGTGACTCGGCTGAAATTGGGCCCTAAGGTTGAGCCAAGTCCTCTCTGAGGTGCGAGCCCTAGGTCAGGGGCAGGGCTCATCTGGGGAACCTACCAGGAGCACCACGCCTGGTTCATTAGTGGATGTCTGGAGAGGCCTTTGAAGATGAAACATTCCATAAGCACTCATTGTTTCTGTTTTTGGGAGAAACTAGTACTTTGGTCTCCAGGGGCTGTTGATCTGGCCTCTTTGTACTAGTCTGGAATTTGCTGAAAACTGAGGAGATTAGGAAAAAACAAACAAACAAACCTGAAATAGTTTTTGAAAAAACAACTAAATTCCCACCAAACTCCCATGCTTTAGCTTGCAAATAGGATTCCTCCCCATCTACTTTTCACATTCTTGGGTTTGGGTGCACTCTGTCTTGACCTGTTCCTTTGCCTGCTGGGTTTGGGGTGTGTGTATGTATCTCTGGTTCCCAGACTCTACAAAGAATGCCAGCAGCTGGCATATGGTGATTGCTGAATAAGCTGCCCGCTGACGCATGTCTCCTGCAGGCACGAAGAACTGGCTGGCATGGTAGATTTTGAACCCCCATTTCATTGTTGTTTTAAAGATGCATTTTTATGGCTGTCCTGTGCCATAGGGAAGGGAGGGAAGAAGAGCAGTAATGAATGACTCTATGATCCTATCTATTGGGCTGGGCATTTTGTACCTTATAATGGTTCTTCTGCTCCTTTCATTTTTTTTTCAGCAGGTGTTTATTAAGGGCCTACTATGTACCAGGCATAAGCGGCTGATGTGAGTGAGCTGCTAGTGAGGTCAGTAGAGACCCTGGGAGTTAATTCATTTATTCAACTGCTTTGTGCCAGGCACTACTCACCACAGCAGTGAATAAAATGGGTAAGACGCTGACACAGTAGGAGGAGAAAAACAATGCAGCAAGAAACAAATGTGTCACATGGTGATAAATGCTATGAAGAAAAGTAGGATAAATAGAGTAGAGAGGGGTGTGTGTGTGGTATAGGTGGTTCTGGAAAGCCTCTTTGATAAGATGACATTCAGACGTGTGCAGGAAGTGCGGGAGTACTCCAGGAAGGTTCTCCAGGAGAGAAAGCATTCCAGGCAGAGCAAATAGCAAGTACAAATGCTAAGAGGCAGGAAAATATTTGGGAAATTGAAGTGGAGTAAGCAAAGGAGATCTGATGAGAGAAGCAGGGGGAATGGAAATTGTGCAGAACCTTGTAGACCATGATATAGCTTTGGTTTTTACTGAAAGGGAGACATGAAGCCAAGAGAGGGTTTTGAACAGGGGAGCAACATGACTTGATTATGGTTTTAAAATCAGTCTGGCTGCTATGTGGCAAATAGACTGAAGGGGTTAGGGAAGAAGCAGGGAAAGAAAGCCTCATTGCAGTTGACCATATGGAGCAGCTGTCCTTAGATGGGTCGTGGCAAACCTAGGATTTACCTGGCTGAGGAATGAGGGGTAGCCTCCCAACTCTCAGTGCACTGTTGTATGTACAGGGCACAACTTCAGCAACCATTTCACAGAGTGGAGAGGATCAACCTCTTATGCATGTTGCTTTCTTATTTTTTTGTCATTAATTTTGGTATGTAGAAGGAAAGTATTGTAAAAATATAGGAAGGGAAGAAGCAGTCTCTTGATTAGAGCAGTGAGCTTAAACCTTGGGAACGTGGCAAGCCTGAACCTTGTCAGGAGTCACCAAGAGCCACTCCTCATTCTACTCCCTCCTTTCCTGCCCTTTCCAGGGTAATATTGGGGTAGGGAGGGGTATTAATGATCTTGCAACACCTTGAGGTAGTATAAATTGTTGGAATGGAAAGGACTTTAGAAATCATCTAGTTGAACATCCCTCCATTTGCAGGTGCAGATATGGACAGGTGAAGTAACTCTTCTGAAGTCACACAGGTAGATCCCTGGCAGAGCAGAGATCCTGAGTGTTTACTGCTTTGTCTCTGCTCCCAAAGGCTCAGGTTATATCTGAGTGGGCCTCAGTCTTCATAGTCCTCCAGCTATGACTCTGACAAATTCCATTTACATCAAATCCTGACAAGAAGATGGTAGTAATGAGTTTACGTTTCTTTGCCTAGGACCAAGTCCTCCATACCAGGGACCAGCCAAAACCAGATTGCCACTGCCCCCACTTGGGCCCAGCCATCCTCAGAAAACAGCTGCTGTGATCATGGGTAATATCTTTGGAAACCTTCTCAAGAGCCTGATTGGGAAGAAGGAAATGCGCATTCTGATGGTGGGTCTGGATGCTGCAGGAAAGACTACCATCTTATATAAGCTGAAACTGGGGGAGATCGTCACCACCATCCCCACCATTGGTAAGGACACAGCTTGGATGTAGGCTTTCATGCCAACAGCTGAGCCAGGAGGGGGGGCCTATTCCTAGATCCTCCACCTGGCCACCAGGAAAGTCCATACAGTTTGCAGGATTCAGGGAAAGACGGTTATTTAGCTTACTAGCAGGTGTCGGGGCTGCCGTTTGCCCACCTACCCTCGCCTTCTCTGATGCGGGAACTTTTGCAGCCTGGCACTCAACAGTTGCCCTCAGGTACTGAGCTGGTTTATTCTCTGTGTTGTTTAGAAAGCAGGTGAAGGACTTTGATGTTCTTGCCAGAGGCCCTGAATTGCTTCAGTTTAGATCCTCGGTGGCCCTGATCCTGGTTAAGACCTGCCTGTGGGAGGGAGAACATTGGCTTTGTAGATGGGACTCTAGATCATCACCCATTGGTGGTTCTGCATTTGGGGCTCCAGACTATAGCTTACTTTTTCGCTCTGCCTTGAAGGCCCTAGTTCTTAGCTGAGACTCTGGTGGCCACAGTCTGTGGTACAGGAGTGGAACTGAGTCATTTATTGTTGGAGGGAGAGCCAGAGACTGAGAAAATGACTTGGGAAGGTTGGCTCACATTACTCAGGTGATTTTGAACCTCCTGATTGGCCATCCTCTTCCACTTCTCTTAGTTTTTCTTTTTGGCCTTTAGGCAGTGAGGTCAAGGAATGCCAGATCTGGGGAAGCCTGAGCTTACTTTCCTTTGCTGGGATCATGGCCAAGGGTAGGGGAAACAAATGAACCCAGTGGGGCATCGTTTATAGGCCTGATGTTTGAAGCCAACTGGCCATTGCCTGTTTTTTTTCCAAAGGGTTCAACGTGGAGACAGTGGAGTATAAGAACATCAGTTTCACAGTTTGGGATGTGGGTGGCCAGGATAAGATTCGGCCTCTCTGGAGACACTACTTCCAGAACACCCAAGGTATGGCATATGAATTGTCCAGAGGCTGGCATGGTTGGCTGGGTGTGAACAGAGTATGTCTGTCATTGTTGGTTATGGGCAGCCAACCCTGCCCTGCTGCAGCTTTTAGGGGTGGGAGAAGAGGAGCAAAGGGAGCAAATATTTGGAGGGTATAAGGAGAGTGTTGTCTTTAGGTAGTGGGGGAGGTGAGTCCATCTGTCACCTCTGTGCAGCCCATGCTCTGCCTCCCTAGGGTTGATATTTGTGGTGGACAGTAATGATCGGGAACGAGTAAATGAAGCCCGGGAGGAGCTGATGAGGATGCTGGCAGAGGATGAGCTCCGGGATGCTGTGCTCCTTGTCTTTGCAAACAAACAGGTGAGACTTCTCCCCATCCTTGAATTTGAGAGAGAGCAACCTGGCTGTAGAAATCAGGGGCCTTGGAGCTCATCGTATGGAGCTCATTGAATGGGAAGCCCTATGCCCTCAATTTTGGAAGTGTGGGAAATAGATTTATTGGCATCGTTATGCTCCTCTTCTTGTCCTCCACCCCAGCTTCAATTATCAACACTCTGTCCTCAGAGATTGGTATGGTAGATAACATCACTTCAAATCCCTCTTTCATCTTCCCTGTTGTCTTCTTCAGTGGAATTGCCCTCACTCCTAATGTCAGACAGACCTGATTTCTTTTCCCAATCTGAATCACTTCTCTACCAATTCCATATTTGGTTTCCACCAACCCAATGGATTGACCTCTGGTGCCTTGAATCTGGGGTACTGGGATGACTAAATCCAAAGTGGCTCTTTAGGATTTTGTTCTGGGTCCTTACAGTGGAGGAAGAGGAGAGAGTACTGGTATATATCTTGTTGGTAGGTGGGTGCTGTAGAGCCTTTGAAAGATCCTGAGTCTCCTTTTTGTGTGTTTCCCTTGCACTCCAGGATTTGCCTAATGCTATGAATGCTGCTGAGATCACAGACAAGTTGGGCCTGCATTCCCTGCGTCATCGCAACTGGTACATTCAGGCCACCTGTGCCACCAGCGGGGATGGGCTATATGAAGGCCTGGACTGGCTGGCCAATCAGCTCAAAAACAAGAAGTGAGAGCCAGGCAGCCCTGTCCAGCCTCCCCAGCCACCCCTGACATACCTACTGTCTCCCTATCCCAACCTTACCACTTCCTTCCCATTGCCATTGTGGCCAGGACCCTGGGTATCATGTCCGCATGCCCAATAAGAGCCTTGCCTCTCCTTCCTCCTCTCCTTTTTCCTGTCTGTGACCAGTCCCCAGTTGCTGTCTTGATGATGAATCATTCCAATTTATCAGATTTAAAACAAAAACAAGGTTGTTATGGTTTCATGGGTTGCCCCCCTTATACTCCAAGGTTCGAGCGATGGGGTGGGCTAGTCTCTCTGTTTGCTTCGTTTGGCTCTGATTGCTGTGGTCTTGGCATCTGAATCCCTTCACCCTACAGGCCCCTCTCCTATCGTCTTCCTTTCCTTTGCCCTGTTCTACATGGAAATTGCACGGGCCTCTGTGTGTGCGTGCATGTGTGCGCGTGTATATACATGTACAGAAAAATACATATGTGAGGGCCAGGGAGAAGGGTGGAGGGGGTGGACTGCCCCTCAGGGCTTGGAGCCAGGACACTGCCCACTCTAGCTTATCATCCGCCCTTCCCATGTTGATGAGATAAAGGGAAGAAGGTAGAAAGAAAGCTGTCCCAGTCTTGCAACTGGTTCTTTTCCTCCCTGCGGGCAGGTTTTCCTGGATGATAGGACAGATGATGGATTTTACACTACCATCTTCCTTGTATCCTTCTCTTCACCCTGCTTAGGGCAGGGAGGCGGCATTTATTTCTAGATGACTGTTCCCAAGGAGAGGCTATTCTGCTCTGCCTTGTTAATGGGAAGGAGAGAGGAACCCATTCACTCTTATCAGCTCAGAGTGTTCAACTGATTCTCCCCCCACTCATCTTTAGATCTGTTCCTCAGGAGCTTGAGGGGGTGGTGGAGATAGCAAGACTGTGGTGTATGTTCGGGACCCAGAGTACTGGGGGGAAGCCTCAGGTTTTCCATCTTCATCTTTTGTTTTTAGGAGAAGGGGAGGCATGGATCAGTCCTATTCTTGCATCCCCTCTGTCCCCCCAATCTTCTGATCTTGGGGGCTGGGTGGTTCATCTATCCTTCGTCAAGTTTCCTCACCCTAGTAGTCTGCTAGCTTGTCCAAAGCAGGCTTGGTGGTTGAGTGGGGAGTGGAACAGTGGGGGTGACATAGCAGACCTCAATATCAATTCCTCTATTCTCCAGTATTCTTTTTCTAGAAAGTCCAGAATGTGCTGAAGGATGGCAATTTTCTGTTTCCAGTCCCTCAGACCATCCTGCTGTCCCTCCCACTTCCATCCCAACAGCTTTCCCCTGCTCTCTTCACCCACTCACAAATGGATCTGGGGGTTGGGGTGGAGGAAGTAGAACTCTGAAGTGGTTGTTGGTGCTGGTGGGATGCAGTGGTCTTCAGGGTCCTCCCCCTGTTACTATGTGGTTGTTCAAAAGCTGCTACTACTACTGCGTCCCTTTGTCTACAGGGGGCGCTTGTCCCTGAGGTCCTGACTTCTGCTGTTTCTGTGAAGCCGTGGCTATTCTGTGGGCTCCTGTGTGTGCTGGCTGCGCCCTGAGCTCCAAGATGGCCGCCCATATCTTTCTGCTAAGGTCAGGACCCAGGGCCACCGACAGCATGGCTGAGGGACCCCTTCGCAGAAGAGCTGTCCGAAGCCCCACCCTAGGGGGCCAGGCTTTCTGCTACTTTTGTCTACAACATGCAGATCAATACCCCATACCCCACCCTAGATTGAACTGTGAAAGAGAGGTTCTCGGGGTGTCTCCCTCAGTGCCAGTTCCTTAGTGATGTTTTACTTACCCAAGTTTCAGTGGGTATGTGCAGGTTTTTTGCTCTCTAGGCCTGTGTGTGTGTGTGTGTGTGTGTGTGTGTGTGTGTGTGTGTGTGGTGGTGCGAGGGGAGTTGCTGGAGCTTCTATTTCATTTTAACATGTATTCACTCCCCTGATTCCACAAATGCGTCCCTCCACACTTTTTTTTTTTTTTGCCTCTGTCTCTATTCCTCAGATTTTTTTGCTCGTGCTGCCTCTCTCCATCAACTCTTTCCTTTGCCTTCTAATTCAGTCAGTGCTGTTGCCTGTTTGTCTCCCCTTTTCTTATTTCTTTCCTACTTTGGATTCCCCATTGTGTATATCCTTGTGGTCGGTGAGGACTTTGCCTCTTTTCCTGCCTCACCCCCTCTCTAACCCTCCCTAGTTAGATATCAGTCCCAAATAGGTTTTCCTTCATGCCCACCCCCACCCCCACCTCATTTTGGAGGCCTCCAAGGACCACTGAGGCTAAAGGTGTTAGGAAGCTGCCTTGGAGGTTGCCTTGGTGCTGCTCGAGATCTGTCCAGCAGGGGGCAGTAAGTGATCTTGGTAGTATCCCTCACCGCTAGGCCCTTGGTAGGGATGGCCCTTTCTACATTCCCATTCACCTAAAAGTTCTTTTGGGATTGGGTGTTTAATTCCATTTTTTCCCACTCCCTTCCTTAGTGTCCTCTGGTAGGTCTAATTTTATGCTTTCCTTTGTTCCAGCCTTTCTTCTCCCTGGAGATTCCCCCACTTTCCTCTCCCCACCCCAAAGTTTGTGGTGTTAATAGTGGTAACTGCAGTTCTGAACTGATTTTTTCTCTTCTTTTTTTCTCCTCTGGAATGTAGATTGTATATGTTTAATAACTCACCTTCTCTCTCCTTGCTCAAAATGTGGGATATGCGATGACTGTGACCCTGGTTGGAAATTAAACTTGTTTTATGCAGCTTTGGAGCAGACTTTCATCCTTGATGTGCAGCAGCCATGGGACAGTGGTTTAATGGTGAGGGTAGTTCTGTGTCTGGTTCCTTTCTCCAGTTGTTCCTTCTCTCAACAGATGGGTAAAGGACACTTGACTGGGGGAGATTGAGGTTTTGGAGGAACTTAGGCTCATCCCTACAATGTTTGCTTCTTCCCATCATACCCTAGAAGGGCACCTAAATCAGTTGTGCACCAGAGTGTCATGACTTTGCTCCTCTAGTTCTAAAGTCTTTAACCCTGAACTAAGCTATATTTATCATCTGTTGGTAGACTTAAGGGTCTTCAGTGGCTAGAGGGCCCTGAACTTTGAGTGTTTCCTACTGCCTCCTTTATCAGATCTCCCCAGCCATGTGTGTCAGGTACTTCTTTTTGAATAGAGTCCCTTCATCCATAGATTGGAGTCCCTTCACCCATTTGATTCTAGACTTTGGCAGTGAGTAAGCATGTCTAGGTAGTATAATGATCTTGATCGTCCTTACAACTGATGGACTTGTATCCCCTCTACTTCAAGCATGTAGTTCCCCATTGTCAGGATGCTGGCCTCATCCAGAGATCCCACAAATATCCTGGGAAAAATACCTTTTTCATAAAGCCTCTGTCCTCCCATCTCGCTCCCACCACTACTCTCTTCCTCTCCTGCTACTTACTATTGTCTGGCTCCAGGCAAAGGAGGGGATGGTGATGCCCTTGGGATGAGTGAGGTCTGGGTGAGCCAGGTAGGCCTTCCTGACTCTTACTTAAGCTCTGGGGACAGAGGTCTTCCCACCCTGATACTATGAGAGAGGGTAGATATTAGGCATATTATAAGTTTGAGAGCCCTAAGTACTAGTATATCATTTATATTCAGTTACCTCCCTGTTCCCCTTCTAATTTTCCTTCTCAGCCCCTTTCCTGTTATTAAAATAAGCCATTGCCCTCAAGGACCAGTGTTCCTGCTTTTATGAAACCCTTATACTGCTCCAACAAGACATCCCTTTATCAACCCCATAAACTTTGAACATTACCCACTTACCCCTCAAAATCAGATGACACTTTTTTCCTTCTAGGCTCCTCAGAAGTCCTGCTTGGTGATTGAGGTTACTGATTAGTTAAAACCTCCTTTCCCAAGTCCTTCATTTGTACACTAATAAATAGATACCTTCTACAGCCTCTCATAAGATAATGATGATGGAGAAGACTTTAGCTTCATAGCAGGTCAGTGGGAATCTTTTGACCCCCTTAACACACTTGGGAAAGAGGTTGACCTAGTCCCTTCTGACCCTAAGCACTCCATTTAAGATGCCAGGAAGGAGGTGGAGGGAGCCCTCTTGTGGCAGTTGCTTGAAACATCCAGCTTCTTTTTGTGGGACATGGTGGGATGAATGGGGAGACTTAACCTAGAAGGTAAATACTTAGGACAGACAGCAACCCCATATTCTCAGAACACGAATAGCTCTTCAGTCATGACTTGTCAGGGGGCTTGGACCCAGAATCCACTTCAGGATTATCCGGGCAAGGGAGCTTCCAAAATGAGCTTGGAGAAAACCAGTGAAGGCCTTGGATTGGTCCAGGTGGGATGGAGGACAAAACCATTCCCTTCATTCCAGAGTGTGGGGGTTAGTGATGGGAAGAATGTGTGTGCATATGTATGAAATTCTCAGATTAGAGGTGTAAGGTCTGAAGGTTCTGGGGAGTCACTGCATTGCTTCCAATTTGAGTGCCTAGATTGGACAGAGCAGAAAAGTGGCAGATATTTATTTAGTACCTATGTTTCTAGACCTGTACTAAGAATGGCCTCAAACCACTATACTGAGGGGGAGACTTGGGAATCCATTTTTGGGATGCTCTGGAATCCTTTCGGATATCCATAGTGTACTTTGTGGGGTAGTTATAGTTGGGGAAAAACTGTGTAGGGGGTTCCTTTTCTTTTGCTGCTGTTTGGTGCAGAGAGTGGTGTCTTTGGGAAGCAGTCATAATACTAAGAACAGCATCTTTTCTAGTTCTGAAGGATGTGGAGGTAGGAAAGTCAAAGTCCAATTCTCTGCTCTCTAACTTGGTAACTGGAGGGATGGTGTATCATACTGGTTACTGGGGAGTGAAAAGATCCAGATGCCTTCCTTCTGCAGGTTTGTCATACTAATTGGGTGTCCTGGCTCTGGTTGCTGTGATGGGTAAGAGTGGGTGACCTGGAGTTCCTGAGCAAAGGGTTAGGTCTGAGGAAATCCGAGGCTTGAATATCACTAGTGAAAAAGCATAGTGAAATTGCGCTACTTCATAATAGATGTCATGGAGTACAATGTCCAATGAGGAGTTGACTAGGACAATGTTCTTTAATCCTTCTACTGTAAATAGAAAAATGAAACTTGAGGCAGTGGTTGGAGGTCTAGAAGTGAAGAACTTGGATTGGGACCATTCACTATTAAGGCTTGAAGGTGAGTGCTTATGTGTCACTTTGGCTATGGGTTGCAAAAGAGAGTATCTGGGCTCTAGTTTAAAGAAAATCTGGCTTCTGAACTGAATGTGGTGAAGTAGAGAAGACACATAAGCCAGAACTCTGGCTCTCTGTTTCCAGAGCTGAACAGTTCTATCCATGCACCCTTCCTCCTACCACCCTTCCTCCAAACCAGGTGTTGAGAGAGCTCTCTCTGAGGAAGTCTGGCCAGTCCAGACCAAGCAGGAGACTTGAGAATGAACTTGTTCACCTGACACCCCCTCTTGCCCACTTCCCACCCACCTTCCACCTCCACCCTTCCATCCCACACATTGTTGAGAGTCATCCTAGGACAGAATTGAGAAGGGTGGGAGGTGCTTAGCTCGAGGCTCCGAACCACAGATCTGGATACCAGCTTCCTTTGGTGTTCTGAATATAAGGAAAGAAGAGTTCTCTCTTGGCTTTAGGTAGTAGGTGATGGGGACTCTATGTTTTTGCCTATGCCATATCTTGCATTGATGGGATTATACCTCCCTGGCTAGAACAGCCATAGTGGAGAGTTGGGGAGGGAGGTAACACTTCATTCTTGGATGAATGCATAACCATACCTAAAAGAGAAAACTAGTCAGCCAGAGCAGGAAAATATGGCATTATATTTTGATCCCAGATTTGTATATGCTAACTCACAGGCTTTTAACAATCTGTTTAACATTTTAAACATTTAAAAAACAATTACTTACTATGTGATACATAATAGGCATTCATCCTTAAATGAATAAACGTCATTGTCCTTAACCAAGCTGGGTATGGTGGGTGCCCCATGAGTTTTGGAAGCCAGAGGCTTTAATAGAATTTCTTCTACTTGCCAACAGACACACCTTTAAGGTGGTCCTCTGATTAACTTGTGCCTCCAGTCAGGGGTGTGCCAGCTTCTCTGCCTTTCCCAGAAGCATCTCACCTTTCTCCACCCTTCAGTTTCCTCCTAACTAACTAAGGAGAAAGCGCCTTTCTCCCTGGTCCCTCCTGGGTCCAAGTGGGCTTGTGCTGCCCTCTGTAGGTAATATTGTCTTAGTTTTGCCCTTTAATCCCCACTACCACCCTCTTCACTTTACCCCCATTTCTCCCTCCCCATGACATTTCCAAACAAAGCCTCAGACCTGAACAGTAGTCTTCCACACCTTCATTACAGCATTCCAGGCAGCTGATGCATCAGTACAGTACTCACTATCAGCCCCTTGCTCAGAAACTTTCAGTGGGTTCCCACTGTCTCAGTCTGACATTCAAGGATCTCCCCAACCAGCTCTTTCTTTCCTTCCCAGCTACTCTCTACTCTCCTGGTTAAATTCCACACTAGTCCATTAATTTTCCCCAAATACCTGGCCCTCTGCCTTTATCCCCTTTCTCACTTAAAAAAAAAAAAAATACCACTTTTAAGTTCTACAAAGCTGCCTGTGACCTCTCTAATCAACAATGACTTTTTCTCCTGGTCTGTCCCCTTTAGCTCTGTTAACTCATTCAGCACCTCCCACATATTCCACTGTATTGCTATACAGTCACGTGCAGCTTAATAGGCTATATGGTACAGCTTGTTGCTTCTAGGCTACAAGCCTGTACAGCATGTTACTATACAAAACAACACAAGATTAAATCAAGAGAAAAATCAATTGAGATGATAAACAGGAGATGTATGAGGCTGCTGCTGGTGTAACAGCAAACTCATAAGTAGAGCACACTCTAAAATGATAAAAATATAGTAGACAAACCAGTAACATAGTCATTTATTATTATCAAGTATTATGTACTGTACATAATTGTATGTATTATGCTTTTATGTGGCTGGCAGTGCAGTCAGTTCATTTATACCAGCATCACCACAAACATGAGTAATACATTGGGCTATGATGTTGGGACAGCTATGACATCTATGACATCACTCGGCAACAGGAATTTTTCAGGTCTATTTTAATCTTATGGGATCACCATTTTACATCTGGTCTGTTCTTGACTGAAACATCATGTGGCACAGGACTATATATCATGTTGATTGATTTATGATTTAATTTTAGTTATTTTTGTAACCAAAGTAATTTATTGTAAAAGATCCACCAAACAAGACAAATTTACAAAGCAGCTTGTGGAACCTGTTCCCCTCTATTCTCCCGTCCCCAAAGGTAATCACCCTCAGCTATTTGGTGTGCATCCTTCTAATTCCTTTTCTAAACACACTACACGCATTTGGAGAGAGGTTAAAATATAAAGGGCTCATCACATCTATTCTTGCTTTTTTTTTATTGTTGCTCTTAAAATATATACATTTGTCTTAGAGATTTTTCATATTAATAATAGATCTCCCTTTTTAATGCTTTCTTAGTATTGCATGGTATATTTATTCAAACTAATAGAATCTGTTACATGGAAGGTATTGTGCAGCTAGTACCTTATCATTGCCATCAGTGAGCTGGCTCTTTTTGAGGAAATGGGTAGAGAGGAATGGCAACATACATAAATAACTGCAACACAAGGAAAAATATAATAATGTCCCCGAGTGTATGCCTGAAATTCAGAAATAAGGGAAGTCACTTCTGGTTCACAGAGTCAGTGATATTTGAGCTTGACCTAGAAGGAGCTTGATGGGTGGAGGAAGAGCATGAGCCTGGGCAAAGATGAAAACACATGCAGGTTCATCTAATGCCAGACCACATAGTCCATGAGGAGGAAGGGGATTTGGTTCAATTCATAAACATTTATTGAGCATCTATGTTGTATACCATACTAGGCACTGAGAATATAGAAATGAGAAAGATGAGGTTGCTGTCTTTAAAAGGTTTTCATTAAATATTGTTGAATGGAATAAAAGCCAAGTTTGGAAAGGCAGATCAGGACCAGATGATGAAAACTTTCACTTGGCATGTCAGGGAGTCTGAATTTTATTTGCTGGACTATGTGGAGCCAAGGCAGGCTTTTTAGTAGGTAGACGACATGACAAGTTGAGCAGATGCAGCAATGTACAGAATGGGCTAAAATAGGAGGAGACTGGGGATGAGGAGTTTTTATTACCTTTTTTTTTTCCTTCTTCCTTTTCTCTTCCTTCCCTCCCCCCCCCCTTTTTTTTTTTTAACAAGATAGGAGTTAATTTCTACTTTAGTTAGAAGGTATCTGGTGGTAGGCAGTCCAGAACTAGTATGGTGGCTCTACAGTTATCAGGACTTTCGCTTTGATCTTTTCACTGCATCATCCTGGCACTTCACATCCATCCTCATGGTCACCTGATGATCTTACATGTCTGCTAGAGCATAAATCATCTCATCTACATTCCAGGCAGCAGAAAGAAGGAGATTAGGAAAAGTGGGAGGAGCACATAATGACATACTTCTTAGCTAAATTAACTCCCTTTAAGGAGTCTTCCTGGAAGTCCGAGACAGTATTTCCAATACTTCTGTTTATCTCTTATTGGCCAAAACTTAGTCAATGGCCTTATTCAGCTTTAAGAGAGACTTGGAAGTAGATTTTTAAAAGTTTTCCCCTTTTTAAAAAAATTGAGGTATATGCATGTAGTGCAATGTAAAGATCTTAAGCATAGTTTGATCAAAGTTCTGACAAATGCTTATACCCATGTAACCCACATCCTTTTCAAGATATTGAGCATTCAGTCACCCCCAGAAATTCCCTCCTGCTGAGGGAGCTTTTTTTTTTTTTTAATATAACCTAAAAGAGTTAATGAGTGCTTAATTAGGGTGGCAGCCATGGGAATGGAAAGAAAGATCAGGAGAGGCTGTGGAGGGGGAATCCAAAGGAGACTGCATGTGGAAGATGAGTTGGGTTTGAATGCTGACAGCAGAGCCACTAACAGAAACAGGAAGTTGGGAGTGAAGTCTAGATCATTGCAGATGAGATGGAAGGAGAAAGAGGAATGAGTACAGTATTGGGTGTGTTGATTTGAGGTGCTGGTCAAATATCCAGGTGGAGATACCCAGTAGGCAGTTCTGTCTAAAGCCTGAGAGGGCAGTCAGAGCTCAGTGGCATCAAATACTAGAGAGATGCTAAGGAGGACAAGGGACCAAGAAGTGACCAGGAAGCTGGTGACTGTGAGCTCACTGTTGACTTTTAAAGGAGCAAAGTCCAGATGCCAACGCCTGAATGGGCAGTGAGGGTTTAAATCATGCAGAAAGGGAACTGGTAGAGTAACGTGAAATAATTTTGAAACGTTTTAAGAAACTGATGTTCTTATACAAAAATTAAAGGGTTATATGTAGCTGCCCTTTACAGAAGTTTTTTGATGAAAGGAGAAAGAAAATGGTAGTGTCAGGAAAAGATCAGGGATTAACCCTGTCCTTACAGGGAAATAGCCCTTTGTACTTTCCATTTAGCTTTCAAAAGACAGGGGGATGGGACAGCTCCCTACCTCCTTTTGGATATATGACCTCCAGATATTGAAGCTGAAGGGGTAGAAGTGGGAGAGGGGTGTTGCCTTTGGCAACTGCTGGGGTGAGATGGGTCAGCCAGACACTGCCAGGATAGATGTGAGGAGACATGTATCTTTGAGTCAAGAGCAGAGAGTGAAAACGCTGGACTCTGGCAGTGCTGGGTTTGAATCCTGTCTCTGTCACCACCTAGCTAAATGATCTCGGGCAAGTTATTTAACCTGAGCACCTAGTTCCTCATCTGTAAAATGGAAACATATCTTTCAGGGTGGTTTTGAGGATTACAAAGTTCCTATCACCACAGTAGGTAATCATAAATGGGTGCTATTATGTGACCCAACCTCTCGCTGTGGGACAGAACGGCTAACCGACGATTGGCGAATCAGAATCTGCTGCCTCCCAGTTTTAAAGGGTAGGAAGGGCTGCCTGCGGCCTCCTCCCTCCAGGAGGTGGGGACAAGGTGGAGGAGGGGCTGCAGGAGGAGGAGCTGGTGTGTCGCGACCCCGCCCCATACCGTCCAGTCCTGTCTGGCCTGGGCGCTGAGGGAAACGGTACTCTAGCTACTGTCACCGAGCAGCCTGACCTGGTGCCTTGCGTCCTGTCCCGTGTCCAGTCATGACCCTGCACCCGTCACTACTCCCACTGTGTCTGCTGGTGCTGCTGCTTCTCAGTGGGATGGTGTGCTGGGAGGAGACTGGGTTCGAAACTGAAAGTCCTGTCCGGACCCTCCAAGTGGAGACCCTGGTGAGGAGATTGTCCTGGTTCGTGGGGGCCGGGCCTTGTACGGGAATACAGGTGTAAACAAACCTGCGAGCAGAGTGGAGAGGAAATGTGAGAACTGAGTTAGGAGGCACTGGGTCTAGGGGCAAGAACGGAATCTTTGGAGAATTCTCCATGACTCCTGTAGTCCCATCATAGGTGGAGCCCCCCGAACCGTGTGCGGAGCCCGCTGCTTTTGGAGACACACTTCACATACACTACACGGTGAGGGGTCTGGGGCCCGGGGCGGGACCCGGGAGGGGGCGGTGCTCTGAGGAAACACGTCAGCTTTGGCTTGGCTTGGACACGTGGCAAGCGTTTCGGGAGTAACTCCAAGTTTTGGGGTCTTCGAGCACGTGGCAGGGGGTGCGGGGGTGGGGGAGGGACAGATGCTCCTCTTTGTCTATTTTCCCTCTCCGCTTTACCTCCAGTTCCTTTTGGGCCATGAGAAGTGAAAGGTGGAGCGGTCTCTGAGAAGTGCCAGCCCTTTGGGGCTTCCTGTTCCTTTCTTCCCTGAGGGGCGTGCTCGGCAGCCGCTGATAGGGTTTGCCCCGCCCAGCAGCCCAGATGCGTGTTGCTCCAGCTGGGAGGGAGAGGTACTAGGTGGGCACTCTGGATGCTCTCTCCCCCTAGGGCAGCTTGGTAGATGGACGCATTATTGACACTTCCTTGACCAGAGACCCTCTGGTTATAGAACTTGGCCAAAAGCAGGTGATCCCAGGTATGTGACATATACCTCCCTTTCCTTTGTTTCCAACATTAATGCCTTAACCTCTTCAAACCCTAAGCTACCCTGGAAATGCCCCTGGGAATTAGTAAGACCACAGGTGTCTACCAGCCCTCCTGAGGTTCAAACCGCACTTTTTATACTCCCTTTGCTCTGTCCCCTACTGGAAGCCAGAGTTTTGAGAGGTGGGGAGCTCAGCTAAGGATCAAGAGGGAGCCTTTGCTCTCCTCTCCTGGGATTTGGAAAATGTAGGTAGCTTCCTGTTCAGTTGTGTCTTCTTCCTCAAGGTCTGGAGCAGAGCCTTCTAGACATGTGTGTGGGGTGAGTATCTGGGTAGGGATGGGCTTGGGTACCCCCTTTGCATGGGTAGAGAGGCTTTCTCTGCTATCCCTGCTCCTAGACGAGACAAGAGAACATGGATAAAGGACTCTGGCTTTGCTCTAGGCGAGTCCAGGTTATTGGGATCCTGAGAGGGTATCCAAAGCCTTTATACCTCTCTTGCTGTGGGTTTTGTTGAAGGAGTTGAGGCACATGGGGGGATGGATACCTTTGCTGTTCAACCTGTTAGGTGTCAGAAGGGAAAGTCATGTTTGGGTGTGAATATCCAGAGGGTTTTGCTGGTGGGGCTTCAGAAGGAAGGCCTGAGGCTACTGGCCCACCTGATCCCACTTCTGGCTGTGACTTACATTCTTTCCCTCAGAGAGAAGCGAAGGGCAGTCATTCCATCTCATTTAGCCTATGGAAAACGAGGATTTCCACCATCTATCCCAGGTAATCTGACTAGACCTCTCTCTCAGACCATCAAAATACCCAGTCTATAAGGGCTATAGGGAACTACACAATTTGGTCCTTGAGAAGTTCTACACTTAAGTTTGCTGGAAAGAACAGGAGTGGATGGGGCTTCCTCCTTCTGAAGGGCCACTTTTTTCCTCTTTAGATTATCACAGGGTCTAGAGAACCTATTAAGGCCACCTGGTTTGCCCTGTTAGCCAGCAGCTGTTTAGGGCGAAGACAGCTGCCTCTGCCACATGGGTCTGCCACCTTTGCCACCCTTCCCAGAACTTTGACTTCTTTCCTGCCTTTTCCATAAAATTCCAAACTATGTCATTTGTGCAGTTGGCATGGCTTCTCACCATACTTCCATCCTTCCTTTCTATTCCTTCACCAGGGAATAGATAGTAAAAATGATCACAGTCAAGTAATTCAAAACAAAATGAAACAAGAAAACAACTTTTAAAAGCCAAGCCCACCCCATAACTTTAAAAGCTCTCACAGGTCACTGCTGATATTCTACGCTTGAAGGCCTGAGACTGGACAGATTCCCCAAGATATGTATCTCTCGCTTTTGATTATAACAGATGTTCTCGTAACTAAAATGTGTTGTATTTCAGAGATTGGGTAAAGGTTTTCATCCCAGTTCCAGCTTAGAGGGAGATATAGAAAGAGGGTAGGGGGACTAATAAGAAACAAAGTCTTACCCAAAGCTCTATTACCTCCCGCTTTCTAATGCTGCTTCTTTCTGCATCTTTCCCCCGACCTCTACTCATTTCCCCACCCCTTATTTCATAAGACATATCCTTCTTTTCCAGCTATTAATATTGAAACACCTATATTTTCTAATAATCACATTGGTTGGTGGAATTTTCAGGAGTCTAGTTTAAATCCTATTAGTTTCAGCTCTGCAAAGATTGTATCCATGTGGCAATTTGGAGTACAGTTAGTATTGAGGTCTCTCTCACTTATAAATGGAGAACAGTATGTATATATCAGATCCACAGAAAGTTTGTCTGTGCTATCAAAGACCTGTCATGGAACACAAGCCACACTTGTATATTTGGGGTAAATGGTAAAGATGACTATCACTAGACTTTGCTCATAACCCATCTCTGCCTTTGTCTAAGGGAACTCAACCCCACATTTAAATCTTGCCAGCTTCATAGTTGTTGCTCTGGTGTGGATTGCCCTCCCTGTTTTCATTCAGATTCAGTCCTGGGTAAACTGCACAGAGATTCTAACCCTCACCTCCTTTTTGCCTGCAGCGGATGCAGTGCTGCAGTTTGATGTGGAGCTGATTGCACTGATCCGAGCCAACTACTGGCAAAAGCTGGTTAAAGGCATTTTGCCACTGGTAGGCATGGCCATGGTGCCAGCCCTCCTGAGCCTCATTGGGTATCACCTATACAAAAAGGCCAACAGACCTAAAGTCTCCAAAAAGAAGCTCAAGGAAGAGAAACGAAACAAGAGCAAAAAGAAATAATAAATAATAATTTTTTAAAATCTCTTTGCATTCTTCACCTGATACTTTCTGAAGCTACTTTTGCAAGTGGGAATGAGGTAAAGGGCTAGAGAAAAGACATTCTGAATTGGATCTTGCCTGGCATGGGGGTGGTTGGAGACTTAGATCATCTCTTCCTCTGGCCTCCCTCTTCCTGTCCTAAATTACCCCAAGGACCTGGTCTTGAATCTTCCCCTGGATCTCTAGTTCCTAAAGGTATGGGTTTTGTCTCCCATGGTGCCCTGACCTCAGGAACAATGCATTATTGAGAAGTAAGCCTCTAGATAGTTGCCTAGCTATTCTTTCCACTCCCTGGGGCCACTACCTTCCTAGTGTCCTCAAAGTAGACTGTTTTGTCCCATATGGCAAAGATATAAGGAGCTCATGAACTCTGGGAATTTTTAATAATGAAGTACTCAGGTCTCAAAAAATTCTCTGGGGGTTGAAGAGATTTTTTGGCTTGTATCACAGGATATGGGAGATCACGTGGGCTGCTTCAATGATGTTGTAAGTAGTTGGAGGTTTTTTGTCACCTGGCTGGGTTGTGGGTATGGACAAGGGTTGGGGTAAGTTGCTTCGATGGTTGACGACGAAAAGTGGGTTGAGCTGGCTCAGCACTTCATCACTCACTGAGATGCCATCCAAGTACTGCTTGAGCATCTCCCGCAGCTTCCTGTTGATTTCAAGTAACTGGGCACGTCTGTGTTGGAGGCTCAGTTGCTCCAGTTTCACTTTGTTGTACCTTTTCCAGAAATTCTCTAACCCTGTGTAGTCTGCTATCACCTGGGAGTTGAGTAAAGGGAGAAGGTGTGTGGTGGGGCCCATTAGCGAATACAACCCAGTGCCCCATCATCCCCAGGAACTTTACCTTTGCCAGCTCCTCAGTAAACTCCTCTGGGTTAATTTCCTCTATCTCCTCCTGCTCCTCGGGAGTCAATGTTGATGAATAAAAAGGTAGCACTTTTTCTTCCTCTGTTTCAAATTTCCTACATATTTCAGCAAGTTTAAGGATCTTTTCACCCTATTGGAAACAGGAAGAGACCTTTCATTAGAAAAGGGGGTAGGGAAGAGGAATAACAGAGTTGGCTTCCCTGCTTAAACCAGGGAAGCTACTGGTGGTAGACAGAAGTAATATATATCTAACACAGAGAGCTTACTGTGTACCAAGCACTATTCCAAGTACTTTATAGTCTTATATAATTCATTCAGTATTAACTCATTTAAAATGTGAGAGGGCAGGGAACATGGAATAAAAAAGGTATTCCAAGTGTCCACCCAGGCAGGAAGCAGAAGGAAGCCTCTTTTATTGATCTCAAAGCCCTTTCACTTCACAGGGAGCCAGGTTCCTTGGTTTTGTTTGGACCACCTTCTCCCCTTTGTTACCTTATCGACAATCTTTCTCAAGGCTTTGATGGTGGCATTACTTTCCAGGGTGAGTTTGACCAAGTTCTCCTGTGATATTTCCCGGGCATGAGTCCTTTGGGCCTTAAGTTTTCGCAGTTGTACGTGGATCAACTCCTTGTCATCACGAATGTACTGGTTCTGTTCTTCACTCTCACGGCTGTGCACCATGATCTTGCCTTTTAAAATAATTATAGAATCCTGGAGAAACGGAGTAGATTAGAGGAAACAGTTGATAAACTGAGGGTCTTCAGTGAGAGGTAAAAGGACTGTCTGGATACTGAAATCAAAGCATATCATCTTTCCCCAACCAGTCATGAGGCCCAGTGGAAATTGGGGGAAGATGAACAGGGTATAATTGAGCAGTTAAAGCAATGAATATTTCTGGTTGGCTGCACTAACCTGTAGTCTCTGTATTTTTTTCATCTGTGCTTCAATCTCTTTGGAACTCTTCTCATCCTTCACCTTCAGGGTCTCAAAGGCAACCTTTCGATCCTCTGTGGCATCAGTGTAATTCTTGAGTGCATCCTGGAACCTTCTCCACAGATCTTCTACTACATTCTCCAGTTGCAGCCTTAGAAAGTGCTTCTCTTCTAAATTCTAGGAAGTGGCTCCAAAATAACCAGCACTTAGAATTACCCTATTAGTGCCTTTTCACTATCACCAGCAACCTCACCCTCTTGCACTGTTTATATGCACGGGTCACCAATGAAAATCCCTACAAGGACCAGGCAAATGATATAAATAAGTGCTGTGGGCTAGATGGGGCCTATGGTGAACCAGAGAAAAAATGCTCCATGGAAGGGGGTAAGGGAGGAAAAAACAGCTGCTTGATTCCACATGAATGCCATCATTTGGAAATACAGCCCAGTATTACCAGATCTTTAAATTTTCAAGGGAAGCTGAAAATTTGGATTTTTACAAAACACTATGGGGCAAAATAAAAAAACAAGGAACCTTCTATTCAAACCTAGGTTTGCAGGCTGGCTAAGTTTGCAGCCTCTAGGATGTTGGAAAGCACGTTGGGCCAAGGGGCAGGAGACTGGATTCTCCTTCTGGCTGTTCTACAACCAGCGGCATGACTTTGATGGGTCATTTTACTTTTTGGGGCTTCAGATTCTTAATTTACAAATCATAGGTGAAGTCAGATGATCTCCTTGTTGCTGTTTTTACCTCTAAAATGCATTTCCTTGACATTTCAGAAAGGGCCTCCCTCCTGACCAATTTCACAAAAGTACATAAGGCAGTAGGGGTACCTACAATGGCAACAGACATTTTATTGATTACATTGGTTAAGGGGATCTCTTCTAGCTCTACTGGCCTTGAGCATTTTTCTCTCACTTCTCTCCCAGTTCTTGCCTATCTACTCTCCCTCTGTACCTTGTTTTTGAGATCGTCCCACATGCTCTGGAACTCCAACTTGCTTTCATACTCAGAATCTATATAGTTCTGCTCCATGGCCATGAAAACATCTTGTAGGTAGTGAATCTCTTTTTCATGTTGGTCAATAATTGTCTTCCTATAGGAGATAAGGCATTGTCTCTGCTCTGAGGGATAAAGCATATGGACCAATAATGACAATTCAAAGCAGTACGTAATAAAACTATACAGATGGTACAAACTCTTAGGTACTGAAGGAGAACAGAGGGAGGGCAGGCTCTATTCTTTTTAGAGCCAAAAATAAAGAGTAAGATGATTTTATTTCAATTTTTAAATAGATAATATATTCATATGATATAAATATCACAAAGTACAAAGGATTACAGTGAGAAGTCTCCTTCCCATTCTTGTCCCCTGTCATATAGATAGGATTTTGATTGTTGAAAGTGGGTGGTGAGGGTGTTATAGATAGGGACCTGGCTTGGGCAAAGGGAGGCTAAGGACACAAGCTTAAACCTGAGTTAGTTTAAAGGAACTCAGGATCTTTTCTACTGGAGGCCATGTCATAATCATGGTGGCGGGCACTCTGGATATTCCCCTGGACTCAAATCTCCATACCTTTCTGTCTCAAACTCTTTGGTTAGGACCTCCAGCTCCCTGTTGTAACTTTCCTCTAGGAGGTTGAGTCGGCATCTCTGCAGGGCCAACAGCTGGTCAACGTTGTGCAAGTGGCTGCGCAGGGCATGAGCGTACTGTTCCTCAGCTTCTGACAGGTCCT
This sequence comes from Eidolon dupreanum, assembly GCA_028627145.1. Classification (NCBI taxonomy): domain Eukaryota; kingdom Metazoa; phylum Chordata; class Mammalia; order Chiroptera; family Pteropodidae; genus Eidolon; species Eidolon dupreanum. The sequence goes on along the minus strand of CM053503.1, from coordinate 41,349,003 downwards.
TAGCTAAAGACTGGGTAGGAAACAGAGAGTTACCATTTTGGCTGGATGGCTTCTGTGTGAGAAAATAAAAATGTATTCAGTTGGCTAGCTGGATGATATGAATGACATTTTCCCATAGTTCCTAATGCCAATTCTTTGGCTCTAAGAGTGCTGGTTCTCTCACTATTGAATGTAAAAGTAAGAGTGACGTCAGGGAACCTCAGGTAGCCAGCCAGTGTCCTAGGTACAACAAACATTTACAGTGATTGGGCTACCACTAAAAGGAGCCACGGTTTCTTGGAGAAATGGTTGCTTTGAGGTCTGAGGCAAAAATAAACAAGTTAAACTTCGGGTATCCTATCAGGCAAGAGAAGGAATCAAGCATTTATCTTTATAGATATATAAGGATATATAAACGGTACTTTTCTTATATAAACTATACCTTTGGGTAATTGAATGATAAATGATGGAGAGTATCATTTTAAAGAAGTATTCAAGCTAATAAATAAAAAAATGGATAACATTAGAAAATCAGCATTTTGTAATCCCCAATGAATTAACAGATAATCAATAGCTGCTAACAGCACAAAAAGAGATAATGGAAGAACACAATACCTCCAAGTTTTAGATCCAATAACCAAGATACAGGAAATACAGAGGACAAAGTAACATGTTAAACTACAATACCGAATACTATGCAGTTGTAAAGAGACAAAATAAGAAGCTCTTTATGGGCTAACATAGAATAATCTCCAGGCATATTGTTAAGAGAAAAAGGCAAGGGGCAGAACAATATGTAATACTACCATTTGTGTAAAAAAAGTTTTACTCATGTACTAAAATTATCGGGAGAGGTGAGGCACTGGGTGGCTGGAAGGCACCAGTGGGAGGGGACTTTATATAATTTTTTGTCTTTTGAATTTTAAATAATATGAATGTATTACCTATTCATTAAAGTAAATAAAACAAAAAGCATTTATTGAGTTTCCATACGACCCAGACACTTTGAGTCCACTCACTGTAAACTACCACAACCTCTGCAGAGTTAGCTTTTACCTGATATGTTTTCCATGAAAAGGGATCTTAGGAAATATGTTCTGATAATGGAAGGCTATTCACTCACTCAACAAACGTTTACTAAACCTGTTATATACCAGCACTGTGGTGGATGCTGAGGATCCAGAGACTGAAAGACATGCTCACTGCCCTCAAAGGAGCTTGCAGTCTTGAAGCAGGAAAAGAGTTATATAAACAGAACATCACACTATAACATGGAACTTGTTATGAGGTTAATGATTTAGCAGTGACAATGGGATATGAAGGACTGAGTGCCTACATATAACTAAGAGCACTGGGGAAGGCTTCACAGAAGAGATGTCATTTGTATCACTCTTAAGGATACAAGAAATTGCCAGGAAGACTGGGGAGATGAGGAAATAAAATTTCAGATAGAGGGAACAGAATATGTGAAGGCACAGGTAAGAAACAAGGCTGGCTGTATGAAAAGTACAGGTAGAGGCCAGATTGAAGGGCTTTGGTGTTCTTTACATGGAGTTTGGATTTTTCCTGTAGAAGAGGGAAGCCACTAAGGAGCTATAGGCAGTGGAGAAACAGGATCAGATTTTTATTTTAGACAATCATCTGGAGGTGGTTGGGCATGAAGGCTGGAATATAGAAGATTATTGCAATAGTCCATATAAGAGATAATGCCCAGGACTCAACTACAGCAGGACATTGGAAAAAGAGAGCAGGGTATGGCTTTGAAAAATACTTAAGCAGAAGATTTATACAAGACTCAGTAAGAGAAGTCATGGATGGAGGCAAAACCTAGGATGATCCCCAGATATCTGGGTTGGGCGATTTAGTGAATAAGACCAGATGAGGAGTGGGGGACTGGGGTTGGTTAAGGAAGGGGAAGCCCATGAGTTCAGTTGTGAGGAAAGTACAACAGCCAGGAACAGATATCCAGGAAGCTTGAATATATGGATTTGGAAATCAAGAGAAAAATCCAGGCTGGTGTTACACACCCAGGAGTCATCAATATATGTGGTATTTAAAGCCAGAGTAATGAGTAAGATGGTCTAGAGTCCTTGACGCCAGGTTACATGATGAGATGGTCAGACTCAGACTGGGAAGTGCTAAAGTTCAGGGGATGGAGAGAAGAAGATGAACTCACATCTTCTTGTATATATCCCAAAGGCAGGAGAAAAGCCAGGAAAGAATGCTGCCATGGAAACCAAAGGAATTTCAAAAAGGAGAGCTTGACCAAGAGTGTCAGTGTCATAGAGAAATCAAGTTAGGTGCTGACTAAAGGATGAACGTATCCATGATTCGGGCCTGGTGATCTTTACAAGAACAATTTCCTAGAGAAGGGTAGAAATCAGATGTGGATAAATGGGAAGTGAAGTGGAGATAGCAAGTGAGGTTCACTGACATTTGCACATTTAACGTGTAATTTGGGTTGTTCAGGAATGACCCTGAAGGTGCTTAATAGCAGCAATGTATGATTTACTTAAGGTAGGGAATATAATTATCAGCTGCAAAGCTATGGTGTAGGAAGAAGCTAACTGATTCAAGGGTGAGCCTGGTCACTGCTAAGCATCCTTAAATGAACACTGCTTGTTCTCTTTCTCAGCAAGTACTTAATAATTCCAAATAAGTGTCTGAAGATGTCATTTAAAAAGCCATATGGTATAACTAGTAGAGTAAGGAATTCTAAGGTATAATGGTTTTGAAAATTTGGCACTCATACTGTGTATCACCTGAAGCTGCCCAAGATCTGTTGAAAAATTTTTTCCAGGGGTTAGGCTGTAAAGAAGAGATGTGTGTTTTTTAGAGGGGGAATGCCAGTTGACAATGTATATTTTGCTGGCATTGTGGGGTTTTTTTTTTTTTGCTTTAAAAAAGAAGGCTAAGTAGGAGTACGTAAACAGAGGTTAAAAACAGAATGAAAGAAAGGATGCAGCAAAATTCCTTAGAAAAAAAGATAGTATGGACTCAAGAACTTCCCAAGAACATAAGAATGGCTGATTGAATTGCTTAGAGATCCAGAAATGCTCTTACCCATGGAGATCTCTGCCTTATCCAGGGCCACTGAAGTTGAATCAGAGGCCAAACAAAATTTGGTTGAATAAAACACTGGGGTAGGAATCAAGAAACTCATACTCTAGTCCTAGCTCTCTCACTGACTAGCTGTGTGACCTTAGGAAAACTGGTTTCTCCCTCTGAAATGAATCTTTTCACACTGAAATGAAGATATGGCACTAAGTTCAAGTCTTTGGGTGATGTCTACTGAGCCTTATAACTCTAATATTGTATAGTACTAGCTTGGAGCAGTAGACAGCTAAGGAGAATGACTCCTCTGAGAGAGAAGGATGACAGCCCAATATTCTATTTTTCACTTCAGTGAAAACTAGTATTACCAATAGCCTGTCTTTGTCATGAGTGATTTAAAATTAAGTAATTAATTAACTTTCTAGGCTTATTCTATGAAAAGAAGAGATCAAGGCAGCCATATTCAAGTGTTTCCTTAGGAAGAACACTTACCTTGATGACACTGTTTTTACAGTCCACCACTCGTTCAAATGTTTGGCTGAGGATCTCAATGTCTTTATGAAGCTCTCTGGTCTTGATTTCTCGAAGTACCGTTCTCCACTGTGTGTTAATCTTATTAAGGTTCAGAGCACTGTTGTGTTCCTCCTTGGCCAGCTTGTCCTGTGTGAAGGAATAAATACACCCCCAGGAGGTAAGGGCCAAAAGCCTGATACAGTACAACAAGATCACAGTTAGTCAACTGACACTTTACCCTTCGTCTTTTCTAAGAAACCAAAGTGCCCCGTGGCCAACACTCAGGGAGTTCCTTTCTTATTTTGGGAGCATCTCAAGTAAGACAGAAACAGTCCAATGGCATTTTAAGGAGGGCAAGGGTGAATTTCCTTCAAAGGAGGCATCAGAGCAGGATGCTGTTTGTAATGACTCATCTTCAGGGAGAATGTCAGAATTTCAAACAGCTGGAGCAGCTGATAGCACCTACCATCCCAATTCTGGGGCTCAGTTGTTACTGCCAAGCTCTATAACACTGATCCCCCTCCATGCTTCACAGAGAACTGCCCTTCCTCCCAAACAATGCTGCCCAAAATCTAAGTATATTTTGGTCTCAAGATTTCTGGAGGAGGGGAGACCAGCATGAAAATGAGGCTGCCACAATGACAGGTAGGTTTAAGGCGACAGGGCCAGCACATGGGGTGGGTGGGGTTGGGCAAGGAGTAACGCAGGAAGCCATCACCTTCAAGAACTGGCTCAGGAGCCTCTCCTTCTTCTTGGCCATCTCCTCCTCTGCCAGCATCTTCTGCTGAAATAGAAGCAGCTGCTCCTCATCGGACAGGGGCGCCTTGGCCTTTTTCCCTTTCTTAGACATAGCTGGGTAGAGTACTGGATCTGGGCAAGGATCCTCGGTCCGCTACAGCCAACGCTAGAGGGGGCAGGAGGAAAATGCCCCAGAAAGAGGCCTTCTGGAACTGCCCCTGGACGGTAGCGGCACCTTAGATATCAGTCCTGAGGCAAGACAGAGCCCGCGATAGCGGGGAGGCAAGGCTCTCGAGCCGAAAGACGCATTTTCGTCTCCTAGCAACGGGATCTCGCTAAGATGGCGCTGTGAGAGGATCAGGGGAGAGGCCCTGGCTTGGAGCGTCCTCTACCTCCTGGAGGACTGCAGTCAGTATTTTTTTTTTTTTTGTTTATTTTTTTTTAGAGGGTCGTTTTACCTCTCAAAATCCCTAGCCTCCTAACTGAACCTTTTAAAACCCTGTTTTGTTTGTTTTTCATAGAATGGCCATATGACAAAATGCAGGTAATAAATTTTGGGGAGAATACGAAGAAACAAGAACCCTCATACATTGCTGGTAGGAATGTAAATGGTGCAGCCGATTTGGAAGAGAGTTTGGCAGTGTCTCTTTCCCTTTCCCTTCCCTTCCCTTCCCTTCCCTTCCCTTCCCTTCCCTTCCCTTCCCTTCCCTTCCCTTCCCTTCCCTTCCCTTCCCTTCCCTTCCCTTCCCTTCCCTTTCCTTTCCTTTCCTTCCATCCTTCTTTCTTCCTTCCTTTTTTTCCACCTAATTGGCTTTATTGAATGATTTATGAATTGAGCAGCTAGTAAATAGAGAGTTGTTCCAAAGTTTCTTAAAGTGTTAAACATAAATTTACCATGCAATCCAGCCATTTTACTCATAGATATGTCTAAGATATCTAACTATGATGCATGCTACAACGTATATGAACCTCAAAAACATGCTCAGTGAAAGAAGCCAGAAAGGAGAGACCACATATTGGATATTTCACATTTATATGAAATATCCAGAAACTGTATAAATATTGTGTGCAGAGAAGGTAAATGTGTAGCCAGAGTAAATGTTTATTCCAGTAAGAACAAAACACTGCCTCTTCCATGATGGAAGTGATACAACGTAATCGCCCTGTTCACCCAGGGGAATGGTACCATGTGTGGGGGCCCAGTGTTGGTCTCTGCTGCTGGCAGTTTGGGGACTCAGCACTTGCCATAGACAGGTTGGCCTTGGTGAAAGTCCATGTTGCTGAGTCTGTGCATAACCTTCATCCCTGCCACGACGGCCACTTTGTTTATGAGCCCATTGGGCAGTGACAGTAGTGGCTGGGAAGAGACTGATTGGTATCCACATAAGGGATCATCCTATCCATTTGATTATTAAAATCCTCCTCTGCTGAGGTCATCCTTTGTGAGCATTCACATGAACACATATATCATCATATTTTTGCCCATTCAGAGAGGTCTATCCACATATTTCTTCCCCAAATTTCCTTTTCACCAATTTTCTAATCATGTTACTTCCAAACCCTTGATCATTCAGCCAAACCATTGGCCACAGCCCATGAGTTGATATATAATCACATACCTGGCCATTTCTCCTTCCAAGCAGAGTGAACAACCAGGTGCACTGCTAGAGGTTCTGCCCACTGGAATAATTTCCGTTTACCAGTGTCCTTCAAAGATGTCCCAGAAAGGGGCTGTAGTACTGCAGCTATTCACTTTTGAGTGGTGCCTGCATATCATGCAGAACCATCTATAAACCTGCTTCTTCTCTTCCTCTGTCAACTGGTTGTAGGACACTCCCTCTGAGGCCATAGATGCAGGTTGGGAGAGAAAGAATATGAGCACATGGGGTACTTCTTCATGTAACTTGTGTCTTTAGGGCTTACTCAGCCCCATCTTGTATTTATCACTTCCATTTGATGATAGAGTGCAGCTGTGCATACCCAACTTTATGGCTTGGTGGGTCAGATAACACCCAGTTCCTGGTGGGTATTTCAGGTCACATGATGACTTGGTGGCCCCTGGTTAAGCACTTAGTTTCTATTAAGACCCAGCAGCAGGCCAAGAGCTGTTTCTCAAAAGAATACTATAGTTATCTGTGGAGGGTGGCAGGGCTTTTCTCCAAAATCCTAAGCCTACCCTGCGACTCACCTATAGGGGCCTGCCAGAGGCTCCAAACAGCATCCCTGTCTGCTACTGCCAGCACCATCGAATCTGCTGGATCATGTGGCCCAGGTGGCAGAGCAACTTGCACAACAGCCTGACCTGTTGCAGAGCCTTTTCTTGTGCTGGGCCCCACCCACAATTAGCAGCTTTTCAGGTCACTTGTTGAATGGGCCAGAATAACACATCCAAATAAAGAATGTGTTGCCTCCAAAATCCAAAGAGGCCCCTGTAAGGTGTTACGCCTCTCTTTTGGTTGTAGGAGGAGCCAAATGCAACAATTTATACTTCATTTTAGAAGAGATATCTTGACATGCCCCACATCACTAGTCTCTTGAAGTTTCCCTGAGCTAGAAAGCCCCTGAACTATATGGCTGGATCAGATTCAATAGTGGGTGTTGGTCCCTATGGCCAGCAGGTCCCTCCTCGAATCTGATGCAGGGCAATTCATCTACATGTACCCCTCTGGTGCCATGATAGAAGGACCCCTCTGCCTCCCCTATGGAGTGTGAAATAGTTGGGGGCATGCCTGGGGGCTACTGATGTCCACATTAAAGCAGAACAAGGAGTACTCATTGAGCATGAAATAGGGAAAGATACTCCCACACAAGGTGATAAGCCCAGCACTGGCTATGTGGACTCTATCTTTTGCTAAGAAAGTGTTCCAGGCCCAAGGTCCATTCCTACATGGCCAAGCAGGGGTGGAAAGACTAATAAATAGTACGAGACTGCCTTTTCCAACAAAAAGTGATCAATATCCCTGTGAACTAAATTATGACATAAAGCTGCATAGTTGATATCCCCCTGAGGTAGGACAGTAAAGGTATATTGCTGGTCTTGACAAGGGAAAGAAAACTGCTTCTGGTAGTCCTTATGGAAAGGGATAGAGAAAAAGGCATTTGACAGATCAATAGCTGCATACCAGATACTAGAGAACATGTTAATTTGTTCAAGTAATGAAACCACATCCAGCACAGCAGCTACAATTGGAGTCACTACCTGGATAAACTTACAATAATCTGCTGTCATTCTCCAAGGTCCACCTGACTTCTGCATAGGCCAAATAGGTGAGTTGAATGGGGATGTAGTGGGAATCACAACACCTGCATATTTCAAGTCCTTGGTACTGGGACTAATTTCTGCAATCTCTCTGGGAATGTGATATTGCTTTTAGTTTACCCTTTTCTCAGATAGAGGAGTTCTAATGGCTTTCTACCATAGTTCTTGGCCTTTCCTACCATAATAGCCCTCACTCCACAGGTCAGGGAATCAATGTGGGGGTTTTGCCAGCTGCTGAATATGTCTATTTCTTTTTTTTAATGTATTTTTTATTTTTAAAAAACATTTTATTTATTTATTTATTTATTTATTTATTTATTTATTTATTTAACATTTTTTAAATTTTCCCCCTCCCCGCTTCCTCCTCCCTCTGGTAACCATTAGTCCATTGTCCATGTCCATGAGTCTCTGTTGTTTTTTCTGTTCATTTGTTGCTTTTTGGTCTATATCCCACATTTAAGTGACATCATGTGATTTTCAAACTTTCCTATCTGGCTTATTTTGCTTAGTATGATTATTTCAAGGTCTATCCATGTTGCAAATGGCAGTATTTCATCTCTTCTTATGGCTGAGTAATATTCCATTGTATATATGTGCCACAGCTTCTTTAGTCAATCATCTATTGTAGGACACTTCACTTGCTTCCATGTCTAGCCACTGTGAATAATGCTGCTATGAACATTGGTGTGCATGTCTATTTCATTTATGTATTCCAGAACTTGGGAAATAACCACAGGATGGGTTCAGGGACCCACTAGCCTACTTTGAGACAGACCTAAAATTTCATTGATCATCTGGTCTCCATAAGCCCCTACACTGACTGGACCACAGTGACATTTTAAGTCTCCTGGAATTAGTGTCAGTTCATAACTAGTTTCCAGTAGTCCCAGAAAAGTCTCTTTCCTTTTCCACAATGCACAGTTACTCTGGTAAAAGTCCATAGATTCTTTTGGGGAAGGCTAGGAGAAAGATCAACAATATATGATTTGGGCAGTGTACTGAAGTTCTTCCTCTAGAGAACCCAACCTCCCCTTCATTCAAAATGTTCTAGATCTGTAAACTGCCTCAAGTCTGGGAATTGATTGAGGGGCTATGATTCTCTTTCTTTTTATGATTTGGGTCAGACTTTTGTTCTCTTGACCTAGAACTTTTCTGCTTAATCATATCAAGTAAGAATTTAGTAGGCTTCCCATCTATTTAACTTCTGGAAACACCATGATCAACTAGCCAATGCTGTAGGGGCTTTGTCAATTAGACTATTTCTGCTTTGACTCCACTGTCCATTATGGTAACCATGCCTACTTTACCTTTGGTGGTCAAGTGCCACCACTTGGCCCCTGCCACTCTGGGATATAATTACTCCCATCACATTTAGGTTTCCCAATTCAGCGCCTGCAGTCCTCACTGTAAGGTGTGACCTACAGAGAAGAGTGATCACAGAGCTCTTCCAAGATGCTGAAGCTCTCCTCATAAATTTATTTCTCATAGTCATAGTGAAAGGTATGTTTTCTGGACTCTCCCAGGGTGAGTGAGTAGGTCTTCAATGAAAAGTCCACTTGAACATTTCACTCTCCCTAAGCCTTTGAATCCCTTCTTCCCCATTAAACCAGCGCAAGTCTGGCATTTCCAGCTTGCTCACTATGAGTCATCTTTTGGTCCATGTTTCAGCCAACCAGCCAAACAACCTTTTCTAACACCCTGAGCTGCAACATTAAATGCAGAATCTCTGCTTAATGAGCCCATATCAATACATTTGGCCTGATCCAACTTTATGTTTCTTCTACCATTATCCCATATTCTTAATATCTGTTCTTATTCTCACACTTGTTCTCTGGATTTCTGTATCAGTTAGAAAACTCAAGTAGGTAATGTCGATGTAAGAACATCCAAACCCTTAGGAAATTTTTATAAAAATGTATTTTAGCCAAATAGAGGATGCACCTGGAAGCAAGGTCTCAACAGACTAAGAAAAACGCTTACAAAATTACAGTATACAACTTCTTTTATGCATTTGGAATTAAGGAGGGAGCTTAAGAAAGATCACATGAAGGTGGGAAAAAGCAAGGCAGGGATTGGATTAATCTTATAATTAATAAGATTATGTGCTCCCTTGAGGGTGGTCATGCTTCAGAAGGAGGGGTCTGAAAAGAAGCATTTCAAATATGTTAACCTAAATGCACAGCAACAATGGACAGGGCAGATCACCCTGCAATGTTACTCTTCAAAGAACTTTTTTGTCCACAGTGTTTTGGAGTATAGTGCATATCCCCATGGGTCACACTTTGTATCTCACCTTTAAGGGCCTGCTGGGATGTGAGTCTAGTTATAGGTCTAGAAACAGATGTGGTAGACGTGGTTCCTGAGAAGATTCAGCATTGTTTTACATGGCATCTGCCTCAGAGGAGGCCATTACTGTTTCCTCAGACAAGGCAGGGTTAATACCCTCAGATGCGAGTGGGGAGGCTTCTTTTGCTGGCAAAAAAGACTCATCAGAATTTAGGGTGTTAAAGAATGAAATTAACCCCAGTAAGTTGAAGACCTAATTCGCTTTATTATGTGATCATGAATCAGGCAGCATCCCATCTAGCAACTAGAAAGGGCACTTTGAGGATCTGTTCAAAATGGAAAGTTTTTTAAATCAGAAAGAAGATTGTACTGTTAAATTGTACGCCTGAAACTTCCTGGATTTTGTTAACCAACGTCACCATAAAAACAAACAAACAAAATTTAAAAATTAAAATTAAAATTAAAAAAAGAAAAGAAAGAAGGTGGGACAAGGAAGTTAAAAGTAGATTGTTTCAGGCAAGGTCCTTAGGGGATGGCAGATTACCTCTTTAGTGCTGACCAGGATATTCCAGACTGCTTGGTTAAAAATTTTACTCCTGCTTTTGCTTCGTTGCCTCCAAGAGAACAAGATGGGTCATCAGCAACTGTACTGGAGCCATCTGAGAAAATTCGGCCAGGGGCATCATTCTTGCTGCATCTGCTCAAACCAGTACGGTCTGATCTGGAAATGTGGCCTCAGTATGTGCTGCCCGTGTTTCTGTCAGTACCCGAAGGATATAGGCTTCATTAAGTTGGGCTAAGTGAACTTCCATGAATGGGTCATTCCAGACATCTACTACAGAAACAATGCTAACTCTTTGTATATAAAATAAAAACTTCAATTATAAAAAAAATAAATAAAAATAAAATAAAGTAAAATTTCACTCCTGGAGGAGGCTGAATCTTCACATAGATTAGGTATCGAGTCTTGGTGGGGCTTAGCAAAACTGAGTCCATTTTGGGTCTGTTATGTCTTCTTAACAATGGACTCAGTGTTCCCAGGATCATCAGGCTCTTCCCACATATCCCCATTCCAACTTTCACGATCCCATTCCTTCCCAGTCAATGCCCTCACTTTAACAGTAGACACCCTCCTTATATGAGGCTGGGAGTTCAACTTGTGCTGTAATTCAGCCAGTCAGCAGGATGAGATTATGTAGTTTGATTTTCAGCAATCTCAACCCTGCAGCTACAGGTGATAAGAGTCTTCTTGAGGGCACACATTGAAGCTTTCAAGTCATTTATGTGGCACTTGAGCTGAAAATTTGAATTTTTAAGCTCTTTTCTTTCCTTACTTTGTCTAGTAACAATAGTAGCAACCAGCGCATCTCGTTATTTTTTCAGTTTGCCAAAAATATTAGCAAGTATCGTATACATATTCACCAGATCCTTGCTTCTTTTAAGTAGTTGATTACGAGTATCCAATGGTGATATTTTGCATATATATGGCCAAATCATGCCATGAACTATCAGTCTTTCTTTTCTACTAGAAATAGAGTTGTTAGCATCTTTAAATCTACTCATATTAGAGAGCTGTTGGGTGAGGGAACTGACAAACACAATGAATGCAGTCAGGCTTCCTCCCAGGCGGCCTTAGCTACAGCGTCCCAGGTGACCTTAGTTACAGGGTCCTATACAACCTGTGGAATGCATGCGCACTGTGATTGATTGTGATTGATGATAGATAGTACCTGACCTTAAGCCACTATTGTGTGCCTTGTTATAAGAACAGTCCCACCTGTGCAGGCTGGGGAGCTGGAGCTGTGCCTGTGTCTTGCTGTGTCCTGCTATGCCTGAATAAAGCTATGTCGTATCTGCCCACGGCTCCTTGCATATTCTTCCAGCTGCCAGAACCATGTACCCCAAGCTTCCATACCTTGAACCTGCAGAACAGGGCCAATTCCAGAAACCAAAAACCAATTCCAAAAACTCATATTTAAAATTCTGTTCATTTAGAACCACTCCCAGTACCAACCAATATTTGTATTGCTCAGGGTTCTCCAAAGAAACAGAATATATGTAGATATATAACCTAATTGCAGTTTTGGCCTCTTCCAGGAAAGCAATTTTAAACCAATCAGTTTGGAATGACCTGATCCACACTAGTGAGCTAATTTGCTTGATAAGATCCCCTGCCTTCCCCTAAGAGAAGATGACTTTGCTTAAACTAACTCACTCTTAATCTCTTGGTCCCACCCTCCTTCTGCCTATAAAAACCTTCCATTTTGAATAGCTCCTCAGAGTGCCCTTCTAGTTGCTAGATGGGATGATTTCCAATTATTGAATTGCTTAATAAAGCCAATTAGATCTCTAAGTTTACTTAGCTGAATTTTGTTTTTTAACAACTATATATACCTGAAATTACAAGCATGTATTATTTGTATATTACTTCTGTTCTACTGTCAGTAAAAATATTGGTTGTTTCTAGTTTAGAGCTATTGAGAATAGTGAGACAGTGAATATTCTTGCACATGCTCCTTGGGAATACAGTGCATGCATTTCTATGGGTGTATACATGTTCTGTTTCACAGATTATGCAGGTATTAAACTTTATCATATAGATTGAGCTGTTTTCTGAAGTGGTTGTGTAAATTTGCACTCCCACCAGCAGTGTATGAGAATTCTTGTTGCTCCACATCCTCCCCAACACTTGATATTTTTGGACTTTTTAATTTGAGTGTTTATGGTGAGTATTTTCTTGATGACTAATAAAGTCAAATACTCTTTCCAATATTTGTCATTTGGACATCTTCTTTTACAACTAATTCAAATTTCTTGTCCATTTAAAAAATAGTAGATTATATGCCTTTCTTTTATTGTGGTAGTTTATTTTATATTCTAGATATAAGTCCTTTATCAGTATATACATTCCCAATTTTTTCTCCTAGTTTGTGGCTTACATTTTCACTTAAAAAAATTGATTCACATACCATTATATTTATCCTTTTCCTTTTCACCTTTTTAAATGATGTTTAGTTTGTTTTTAACCAACAGGATATTTAGAAATTTAATGTAGTCAAATGTTGCTAGGTCCAAGAGGGCCCTATTCCTAACCCTGCAGTGTGAGAACTAGACTCTTCCCTTACCTTTGTCTGGTAACTGGACCTTGCAATGTCTGGGTTAGCAACACTACATGGTCACATCCTGTTTGACTGGGCCTTCCTCCCTTTCCTGCCAAATTCCCGGCCTGAAATATTCCCACAGGAAAAAGCCTACCTCAAGCCCCATATAAGTTTCAGGTACCCTTGCAATCTGGGCTGATGCCATCCTCAGCTCAGCCCTGGTGTCACTCTGCTGCAACAAATCTTCCTTAACCCCTTTCGCCAACCTAACAAATGTATCAGTCTTTTCCTTTAGGCTTACTATTTCTTTTTGTATACTGTTTAAGGAGTCTTTCTCTACCCTAAGGTCAAGAGGATAGTTTCCTACCTTATTTTCTAGTCTTTATTGTTCTGCCTTTTACATTTATATCTATAATCCACCTGGAGTTGATTTTTGTATACTGTAATTTTATCCTTGAGGATATTTCCTCAGTGCTCTGCACTATTTCCATTGTCATAAATCAAATGTCCATATACAGGTGGATTTGTGTTTTGGTTTTTTACTTTAGTCTATTGGCTCATTTCTTTATCTTTATCACAGTACCATGCTGTCTTAATCATTACAGCTTTATTATAAGTCTTGATTAATGCTAGACCAAGAACTCATATCTTATTCTTTTTCTTGAAAAGTATCTTGATTATTCTTAGTCCTTTGAATTTTCGTATAAATTTGTAAATCAGCTTGTCAGTTTCTATTAAAAACCCTATCTATGGGGGATTGCAATGGCTCTCTAGATACATTTGGGGAGAATTGCCATCTTTATAGTATTGAGTTTTTCAATTCATGGACAACATATATCCCCTATTTATTTAGGTCTTCTTTAATTTCTCTTGATACTGTTATATGGTTTTTCTATTAGAAGTCTTAAACATATTTTGTTAGAATTATTCTTAGATATTTGATATTTTTATTCAAATGTAAATGGTGTCTTTTAAAACTTACTTTTTTGTTGCTGACATTGATGTATATAAAATGTTGATTTTTGAAAATTGATCTTGTATCCAGCAATAGTATTAATAAATTCACTTCTTAATTCTTATAATTTATTTGTAGATTTCTCTAGATTTTCTATATTACGATTATATCATCTGTGAATAACAGCAAGTTTATTTCTTCTTTTCCTCAACATTTTTTTCCTCCTCCTCTTCTTCTTCTTCTTCTTCTTCTTCTTCTTCTTCTTCTTCTTCTTCTTCTTCTTCTTCTTCTTCTTCTTCTTTGGTTTTGTGTTACTTTCCTTCACTGGTTAGGACATTTAGGACAATATTAAACAATATTGAATAGAAGAATGATAGGGGAATTTTGTTGTTGATCTTAGAGAAAAAGCTTTCAACATTTCACCACTAAGTGTGATGTTTCCTTATAGTAATTTTGAAGTTATTCTTTTTCAAATTAAAGAATTTTTTGTTTAGTCTTTAGTTTATTAGATTTGATTGTTTTAAATCATGAATGGATATTGAATGTTACCAAATATTTTTCTGCATTTATTGCTCTGTACTGCCCTTTGCCACAAAGTTAGTGTCCACATGTGAGGACAAAATTATTTGATTTTTCTTGGATGTTTGTTTGGCCTCATATAGTGAATTACATGGTTTACTTTACTTTTTAAAAATTTTTATTGAAGAAATGATTTTAATTAATTTTCCCCCATCTACCTCCCCCCTACATTGATGAATGTAATCATGATATATTATCTTTTTATGTATGACTAGACACTATTTTCTTATAGTATAAGCAAATATAGCACTTTGCTTATAGGACTTTGCATCTGTGATCATGAGTATAATTTTCCTTTTTTATAATGTGTTTATCAGGTTTGGTATAAAGGTTATGCTTGCCTAATAAAGTGAGTTGGGAAAATTAACCTTTCTTTCTGTTATTTAGAAGAATTTGTGTTCAGTCAGCATTATTTCTTCCTTAAATGTTTGGTAGAATTCAGTGGTGCCACAGCAGGGTCTGGTTTTTGATTTGTGAGAGTTTTAAAGAGCTTTATTGAGATATTATTCACATACCATACAATTCACCCACTTAAAATGTATGATTCAACAGTTTTTAGCACATTCACATACCACAATCAATTTTAGAATATTTTCACCACCCGCAAAAGAAACACCAAACAATTAGCAGGTATGCCCCTTTTGTGGAAAGATTTTAATTATAGGTTCAATTAAGAATTTTCTGCTTTCTTCATGGTCAAACCCAATGCTCACACTTCGGGATTAGTTCTTCCCTGAGACTTCTGCTCCAGGATCAATGTCAGCAAACAATGAGGTGCTGGCTGTCTGTGGCACCGTGTTGGGCACAGGAGCACCAAAAAGAGATGAGTGAATTGGCCAATGAACCCAGACTCTAATAAATCTGGAGTTTTGGCACCAGGTCAGAGTTGAGCCTTTGAACACGCTTAAATTCTGAATCTGTATGTTTGTTTGCCAAGGAGGGAGAGTAATTTCTTCTCTATTTTTCAGTTCTTTATTTTTCAGTTCTATGGTGGGACAAATAAATGAATGTGTGCAAAAGCACTTTGAAAATTATAAAGTATTACTAAGGTATCGTTATTGAAGGGCTGGCAATTTAGCTTAAGGAGACAAATAATACAGATATATAAGCATGTACAACAATAACTACATTTTTGAGCATTCCCTATGTGCTAAGCATGATATTAAGTGCTATATACATTACCTCATTGGATTCTTATAATAACGCTGTGAAGTAAGTGCTGCTATATTTTTATTTTAGATTTTTTAAAAAAGTGATGCTTAGGGGGTTACACAGCTACTGAAGGACAGCGGTGGGGACGGGTTGTCAGTTTAGACTGACCAAGTGGCTCATGAGAGCACCACGTTTTTGACCTGTTAAGGAGGCTGCCCGTCTTCACAGGGTACAAGTTATTCCAATTACCCTTATAGAAGCAATCTCTCCCCCACCCTGACGCGCGCGCACGTCTCTCTCTCCTCTCTCTTCTCTCTCCTCTCTCTCTCCTCTCTCTCTCTCTCTCTCTCATTTCTGTGAGGGTTTTCTCTTTTACCCTTCCTATGCACTCCACCCTGAAATCCAGATTCTTCTCTTAGCTTCACAAATCAGCTCTGGGATGGATGCAGAGGCTCCCGTTTCCATGGTGATGTGGGGAGACTGGTACACCACATGCCAAGTGTAGGCGATGCAAAGAATTGGCTAAGGATCCAAAGGTGTCGGCAGTAACAAGGCTCTGGGAAAAGAGATCGATGACAAAGCCAAGTCAAAGTGACTGGACCTCCCCCGAGCTCCAGAAGAACCTCCACCCCCACCACGCCCCCTGCCCTCCTCAAACTCCTAATTTGGGAGTAGAAGATAGGAGCTCCAGGAAGGGAAGCGGTGGGGGCTCCAAGGCAGAAGCTACCGCCCCTGACTTACTTGAAGACAAAGTCTAATCTTGAAGGGAAAGATTGGCCACTGGGGAGCCGCCCCCTCCGCTGGCCTCACTGCCTTGTCTCGCTCTCCTCTTCCCTGTTCTGACCTCATTCTTTGAGCCACCTGGCTCTCGGCTGGGGAGCTGAAGCGGAGCAGGAGAGCCAGCAGGGGGCAGAGTCTCTCTCATTCAAGGCTTCCGCAGGATTCATTCTTCCTCAGCTCCCACCACCCCTGCTATCACCAAGATTATTTTCAGCTGACAGGCTGCAAAGGCGCAGTAGGTGGATTTCAGGACAGGAGATGGGTTCTGGCAGAAGCTGAGAGCCTGTGAAGCTTTGGTCTTAAGCTGTGGGCCCCACTGAGGAAGAGGGGTATTTAGGGCCACATAGCAAGGGGCGCTTTAACTTTTACTGTCCAAGCTTTCTTCTGAGGTTTTCCTCCATCCGCTGAAAACATTAATAACATCCTAACCCTGAGGAGGAGGCTTAGTCATCCATTCAATAACTGTTTATTGAGTATCAATAATTGTATTCACGAGTGGATGCATCCAATAAAAAACAGTATTTACCTGGTTTTTCGTCAATACATTTCTTAATGGTTTTTAATGTTAGTGGTTCTTAACCTTTTGTCGGGAAGGGACGTTAACTATCCTTTGAGATTTTGATAAAAAATACAGACTATCTCCCAAAAAGAACACATTACGAATCTATGAATATTCTTGTATGATTTTAGGAACCTCGCGAACCCCTGGGTATAACTTATCCATGGGTTCCAGGGTATAAACTCCTTGTCCATTATCGTCCCCATGCTGGGCACTGAGGATATGATAGCAAATTAGATAAACATGACCCCTGTCCTGCCTGAACTTGACAGGCTAGTGGGACATATACAGATCAGTAAAGAGGTGCTATAAATACAGCGGGAGAAGTCCAGGTGCTGGAAGACCCACCTACCAAGACCAGGGGGCCTTATGGAGGGAAGGAATTGAGGGGTAAACTGAGACCTGAAGAGGAGTAAGAGCTGGCCAGGCAAAGACTTTGAACACCTTAGACAGTGAGAAAAGCACATGTAAAGACCCTGAGGAGAGAGAATAGCAAGCCTGAGAAGCTGACGGCAGTCTAGTGTGGCTGGCTAAGAGATACCAGGAGGAGGATTGGTGAGAGATGACATGGGAGTGATAAGTGCCATGTGTAGACCTTGGGAGGAAACAGAGAACAGGGAGACAGCTGCTGCCCTCAAGGACACAGTTAAGAAAGCCCGTGGTTATGATGTAGAAGTCTAAGTTTGACGTTGGAGATGATCATAGGATGGTATGGGAGGGAGCATGTGGGAGGAGCTTTAAACTGTCTTTGGGAATCAGGCCCAGGGCCCAGTGATACATTCAGGATATCCAGAATACCCTGAGCCTCTGAAACTAGCTGGAAGGGGGAGTGGGTGGGGGAAATCACCAGTGCACCTTGCTTTGACTGCAGCCTCCCATTAGGAACAACTTTTACTCCGGAGAAGTTGGGGATGAGGAAGGCTGGGCCGCAGTGAACTCAGCTCTGCCTACATTTTTAAGAGTTGTGGCCAGAGGCAGCCTTTGGCTAGAAGAACAGAGGAGGAGAGAGCGCAGTGGCCTTGGCCCCTGGATCTCTGCTGTGGGCCTAGGGATGGAACTGGGATAGCATGGGATGAGACAAGGAAGTAGATGTTACAATGATTTATTGCCAGTGATTTATTTTATTTAACAAACATTCATATAGCATTTCCTACATGCCAGGCACTGTCCTAAACCTTTAACAAATATTAATTCATATAACTACTGGAACAAGGTGTGGTCATCCTCCTCATTTTCACATGGGGCAAATGAGACACAGAGCAGTCAAGTAACTTGGCAAGATCAAACAGCAAGTGGCAGAGCCATTATCTGAACCCAGGCAGGCTGGCTTCAGAGTCTGGGCTCTTTTCCGCTAAACTATGCTACCTCTTGAGAGGAAAGGCAAGGATTAAGACTTGAACCTGGGCCTCTCATGCAAGACAGATGCAAATTCTACCATTCTACCTCTTGGGACACTGATAAAGTAAAAGGAGCACTGCTACGTGGGGAGGTCCCAGGGCAGTGGGAAGAGTCACAGGGAATGGTGAGGACTTGCAACTGGGGGAGCTGCCAGAGTCCAAGGCCTAGGGATCCAGGACCAGAGAGGCTCAACTAGCTAAGACATAAGGTCAGGGTACTGGGCAAAATGGAAACTCCTACCCTGGTCTATGAGACCTACCCCCTTCCTGTCTGGTCAGTGTCATCTCTTGCCATGCTCCCCTCACTCACAATTTTCTGTCATTTTGTTCTTTCCTGCCCTAGGGCTTTTTAACTTGCTGTTGCCTCTGCCCTGAGCACCCTGTGCTTACATATACACCTTACCCTTTCCCAGGCTGACCCCCACTCATCCTTCAAATCTTGGCCTCTCCGAATTAGATCCCTCCATTATTTGTTGACCATAGTACCCTATTATTTTCCTTTGTAACCTATATCATCACTTAAAATTATATATTCAGTTGTATTTATTTATTCAACTCCTGATTCTTCTGCTTGTCCAGTGTTTCTTTTCCTCTCCCATAAGCCCAACAGGCAGTTATCCATGTTCTCCTTATACTCTCGGTGGCAGAGAACTCACTACTTCACCAAGAGGCCCATTCCACTTTTGAAGAGATTTCATAGTTAGAAAGTTCTTTCTAATGAAGAAAACTCTGACACCCTGTTACTTCTTGGTCCTCGTTTGGCCCTCTGGGAAGAATCGAGATAATTCTTTAAGAAATTGTAGTCAGCTACCATGCTAGCCCCCTCCACCCTCAAGTCTCTCTGTGCCACCTGAACAGTTCTTTCAGTTTTGGAAAGCTGGATTCCTTAAGCCTTCTCCACTCTGGTCCTCTTTCTCTAGAAACATGCCCTTTGGTCAGCACCCAGAATGTTGTCTGATTTTTGAATTGTTATCATCTCCCCAAACCCCTCTGGCCACTGTAGTAAGTTCCAGCAGGATGAGGGAGGAAAGGGAGGAGAGAGAGCAAGAAAACAAATTTGTTTCTTTTTCACCAATGTAACTGGGGAATGTATTTCTCCAGGAAATAATATTATTAATGATGGTTGGGGCCCCAGGCTAGTGCTGAACCAGATGTACCATTGTCAGCTGCATTCTGGGTCAAGTGGCCTTTCTGGACCCATTTAATACCCTTTCTCTGGGAAAAATGCATTTGGGTTCCAAACAACCAAGTTATATATAAACCCTTTAGATAACCAGCTTACAAATTGGGAACTGCTTCTACAGAAGTATTTAGGTAACACCGAGTGGGAGAGTGAAGGGATGAGAACAGAGTGGGCTTGCTAAGAAAAGTTTCCAAGGAGTTTTTGTAGCAAAGATAGGCAAAGTGGTAAGGCACACAGGCGTTAGAGTCAGACAAACCTGGGTTCAATTCCCAGCTCTGCCATTTATCAGCTGATAAGACCTGCTGGCTTTACCTAACTTTCCCTCAGATTCCTCTCTCTAGGAAACTAAGACAATTATTTTTACGGCAGAGTTGGAGAGGGCATTAAAGAGAGACTATATTCCTTCAGCACAATGCCTGGCACATAAGTGCTGATGAGTGCTAAGTATTATCACGTTTTTAAAATGGGGTCTTTTCCTTTGACGTGAAATAACAGGATCCATGACCTACTGAAGTCCCTGAACCCTATATACAGCTCTCCCACAAGTGACCCACCTGATTACAGAGAGAACTGCTCTCTGCCTTCCCAAAGGGACATTCCAGAAGATGGAGATGAAAAGGGGGCTCCAGGGGGGGAATTAGGAGACAAAGGAGTGGGGGGTCTGAGTGTCCCCAAAGACAGGCACTTCAGAACACATTGTTTCTGTAGAGGTGTGTGTCTATTTGGGCCATGTGTGGCTCTGCTGAATGTGCGTCCCTGTGACAATACATGTAAAAGTTCTGCCTGTCAGTGGACTCAGGAGATTGCCCTCCCTCGCTCAGGCTCCATTACTCAGCTGTTAGTGGTCCCAGGCCTTATCGCCTAGCCGTCTGCCCTCTGGCCTCTTCCCTTTGTTTACCAACTTGGCTAGCTTTCTCCTCTGGGAACAAAGGAGGTGTTCAGTTCTGGGCAGTGCCTGGCTCCAGCTACCCCACCCCCACTCCCTTTTCCTTTCTAGGAGCATCACTCCCCCTGTTGCAGACAGATCCCTTGATTCTGAGAGGCCCTTTCCCACAGTTCCAGGGAGAGGGGAGGCTAAGCTTTTTGGTTGGCACCCCCTTTTTCTCACCCTCTGGCTCCCATTCCTTTCCCCAATGAGGCCCCTGAAGCTTCACTTGTCTAGGCTGAAGGCAGCTCCTCTCCCCATTGTCTGGCCAGGATTTGGAAGCTCTGGTTTCCATAGCAACCCCTGGGCATTTAATTAAGAGAGGAGGCCTTCATCTCTTCTACTCCGGGCAGTTCCAAATCTCAACCGAAACGGATACCCTGAGGGGCTGAGGCAAAAGCATTGTCCTCCGATGTAGCACAATTCTGACTTCTCTGCAGAGGCCATTGTAGCTTGCTCAGCCCAGCTCCCTCCCACCTGCCGCCCCTATCCCCACCTCATACCAGGGCAGAATGGGAAGACCTCTCAAATCAGCTAAGACAAATCCTGGGTCCCAGGATAGCAGGAGTTTCAAGGGGAGGTGGGCAATTTCTGTAAGCCACACTGTTGCTTTGTTTACTAGACTGTGGGATGGAGATGGAGTGGGAGATAATTCAATACTGGCCCTACTATGTAATTGCTTTATCATGGAATAGGGTTAGGGACTCTTTGAAATCCTTGAAATCGAATGTAAAATGTTGTATATAAATCCATTATGAGCTTTTTCCCTGGGTACATAGCTTTTATCGGGTTCCCCCAAAAGAAATCTATAATCTCAAAAAAGTTCCCTAGGTCTGCTATTTAGCAGCTGTGAGAACTTAGGCAAATTATTTAGCCTTTCTGTGCCTCTGAGTCCTCATCTGTGAAGTGGGGATGATAATATTTCACAAGATTGCTGGTATCTGGCAAGCACTTAGTAAACGGTTGTTGTTCTGGTTATTATTACAATGAGAGAGGGCTAAATGGTGGACCTCACACCTATCCATTCCTCACCGACACCCTCTCTAGGCAACAGGTCTGCCCTCTCAGTGGGAGAGCATTCACCCCCACCCTCCCATTTCCCTCTCTGCCCCACCCCAGGTTGCTGGAAAGTGCTTCAGACTCTGATCGGAAGCTGGCAACTTTCAAGGGCCTCGTCATAGGGTGGAATTTCCAAGCTCCCGTCACGGAGTTATCCCAGTTCCTGAAATTCCTGCCTCCAGATTCTTCGGCTATTGCTATGACCACTTTTCCCCATTTCTGGCTAGGTTGATTTGTGTGCGTGCATTTCCTTTTTGCTGTATTTTTAGACTTTGGAAAAAATAAACACAGTTTACACACTATCACCTTCTTGATCTTTCAGTTCTTCACAGGGATGGGGGTGTGGGGCATTTCTTTCCCCTGAACCCCCGCCCCCTACATCCTTACTTCTGTTAAAAATTCCCAGACTTACCCCACCCACCCACCTCTCATCACTGTACCTCTCCCATCCCCTCCCTCGGCATTGGTGAATGTAGATTGTAACACAATTCTGAACTGTATGTGTCTCTGGGTCTTTTATCCTTTTTATATTGTTCTTGTTTCCCTCCTGGAAACTTCTCCCACTGTGGCATTTTTTCCTCCTTTCAGAAGAGACAATTCTATTTGCAGCTCTTAGCTTGTTGCACTATGATAGCACCCAATTCCAAGGCGGAGCTGGTGGGCTAGATGAACTCCACTGATTACATTTATGCTGCATCATCAATAAAACAGTATTTGACTAAGTGAAATACTGCAAGGACAGCACTTAGTGCAGTGCCCTGCAGATAGTGGAGGCCTCAGGAATGGAGTCGTTATTCTCTGGACCTGAGAATTCTACAGGATGCAGGGTGATTGATTTCTCAGCCTTCTTTCTCCCAACTCTGTTCGCACCTCAAGGAGCTGGGCTTAGTGCTGCCACTGTCAAAAGACACAGTGATAAAGGGAGGTGGCAAAGGAGAGATGTGGGAAGGGTTAGGAATTAGATTTGTGATGGCAAAGAAAAGGGACTTGGGTTATTCGATCTGGAGAAAACCAGAAGAGGGAAGGAAAGACTCTTAATAATACTAGCATTCAGTTCTCTCTGTGGCAATTTTATTTTCTCTCCTTCAGGGAAGAGGAAGTGCTGGGGCTGGATAGACTGAGGCTGGCCATCAGAAGACTGTCCCAGCTGCAGAGGAAACCCTGGCTCAGGAAATCCATAGTCCTTGCTGAGGAAACTGAGGCTCACAGAGGTTATGGCTTGTCCAAGGTCTCAAGTTAGTAAATGATGGGCCCTGGACTCAGACCTTGACCTGATGAATGTGGAGCCAAGGCTTTCGACCAGGAGCCCCTTGGGGTCAGGGGGATGGCAGCCCCAGTGGAGACTCCCAGTTTGTGTACAATTCCCAATCCCCAGGAAGTTCTAGAAAGAACATGAGGTAATGCAATTAATGCCATCCTAATTTGAGACATAAGAAAGCTCAGGGAGAGGTTGAATAATTTGCTCAAGGTTATGCAGCTAATAACTGATAGGGCCAGGATCAGGCTGGGCAGTGTGGCTCAAGCCTGAGTTCTCCACCTGTGCTGCCTCTGGAACTGTCAGAGTCAGATTTTGAAACTGGTGCGATTGACTCCTGGGCCAGAATGAGAATGTGTTCTGTACCTCATCTTCTACCCTCAGAGTACTGAGTGAGTGAGACAACGCAAGTATAGCATAGCACACAGAAAGCGCACCACCAAAGAAAGCTGTTTTTCATTATGTCTGGCTGGCTCCAGTTCTGCCTCTCCATTATTTGCTCTATGCCTGAGTTTATGCCTTTGACCTTCACCAGCCTGGAAGCAAGTCCTTTTTTAGTATCTGTCCTCAGTCTGTACACAGAATTGTGGGTAAACAGGTGACTATCTCACCCTCTCTGTCATGCTCACTGCTGGACTCTGGTTGTTCAGAGTATCTGAACTGCAGGTAGGTACTGGACTGTAGGTAGAACTGGAAGGGCTCTCAGAGAGCGAGTCTGACCTTGCATTTTGTAGATGAGAATGCTGGGCCCCAAAGGGAGACCGTCTTGATTAGGGTCATTCCTTCAGCCTACTGGCATTTTCTGAGCACCTGCTGTGCTCCAGGTACCTTTCTAGGTCACAGAGATACAGCATTGCACAATACTGAAAGGGCCCTGCCCCAACAGAGTCCGTCCACCTTATCAAAGTGGAGGAGAACAATCAACAAAGAAACAGGTAACCAAAAAACATAAACCAGAAAAATATCATAGTTACCAATGGCAGAGAAAAGAGAATGATCAAGTGGCTACTTTAGTCTGAGGTGACCTCTCTGGGCAGATGACACTTAACCAGAGACCTAAGGGATACAAAAGTGCCCACTGGGACAATCAGGGAGAAGAGCATTCCTGGGAGAGGGAAAGCAGTAAAGAGGCCCCAAGTATAACCAGAGAATATTGTACTTAGTAAAGGTAAATGTTTTGGGAAACTTTTATTTCTGTATAAACATATGTGTGGGAGTATACATGTCTGTATATATATATATGTGTGTGTGTGTGTGTGTGTATATATATATATATGTATATAAAGTGTGAGTGTATATATGTTTTGGGTTATGATATAACATGTATTTCTGACTGTAACTTGTGGACTGAAAAGTTTGAAAGCCATTATTGGAAGAATCAAAACAAGTTCAATATGACTGGAGCACAGTGGGGGAAAGGAAGAACATAGGAGATGAGGTCAGCCTGGGATCAAGGGCAGGTCATATATGGCTCTATGAGCCACCATAAGCAGTCAGATTTTATTCAAAGTGGACCTAACCTTGTAGGAAGACTTAAGCAGAGGATGGACATGATGTATGTCATTTCTTACCTTTGTTTTTAATTTAGCTATTTAGAAATAGAGAAACTAAATCTCCTTACAATCGTTTTCCTACCATAACAGGTTTGCCTCACTTTTGAAGGTAAGAAATTTGGGGGCAGGCAGAGGAGAGTTATATTCATGTCCATCTTTGCCAGATCAAGAAGGACTTCCTGGAGGAGCCCAGGAGAGTGGAAACACAAAGTTCCCCAGGGAGGCTATAGTGAAGGGTGAGCAGGGAGACAGAGAAGGGAGAGGAGGGTGTGGGAGTTGCTGCATGGAAGGATGAGGAAGTATCTAGATTTGGGAAACTGGAGAGGGAATGGGTCTGGCTCGGGGCCCACTCCATTTTCCAGCTCACTCCCATGTGCCTGACGTGCTTCCATCCCTTAGAATTCTCCCTAGCATGAGGACTCCCTACCACTCACACAGCAAGCAAACACCTCGACCAAGCCCTGGGTGGTGGCAAGAGAAGGCAGGAAGGCCTACATGCTGTGGTCTCACCAATCTCCTGTACTCCAAGTCTCTGCTCCACATGTGGCTGCTGCTGAGCTCCCTTTGGCTAAGTACTGCTCCTCTGTCCCCCCCACTCCCACCCCCCAACTCAAGTGGAGCCATACAGAACACAGGCTTTTTCAGGAACACTGTCTTTACTACTGCTTCCCTCTGTTACCCCTCCTTCCCTACCCTCAGCCATCTCTATATTTTCTTCCAAATTCTTAGTCTAACTATAGTAGCTTTTTTGGGGTCTTTTTTCCTCCTGTATACACCTTAATTCTCTCTCTTACACACACACACACACACACACACACACACACACACACACACACACTTACTGGACTTCTTCCCAGGCCTCCATCTCTTGCTTCCACACTATCCTATTCCCCTAGGACATTCCCCACACTCTGGCCCATGTTTCAGCATCCCATTGTAATGAATCAGAGATCAGTACTATTTCCTCCAGGAAGTTTTCTTGGAAAATTCTCCTCTTTCTTTTTGTTTCTACTTCTAATTTCTCAGCAAACTCATGTAACAACACCCAGCTCCCAGGAAAAGAAGTAGAAAAAAAGCACAAGAAGGAGAAAAGCCCCATAAACCGAAATGGCACTCATAGCTAGCTTTGGTTTTATCCTGTGGAACATAAACAATTTCACAGAATACTGCCATCAAGCGAGGCTACACTATGACCATGGTAGATCAAGAACAAGACCTCTCCAGTTGTACCCAAGCTCATACAAAAACAAAAACATTGTTCAAGCCTCAAAAAACAAAACAAAACAAGACATCCTCCTATCCTCGCTAATAGGAGTGGCTGCAGCATCTTAACCTGTTACAGTTTTCATTCTGCTTTATTACTCCCACCTTTTAGATCAAATTTATTAAGATACCCAACTGTAGAATTCTCCAGCTTTCTAATAGCATCCAGAGCAAAGTCTCACTTCCTTGAACCTCTCCTCAAATCAGCAAGTGTAAGTCCAAATCCTAAATCCTTTCTAACACTCTTCTCCTGGATGTCCCACAGTTTTGCCATGGCGTGTATTCACCTTGGTGAAATGAGTCCATAAATCCAATTTTGTTTAACTACAGGGTCCACTTGCGGTCTTTGGTCGGAGGGCATTGACAATCAAGAACAGCATATAGGTGTACTTATATGTATTTTCAAACACTTGTTAAAAAACAGAATCAACCGAATAATTTTGGAGATCTAATTGGCTTTATGAAGTGATACATGAATCAGGCAGCACCCAGTCTAGCAACTAGGACTCTTTAAGGGGTTGTACAAAATGGAAGATTTTATAGGAAGAAAGGTGAGAGAAGAGAGCCATTAATGAAAGAAAAGTAAGGGTTATTTATTTTTTTTGAGGGGGGAAGAATGGAAAGGGTTTGTATCATGCAGATTGCCTCTTCTTTCTATGCTGGAGGAGATGGAGAAGGCCTGCTGGAGAGATTACCTCATTGGTGTTGACCATAAAATTCCAGACTGGTTGATTAAAATTACATTTTTGGGAAAGGTTGAAACTGCAATTAGATCAGGTATTCAATCTAGGTTTGGTATCATGGGCTTTTGGCATGAGTGAGTGATGTCATTTTGGGCTTGTGGTTTTTCTCTTTAATAAACTACAAACGCCTATATTTTAGATTTTATGTACATTTTATGATATTTTAGCATTAGATTTCCTTTCCTAATTATGTTCTCAAGCAAACTTCCCCAGCCCTCTACCCTGAATCTTCTGTTTCTGTTGACTGGGCATGCTTAGCATTTCCTGCATCCATACTCTTTCTTAACCAGTTTTGTATGAGAAATGAAGCCCAGGTGAAACCACCATCTTCCATAAGCCTTCCATGATCACCTAACCAGATCTAACCCCTCTCTCCTCAGCACTGCTACTGCACTTGGGTATTTGTTTTTGTTTGTTTTTTATTTAATTTTATTGTACATTAGTTTCAGGTGCACAAGAGTGGTTAAACATTTATATAATTTATGTAGCTATCCCCCCAATTAGTCTAGTACACATCCGACACTATACATAGCCATTACAAAATTATTGGCTATATTCCCTATGTTGTACTTCACATCCTTGTGACTATTTTGTAAGTACCAATTTGTACTTCTTCATCCCTTCACCTTTTTCATCTACCCCCTCAACACCCACCCCCCCCATCTAGCAATCACCAATTTGTTCTCCGTATCTATGAGTCTGTTTTCATTTTGTTTGTTTATTTTGTTATTTAGACTCCACATATAAGTGAAATTATATGGTATTTGTCTTTATCTGATTTATTTCACTTAGCATAATACCCTCTAAGTCCATCCATGTCATTGCAAATGGCAAGATTTTTTTCTTTATGGCTGTGTAATATTCCATTGTATATATGTACCATAACTTCTTTATCCAATTGTCTATTGATGGGCACTTAGGTTGCTTCCATATCTTGGCTATTGTAAATAGCGCTGCAGTGAATGTAGAGGTGCATATATTTTTTCGAATTAGTGTTTTGGTTTTCTTTGGCTAAATATCCAGAAGCTACCACACTTAGTTTTAATTACCTACAAGGCTCTTGTTTTATCTCCCCTCATAGCTGTAAACTCCCTGAAGGCAGAGACTAAGTCTTTAAAAACTTGGTTAGCATTCTAGTGGCTGCTCCAGCTAAAAATGCCCAGTCAAAAGATCAGGTGTTCCAAAATTCTAGGGGCCACAGACCCCTGAGATTATGAGAAGTTATGGCTTAGGACCGAGGAGTGGAGCACCTGAGTCACATTAAGGGACAGGGAGAATGACCTTGGGCCTGCCAGACTCTTGGGGGACACAGGTGGCATGGTGCCTGGGAGCTCTTTGTAAGGAGCTCTAGGGCACAGAAAGTACTGTGCTTGTATATCCTCCAGTAGGAGTCAGAGAGAATTTGAATTTGCTATCACCCTGAACACTTTTGTGTATTATGTCATTGTCCCAGATTAGGAATTTATCAGAGTAATCAGAGCCAAAAAAAGATAGGGCAGCCCTGAGCTTTGAACATGTGGTGTTCTCTCTCTCTCTCTCTCTCTCTCTCTCTCTCTCTCTCTCTCTCTCTCTCTCTCTTCCCCTCCCTTGCTCCTTCTCTCTCCAGGCTAGTGGTTTTTAAACTGTGTTCTCTAATGTTTCTTTCTTGGAGATACCTAAGGGGGTGGTTTGAATGAGCCTCCCTCCAAGTCCCTCATTCTGATTCAACCAGAGCAGTTTGGTTTTGCATCTTCTTAGTGTGTGCTGAGAGATTCTGCATAAGACTTAATTTGTAAAAGAGTTTACTACATATAAACAACATCGTGGAGATGCAATCAGCAAAATCCAGAATATAGCAGACACTGTAGAATAAACAACCTGGTTTCTTCAACAAATAAATTGCAAGAAAAAAAGGGGGTAAGGTGGAACCTATGAAATCAAAGACACTTAAGAGCCATATCAACCAAATTCAATGTGTGGAACTTGTTTAGATTCTGACTTGAATAAACCAATGTATGACACAATTGGGGAAATTTTAACACTGACTGGATTCTTGGTGATATTGAGTTATTATTTTTAGTTGGGATAATGGTATTGTGATATGTTAACAAAGAGTCCTTTTCTTTTAAAGATGAGTACTGAAATATCTATGGATTAAATGATATGATATCAAAATTTGTTTTAAAATCATCCAGTACAGGAGTTGTAGTGGAGAGAAGTGGGTTGGGATATAGATGAAGCAAGATTGTGTTGATAATTGTTGAAGCTGGATGACAGGTACATAGGGGCTCATTGTATTAATCTTTCTACCTTTTAAAATGCTTGCACATTTATGCACACACATACACACACACAAAGCTTTTAAAAAAACAAATTAAAGGAGACTATATAAAGAAGATTTGGGATTATAACCTTATTTTTAACAACTTTATTAAGATATAATTTGCATACCATATGACTCACCAATTTAAACTGTACAATTCAGTGGTTTTAAGTATATTCACAAAACTTTACAACCATCCCCACAAACAAATTTAGAAGATTTTCATCCCCCCCAAAAGAAACCTCATACCCATTAGCAGTCACTCTCTACATCCCTCAAGCCCCACAGCCCTAGGCAACCCCTAATCTATTTTCTGTTTCTTTGGATTTGCTTATTTTGGACATTGTATACAAATGGAATCATACAACATGTGATCTATTGTAACTGGTTTCCTTTACCTTAGGATAACGTTTTCAAGTATAACCTCATTTTAAACTCTTCTGGTTTTGATGGAGAAGAACAATATTGTAAATTTATTATTCTGGCTATGGATTTTTTAAAATAAAGACACTTGGGAAAAGTTTAAACAAACTTGGGGGAAGGAGTCTAACTGCCAAAAAAAAAAAAAAAAGGGCAGAAAAACCCCTTCTCTACTCCACATCTCTTGCCTTACATTTAAGGAAACAAGAGCCTAGCGAGGGAAATGACTTACCCAAACACATGCAGCTTGTTAAGGACAGAGCTGGGTCTAACACCTAGACCTGCTGACCTTTGGCTCTAACCTTTTTTCATGTTGCCACACTGCCTTCTGACCTAACACACACCCATACCACTTTTCCCACCACAACTCATAAACATGTGACCTACAATATATTTTCAGAGACACATGCTGAGAATCAGCCACGATGGAGGCTGCTTTGTCTCACAGCTCAGGCTTTTGGCTGCCATACCCTGAAGTGCAGCCACCCAGGTTAACACCAGCTCCCAGAATTTCTATCTCGGAGGAGCCTGGGAATGATCAGAGGAAGCTGTTTGCATAGCAAAAACCATTTTTACTTACACTGGATTTTTTGTTTGTTTGTTTGTTTGAGTAGCTGGTGGAGGGCAGGTGTGTAGAGGGAAGCAGGGAAGCTAGTAAAGAACATGAGGGAAAGAGAGCTAAAGCCTTTGGGGCTGCCATTGGAGAGAACCCAGTTAAGGGTTAAGAAAATGCATGGGAACACCACTGGTGCCTACAGAACGAATTCCAGGGGAGACCAAGTGTGTCAAAAGGAGAGGAAAAGGTCAGGCTGAGGGGAAGAGCTCTAAGCTGAAGCAGTGTATGATATTGTAGCCATTCCTGGAACTCTCCCAATCCATACTTATGAGGCTGTAGGGCTGCTAAAAAAAAAAAAAAAAAAAAAAAAAAAAAGAGGGCAAGAAGAGGACAAATTCTATTGGCAGAACATTATCTGAGGCCTGGGGAAGCTAGGGGAAAGAGTCTTCCAGAGAGGCTGGAAGCGGAGGGTAACCAGCTCATGGTAGCACCTGGATAATTTTCTTTCTACCCTGGAGTCTCCTTTAGCTGATTCCTGATTCCTGACAGGGGGGCCTACGGTGTTGAGTAGAGGACAGTACAGGCCTTAGCTCTAGAACTTTCAGACAAACATGGAGTATGGACTTATATGCTACAGGATTTGACAGGAGACAGAATGACTAGGCTGCATTCTCAAAATACCCTGTCTATAGTGGGCACTTGAAATCCCACTCTTAGAGACCTACCCCTTTGAGTGTGGGGAAGGCTTTTAAATATTCTTTATAACAGCAGAAATATCCCTGGGTGGGGCAGCAATGATGGTGAATTAAGAGTAAGCTCAGATGGAACAAGACTTGGGGCATGCTCCAGAGGTGCAAGGCTTACCAAGGTGAATGGACCTAAAGATGAACTCTGGAGTGCTCTCATTTTTGCCCATTGTTGGTCTTACGTCAATCCCTGATCCTCAGGAGGCCTTATCTGGGCTATTTTGGTTCCTGAATAGGCAGTGAGTTATTTGAGCTGTATACATCCCATGGTTTTGTCTAGTGGATTGGGGCCTTAAGATGCAAAGGCTGAGGGGCAGAGCTGGTAGACAGTTATGTAGCTCATCTCAATTTTAGGTTGTCCTCCAACTTTCAAGGCCCAAAGTTCCAGGCCCAGTCTTTCAGTCTGGACTTTAATCGGGTGACACACACATTGCATTGGCATCAGTAGATGTCACCTGGAACTGGACTTGTGCCTGATTCATCCAGGAAGTTGAACCCAGGCAGCAGAACAAACACCACTAAGCAGCTCCTGTGAGGCATGGAGTGAGAGGTTGTCTGGTCTGGCCAAAGAGAGGGTGATTTATTTGCTTTGTTCTCTTCCTCTCTCCCATCCCCCCTTGCCACACTCCCTCATTCCTTTCTCCCCATCTCTGGGTCAGCGATTGTGTGGGCCTTTTCCAGATGACTGGAGAAGCCTTTTTAATTAAAAAAAAAATTCGTGTATGTGTGTGCGTAAAGGTGATTCCTGAGGAAGAGACTCGGGAGTTGAAAGGGGAACAAAAGGAGCTGATAAAGGGGTATAGCAGGAGCTTCTGGGAGGGGAGGCCAGAGAGGGAACAGGTTGGGATGGAGATTAGAGGGAACAAAGAGGTCAGAGATCTTTGCCCCCACCCCCACCCCCACCCCCACCCTGGGGTGCCACCTGTCTATAGTTTAGGCAGGTCCTGCTCTTCTGGGACAGACCTTCAGCTTGACCTCACTTTCTGCGTTCATGGCTTGTTTTTGTCACTAATTGGTAGACACTCGAGACCATTAAATTTTGCTTCAAGTCCTTTCTCCCCTCCCTAATATAAATGTAAAACAGTGTGGGAATCCCCTTTCAGAGGAAGCAACGGTTCAGCTTTAAGAGAAATGGAAGGGAAGAAGAGGGCGCTGACTCAGATCCTCCGACCATTGGCTCCTGGAGGGGATCCCACCTCAGAGATTGGCCCTGGCAGAGCCCGCCTCCTCTTGTGAATGGCTCATCCAGGCATATATAAACGGGCTGTGCTTGCCTCTTAGTCGGAGCGAGGTAAGGAATTCGCCCGATAGTGTGTGCTGAGACCCACGGGGCGCAACCCTTTCCTCTCTGAACCCGAGTCCAAGTCCCGGGGAGGCTGCAGCCATGAAGGAAAGACGGGCCCCACAGCCAGTCGTGGCCAGATGTAAGCTCGTTCTGGTGGGGGACGTCCAGTGTGGGAAGACAGCGATGTTACAGGTGTTAGCGAAGGACTGCTATCCCGAGGTGAGCTGCCCGCCCGCTCCCTGGCCAGCTTTTCTCCTTGCCCGCATGCCCGAGGGTAGATCCCCAGCTGCCAGGGAAGCTCTCTCTCTCCACCCCACCCCATCCCATTCTCAGCCGCTTTCTGGCTGGAGGACCGCCCTACCTTAGCTTCCCTTGAGACCTGTTCCACTTCTGCCGCCCCGCTGGCTCCTCCTCACCTCTTCACCCATAGGCGCCGATCAAATCCCCTCCTATCTCTCCTTCATCCTGGAGTGTGCTCTCTGGAGAAGGGCTGGAGGCATTTGAGAATCTGGGGTTTCTTGACGCAGTACCTGCCCATCCTTTCACCCCAACCTCAAAGGTTGGGTGGGCATGGCCCTAGGCAGGCTCCTGCTGCCCCTTTCTGCTGTTCTGATCCAGGGGGCTTGTGGGGAGAAGAGCTGGAATTGGTTTGTCTGAAATGGGGAGACAGACTAATCTGGGGGTGAGAGGACTCTCTCTTCCTGTCTCTACCTCTCCCCCCTCCCCCATCCTTCCCTCCCAGACCATCTAAAATATGAAGCGCTTGTCCCTGGCTTGAAGTCATTCACATTGCTTACTTTGATGGAGCAAAGTGCCTGTGCCTCCACATTCCCCTCCTTCCTGTCCCATTTGGTCCCTTCTGCCCCAGGTATCCCCTCCCTTGCCCACTTTAGTATCTCACTAGGGTGAGTAGCTTCTTGTGTAGCCAGTACTAACCAAAGGTTTACAAGGGCAGAGGGGACCAGAGTGTGAGTAGTTCCTCTCTTTTCGCAGACATATGTGCCCACCGTGTTTGAGAATTACACAGCCTGCTTGGAGACAGAGGAACAGAGAGTGGAGCTCAGTCTCTGGGACACCTCCGGTAAGACAGCTGGCCCCAGATGCCCCCTTCCCCCCTCCACTGGTCTGCTGCAGCTGCTGTCTTTTAGATGGGGAGAAGGAGTATGGTGCTTGCCAAGAAACTGAAAGAAGGGGACCCAAATAGTCCCGCTTTGGGTGTAGGGGGAGGGGCCTGGTCAACTCAGTTGGCTGGTCCAGGGGTGCAGAATGGATGGACTCCAGAAGCCACTCACTTCTCTGGGTCTAGCTACATCCTTCAGAGGGCTGGACACTGAAATTACCGGGGGAGGGGGGCAATCAGACAGGGTTTCTCCATTTCTACTCCCTGCAGCTCCCTGACCCCCCACAGCCTTTACTGCCTCAGAGCAAAACCAAATAAGAGGCAGGAAACAGTGTTGCTGGAGGCAGTTGTGGTTGAGGCAGGGAGACAAGCCTGCTTTTGGGGGAAATACTGCTCCTACCTCAGTTTTCTCTCCTGCATTCCATCTCTGGCCACTGCTGTCCGCCTGCCGCAGCTCAGCTCCACTCGTCATACCGCTGCGGCTCAGGGCTGAAGTGATGCATCATCGATGTTATGGAGGGTGGGGGAGATGGCTTAATATGGGGCAGAGTCACATTATAGATAGTGGCAAGAGGTGTTGGTTCTGACCATTTTCACCATTCTGGGCTGAGATAGATGATGCCCTATCTTTCTGGAATGTAGGAAGCAATATTTTTCCAGCCTCTCAACCCTAAACCTTCAGTGCTAAGCTATCCTTTGCTCTGATTCTGACCCCTTCTCATTATCTCTTTACCTCAGTCCTTTTTTAATAGACTAGGGTCAGAGTTGTAATTAAAGATTAAAAGCCAGGAATCAGAGAAAGAAAATAACATCCACTCCTCTCTAAAAATGCATATTTAGGCTGAGTTTAAAGAGGAACTAAATCACTAGGGGTACCTGTTATATACAATAAACATGCTGTCCTGCTCCTCCAAAGAACTGTTGTTCCCATGATCCGGTTTTGAGGTCTGAAAAGATTTGGGGTAGGAGAGAGGTAAACAGATAATGAGACTTCCCCTTGCTCTCTCTCCCCAAAACAACAAAAATTCCTCAACCTGGTGTGCTTTCCTTCCGTGCAATTCCAGGGATTGGGAGGCAGGATTCTGGTTATCTCGTACTATGCTGTGCTGGCTGGATCCAACTGGAATGCAGTTGGCTGCATGATGTATGTTTTTGCATCTGCTGCACTCTGCCCACCTTTCAGTCTTCCCAGAATCTTACTGCAGCTCATCTCTATTCTCTACCACTGCCCCAAAGCACTACTCCCCCCGTACTTCCCGCTGCTTTCCCCCTCCTCCCACAATCAGAATGCAGCCTTTGAATCCCAATCCAGATAATGGAAAATCAGCAAGGTGGTCTTTATTTCCTGTGTTGCATTCCCATCCTCACCCCCCAATTTCCAAAAGGATGCATGCTAACAGTCATCCTCAAACTCCCTCTTTCAAATTAGGTGCCCATAAAGGAAGGAGAAAGTGGCAGCTGAGTGTGGGATGGGGCTTCCCAACATTGAGGCCAGGGTTGAACCTGTTCCCATTATTCGCTTGCTGGTCTCAGGGAAAGGGATCACTTGGAGCCAGAACGGAGGCCTCCTCCCCTCCCTCTTTCCAGTGCTGCAGTGCTCCCTTTGCTCAGTACTGTGTGATAAGACCCCATCTCAGAGAGGGGATGGGGGAGGGTTCCTGAAGGAGCAGGCAGCTATTCCAACTCCCCTTTACTCTTTTTTTTTTTTTTAACAACCAACCCCTCCCCACTTGGATTCCCCCCAGTTTCCATGGCGATTATGGTGCAGGGAGAGGGGCTGCTTGCTATTCTGAGCACGGATTGTCTGAGTTCCAAATCTGCTACTGTTCCTTCCCCAGGGTAGAGAGGGGCAGGCTGAGCCTCTAACATTCGCCCATATTGGACCACCTGGGTCTGCACTGCCTACCCTAACTTGAGCCTCTAAATCCCTAGCAATTGGTGCTGCTGTCTTTAAGACTGCTTTTCTGAGATCTAGGGGGACAGGGGCTACAGCTTTCTTGCCTTTTTTAGTATAAACTGATTTGGGTAGAGGAGGAATGGGGCACTAAATCACTCACTACCAGCCTCCTAGAGCTCTGACCCCATGGCAAAGAGGCAGGGCAGCTAGTTATATAACAGTCAGGTTTGTTTCTTCATTGGGGAGACCCCGGAGCAGAAGAAGGGAGCAGAGGTTGGACAGCAGGCAGATTCTAGAAAAGAAGAGACCCTAAACAAGCCTTGGTCTTCACAGGGGTGGAAACACCATCCTCTGGGACTCTGAGAACTGGCAGACCTTAAATTAAGCCCACTATAGGAGACCCAGATAGTGTTCAAATTATGCTCCACTGCCCCTTTATTTTGCCGTCTTTCCATTTTTCAGGGCTAAGGAAGATGAAACAATTGCACTGCCTTCTGACAGTTGGTCAGGTCCTGAGCTTTTAGGCTGCAGCATCTTCCCCTAGGAGATGTGTGGGTCCAACTAACCCAAGAGACCAAGAATGGTATTCCCAGGGCTCTTGGGGCTTAGGCCTATAGCAGAGGGAAATGCCATGGCTCACCATCAACTCTTTCTCCCCTACATCAGGATCTCCCTACTATGACAATGTCCGTCCACTCTGCTACAGCGACTCGGATGCAGTATTACTATGCTTTGATATTAGCCGTCCAGAGACAGTGGATAGTGCACTCAAGAAGGTAAGTCTAGACTTTACAATCTTTAGTTCAGCTTGAGAACAAAAAAGGAATCTTGGGGACCTTGTCGTCTAATTTCCTCTTGTATACCAGGAGAAAACTGAGGCCAGGAGAGGAAGAGATTTGCCCAAGGTCACACTATTAACTACAGTTCTGGGACTAGAACCCAGATCTCCTGCCTGGACCACTGTCCTATATGGCTCTGCCAGAGGCCAGCAAGGGAGGGTGGTGTTGAGAGCCAGAGACCCTTTTGGTGATATGGTTTGAGGATCAGGCACAGGGTCTTTTGGAGCAGCTTAAATATACCTTGATCCCAGGCTACTGGAACTGGGCAAGCCAGGCAGGCCTGAGCAGAACTGCTAGTAGGTAGTGCCTAGCTAGGGCTGGATAGCAAGATCTGCTCATATCAAGGAGTACTAGGATACCTTGTGGAACTTGCCTAGTTTCTGAGAAGGCTCTGGGACTATCTCCTTCCTTTGGGAAGAGACAGGTTGGCTTCTTCCTGGCTTTCTGGACTTGTGGAGCCCTTTGACTGTGTTGAGGGGGCAGACCCAGACCCGTATGCTTGGCAGAGAGTGGGAAAAGATTTGCCCCTGTGCTCTCACTGGTGACTGGGCTGTTGAATGAGGGAATGGGCTTTTGGGTCAGCATTCCTGTAGCCTTAAAGTCCTCATGGGCAGGAAGATGATGTAATTAGTGCAGTGGTGATGCTGTGACTCAGAGGGAGGGCTGAGCTGGTGATAAGCTGGGTGGTATGTTGCCAACTGGCTACTCCAGGTATCTGTCAGGCACTGACTCTCTTTCCTTCCTCCTTCACCCAACCTTCTTCTTTCATGGCTCTTCAGTGGAGGACTGAAATCCTAGATTATTGTCCCAGCACCCGTGTTTTGCTTATTGGCTGCAAAACAGACCTGCGAACAGACCTGAGCACTCTGATGGAGCTGTCCCACCAGAAACAGGCACCCATCTCCTATGAACAGGTGTGTGTGCGCTCGCCATTGT
This sequence comes from Eidolon dupreanum, assembly GCA_028627145.1. Taxonomy (NCBI): domain Eukaryota; kingdom Metazoa; phylum Chordata; class Mammalia; order Chiroptera; family Pteropodidae; genus Eidolon; species Eidolon dupreanum. The sequence goes on along the minus strand of CM053503.1, from coordinate 41,312,569 downwards.
GTGTGTTGGGTGGCAAGACTCCATACAGAGGGCTTGAAATGTGGCCCTTGCTCAGTCTCTCTTGCTATGGCCAGAGAAAATGGTATTTGGGGGGGCCATCTATGATAAGCAAACTACTCACCTGAATAGAGGTGGTGAGTACCTGTATTCCCTGATTTATGTTATAGGTTGGCAAGTGAACCATTCCTGTTTATGCCAGTGTTTCTCAGATTTTTTTTTTGTGGACCACCTGCATTAGAATAACTAGAATTTCTTATGCCCCTGGAAATATAAGGTTCATTTTTTTTAAACTAGTATTTCACATTAGACTTATCTGCAGGGCTCTTAAAAATACTAATGCCTAGGCCTTACTCCCAGAAATTTGATTTACTTGTTCTGGCATCAATGTGGTTTTAAAAATTTCTCAGGTGATTCTAAGGTGCTGTCAGGCTTCACCTTTAGAAAATAATTAGCAGATAGTGGTGGTAGGAACTGGCAGTTGGGTCTCATCTGGAATAGCCCTGGGGAGAACCACTAACCATAGCAGGAAGTGTTTCTGAGCCATTTTGGACCACTGCACTGATGACCTCCCTCCCCCCACCCCCTGCAGGGCTGTGCAATAGCCAAGCAGCTGGGTGCGGAAATCTACCTGGAAGGCTCAGCTTTCACCTCAGAAAAGAGTATCCACAGCATCTTCCGGATGGCATCCATGGTGTGTCTGAACAAGCCCAGCCCGATGCCCCCGAAGAGTCCTGTCCGGAGCCTCTCCAAGCGACTGCTCCACCTCCCTAGCCGTTCTGAACTCATCTCTTCTACCTTCAAGAAGGAAAAGGCCAAAAGCTGCTCCATTATGTGAAGTGGGGGTTGAAGAGGGGAGACAACCTCCCACTTCCTCCCTTGGATTGCAGAGGCAAGGGGAGAGGGAGGATGAGACAATTTAGGACACTGGACACGAGTTTTTCAGATGGCCACGGTGAGGGCTTGGAAGGAGACAGGAATGGGACAAGGAAAGAACCAGGCCCAGCTTGAGGACCTGACACTGAGAAAGAACCATCACACCCCAAGCCAGGCACTAGGTGGTGGAGGAGGTGGCTGCCCCAGTGCCCCCACTCCAGAAGGAGAGGTGTGGAGGTATGGGGGGGCATGCTGGCTTCATGGGCTTGGGGGCCTAAAGGAGCCTCACCTTCAGCATCATGCCTCTTCCACCCAATGTTTCCATGCAAGCCAGGGGATGGGAGGGGTCCCTCAGCCCTTCCCTTCCCCTCTGAGGAGTCTACAGAGGAGTGGAGAGTGGGGAAGCCATGAGGCAGCGCCCTTGGGAGCTGAGCCCAGGTGCTTCATATCTGAAATCAGAGGGGCAGGAGCTGGTCGGAGCTAATAAGAAAGAAACCCCATCTTTGCATAGCCCACACCTCATGGAGAGGTGACATCGTACATTCACTTGCTTCTTACCTAAGTCCCCAGGGTCCAAGGGAGAAGCCCCAGACTCCCTTCCCTTGCAGTGTGGGGGTGGTGGTACTGCAGGGGGCAGGGCTGGGTGGGGGTCACCAGACTTTTTCTGCCCTTAGGGCAGTACAGCTGGCGTTTGTTTTATAGACTCTTGTCTTTGGAATGGGGGGAGGGGGGAGTGTTTCAATCTGTTATATGTTCTGTGTTTAAAGAAGAAAACTTATTTATTAATGAAAAATATAACACATATAAAGAAGTTGGCTCCATTTTCTTAGTTTCTTTGTTTCCTTTGGTCATTGATAATGAGGAAAAAGCTATCCTGGGGCCCTTTCTGTGGATCACGGAGTAGCTGCCTCCACTGTTTCCTGGTATCTCCAAGAATCTCTTCCCTCTCTCCTAACCCTCACTTCATCCCCAGCCCCATCCAAGTCCTAAGCCAATGAAGATCTCCTTAGCTCCAGAGCAGGGTTTCTCAGCCTTGGAACTAATGATATTTTGGGCTAGATAATGCTTTGTTGTGGGAGCTGTCCTGTGCATTGGAGGAGGTTTAGCAGCATTCCTGGCCTCTACCTGCTAGAAGTCAAGAGTGCCTAACCCCCAGGTGTCACAACTAAAAATGTCTGCAGATATTGCTAAGTATTGCCTGGGGCAAAATCATTCCTCATTGAGAATCACTGCCCTACAGCAGCGGTCCTCAACCTTTTTAGCACCAGGGACTGGTGCTCTTATGAGAATCTAATCCCTGATTTGAGGTGGAGCTGAGGATGCTAGCACTGGGGAGTCTCTGCAAATACAGATGAAGCTTCCCTTGCTCTCCCACCCACCTCTTACCTCTTGCTGTGCTTCTGTTCCTAACAGGCCATGGACCAGTACTGGTTTGTGGCCTGGGGATTGGGGACCCTTACCCTAGAGAGTCTAGAGGAGAGAGAGAAGGTTTGGTGAAATCAGAGGATCCGAGCTGCTGAGATCCCAATTCCTGCAGAAGGTGGACAGACTGAAGCCAGGGATTGGGAGATTCCTGGGGTTTTAGTCTTCCCTAAGTTCAAAGAGAGCTGATGTTTTCTGCTTCCTTGACCTTCCACTTCTATTGCCTGTTGATGGCAGCTCAGGGGCCTTCCCTTCTCCTCAGTGACTTATAGCTCTGTTTTCCAAATTTCAGTGTGCTGGAAATAAGGAGTACTTATTATGTGTTGAGTACTTACCATGTGCCCAGCACTGTGCTGATAGCTTTACCTACATTATCATATTTAACCTCATAAATGTTAATAGCTAACATTTGTTAAATGCTTACTATGGGTCAGGGATACTTATGAGTTCCTTATATGTTATTTATTCCTGTGATAACCCTATGGAGTACTATCTACCTCATTTTACAGACTAGGAAAACAAGACCAGAGAGATTAGTTAATATGCCCCAAGTCACACAGTCAGAAAGTGGTAGAACCTCCTGGATGCAAATCCAGACAACCTGGCTACAGAGCATGAACTTTTCACTATTCTGCTATCCTACCCTGTGAGGCAAGTCGTATTATTATCCCTGTTTTACAGATGAGGAAATAGAAAAGCCAGAAATGCCATATAACTTGCAAGAGATCATACTCCTTGTATGCAATGGAGTCAAGATTCAAACCAGGTCTCAATGGTAACTGTAATGCCACAGGCCCCTTATTGCTAGCCATGTTGTACCTAAATAGGAGACTCTACCTGTGGTCCTTACTAGAACATAATTCTGTCCCCATCTCCAAAGATGCATGTTTGTGAAAGAACTAGCAGAGTAAGACAAACGAGTATCCTTTAAGCTCAACGTCTGACATGTGTCATTCATAACAGGTGTACTGGAGAACTCTGCCACTATGAACTTGGAGAAGCTTCATCACTTTTTTGGGTCTCAATTTACTTATCTTTAAAGACAGTGACAAATGGTAATCTGGAAATAGGGGACAAGCATGGACCCTGAAGTTGACTCTTGGCTTATTCTTTTCACTATGCGGCTTTTGAAGGCAAATTAACTTTTCTAGGCCACACTCTCCTTATCAGTAAAATGGAGATAACACCCATCTCATATTGTTATGAGAACTAAGCAAAATAAGTAACATAAGTGTCCAGCACGTAGCTGGGCACTTAGAAAAGTCTCAGTAAGTAGTAACCAGAGCTCTTCACGATTCCAGTCTACAACTTAGACCTGAATGTTAGTTGGGATTCAATTTTGTGAGTGGAGAGCCCTCCAGTGTTCACTGGGTGAATTACACTATCAATAGATCTCAGACTACGTTCCTTTCCGTTCTGTCTCTGGTGTAGAAGTGGCAGGTCAAAGGCTGCAGAAGTTGAAGAGAAGTGTTACTCTCCCAGGGTTACTTTGGGCCATTGTGGGTGATGCTCAGGGCTTTTAGATTATTTGGGTCTATTCTGAGGCTCTGCTTGAGGAGAACTGAACATGTATTCAGAGAGAAAAGCCAGACCTACAGCAATGAGATTGAAACCAAAAAGCTGATGATGGAAAAATGGGAAGGAAGGAGGCATTAGATACATCTATCTAAACTCATCTTAGAAGTTGCAAGGTTTTTGTTTTTGCGGGGGTGGGGTGGGTGGAAGAATTATGAATGATAAGAACAAAGAGAAACAAAGTGAACATACAATTTAGGGTAAGAAAAGCTTAGTGGAGGACTGAAGAGCGGGAGAATATGAGGAAAAAAGAAGCAAAAACACAAAGATAGCCTAACAACTGACCAGATTCCAAAGAGTAAGAAAATGAGGAAGCCAGGGTCCTATCTGGAATTTTGAGAAAAGAGATGCCACAGCTCAGCCGATACCATCCTTTTTAGAAGCCTTTGGAATCCGTTGCATGGGCTGATTTTGAGTTGTCACAATAAATGGGTGTTATCATGGGTTGCTGAATGTCCTTCTAAACCTGGGATAGTCCCGCACAATGAATTGTCCCACTTTCATTGTATCTCGGCTACTCCTGTAACCTAGCCTTTAGTTTGTCCACCTATAAAATGGGGCTAATAATCTCACAGTTTGTTTTTGTTTTTGTTTTTGCAAAAATGCTTTTCTACAAAAGGTTGTAAGCCATAAGCCATGATAGTCATGAACTGCAGTTTCTAGGAAGACCAGCATATTCCAGGAAGACTGCATAGGGAGAGGACTTTTTACAAGAAGCCTACCCACGAAAAACTCTTCCTCTCGCAGACTCAAATATTTGGCGAACCACATTGCCCAACAGACCCCGCGGCCCAGGGCCGGTGTTCGCGCCGTGTATTCTGGGATTGGTAGTTCTCGGACTCTGGTTGTCTGCCACCGCTGGCTAATTTCGGGAACTCAACTTCCCAGATTGCTGCGCGGCTGGGGGTGTGCAACTCGATAACCAGGAAACGGAAAAGATGGCGGCTGCTCGGCGACGTTGAGGCCTCGTTGGGCAGTTCAGAGTCAAGAGTGGTGAGTCCAGGGCCATGGAGGCTGTTTTCACGAGCCTGTAGAGAGGGCGAGAGTGGGTCATGGCGGTGGCCCCTGCCTCCGGGACCAGGCGGGGGGAACGCTTCAGGGAAGGGGCACGAGCCCGGAAAGCTCTGGTCGGCAGGAGCGAAGGGGCGCGGGCCACAGTGGGTAGTGTGGGCTCCTGGGAGCACAAGCCAGGTCCCTACGGTAATGTTACAGGCTAGACCACTGCCCACGGGCATAGCACCTGTGATAGCCCCAGTCTGACATTATTCCTTCATGTTCGGAGTAGCTCTTGCTCCAGCCAAACTGGAACTCTGGCTTCTCTCACAGAACTGGTCATGCTTTCCCGCCTCTGCGCCTCCTGTGTTATTTCTTTTGTCGGGAATGACTTCTTTTCCGCACCCTCAATTACACATTTTAAAATTCTACCTGTACTTAAATGCTTAAGAGCCACTTCCTCTACAGATCTTTCAAAATCCCTTTTACAAATGGAAAGAAACTTCTTTGAATTCCTGTAATACTTCTTCAGAGCCTTCATCTTGGTATGTCTCATAGCTTTATTTCTGTGGACAGGATCTTCCTGATTTCTTTTTGTATCTCACACAGCACCTACCAGAGTGCTTTGTATATAGTGGATGTTTGACAAAAACTTCATTGAATGAAAAAGTCTGCTCCTGCCCTCCAAGAACTGAAGAACTCAGAAATCTGGAGATTTGCAAGGAAGGCTCCTGGGAGCAATGGCTAAGGTTGGGCCTGTGATACATAGAATTTATAATAAAAGTTGGCCTATGTTTACTGTCTTCTAACTTCTCATTCTTTTCTGAACTCAGTCCACTAGGCCTACTCTCTCCACACCATCGAAATGGCTCTTAGTCAGGGTTACCAACCATCTCTATTTTTCCAAATGTAAGGGTCACTCCTTTATCTCCTAGTCTTTTTCCACCTGATACAGTTAACCCTTCCTTCCTTGAAATATGTTTTTGGCTGCTGTGATTTCCAGATCATGGACTTCACTTTTTTTTTCCCCCATTCTCTTACCTTGCCTTTTTTTTTTTTTTTTAAATCTTTTTCACTGGCTTTAGCGTCTTTCCAGTTTTTCCTCTGGCTCCTCCTGTGCTTGACTTCTAAATGTAAAGTGTTCCAGAGCCCAGTCGGGTGTCTTCTATTTTCTTCTTTATTCTTACTGCCTACTTAAGTAATATCACTTAGTGTCCTGTGGCTTTATTTTCTGTGTATTGATGACGCAAAATTTTGTCTCCAGGGTCTCCTGTGTTCCAGAGTTGCATTTTCAACTGCCTTCTTGCAGTCTTCACTGAGTTTTCTTACTGACATCTTATATTAAACATGGCCAAAATGAAACTTGATTTCCTCCTAAATCTGTTTTTTTTCCCAGTCTTCTCCAGCCACTAATGGCACCACAAACCGTTAGGTTACTCAACCCATATATTTAGAAGCTATCTTTGTGTTGTCTCTTTCCCTTTCTCCTTTCATTAGTAAGTCCTGTCAGCTCTGCCTCCAAAGTATACACTGAAGCTAACTACTTCTTTTCATCTTCATTGTCACTTTCATAGAAGAAGATACTGTCATCTCTTGCCTAGACTATTATAATAGCATTCTCAGTGGTTCTGTTTCTACCTTGCCTCCCTGCTATGTAGTTTCTTGCAAGTCACTGAAGTAATTTAAAAATGTAAAATTAGATGACACAATTTCCTGTTTAACACTCTTCTAAGGTTCCCATTGCAGTTAGATTAAAATCCAAGTTCCTTTACCCTGGCCTAACACATATTTCCATGATCTGACTCCTGCCTACCTCCCTGAACTCCTGAATCAGTCTTCTCCCTGGGTCACTGCCACTCAGCCACACAAGTCTGTTTTTAATTGGCAGACATGGTAAGCTAGTTCCCTTTCCCATCATTCAAATCTCAGCTTTCATGTCATCTAAAAAAATTATTTCCTGAGCCTGATGTCTCTTGTTCATATCTCTTTCTCTCATATCACTCTGTTTTATTCTCTTTTTGAGTGCTCATTACTATTTGAAATTCTCTTATCTTTTTGCTTAACTGTTATCTGCTTCACTGGAATTTAAGTGTTAGAGATCTGAGACTTTGTTTTGTTTACAGATATGTCTCCAGTACACACAACAGTTTCTGGCACCTACCAGGTGCTCAATGAATATTTGTTGAAAGAATGAATGATGTCCAGGATACTTTATAGAGAAATTAGCCTTCTGGAGTGTTTCCTTAGGGCTATAAGTGGAAGAGACATAAATATAATATCCATGTGATAATACGTAATGTACTGATATAGAACATTGAGTCATTTCTTAGACAATTGTGAGAGAAAATGGGTTGTTTCCACCTTTTGAAAGTGCTACTTGTTTATTTTTCTTTTCTTTTTCTTTCTTTTTTTTTTACAGTAGAAAAGAAAAGCTTCTCTTAGAAGGGAAAGTATACTTCCAGATGTGGAAGCAGGCCTGAGCAAGAGAAGCATGGCTCAAAAGGCTATTTTTCTTTTTTTACACATTCTCCCTTCTTAAAGATATATGACGTGAAAGAATATCGGAAAGGGGGATTGTAAGCTAAAGCTTAGGGAACTGATATTCTAGCTGAACTATTTGAGGATAAAATAAATTTTGAGAAATGTATCCCAAGTGTTGGGGGTGGTGGTGGTGGTGGTGGTTATGATTATGATTATGATGATGAGGTAGAGGCAGATTCAGACCTGCTGTCCTTTTAGCAAATAAAGCTGAAATAGATTTTGTCTGAAAGACAGTTGACAGTGTGGCATGGTGTTCATTGTTTCCCAGGCATGAGGGAATAGGACACATTCCTGTCCAAACCTTTTATGGGACTGGATAATGATCAAGACTATGAAAATCTAAGTAGGTAATGTCAGTCAGAATATCTATGACCTATAGTTTTTGCTTCTTTTCTTCATAGGAAGTTGCAAAAAAAGTTCATGAAGGTCCAGTATACCCTTCACCAAATTTTTCCCATTGCATAACTAGAAGTACATTTCTTTTTCTCCATTTAAATTTAGTTTTTCTTTGGAGTGCTGATTATAATTCCAAATCTCAAAGTTACGCTTTATTTTCCCTCTTTTGAGCTTTCTTTATGAGCTGAAGAGAACTTATCCCCCTTAGATGTCTATATGTTGACTGATCCTGCTGGGCTGACAGACAACAGATTCCTAAGATAAGCAATACAGGATTCTCTAGAGATAACTAGTATACTATTCATTTACTGACATTTCTTTTAATACTCTTAAAGTCTAATTTTTAAAGTAAGTTATATTCGTTGTATACCTTTAGAAATGAATATATACAGAAAAGAATCACAGAGAGACAGTATAGTATAATGAATAAAAGTGGGCCTCTGGAGCCAGACTGCCTCTGGAACTCTGCCACTTCTACCTGTGTGTCCTTAGACAAGTTACTTTATACACCTAAGCTTCAGTTTCCTCATCTACAAACTAGGCATACCAGTATATGTACTTTATAAAGTTGTTTTGAGATTAAGTACATCATATATAAACAGTTTAGAGTAGTACTTAGTATATAGTACTCCTGTCACCCATGACAGATGGCAGGAGAACTGGCTGACAAGAAGGACCGTGATGCATCACCTTCCAAGGAGGAAAGGAAGCGATCTCGGACTCCTGACAGAGAGCGGGATAGAGACCGGGACCGGAAGTCTTCCCCATCTAAAGATAGGAAGCGGCATCGTTCAAGGGATAGGCGTCGAGGAGGTAGCCGGTCTCGTTCCCGTTCCCGGTCCAAGTCTACGGAAAGGTAAAGTAACTTTATATGTCTGTTAAATGGAAAGGGAGAGTACATTTCAAACTTCTTCGTTCTTGCTTCTTCTGATGCCTCCAGGATGAGGACGTTAGTGTTTTATACATTTCTGTACATCTAATGACCCATTAGCTTATAAAGTTTAAGAGGGAACTTGTAAGATGAAGGTCCAGATGATAGAGGAAGTAGTTCATCTGTTCACATAGTTTATGGTCTATTGTTGCCATTCATATTTAGCAGTATGACTGAGCTAGACCTTAGAATCATCTCGTAACATCCCCAGGAAACACATTCCCAATTTGTAAAATTTTACTTTGGAGAGAAAAGATCATGAGAACCTTTTTAGTGCTGTAGTGAAGCAGGATACTCTAGAAATATCAAGTGAATTCTTAAATTTGCTCATCTTCAGAGAACGACGGCATAAAGAACGAGAACGAGATAAGGAGCGGGATCGGAATAAGAAGGACCGAGATCGGGATAAGGATGGGCACAGACGGGACAAGGACCGGAAACGATCCAGGTACGTGAGAGAATGAGAGTGGGCTTTAGGGGGATGCTCTTCTTATCTCTCCTCTCTACATTTGAGCTAGCTCAGCTTTGTAGGAAAGTACATTTTTTTCCCCCCAGGGGATCTTATTGGTAGTTACTGCGGAGCTATCTTTTTTAGAAGGCATGTGTCTTTAGAAAGTATAACCAGTTTTTTTTTTTTTTTGAAGTAAACTCAATTTTTGTTTTTTTTATACAATACATGGATATATGGATAAGTTTTTCTTAAAGATCTTGCAACCATGAGGCGACATCCTTGGGTATATAAAATATAAAGCGACAGCAACTGAAATTTGAGCTCCAGGAATGACAATTGGACTTCAAAAACATAATTTAATATTTATGCAATTGCACATGTACCAGTAGTATTCTATGCCTCATCTAGTCTCTTAATCCAACTACCTCAGATGCCTTCCAGTTTGCACATTGGTTAATGAAGTCACAACCCTTTAAGGGTCAACTTATTCTTAGAATTTAGAAATTAGTTTGAAAAGGTTACCAGACTACAAGACATTTCTTCAGCTCCACTGGACCATTCAATTTTCTACCCAGAATATACAACATATATTTGTTGGGATAGCTTAATGCTCCAGTATCTTGGAAACTTTCTATGCATAGTTTTTATTTGGCTTCGAGTGTGTAGGTAGAATTCAGAGAAAAGGACAGAATTCTCATAACAAACACAGTGGAGTTGTTTGAGATCTCTTGTAGATTAAGCTTATAGCAGGTGTGGGGAAAGGATTGCTGCAGCTAGGACAAGACAGATATAGCAGTACCTAGGAAGGATATATTTGGGTGGTCGTGTAGGCTATATTCATTGTGTATAATAAAGCAGAATTTTTTCCTTCAACATGCAACTGCAACAGGGAATTTTTTTTTTTTTTAATTTATGCCTATAGCACCTGGTCTTCCTAGGTGGTCTCCCATCCAAGTACTAACCAGGCCCAACCTTGCTTAGCTTCCGAGATCAGACATCGGGCTTATTCAGGGTGGCATAGCAGTAGACCATGGACCATGGCTTCACTGGGGCATGTATCCAGGACCATCTGCGTATAAAGCAGATGTGCTAACTGCTACACTGGAACCATGTCCAGGAGGAAATATTTTTGATGTCAGTAATGGTGACTCACTTGACAGAATAAATTATTCTCAGAAAAGGAGATTCAGTAGATTGGGGCCAAGACAGAGCCATCATTAAGTTTCAAAATAGGCAAGAGTGACCATGCCTGCAAGGGAGCTTCTGAACCTGATGGATGACCATAGCCAGTCTTGCTGAGCCATGGGAAAACTTCCATTCTTTTCGAGGACCTCAGCCTGAACCTCATCCTAGGGGCTCGGGTAAGACAGCAATATAAACCTTTCCTGCTCTTTTTCCATAAAGTTTATCTCCTGGTCGAGGAAAAGATTTTAAATCTCGGAAAGACAGAGACTCTAAGAAGGATGAAGAGGATGAACATGGTGATAAGAAGCCAAAGGTAAAGGAGAGGAAGGGTTTTCTCATCTTCCTCTTCACTACAAGCCCAACTTTGTGATCTTCAAAGAGAGAACCTTATGGACAGAGTCCTGTGTTTTATCTTCAGGCCCAGCCATTATCCCTGGAGGAACTTCTGGCCAAGAAAAAGGCTGAGGAGGAAGCTGAGGCTAAGGTAAGAACTTGAGGCTCTGTATTAGTTCTCTAGGGCTGCTATAACAAAACACCACAGACTGGGTGACTTAAGCAACAAGAATTTTTTTTTTTTTATGGCAACATGAATTTATATTCTCACTGTTCTGGATGATGAAAGTTCTAGATCACAATGTCAGTAGGGTTTTCTTTTTGAGGCCTTTCTCCTTGCTTTGTATGTGATCGTTTTGTGTTTTCATGTGGTTTTTGTGTGTGCGTGACCCTGGTGTATCTGTGTCCAGATTTTTTCTTATAATTATGACACCAGTCAGATCTGATTAGGCCTACCCTAAGAGCATCATTTTACCTTAAACACTTCTTTAAAAGGTTTATCTCCAAATTCAGCCACATTCTGAGGTACTGGGGTTTAGGGCTTCAACATATGCATCTTGAGGGGGGCACAGTTCAGCCCATAACAGGATCCTAGGTTCGTTTGTGTTTTTCTTAACTGGTTTAATGACAGAGCATTTTCGGGCTCCCTGCCATCTCCCACCAGTGATGGGATTATACCCTGTTCCCAGATCCTTTGTTTATATTTCCAATCTATTTTGTAGCCAAAGTTCCTTTCCAAAGCAGAAAGAGAGGCTGAAGCCCTAAAACGACGGCAACAGGAGGTGGAAGAGCGGCAAAAGATGCTTGAAGAAGAGAGGAAAAAAAGGAAGCAGTTTCAGGACTTGGGAAGGAAAATGTTGGGTTCGTTTTCCTACGCTATGTAACCCCTAGATGGGATAGGAAAGGGTGAGATGGGATTATAGTGTTACTCATGAGAGCTAGAAACCTGTTTACTCTGAAGTTTGTAAAAGGAAAAGTTGGGGGAACTTTATGAGAAAAGTATTTTTCTGTTAGGTCTCCATTTCCCTTGTATTGTAAATCTCCCTCCTTTATTCTCATTTGGTGTCCATTGTCTAGATCCCTCCATGCCCTCTTTTTTCTTCCACTGAGCTTTTCTGCAGCTTTGCTTTCTTTGGTCTGCAGAAGACCCTCAGGAACGGGAACGTCGGGAACGCAGGGAGAGGATGGAGAGGGAGACCAATGGAAACGAGGATGAGGAAGGGCGACAGAAGATCCGGGAGGAAAAAGATAAGAGCAAGGAACTGCATGCCATTAAGGTGCAGGCCTTGGCTCTGTCTGTACTCCCCACCTCCAAAAAATAAATGATGTTATTTGGCTATTCTGACCTCTTCATGTGAGATTTCATTCTTGAGCTTGATGGATTCTGTTCTGTCCCTGGGCAGGAGCGTTACCTGGGTGGCATTAAGAAGAGGCGCCGAACAAGGCATCTCAATGATCGCAAGTTTGTCTTTGAGTGGGATGCATCAGAGGACACATCTATTGACTACAACCCACTGTGAGTGGCTTTAGGCCTAAACTAGGTTTTTTTTTCTTCTCCAATTACAGTTGACATTCAATGTTACATTAGTATCAGATGTATGACGTAGTGAGTAGTTATTTAAATAACTTATGAAGTGCTTTCCACCATAAGTCTAGTACCCACCTGACACCATTCATAGTTATTACAGTATTATTAACTATATTATTTATGCTGTACTTTACATCCCCATGACAGTTTTGAAACCGCCAGTTTGTACTTCTTAATCCCCTCATCTTTTTCACGCAGCCCCTTAAGTCTCTTCCTATCTGGCAACCATCAGTTTGTTCTCTGTGTCTATGAGTTTATTTCTGTTTTGTTTGTTCATTTATGTTGTTTAGAGTCCACATGTAAATGAAATCATGTGGTATTTGTCTTCCTCTGTCTGACTTATTTCATTTAGCTTAATACCCTCTAGGTCCACCATGTTGCAAATGGTAAGGTTTTCTTTTTCTTTTTTTTATGGCTGAATAATATTCCATTGGGCACTTGGGTTGCTTCTATATCATGGGTATTGTAAATAATGCTGCAGTGAACATAGGGATGCATATATCTTTTCAAATTAGTGTTTTGTTTGTTTTGGATTGAGTACCCAGAAGTGGGATTGCTGGGTCATATGGTAGTTCTGTTTTTAATTTTTTGAGGAACCTCCATGTTGCTTTCTATAGTGGCTGCACCACTTTCCAATTCCAACAGTACAAGAGAGTTATCTTTTTCTCCACATCCAGGCCAACACTTGTTTGTTGATTTATTGATGATAGCCACTCTGACATGGAATGATATCTCATTGTGGTTTTAATTTGCATTGCTCTGATGATTAGTGACCTTGAGCATCTTTTCATGTTTATTGGCTATCTTTATGTGTTCTTTAGAGAAACGTCTGTTCAGGTCCTCTGCCCATCTTTTTACTTGGATTGTCTTTTTGGTGTTAAGTTGTATGAGTTCTTTATATATTTTGGATATTAACCTCTTAACAGATGTATCGTTAGTGCATATCTTCTTCCATTTAGTAGGTTGTCTAAACTAGGTCTTTTAAAGTAGGCAGTTCCTAGAGAGGACTGATCACTACAGAGATTGAAGTAAGATAAGCTGGTATGGGGAAATTGGTAAACTGGTAACCAGCCAGGCCTTTGGGTGAGGAAAGACCCTGGCTAGGAAGGGGAACTGATATATCTTAGTATTCTGCCCTTTCTTCCGGTTGCTGTAACAGCTCTTTCTCTTTTTTTCTTCTTCTGTCTTAATCCCAGGTACAAAGAACGGCACCAGGTACAGTTGTTGGGGCGAGGCTTCATTGCAGGCATTGACCTAAAGCAGCAGAAACGAGAGCAATCACGTTTCTATGGAGACCTAATGGAGAAAAGGCGGACCCTGGAAGAAAAGGAGCAGGAGGAGTGAGTGGTCAGGGCCGGAGTGATTGGGCATAGCCCAGAGTTATCAAAAAGGAGATGGGGATGCTGATCCCACTTATTTCTCATGATCCTACTCCAGGGCAAGACTCCGCAAACTTCGTAAGAAGGAAGCCAAGCAGCGCTGGGATGATCGGCATTGGTCCCAGAAGAAGTTAGATGAGATGACAGACAGGGATTGGCGGATCTTCCGTGAGGACTACAGCATCACTACCAAAGGTGGCAAGATCCCCAATCCTATCCGATCCTGGAAAGACTCTTCTCTGCCCCCACACATCTTGGAGGTCATTGATAAGTGTGGCTACAAGGTAAGGAGGGGTAGATTGGTCCAGAAGACCTGACTTGTTTCTACATCCTAGGGGAGTTAAACTTTGTTCCTTGACTATTTGGTGCTTTCTCTGCCAGTGGGAACCAAGATAACACTGTCTATCACTTTCTGGTGGAAGTATTGGTCTTTGTTGATTATGTTTCTTTTCAGGTCCCCATTCCTGTGAACTGTGCTTGGTATCCTCCCATTATGCTAGCATATATGCCCACTCTATTAGCAATAGCCCAGGAAGTATAATCCTGTGCCCATTATTCTCTCTGGGTCACTGCAGGAACCAACACCTATCCAGCGTCAGGCAATTCCCATTGGTCTACAGAATCGTGACATCATAGGTGTGGCTGAGACTGGCAGTGGCAAGACAGCAGCCTTCCTCATTCCATTGCTGGTCTGGATCACCACGCTTCCCAAAATTGACAGGTGGGGTCAGCTGATACCAGTTGGAGTGCTTTTAACTGGGTAGGAATGGTGAAAGTGGTTTTCTTTTTAAGTCTATCATCTTGGAGGTCCTCAGAAGCCTCTTCTTTAGTCTTAGTCAGATATTAGGGAATAACTGGATCATGGTATCAAAGAAGTGTATGATTTTATTCCTGGCAAGGACCACTCCCTGGAGAACTTGGTTATCCAGAAATTAGATTTTTAAGGGAGCTTATTGCATCCTCTTCCCACCAGCACCCTCATTTCCATAGCTGCCCATAGTGTGACTTTGTCCTGCTCCTATTTGTGGTTAGTTGAGAACCAAAGCTCATGAATCTGTGGGATGCCCCATTTACCACAGGATCGAAGAGTCAGACCAGGGCCCTTATGCTATCATCCTGGCCCCCACTCGTGAGCTGGCTCAGCAGATTGAGGAAGAGACCATCAAGTTTGGGAAGCCACTAGGTATCCGCACTGTGGCTGTCATTGGCGGCATCTCCAGAGAAGACCAGGGCTTCAGGCTGCGCATGGGTTGTGAGGTTTGTTCACCTGGCCAGCAACCAGCCTGTTGTTTAGGCTGTGCTGTTTCGGGGCTCTGTTTCTAGTTTCTGTTATAGATATGAAGTTAGATGAAGAAAGGGCTGGTTTATATCAATGTGCTATTGTTATTGAGAACTTACTAGGGATTGTACTATGCATATCATTAATTCTCACAACCACATGAGAGTACGTAGGGGTAGCTCCATTTTACAGATGAAGCTGGGGCTCACATTAATAAGTGGTCAAAGTCACACACAGTTGGCAGTGGACAGAGCTGAAATTCAGATACAAAACTTGTCTTCTTAGTCACTCTGCCAGATCAAGTCATAGACTTTGTGTGTTGTCTTCTTCTCAGGAGGATAGGGGAGGAGAGTTTTTTATAAGTCTGCTGTAAGAATTGAGTTTTTTCACAGACTTCTTAGTGTAATGTCTTTGTATACTCTCTTCCACAGTATCCTTAATCTCCCATCCAAGAAAGTTCCTACTATTTTGCCTCCTCTGTCTAATCCCCGGATCTTACTCAGAGGCCCAATTCATTTCTGGAAAAAAAAAACAAACCAGGATAGCGACAAGTGATTTCGTGCCTTTACTGTCAAACATAACTGGAGGTTGGCGTTGCTAAGTTCCTTAGCTTTGGGGGTCTATTGTCCAAGTGGGTGGACAGGAAGTTGAAGAAAGAGGTAGCTGCTGGGGCCACGTATAATTCCACTGTACTCCCTAGATTGTGATCGCTACCCCGGGACGTCTGATTGATGTACTAGAGAACCGCTACCTGGTGCTGAGCCGCTGTACCTATGTCGTTCTGGATGAGGCAGATAGGATGATTGACATGGGCTTTGAGCCAGATGTCCAGAAGATCCTGGAACACATGCCTGTCAGCAACCAGAAGCCAGACACAGATGAGGCTGAAGACCCTGAGAAGATGTTGGCCAACTTTGAGTCAGGAAAACATAAGTACCGCCAAGTAAGGCTGCTTCCCTGGTCAGGGGCAAGTTGCCAAACCCACTCTAGGGCCCTTTTTACCCTAGGTGGGCCCAGAGTACATATTTCCAGAATGGTGCGGCCTGCCTAGGTATAGTCTTCCAACGGTCCTAGCAGTGTAGTCATTTAGCTTTGCCCTGGAAAAATTCCAGAGTCATGTTACTGCCCACCATAGGTGCTAGCAACGCTTTTAGCCTTTCCTGTCATTATAAGATGTCAAGCACAGGTACTGAGGAAAGAAGTAGGAAGGCAAAAGACAGTATTTCCTAAGGTGGTGGCTGTCAAAGCTTACACTGGCTTATTTTAGATTCTTCAACCTGGACTGTGCTACCTGTGGTAATGGTAGGATATGTGACTGTGTCTGCCTGGGCCCAAGGCTGAGCCTCCTGTTTTCATAGACGGTCATGTTCACGGCCACCATGCCCCCAGCTGTGGAGCGTCTGGCCCGGAGCTATCTTCGGCGTCCTGCTGTGGTGTACATTGGCTCTGCAGGCAAGCCCCATGAACGTGTGGAACAGAAGGTCTTCCTCATGTCAGAGTCAGAAAAGAGGTACGGGGTCAGCTGAGCCAGAGGAAATGGGATAGAGAAGGAGGTTTTTTCCTGTGTGAGTGGTGGCTGGATTCCTGTGTGAGTGGATTGTTCTTATTGAAGAGCTGTTTTCTTATTCAGGGTGCCATGGGCATTGAAGAGCCTGGAATTGGTGTTGTAGATCAGGGTTGGGCATTTTACTTGGAATGAGGGGTAGTAGGCATCTCATTTTTCTCCTCTTTCGATTCTCCCCAGGAAAAAGCTGCTGGCAATCTTGGAGCAAGGCTTTGATCCACCCATCATCATCTTTGTCAACCAGAAGAAGGGCTGTGATGTTTTGGCCAAATCCCTGGAGAAGATGGGGGTGTGTCTGGCAGGGGAGGGCAAAGTCCAGTTTCTTTGGTTCTGTTTTCTGAACCTCTCCAGTATTCAACAAGTCAGGGCCAGAAGGAAAAGGGAGGTTTGATGGGGATAAGGAGACACGGGTCAATTGCTATGATTCTGTCCATTCCAGCAGTGCCAGTTAGAGATAGCTTTGAGTCTTCCTCTAAGTGGGCTGGGGCAAGGGAGAGGTTTTGAGACACATATTCTGGCAGGATCTGAGGATGTGGAATAGAGTGGGTCAAAGTTTTTTGTGTTTATGTATGTTTGGTACGGTCAGGAGGGAGATGTTGATCAGTGTCCTTTCCCCCTATTATGGGTGTTTGAGGGGAAGAGTGTGTCCACTCAATGCTTAAACTTCCTTAAACTTCTTGGCCCCTGCTTTCTCCTCTTATCTCTCACCCTCATTCTCTTTTTGACTACTCATCTGTCTGGCTTCACATCTCACCCCTAATTTTACCTTTGACCTTGCTCTGGTCTCTCCCATCCTTTCTTCTGCTCACCTGTTCTCTCTTTTCTTATAGTTGCACCCATTCTTTCTCCTGCCTGCTTTTCCTTCTCCTCCTACACTGCTGCCCTCTGCAACGGTTCTTTTCTGTCCCCACTCCTATTAATATCTGTCTTTCCATGATTCCATTACTCTTTCTTCACTTCACCATTCTCCCAACAGTACAATGCTTGTACACTACATGGTGGAAAAGGCCAGGAGCAGCGAGAGTTTGCATTATCCAACCTCAAGGCTGGGGCCAAGGATATTCTGGTGGCTACAGATGTGGCAGGTCGTGGTATTGACATCCAAGATGTGTCAATGGTGGTCAACTATGATATGGCCAAAAACATTGAAGGTAAGTGCAGGGAAAGTAGCTTCAATTTGGGTAAAGGGAGTCTGTCTCTTTCTACTCAAAGTATGGTACTGAGGAGGCTGCTGCTGCCATCTCTCACAACTCTAAGCTTACAGTAGCTTGTCCCAGTGAGAAGGGCTCCTACTCTTTATTTCATGTGAGTGTGTTGTCCCAGCACCTGGGATAGCACTCTTGTCTTCGGGATGGAGAAGACAAGAGCTGAGCCCATCTTGGTCTTAGTGTGGTAGGATGACCCCATAAGTAGTGGTCTTGGGGAGAGCACTGTGGGGTCTGCAGGTCCAGGAAGCATGAGCTCTGTTCACTGACTGGAGGTGTGGGGAGGATGATGCATTTAGAAGCAAAAGCTTCAGACACTGCTTACCAGGGCATCTGGCCTGGTGCCCTGAGTGACATTCCTTTCCCACCATTTCACTCCCCAGATTATATCCACCGCATTGGCCGCACGGGAAGAGCAGGCAAGAGTGGTGTGGCTATCACCTTCCTCACCAAAGAGGACTCTGCTGTGTTCTATGAGCTGAAACAAGCCATCCTGGAAAGCCCAGTGTCCTCCTGCCCCCCAGAGCTAGCCAACCACCCAGATGCCCAGCACAAGCCAGGCACCATCCTGACCAAGAAGCGCAGAGAAGAGACCATCTTTGCCTGATGGAGCACTCTTCCCATGTATTTAAGGGCAGCCTCTGAAGCCTGTTCTTCAGAACCTTCTCTTCTCTCTTCTGGGGGCTTAGCTAACAATCAGACTCCCTGGCCTAGACCCTCAGGTTTGAAGGCCTGAGTGTGGGACTGCAAAAGGAGAGGAAGCTGCTGCAGGAGGCCGGGAGAACACATTACCATCAACTTTGGCCCAGCTGTGCCCCTTGGTGTGCTCTGGGATTGCATTGGACCCTCAGTTCTTGCCAGTTATGGGGGCAGCCGTTGGCATCGTCTCTCAGGATGAACAGAAATCTGGCTGCTGGGAGACAACTTCTTCGGCACTGACTTGACTGCATATGCTGCAGCAACATCGTTGCCCTAGATGACCCAGGGGATGTGGCACTGAGGATTATGGACCTTGGACCCTTAATGTCATTTTGATAGCGTTTGCCCTTTTGGATTATAAAACAAGTTGAGAGCCTTGTTTAGAGCTGTGCACGGCCCCTGTGCCAAGGGGTGCTGTGCACTCTAGGCATCCCTCACCCAGGGAGTTTTTTTAGTAGATATGAGATAGGGTGAGCTGGCTGTGTCTTGAAGTCATTGAGTAAAATTCCTGTTTTCTATTCCCTGAAAAGATAAGTTTGTATGTTCTGAGAATAAATACAGGAATATTAAGGCTGTGTATAGTTCTAGCTAAACTTCCAGGTTCTCCCTGGTACCACAGAAGACATACTTGTGAGATGAAAGAAAATCACATCTAGAGCAGAGTCTACGATCTCAATTGATAGTCTAAGTCTTGACAGGAGGCACTTAAGGGGAGCTGGAAAAGCTATTGACAGCTTCTCTTCCCACTCTGGCTTCATATAACTTGTAGCTCTGGCCTAGAAACAGTCTAGGGAGCTTTGTACAGGGTGAGAAAGGAAAGCACTTGTGAAATTGGCAGGTGAGGCACAATCAGGACCACTCTCACACTCTGATGCTATCTGCCTAACACCCAGCTCATGGCTCCCCAGTTGCTGAGGCTACTGCTCATGGGGAGATGGAGATGGGCACCAGAAGCATCAAGGGGTGATCTAGGCCCAGCAAAGTTAGGTTGTGGGGAGAGGGCTACAGGGCCTGGGTCCTTCCCCAGTACTGCTCTTACTCACTTCTTCCTTAACCCTAAAATTGCTGGGCAAGTACATGGTGTTTTAAGTTGCAGCTACTTCTAGGGCCTTTGGCCTGAGGCAGGGAAAGTGTAAGGCTGTGACTCATCCTCTTCCCCACCTCCCAGCAAGTCCTGTATGTGCTGCTGGACGTTTCCCTCCAGGCATGAGGGGGCCGGTGTGGGGCTGCCTGGGAATATAGTTCCTCCCCCGTCCTGTCCTTTTTCTTTCCACCCAGTGGGTCCTTTGTGAGAGACAGGAGGCCAGGGTACTTCTTTGCTTCTTCCAGACTTAGGCCTCACAGTGAGGAACTGGCACCTGAGCAGACAGAACAGGAGCCTGAGGGACTGTGCATGATGTTTATTAGTGATGACAGTGAAGTGGGGCAGGGGCCTGTGGAGCATGCTCTGTAGATCACACACTAGAGCCGTAAGGCAAGGGTAGCTGGGTAGACAGGGCCTCCGGGAGCTGTCCATTGTGTCCTCTCCCCATCTAACCCTAACTTAACAAGCAGCAGCTATAAAATCAGGGAATAAAGTCTGGGGCCCATATCCCCCAGGAGGCCTGAGGACCAAGAACAGAAATGAAAGGATGCAAGAGCAAAAGGATGAGCGGGGCAAGAAGGCCCCCAAAGCTGTTCCAGACGTTCATGTCCTCCCTTCCCAAGCCCCCAGTCCAAGTTGGCTCCTGTCTACCATTTGGCTTGACCATGCTTCTGGTCCCTGGTCCTGTCAGCTATTATGAAGCTTCCTGACAGGGTAAGGAGATTCCTTCTCTTCCAGAGCTTCAGCTGGCCTGCTACTCCAGCCTTGTATATGGATGCCCCACCCAACTGATGGGTGGGAGTGCCACCCTGTTGGGCTTTGATTGTCATTTCTAGTGTGTGGCAGTGAGGTGAGTGGAGGCCCTCAGACCCCAAAGCACAACCCGAGTCTTGGCTATCAGGACTTGTGTCTCCTCAGGGACCTTGTTTCTTCCTCATGCCATGTCACCCACACCCTACCCTCTTGCCACTTTGAGGGGGCATCCCTTCCCTGAGTCTGGTGGGAAAGCCCCTACTAAGGGGATCCTGGCCTGAGGGCACTGCCCAGTGGGGCAGCTTCTTGTGCAGGAGGAGAGGAAGGTGCCAGGGGTGCAGCACACGCAGCTAGTACCTGGAATGGGAGCCGAGGGGGTCACTGCCCAGGAGGTGAGGGGGCCCCCTGCTTCTCCCAGAACCTTGGGACCACAGGCAGCCCTCGAGCTGAGGTTGGGCAGGGGGTTGTGGGGGCTGAGCCTAGTGCCAGCCTAATGCCAGTCTAACGCCAACCTGCCTAGAGTGAAAGCCCCAGCCAGCTGTGCCTGCGCCTGCCAGGGTAAGACAGGAGGCTGTCAGTAGCTATCCTTGGGCCAGGGCCGGTTGCGCTGCCAGTTCCGGTCATTATGGTTGTGCTCCGAGTCCTGGGTGAGGAGTCGGTCTTGAGGGTCATGCCCATTAGCACTAGGCAGCCCCGAGGTGTGTTGGCGGTGAGGCTGGTACAGGTCCTGGTAGGCATCTGCATAGTCCTCCTCCAGGTGGTGGGAGCTACGCTGTGAGGATCCTGTCCAGGCTTGGCGGGAGCTCTCGCTGGCTTCATCTGAGGGCATCAAGCTGTCCCGCTCGAGGGGTGAGTGCTCCTCGCCACGCTCTCCCAGCAGCTGCTGGTTCTGGGGGTAACACAACAGCTTTAAGTGAGGCAGTGCAGACCTCGCCTCAGCCTCCCTCCCACCTCTATTAGAATGGGGGATTCTTCCCCATCAACTCTCAGTTCCTGGGTAGAGGAAACAATGCAAAGAAAGGAAGCATATTGGAGCACTGTTTCTCTTCAGGTACAGAAAACTGGAGTTTTCGACTCCTGCAGAATTCATGCTCAGCTATCAAGACAGACCAGAGAAAGGTATGAGAGACTTTCTTTTGAGCCCTAGAAAAGTAACCGCTGATTACTCATTTCATTGATTTATTCCCCCTCATCAGGAAGTTCCTTCATCCATCTGCCCTAACTCTGTATAGCAGACATGAGTTCTCTGATCCTTTGGCCTTCAAATGAGGCCAAGGATGGTCCTTGGGTGGGGAGGAGGCATTATTTTGGCTGGCTTAGCCTGAGCATCAGTGCCCACTGGAAATGGTTACCTGAAGTCCAGGGATGGCACTTGGAGGGCCCAGAAGTCCAGGGCCAGGGGCTGGGTGGTGTGTGGCCCGCCAGTAAACCTCTAGGTATTCAGCCAGGTGCTCACAGGCATCCTCCAGCTGGTTCTCATCCAGAATCACATCAAATGACTCCTGGGGAGGGAGGTGGAAGTGAGAATGTTTTCTTCCTCTCAGCAGCAGCCTCCCACCCATCTCTGTCACTCCCCTAGTCCTGGAAAAGCAAGAGCAGGCACAGGAGTAGCTGCCCCGGGCACTCACTGGTGGGCACTGAACTAGCTTATCATATGCCATCATCTGTACAGTCAGGTGCTTCATCTGTGACTTCCCGCGGGAGCGGATGAGACGCTGGAGTACCTGCGGGGAAAGAAAGGGCAGAGCAAGGCCTGAAGTCTCTGGGAGTCCTGGGCAGAGCTGGGCCTAGAAAGAACTGGGCATGTCCCCCACTTGTGATCTACCATCAGGAAAGGGAATTCAGGAGCCTTGGGACAGGGACTAAGCCAAGAGGAGATCATTCTAGCAGTGCAGCTCCGGGGGCCTCCTCTATCTCAGCTGCTGACTAACCTTTGGTGAGGATACTTTGACGAAGACGATGATGGGGGCCAGTGAGGTCTTGGCCAGCTGTGCTGGGTGGTTGATGGTGTCAGCATCCAACACGACCAGCTGGAGGGACTTGGCCAGCTCGAATATGCGCTCGATCTCACTCTGTACTTCAGCTATGGAGGGAGTGAGTGAGCCACAGTGCTCACCAGTGGCTCCACCCACTTCTTCCTCCAACAGGGCTTGGGGAGGGGGGGCTCCCCAATGGTGAAAGAGAAGGAATTGGTAGGAGAGTGTATTCATCAAGGCCTGGGCAGGCAGAGGAACAGGGAATTGAGGACACTGCGGTGAGTTCTTGCAAATCCTGGGGCAGGTAGAGAAAGAGTTGGGGAAGAGAAAGGTAGGAGGAAGGTTCTCGGTAAGGCCTGAGTGGGCAGAGAAGCAGGAGCTGGGGACTCCTCACCAATGCTGGAGCGGGCGGAGGAACGCTCGATGATGGTCCTCTTGCCAGGATTGTTGAGTACAGATCGCTTTGCTAGTGAGAGGTCAGCTGTGACTCGGGTGATGGAGATCCTGGGGTGGGGGTGGAGAATTACAGCTCACTTCTAAATTTCAACTACTAGGCCCCTCCTTACTCCTAACTTTCCTTTTATAGAAGATTTTGCTACAGACATCTGGACGGAGGCAATGATCTTCTCCCTGGTTCTCATGCCACTCCAGGCCAGGGCAGCTTACCTGCCATCAAACCTATGTTTGAGGAAGTCAAAGAGAGCCTTCTGCATCATGTCTGTGACCTGGGTGGGAGAGGTGGGGGGAAAGACATGGATCTGACTGAGGGCCCTCTTGGAGAGGGGCAGCACCCCCAGGCATGGCCATGGAGCCCACCCCCTCCACACAGACCTTGGTGGTGAAGTGGGGGAAAATACACCCTCCCACCGTTCTTGGGGCCTTCCCATACAGGCTTGGCAAAAGTGACTCTTTGGGGTCAGGGACTTTCTCTTACTTCATAACCTTTCAGAGAGGGTCCCACCAACACCACAGGCCGCATGGAGGGCACCACATCATATGGGGGTACGTGTTCCGCCTGCAGAATTGATCTTAGGTCAGGTAAAGCCATGGCTCTGTGGCCTGCCCTATGCCTGACTGGGACAGATTGAGAAGTTCTGGGATCCCTTCCCTCTCTGTTCTGCTGCCCAGAAGCCTATCCCAGCATCATGAGCCAAGAGCCCCCCAGCCCGGGTCCCTTCCTTGACTCACCTGCTTTTGCTTCTGCTTGGCTTTTTTGGAAAAGGAAATAAAAGATTAAAGTTGTGAAGGGGGAAAAGGCCCTGAGGGCATGTATTCCCTTCCCCAGGGGAGACACTGGGCTTCTCCCAGCTCTTCTAGCCTCCCACCAACCCCTTCCCACATAGTTGACCTGGGGAGAATCTCTTTGCCCCTGTGTCTTAGTGACCCACCTACCCAAGATAGGTGGGTTGGGGGAAGGCTACCTAGGGATGGAGGAGGGGAGCGCCGGTTGCCAATGTCACTCAGGCTGGAGGGGTTTCCAGATCTCCTGAGAGCAGAAAGGGCAATCAGTAAGCATCTTTGAGTTCCTGTGTTCTACATGTCATTTAACAGTTGTAAATACTTCCTTATATTTTAGGTAGTGAAGAAGGTATGTTTGTGACACATGCATTGGTGTGTATGTGTGTATATCTGTGCAGTGTAAATGTATGTAGCTGGGTATGAATGTGCATATTTTGGGGAGGTGAGATATGCGTGCATGTATAGTAAAATGGACTTCAGGTAAAGTGCACACGTTTCCAAGGTGGGTGGAGTGGGAGGGGGGGTTATTGAGTCACAGCCCTGCCCTCACCTGGCCTTCTGCTCCTGCTTGAGCCGGATGCTCTCCAGGCGCTGGGGGCTGGGGATGAAGGCGATGTCCCCGCCCTCTTTCACTAGCCTTCCGATCCACCAGTCATTGCTGTACTTCTAGGGGCAGGGTGGAGTGGGAAGGGGCAGTGAGAGGAGGCAGCCCTGGCTTCAACCCCAGCTCTCCAATGTGAAGGAGCCAGGGTGGTATTCACAGAGTTGGTCTGACTAAGGCAACACACAAGGGGAGGGGGCAGAAGGTGCCAGAGGGAAGGGAAGCCAGGTCTGAGGCCCCCAAGATTTCAGCATGAGGAATCACAGCTGTCACAGGGGACCTAAGGGGCAGCTAATCTAACTGCTCACTTTACACATATGGTGACAGGCCCCAAGTCAGGTCTCAGAAGGATGGAGACCCTGGGGATTTGGTCTCGGATATGAGGGATGTAAGGATGTGTTAAGGATAAGAGATGAGGAGTTTGGGGACTTGATTATAGACTGAGGACTAAAGTAAGAGGCAGGGGACCGGGCAAAAACAGGGAAATTAAGTGGCTTTTATTTGGCGGGGGCAGGGGGTGGTCACCTCTTTAATGTGCAGAAAATCTTTGGCCTCAAAGTTGACTCCAGAGCCCTGGACTGGGCACTCCTCATCCAGTACGCCACAGTAGCTGACATTGGTCCTCACAGCAAATGCCACAGGTTTGTGCTGGAGAATTTGGCCATCAGTGCCAATGAGGGGAGCCTCAGAGCACCCCTTACAGTTTCAGTGTCCCGTTGGCAGAGGGCAGAGGCCCCATCATCCACCCATCACACACAAACAATCTTTCATATTCACGTACATACTGCCCATTGACCCCTGGGGACTTGGGACAGAAAACAAGCTTCCACCCAGCCTGGCCTGTTTTGCCCCTCGCCTACAAGCAAGAGGATACCTTGGCCCTCTCAAGCTGCTGCTGAGCCTGGCTCTCCACTTCACGCCGGGCACTCTCCCGGTCTTCCTCCAGGGAGACGTCTGAGTCCAGAGATGGGCGGCTGGTATAGGAGTCGGCTGAACCCTGGCGTGGGGGAGAGGCTGTGACCCCTGGGCTCAGGTGGGAGGGGCATAGAGAGGCACCTTCTGAACCCTATAGCAGCACCTCCATGAATCCCAGCCTCTCCATGTCCACAGGGGTGGCTGGGTCTCAGTGGTCCCTCCAATTTCCCTGAGAAGGGCCCCAGTATCTCTAGGACTGTAGGAAAGCCACCCAATCCATGTGCTAAGATCTGGGCCCCTCCCCCCAAGCCTATTAATACCGCAGCTTTGAATAGAGGCTTCACTTCCCTCCTTCCTCCCTATTCTCCCCTCTACCACATCGTCTGAGGCAGAGGGAAGGGAGATGTACTAAAGATGATATATTGAAGATGATTCTGAATCCAGGCAACTCAGCTCAGCCCTCTTGTTCACATCAGCCTGCAAAGTAGCCTAGACATTACCCCTCAAAATGCCTGGCAGGAGTATAGCCAGCTAGGAACAGTCAAAAGATGCTGGCTGGCATGGCACTGGTCCCCATATATGTCATCTCCCCCAGTCCCTACTCTTCCAGGTCGAAGAGGATGCAAAGCCGCCAACTCCTGAAAGTTACTTCCTTTCTTCTCTCCCCACCCCCATTTTCTTTCCTCTTGCACCTGCTGGGGCAACTGGCCAGGTGTGGGCGGCAAACAAGACACAGACTGAGAAGGCAACACGAAGCTATCTCCCAGGGTCTGTAAGGCTGGGCCATGCCCACCGCCTGGCCTACATCTCCCTCCCCCTCCCCCAAGGGGAGATCAGCCTGGGAGGAAGGCTATGTTGGTGCCAGGCAACCCAGCCAGAGGAGCAGTATCCTGGAGATGCAGGGAGGGGGTCTTTGGTAACCTTAGCCAGGATAGTGTCTGAATCCTGGAAGGTCTTTGGGCAATGAGGGTGCATTTAGAGGGCTGCAGAGCTCATCTTCAAGGCTGTGAGGAAGATGCACAAATGAGTAGGGGAAGCTGGACCTTAGGATAGGAAGACAGAAGTCAGGATGTCTGGGTTTCCCCCTCAAGTCTAGGGAAAAGGGAATCTTTTGTTTTCTGCCTGTTTTCCCTCTTTATTATCAGAAGCCTGAAGTGGTATTCCCATCAGTTCTGAGGTACAGGTGGCAGAGATAAGGTAGGAGCCTAGATAAGGGCTCCATGTGGGGCGGGAGGGGGGGGTTGGGGGATAGAGAGAGAGAGAGAAAGGGAGAGAGGGGGAGAGCGCACACACACACATGTGCAAAGGGTTTTATGATATTTTAGGCTGAGAACATTATTTCAAGCCTTACAGTGCATGACCACCTACAGAGGCAGCAGAGGCCAGACTCCTAGTGAAGAAGGCAAACTCACACACTTGCTGTCCGCTATGCCCTCTGCTTCAGCCCCACAATGGGCAACAGGGCTGGTCAGCTTGATATCAGCCCAGGCCCTAGAGCCTAAGCTAAAGTCAATGTCTGTGGTAGACCAAAGGCATGAAACAGCACAGGGGGGGAAAGTCTCTTATTTGATAAAGGAGTGGAGTCTACTTGCTATTCCCTTTCTCTCTTGAGAACAAAATAAGGCTGGCTTGGCAGTTGGATAAAGAGCGGCTGAGTCCCAGAAAGAACCTTTGCACTGTCAGTAGAGTGTGGGACCTCTTTCTAGGGGTCTTAGATACAGGAAATACCTCTGTGGGAGATGGCTGATTGAAAGGAATAGGGGCTAACAGGCCAGGAGGTAGGTAGCACGGAGCAGGATGACCACCATTTTGCTAAGTATCCATCAGATGCTTCCTGGATGCCCAGACCTAGGCTGGGGGAGGAGTCTGGCCTTTACTCTCTGCTCTCCAGGCTCTCAGCCTCATTTTGCCATCTTAATGTCCCTACCTGGGGTATCTGGGTTTCCTGGCCTCTCACCCTAGAATGAGAATGATAGGATCTCTCTCTAAATGTTTTACGAGTCGGGCTCATACTGGAACCTTTCTTCCATCATTCCCACGTTCTCAGAGCTCACCCATCTCATGTTCTGGTATCATTTGGGGAGAGCAGCGCTGCCCTGCCAAGACTACTCTGGGGTCTTGCCTCCCTCACCCCATTATGCCAGAACAGCCAGAGGCTCAGTACTTTGGAGCTGCCAGGAGTTGGCACAGTGCCCTCGTGGTGCCCCCCTTGCCTGGTGAGTGTGTGGGCAGACTGCAGCTCTACTCTTGCCTGGCATGGGGGAAGGAGAGGAGGGAGATGAGCCGGTGGATTTATTTAGAGCCTGATTTCCCTCCTACTGCTTCAGAGGGGGCCTCAGGGAGAGCAAGGAGCCAGGCAAGAGAAAGGGAAGTGGGGGAGGGTGATCCAGAGACCAGAGAGGGGTGCACAGTGATGGGTTAGCAGGTTGCCCCAACACCATCCACGTGTCAATCTTTCCCTTGCGACAGCTCTTGCTTTTTCTCCAGGGATGGGAAGAACCTTCTAGGGCCCTCCAGCCCTGCAGGAAGATTTGTTTTCAAGCTCACCTTGACACCCTGGGCCATGCCAGCTGTCCCTTCAACTGTCAGAAAGAGGTGTCCACCAGAGCCTTGAAAATCATCTGCCATGTAATTAGCCCCGGAGGCCCAATGGGGAATTTGGCCCAGCAGGAGCCCAGTCCCAGAAAAGGACTGATAGCTGCTTATTCTGAACCCTAGAACTCATCTATCCTGGGCTTGGCAGCAAGATGTGGGAGAAGACGCAAACACCTCCAGTTTCAACCCTGGAGTGCTCTACCCTCCACACCTGTCAGGGACCGCTTCCAAGCCATCTATCTAGTGGTCCTTTGCTAAGGAGGCCTTCTTGCAGGATGTTTGAAAGAAGGGACTGAGAAGCTGCTCCACATCTTTGCCCCATCTTTCCAGGCACTCTCCCTGCTCTCTGAGCTCCGGGAATCACTGCCTAATGAGCTGATTTGTCTCAGTGGGTCAGGAGATAAAAGCAAAGAGGAGAATTAAATATTTATCGGTTGCCTGGTTCTCTGAGCAAAGAGCTTCCTCTCCATCCCCAGGCCCTCAGCTCCTCTGTCTTCACCTCCCGGTCCTCCATGCTGAGCAGGAGCTCCGGATGCCTGCTGCTCTGAGGACGCCTCAGCAGGAGGCGTGGAATGGATGGGACTCAGTCAGCTGGCTCACCCATGTGCTGGGTGCCCAGTTTCCAGCCTGGGAGAGAAGCTGGGCTAGAGGCATGATGAGGAAATAAGGGAAGCTTAGGATGGACGGGAAAGGGAATAATGGAGGTCTTCAAGTTTTGTGATCTTTCTGCCTGAAGAGGCTGGTACCCAATTCTCTGGTGTTCTCCCAGGCTCCCTAAATTTGTCCTTTACTGGAGGCACAGGAGGTCTGGATTGTTTCCCTCCCCCAAAACTCATCTACTGTAGGGGTTGTATTCAGACCCCATAAATTCACCTGTGGAAACTCCAGACACGTTGTGTGCCCTTTCTAAAGCCCCTGCACCTTTTTCCTCCAGCCCTTCTTCCCTCTACCCCTCTGTCCTGGGCTCTGGAGCCACCTGCTCAGGCCTCCCCCCAACACTACCTCCTAATACACGCACCCAATGCCCCTTGGTCTAGGACTGGGGTACTGGGTAGCCCTTGGCAAGAAAATCCATCTCCTCACTTCCCTGGAGCTCCCCCTCATAGGCCCTGCCCCGCCACTGAGGCGTTTTTTTCAAAGTCCTGAACTGGGGGAAGGGTCCAAACGAGAGGAGGTATCATCCCACTTCCCCACCCCCACCCTCACCTGGGCACTCACCGCCTCCGAGTCCTCAAACCCGGGCACGTAGGAGTCGTCATACATGGGGGAGTCCGAGTAGGGGGAAGCGAGCAGCGCCGGGGGCGGGAGCGGCCCGGAGGCAGGGGCGAGGACAGCGGGCCGCGCCCGAGAGATGCCACAGAGTCCCGCAGCCCTGCGGGCGGCGGCGCACAGCGAAGGAGCGCGAAGGAGGGACCGAGCCGCGAAGACCAGCTGCTCTGAGCTCAAATCACCGCTCCCTGCGTCCCACCCCCCCAAAGCCTGCCAGTCCCACCCTGAGCGCGGCTGAGGAATCTGGCGCCGGCTCCTACAACAATAGTGCCCGCCCACCTGACCCCCCCTCCCTGGGAGAGGGCGGGGGCGGCGGCCACCCGGGGATCCCGGGACCCGGCTGGGACAGGGCAGCGGACGAGAGCTGGGTAGAAGGTAGGTCCCCCAGCACCTACAGGCCGGAGGGGCGGCGGGGAAGAAGGGGAGGAGAGACTGCGGGCGGGCGGATCTAGGCTGGGAGGAGGCGGGGCAAGAAGAGATGCGGGGACAGAGACGCTCGGCAACCCAGGAAATACTCCGCCGGGAAACAAAGGGCTGGAGCGGGGGAGGGGAGGGGCCGCGGAGAGCCCGAGGGGGACGAGACCAGAACCGAGAAAGGAGCGGGCGCAGGTTACGGGGAGGTAGGAGAGAGAGAAAGGAGAGATAAGGGCAGAAGGAGGTTGGGGGGAGTTAGGAAAATGGAGAGACTGGGGAAGACAGAAGAGGCGGGGTGGGGGCGGGCGGCAGAGGGGTAAGGGCCCCAGGTGAGCGGGCGGCGTGTCTGAGCCCTGGTGGTCCCAGAGACTCCCAAAGCGAACCCCTCAATGGTACTAGGGAGGAATGGGTTTGGCGACCCCAGGCCAATGCCATGAAAGTAGCTCCCGCCCTACCTGGTGCCCGACCCCCTCAGTGCTGGGACCCTGCAGTAAAGAGCCGCGCTGTCCAACTGGTGCAAAAGGGGAGGTTTTGGTTCCCGCCACCCTACACCTGTTGCGCAGGCAGATTTCATCCTAGTCTGGCCAAGATCGGGGTTCCCTTCCTCACTTCCTTGCCAAGGACTGTGCCAGGCATTGGCAAGGCATCCATGGGAACTGGGCTGTTTTAGGTGAGTCTAAAGGAACGGGAAGGGAACCAGAGGGTGGAGGTAGGCGGATTGTTGTGGCTGGGAGAGAAGGCAGGATCTTGACCCCAATGAGGTAGGGAAGGGGAAGGGCAAGTCTCCCCAGAGTCACTAGTTTAAGGTCAGATTTCATCAGCAAAAGGATGGGGGCGGGGTGCCCGGGATACTGGTTGGAGGCACCTGTACCACTCACTCTGCACCAGTCCTCCTTCAAAAGAGCACTGAAATTTGAGGTTAGAGACAGAGCAGCAGCCCATATTTTGAGCGGACTTCCCAGAATGTCCACCCACTTGAGCTCCCTCCTTTTTCCATCTCCTTAGCGAAAGTATTCCTTTGAATTTTGATTACCCAACCTCCCACCTAGAGGGGGATGTGAGATGGACAGAGGAAGGCTTCTGAGTTCAGTCCTTCTCCATTCCCAGTTTCTAACCCCCAGGACGGTGAATCAGGAATTTGCTTGTCTTTTTACATTCCTGGGCTACAGGAGAATTAAAAATCCAAAACTCTGAAAGGATTTAACGAGATCTGTTGGAGAAAGCATTATTCATGGGAGAGAAGGATCAGAGATCTATTGGAGAAAGCACTGTTTATGGGAGAGAAAGACCACCCAAACCAATTGGCTTCTCACTTAGGTCACTTGTTCATGTTCCCTTAGCAAGAAAAAGAAAGAGAAGGGGCCTAATCTTAAAACCATCTTTAGTCTGCTTTTAGTCTGTTTAGCTCTGCAAGTGTTGTAGTTCAGCCCTGACAAGCCTCTTCCTTCTGCTGGATTTGGCAATTTTGTCAGAGCCTCTATTGGCTAAGGGGGCCAATCACTACTGGGGAAGGCGGTTTGCTTTCACAGTTCCTTCTCCTGAGTCTAGCATCATTTTGGGGGTTGGTTATACATTGGAAGTTCTCAGACACATTGTCTTCTCACTTTTGTGCCTTCTCCCAGTTCCTCAGTATTCCTATCCTCTTTTACTCTCTGCCTCTTCAATTCCTTCTCTTCTTCTAGAGGGACAGAAAGGAGGAATGAGGTGTGAAAGAATACAACTCTCAAGGTGCTCTCTCCTGGGAGATAATTGTAATGGAGAGGATAGCTGCTGAGGCATCTGCTTTTGTTTCCATCCCTAATTCTACTCTCCTGGCCTCTCCTTTTGGGACTCCTCACCACCAGCAGGTCCTGGGGTTTATAGGTGACGGTGGACCTGCCATCAGGCTCATTTCTTCCTCACACACCTTGTCTTCATCCCCATCTGGAACAGTGCCTGAGTCTGCTCCTGAAGCATGAATTGCCATGCCAACCACCCGCAGGAGATAAGTTCAGGTTCCTCATACTTGGGTCCATCCCCTGGGTCTTGTAGAGCCCCAGAGCCTGCCTCTCTCTCTCTCTCTCTCTCTCTCTCTTTCCCTTATCTGAGTTGCTACTCAATGCCCCCTTCCACTTCTCACCTCACCCACACCTGCCTACTCCAGTTCTCAGGACAACCTAGTGACTTCCTGTCCTGTAAACAAGACATGTACTTGTCAGTGTCCATGTGTCCCCTAATCCCTTCTTTTTCATGACTGAACATAAGGTGAGAGAGCTGAGGCAGGGAAAAAAGAATTCCAGGAGAGGATTCCTTCTGCCCTTTTTTAAATAGGAAAGAGCTGTTAGACTGGAAGCTATTAGATACTCTAGGCAAGGAAGTAGGACATAGGAGGAAAGGAAAGCCCAAATAACCAGGTTTGGGAGTTGGAGTTCTTGGGAACCTCTAGAGTACATTCTAGCTTATCTTATAAGTGCACTAGGAACCTGAGCAGATCCTAGTCCCTGAGCACTGAATGGGGGAAACTGAGGCAGGAGCTAGGACCTCTGAGAAGTCTTCCTCCACAGCAAGTCTTTAAGATTTGGACCAAGCCAAGATCTGGACCCTAGCATTCTAGCTGCTCGGTTGCTCCCAGGTAAGCCAGGTAAATCAGGGGAGTTCAGCAGAGCCGTCCTCTCAGTTCTCTTTTTACCCCCTTTTCTAGCTCCCTAGTCAGTCTTCTCCTCCCCTCCCAGTCCCAGTGCTTAGAAGCTGCCGGCTCTGGCTGCCGCCTTCTTTCTTACCCCCTCTTCCACCCTTAGCCTCAACGCTGTTCTGCCTCCTTCCCCATCACTGCAGTCTGCCCCAATTGCGGGCCCTCTTCATAGCTTGTAGTGGGTCTCTCTCACCCACTTGGAGGGCCCCTGCGTTTACCTCATTCAGCAGGAAGGTTGCACTGGAGTCAGAAAAAGACATAGACCGGATTAGCCGACTCTCCCCTTCCCCCGGGCCAGGGGCGCCGAGGCGGGAGCTGGACCCGGACGCAGCTCTGCACACAGGCTCCCGCCTGCACGCCGGGCCTCGCCCCACGCCCGCCAGGCTCCGCCGCCTGCTCCCTTCCCTCTCTCCAGGTTCCCTCCCCCTTACCTCCGCCCTCCCTCTTCCCTCCCTCTCTCTCCCTTTCTCGCCTTCTCTGTCACTCTCGCCCTCTCCCGTCGCGTTTCAGTCCTACTCTCTCCATTTCTCTCTTCCTTCTCTCTACGATCCCTGTTCTGTTTATCGGGGTGTCACCCACTGTCCTTCCATCCACATACCTCTTTTCCCTTCTCCGCTCCCCGACCCTCCGCTTCTTCCTCTACCCCCTCTCTAGAAAAAGGACTCTGGAGCACCCACCGCCACAGGCAGAAGTAGCTTAAGTGCCGGCCGGACTCTGGAGCTTGGAGCGGAAGGTTCTGATCCCCCGGCCCCAGCTCCGTGCGCCCGCGCCCAGCCTCTAGCGCCAGAGGAGTGAAAGCGCCGTGGTCCCAGAGGACGGCTCCGATCGACCTCAGCAGAGGAACGGATCGAAAAAGAAGAACGCTCGTGTACCACTCGCTAGCCCCAGCGTCAAGGCGCCCCATCTGGGTTTCGGGGAAGCCACGTCCATCCCTCTGTCCCAGGCCCAGACCCTGTGGTTCCGGCGGGATGCGCCCGGCGCCTGGGGAGGCTCTACAGTCTCTCCTCTCTGGGTGCTGGCGCCGCGGGACTCTGCCCGCAGAGGCAAAGGGCGAGGCGACGCGGCTCCTCCTCCAAAGGCTGCAGCGCCCCCTGGACTTACTCGAAGGGCGGCCACACATGCCCTCCAGGTGGCGGCACCCGCCGCAGGGTCCCATCAGCTGGCTGGCAGGGTTCCGGCGCTGCCAGCAGGAGGCGCTTCCCTGGCCGGAGCAGAGGGGGCGCAACTGCGAGCCAGACCCCCACCCAAGCCTAGGACAAAACCCTTTTACTCCCCTCTTTCCAGGAACTGCGATACCATCGACAGACCCTTAGTATGAAGACTCCAGGCTGCACTCCATTCCCACCTGCATGGGGCTCCTTTTAGATACTTGGCCCCTCTGGAACTCTAGACCGCTCCTACCTCCATCCTGGTCTCCAGGGACAGCCACGCTTAGTCCGGCAGCGACCCGGCAGGGCCTGGGGCAGCAGAGGGTAGAGTCGTGGTATCGCTCCCCTGGTCAGTACCCCTCCCGCCCCCTTCGGCGGGCACGTCAAACAGGACAAGCCCAAGTTCTGGCGGGGGAAGGGGGAGACAGGGGTGTAACCCCAGCCAGCTCTCTCCTTTCACCCTCTGAACGGATCAGCTTCTCATTGGTCCCTCCACACCCGACACTCTCAGGTTGGACTCTTCTCCATACCAAAGAGGGCGGCTGGGGTACGGGGAGGGTGCAGCAGACCCCCTTTTGGAGGCGACACACCCCGAAGCTGAATGACCCAGGTCCCCACCAGCTAGAACTCTTTCCTTTTAGGTCGACGGCGCCCCACTGCCCCCCTAACCTCCCCCCTCAACCTTCCCATCCCCTGGAGATCTTGGAAGACTTCCCTCCCCATCTGTTTAGCTGACCCTCCACTCGCCCTCATTCCAAAGGGAGCTGAATTGGGGGAGAATAAATTCTCTCCACCCCCAGCTCCTCCCCAGGTGGGGCTTACTTAACCTGGAAAGCGCTTTGGGAGGGCACCTCTTCCCCTCCGTTTGTGGTCTAGTCCAGTTGGTCCAAGGATTCTTCTACTACCTGCCTACCCCCAAAGTTACTCAGCTTCAACTGTCCAGAGGAGATAAAGAGGTTGTGTGCATTTTTAAAATGTGTATAGTTTTTATTTATCTATTTATCTATCTATCTATCTATCTATCTATTTATTTATTTATTTATTTGTTGTTTTTGTTTTGGCTGTAATAGAGGGAGCAGAAGTGCCTTTCATTTGGCAATAAGACCTGGAGGGAGAGCTCCCCCCGCGCCCCCCCTCCCCCGCGCCCCCCCCTCCCCCGCTGACCACAGCTAATGGAATAGCTCTTCTGAGCCTTGGGGCAGCTTCAGTTTCCATAGGAGAAGGGCGGGGGTGGGGGGGGTGCTGGCGGAGGCAAGCAATTGTCCCTGGTTTGCCCCTCCCTCTCTCCTTGCCTCCCTCCACTCTTCCAGAACCTACAGCCAGAACACCATCTCTCTCCGCTCCTTGCTTTAAAATAGAAATATCAATGACTTCTCCCTGAGCCTATCAGAGGGAATGTGAGGTGCACAGGGACAGCTCTGCAACCTTTACTTTTGCTCATTTCCACTCCAGCTGCTGGACCACACAACCCTCTCCCTTCTGCCAGGAAGAGAAGGTAGGAACCTCAGAGCTAGAGCTGGGAGGCCAGCCCTCAGGCCTCCAGAACGGTCCTCTCCCAGTCCCCTCAGTGTGAGAGATTGACAAGAATAACCCTCTCTGGGCCCTGTCTGGGACCCAAACCCTCTTCATCCTCACTCTCCCTCCCTTGGGTCCCTATCTCTGACTCTGACCTCACAGTATTTGGCGCCCTGCTAAGAGGGGCCTCTAGTTTGGACACATTCCTGGAAGCCATGCCTTAGCATGGCCCCTTCAGGTCCTCGGTACCATCATACTGCCCCCCCAGGTCTTCCCAGGCAGCCCTCATCCCTTCCCTCTGGCTTCAGCTCACTCTATTCTCTAAGCTCCCAGACCCCCAGGTTGTCAGGACATCAGGATATTTGGCCTCTGCTAGCCCTTGTGGCTAGCCTTTGTGTAGACATAGCTCTGTACCAGGGGGTTGCCCTACTGATCTAGAGTTGGGTTTCAGTCCCTGTTTACCTCCTCAGCAAGGAATAACCTGTACAACTTTACTTAGTGGCCTTAGCATTTGAAAATCTGTGTACCCCAAGAATAGAGAACAGAAATCACCATGTCCATCCCTTTGTATCTATTCCAGTGAGACCAAATAAAATATCTCAGCCTCTTTTGAGCAAGCTTGGAAATAGCTTCCATAGGGAATCCCCATTGCCAATTCCAGATATTACTCTGGGAAAGTTCCTCCAACATCAAACCTCAATCTCTCCTGCTGCGATCTTTGTCTTCTTTTTCTGGGCTCCACCTCTGGGTCCATGGTGTTATTTGATGCTTCTAGGTACTTTCAGGCTCCATCCCCTGATGCAGCATTTGCTATAAATATGCCTGAAGAGTTTCTTGCTGACAGTGCCCAGCAAGATCGTACCTTCTTTCCCACACCAGGTCTCCTTGGAGGCGCTAGGCTCTCAGCTATAGCTTCAAGAACAAACTCTTGCCTGTTCTGGGCAGACAGTGTGACTGCTCTGTGGATTGGGGGTTCTCTGGTATCTGGGAAGGAGGGGAGGTGAGAGAGCTGAGATGCTTGGCTCTCATTCTCTTGCTGCCCAGAGTCTGGCTCGGCCTGGTACATAGTAGGTGCTTGATATATGTTTATTTCAGTCTTAGATCTAGGTTTCCCCTCCTGGTTCTTTACATGTGATGGGTGATTCCATTTCTCCAGAGTGGATTGGAATAAGGAATGAGGATGGGACAGGAGCAGAACTCTAGGTCTATCTCAGGTGGAGGAAGGGTATTAGTGGCAGGATCCCAAGGAGGGCCTGGAGAAAGGGGCTGGCCTACCTAGACTTTTTGGCCTTCTCTCCTTCACTCTTGCCAAACTCTTAACACTTTAGGACTGAATCACAGCACTGTCAGGGCGTTGCCATACTGAGGGGTCAGTTCCAGTCCTTCCTTTACTCCCACATGTTTACAAGCCAGGGAAACTAGGGTTGAAAAGAGGTGGGGTGGGGTGGGGAACAGGGTGCGGATGATGGGGGTGTTTCTGAGATGTTTGACTCAGATTACAGGCCTAAGGGGTGGAGCTCTTTGGGGAAATGTTCCCCAAGTGGGGAAGTTGAAGTACCCTAGGGCTTCCAGAAATTTGGGACAAAAGGGACTTGAATATCCTTTAGGAGGTGGGAAAGTTGTCTGACAAGAGGCTGAGGGTGGCCCGAGAAGGCTCACCTAACCCTGTAGTACAGCCAGAGTGAGTAGGGTTGAGGCTCTGTGTTTTCTGTGTTGGGGTCCTTCTTCTCTGTCCCTCTGGCTCAGTTTAAGGATCTGAGCTGTGGTAGCCATCTCTAGCTTAGAATGAGGTCATGGTGCCTGCAGCCTCCCTGGCAATGAATTATTGAAAAGAGCATAGTGCTAGCTGCTCATTGCTGCTGCCCCTTGGGCCCACCATTGCCTTTTGCTCTGCTTTTCACTGCTCCTTCATCAGCTGTGAGGTGGGTTAAGCCTAGTAGGGGGTGTTAGGGAGAGGCAGGACCTGGATAGGGAAATGAGGACTCAGGCCTTGGAGAAAGCCTCCTGGGATAGAGGGAAGAGGGCCGGTGAAGAGTGTGGTTCCTTGTCGTGGGTCGGGAGGGCAGAAGGAGCTGGCAGCCACCCTGGAACCAGGCTGGGAAGACTGAAAGACCCTTGAGCCCAGTGACTGCCCAGTATGTGAGGTCTGAACTCCCCTATGCCTCTAGGGTTACACAGAGCCAGAAGGATCTGGGTCCTGGAGTCAGCACCAATAAGGCATTAGGTCATTCAGGGGTGTTCTGTGCAGAGCCCTCTGTCCTTTCCAGGGAAACAACTTCCTGCTGAGAATGTAAGAGAACAGTAAAGCTATCAGGAGCCAAGTGCAGGCTGAGGAGGTTGCAGTTAAGTGTCAGGGTCTTGGATAGACCATCTGGCCTGGTGGAAAGAGCACAGGATTTGGATTTTGAAAACTAGAAGGCAAATCTTATTTTTATCATTTCCTAGTTGTGGGCAAAGTCATCTATCTCAGCAACTGAGTTTCCTTACCTTTAATAAAGGGAAAAAACAGTGCTTGCTTAACAAGAGGTTCTGTGAGAACTCAACAGGAACATTGGTGTTTCAGAAAATGGAAATGGCTATGTAAAAGTTAGTTGTTATTATTGGGGATACGAGCCGCGTAAACAGAGAAGCAGCATGTGGTGGAGAGAACCAGAGTCATGACCTGGGTTTTAGCCCATGCCCTGTGACTAACCCTTTCCACTTCAGAGGTTAAAAGACTTTTCAAAGGCCACAGTCAGTCCATGGTGGGATCTGGATTCAGACCCAGCTCTTCAGATTCTGTCTCCTGGGTTTGTTCCATTGAACCGTGTGGACCACTCTGACCTTCCATGTGCTCAGCACTAAGGACTTCCCCTGAGAAGTCCCCACACCTAGATGCCACAGAAATTAGTACTTCATTCCTTCCTATTATACGTGGCCACACCCCTCTCTCTTTCAAGAATAATGAAGCAAGTACATTTCTTGATTCTCCCCTGAGGCGGCAGGAATAATATCGAGTATTGGAATGCGATTTAAAAAATAGCCTGATATTACAGAAGCTGTACTTATGGATTGTAGAAAATTAGAAAATACAGATAAACAACAAGACCAAACTATGTTTTGACATAGTATTCCCACCACCTGGAAATTACTGCCATTAACACTTTGGGTATAATCTTTCTGGATTTAAAAAAAATTTTTTTTTAAATTGAGATATAACTCAATTATATAAAATGCATAAGTATTAAATGTACAACTCGATTTTTTTTTGCTTATATATCTGTATCTGTGTAACCACATCCAAAGCAAGGTCTACAACATTATCCTCACCTCAGTTTTCCTCGTGCTCCTTCACAGTCAGTGTGCGGCCTCCTGTGGTAACTTAATGGCTCTTCAGGCTCTTATCACCATAGATTAGATTTGCCTATTCTTGTACTTCATATAAAAAGGATCATACAGTGTGTACTCTTTTGTATCTGGCTTCTTTCCCGCAGCAGTCTATATTTTTAGATTCATCCTTGTTTCATTTATCAGCAGTCTGCTCTTTTTTTATTGCTGTGTAGTATTCCATTGTTAGAATATACCATAATATATCCATTCTCCTGTATATTTAGGATGATCCATTCTCATGACCATTTAGGATGATTCCAATTTTGTCTCTAATTGAATAAAACTGCTATGAACACTTTTGAACATATGCTATTTGGTAGACATAAGAACTCATTTCTCTTGGATATATATACCTAGAAATAGAATTGTTGGGTTATAGGGTAGGCCGCATCTTTTTCATGCACACACATACACACACAAATGACTTTTTAGCAAAATGAGATCATAATGAATGTACTATTTTAAACTTACTTTTTTTCAGTCAATGGTCTCCATATTTCCATTGATTAATTTTTATTTTCCCTAATCCCAGTCAATATTCAAATCTCCCCCATTGGCCCCAAAATGTCTTTTACAGCTGATATGTCCTAATCAGCACCCAA
This sequence comes from Eidolon dupreanum, assembly GCA_028627145.1. Lineage (NCBI taxonomy): Eukaryota > Metazoa > Chordata > Mammalia > Chiroptera > Pteropodidae > Eidolon > Eidolon dupreanum. The sequence continues at coordinate 41,274,004 of CM053503.1, read as the reverse complement.
TTAAGGACCACACATTCCATCTGGTAGTTGCATCCTGTAAGACCTCACCTTATGTCCTTGCTGGATACATCAGTTCCTTGTCATATGGACGGACCTCTCAGTGGGGCTGCACGCAATAGGGCAGCTTACTTCTGAGACGAGAGACAGAGAGGATAGAAGTCGCAGTTTTTTTGTGATTTTGGAAGTGACTTTTCATCACTCTTGCTGCATTTTATTCCTTAGAAGAAAGTCATTAGATCCAGCCTCACTCAGAGGGTGAGGATCACACAAGGACTTGAATACCAGAAGGCAGGGGTCATTGGGAGCCATTTCAGAGCTGTCTACCAATACATCATAGGCGTTCCAAACTTTATCACCTGGGAAGATACATGGCAATCTAAAGGGCACTTTGGTGTGTGTGTGTGTGTGTGTGTGTGTGTGTGTGTGTGTGTGTGTGTGTTGAAAGGGCTTCCTTTTTCACCTTATCTAAAATAGGTCCTTCCAGTTACCTTTCATCACATATTAATTGCCTGCAACCCACTTTTTTTTTAGTAGGCTTTATTTTTTAGAGTGCTTTTAAGTTCACAGCAAAATTGAGGATAAAGTACAGAGTTCCCATATGCCTCCTCTCCCTCACGTGTACAGCCCCCCCCACTATTAACTTCCCCCACCAGAGTGGTACTTTTGTTACAATCTGTGAATATATATTTACACATCATAGTCACCCAAAGTCCATTGTTCACATTAGACTTCACAGTGGTTTTGCACATTCTATGGGTTTGGACAAATGTATGACATATGCCCACCATTACAGTAGCACACAGAATAGTTTTACTGCCCTAAAAATCCTCTGTGCTCTGCCTGTTCATTCCTCTCTCCCCACAGCCCCCAGCAACCATTGATCTTCGTACTGTCTCCATAGTTTTACCTTTTCCAGAGTGTCATATAATTGAATTCATACAATATGTAGCTAGATTCTACAATACAGGTTTTATGGTCTTTAACTTATTCATTTGTCTTCTCATTTATTATCTGCCTCCCTGGGCTGGAATGCAAGTTGCATCAAGGCAGGAACTTTGTCTGTCTTCTTTACTTACCACTGTATCGCCTGTACCTAGAATTGTGCCTGCTACCTTATTGGCATTAATGAGTATTTTTTGAAAGGAAGAATGTGTTTTGAAGTTGGTCTATGTCACATTCTAATTTGTTGGGATCCACTGGTCTCCTTGACTTCACAGCCCAAACTGATCTGTTCATCACACAATACTGAGAGGGAGAAAAGGTAGTTGTGGGGTGGTGCAGAGAAGGGAAAGGACAGGAGACGTGGAGGAAAGAGAGAAGGAGGGTAGGGAGCAAACAGCTTTTCTACAAAACAAAGTTGGCCCAGGGGGCAGCTCTGGAAGGCTCTGCTTTCTCTTAGAGTTCTGCCAAAGGGCCCTGTCTTGGTTCTTCTTAATGTAGCTGAGAGAGGCTCACACTTGTTTTAAGCAAACAAAAACTACTTAGTACTAAGGAAAAACAAAAGGAAAATAAACAACAACAAAAAATAAACAAAGAAAATAAACAAAAAACAATTACCTCTAAAACAGATCAGGGTAAACTGAAGTATAAAGTTTCCATTCTTATCACAGCTAGTTTTATGGCAGGATTCCCAGAATCCGGCTACCCAACTCCAAAGGGCATTTTAGAGCTGTGAGGTCCCCTTTGCCTTCCTGGTTCCCCTGACCTCCAGCTCCCAGCTTGTCTGCCTTGGTGGGTTGGGGAACACATTAAGACTTTCAGATGCCTTAAGCATTAAAAGGATTATGACAATCCTTGCGTAGTGAAGAATAATTCATTTCAACTGTAAAAAATTTTAAGAAGTCTAACAAAATTCTGAAAATTTACATGACAAGTTTGATATTTTGGGGAAAATGTCAAATATCAAATTATTTCTAAATAAATATTTTTCAGTGCCCCTGCTTTGCTGGCACGTAGCATCCAGGGGACCTGTTGGGTAACTATTCACTGTTGCACACCCCCACCCCCAGCACTTTCCTTATTCAGAGTATTCCCCTGCTGATATTGAAACTCTGAAGGCTTGGCATTTTCCCAAATTTTTTTCTTGAAAAAATTTAGACCTTTCTGTAGGGTTAAAGTTGCAAGAATAATTCACATTCTTGCATACACCTTTTACCTAGATTCACTGGTCATTAACATTTCTCCACATTTACTTTAGATGTGTGTTTTTACTGAACCATTTGAGGGTGAGTTGCAGACATCAACTTTATTCCTAAATACTTAATCATGTATTTACCAAGAACAGACATATTTCTATATAATCACAAAACATTATCTCACTCAGGGAATTCAACATTTATTATCCAACATACAGTCTTTCAAATTTCCCCAATTGTCCCAACAATGTCTTTATGACCTAAAAAAAAAATCTGAGATCCAATCAAGCATCATGCATTAAATTAGTTACATCCCTCTAATTTCTTTAAAACTCTATCAGTTTCCTAGCTGGGTTTTTTCTTTCATAATATTGATATTTTTGAAGACTGTGGGTCAATTGTTTTTAAAAATGCACCTCGATTTGTTTCCTTGTGATTAGATTAAGTTTAAACCTTTTTTTTTTTTTTTGTAAGAATTACCTAGGTGACATTGTATCCTTCTCAGTACATTGCCTGGGGGCATATGATCATCAGTTTGTCCCATTTTTGGTGATGTTAAATTTGATCACTTGGTTGAGGTGGCATTCATGGCATTTTTCTTAATCAGGAAGGATGTTACCTTAAAGAGGAGAGAAATGAGGAGAGCTGGAAGGAAAAGTGAGTAGGACAAAAAAAAGAGGCTCAAAGGAAAGCCGTGGTTGTTTATCATTTTTCCTGGGGCCAAGACTGCGTGAAGGACTGGGTGCTTCCTGCTTCTGCTGCAGTGGTGGAGCCTTGGATCTGGCCTGAGCCAAGCCCAGCAGCGACTGAAGTATTTTCCTTCCTTCCCTTTCCCTTCCCCTAAGCCCAAGTCCTGAACTACTGGACCGAGATCTGCCTGGGTCAAAAACCAAGTCAAAAGAGGATCCTTGCTGTGAGTGTCTGCCCCTCAAGTCTGTGTACGAGGCTGGCAATGACCGGGGCGATAACCGATTTCTGGGAGTTGGTTCTTCACCCTGGGCTTTCTCCAGGATATTTTCTCTTCTTGATCTGAAGGATCAAGCACAATACAGAAAGGGAAATGTCATATGCTGAACACTTTTTTATTGATGACGGTATCTATAAGTCAATGACAACCATCCCTGCCCCACATTCTTTTGTTCAGGGTTGATGAGAGAATTTTAGTGAATTTGTATGTATCTGTGAATACAACCCTAAAATGGGAGACTTCTGAAGCTTATGAGATGAGAAAGTATGATATTTGTTAAATATTATTCCTGTTAGTCCCTCTCACCTCTTACACACATATATAAAGCTGGCCTCCTGAACCATTTTTGGCAAGAACAAAAGCAACTGTTTCCATGGCAACCACTTAGTCTGGGAGACTGAGAAACAAAGGGAGTAGTGTCTCTTTACTACTCTAAAATATTTTAAGGAAAACTGAGCATCATGATATTCTACCACTAAACACTTCAGTAGTATCTCTTGAAAAGAACATTATATAGCATCAAAATAACATTATCCCTACTAATACAGTTAAAAATAAGCCCATCTAGCACCCAGTACATCTTTAAGTTTTCCCATTTGTAAGAGGGGCTAATTTTGATGGGTTTGGGCTGAGGAGGCACTTGAAAAGCCCTCAGAAAGGAAGTGGGATTTCGAACAAGGCCTTGAACGATGACTAACAGTCCCTTCATTGTGGCAGGCTGACTCCAAGAGAGCCCCAGATTCATGCCATTGGGTAATCCTTTCCCTTTGCCTAGTGGGCTGGCGTAGTGACTTGCTTCTAGTCCATAGAACACAGCATAAGTGATGGGATGATGTTTCTGTGATTAGGCTACTAGAGATTGTGACGTCCATCTTGCAAGTAGACTCTCTTGATAGCTTTGATGTAACAAGCTGCTGTGTTGGAGAGGCCCGTGTGTTGGAGCTAAGGTCTTCAGTCCAACAACCTGCAGGAACCAAGTCCTATCAATAAGTACCTGAGCTTGGAGTTGATTCTTCCTTATTCGAGCCTCAGACGAGACTGCAGCCCTGGCTGATACCTTGATGGCAGTTTTGTGAGATCCTGAGGGAGAGCACCAAGCTGAACCATGCCCAGACTCCTGAGCAACAGAAACTATGTGGTAATAAATGTATGTTGTTTTAAGCTGCTAAATGTACAGTAATTTGTTATACAGGAATAGATAATTAATATACTCATTTACTAAAACACCCTGGCATATGGAAGTCATTGTTATCATCCCTTTTCACTGTGGAGGAAATAAGGCTCAGGGGTTTGACCAACTGTCCAATGTACCAGTCATTTTCTTGGTTGCAAAAACAAAAACAGTTACCAACTAATATGAGCAGAAAAGACATTTATTGGAAAGATAGTGAATAACTTTCTTACAGAATTGATGAAAAGGCCGGAGTACCAGGCTTAAAAAACAGGAAGAGTGATTCAGGGCTCCTGCCACAGTCACTGGATGAACTTTCCTGACAGCAGAATGGATTCTAAACTGCTCTAACTTCTTTATATTACCAGCACCAGACTCAAAAAGCCCTTGGTGGGAGTGCCTGATCATCTGAGCTTGGGTCAGCTTTGCACATGGTGCCAGGGATCAGCTCATAGTAGGTGCTCAGAATAGTTTAACTCATAAACCAAAGATGAATCTAGCAATAGGTGGAGGGCTAACTCAGAAACCGATGTGGCCTTTTACTTTAATGCAATGACATTACTAGCCCTTCCCAGGATTTCCGGAATTTCCAATACTGCTTCTGGGAGCACGTGGATTGGGAGAAGTTTGTAGATTGAGTAGTGAGTGTGTAGTGAAAAGCTGTTTATTACAGGTTGCAGATTCAGAAATGGGCCACCAGGGGGTAAACAAGACTCAGAAATCCACTAAGGGAGCTTGGGGACTTGCACTGCAGAATAAGGTAGTGGAGAAGTCTGAGGAAGCCTGACTTGACTGGGGCTCTTGCTGGCTGGGCTCCAATGACCCATCGAAGGACTAGCAATGGTGTGGGCACCATCAGGTTTCTTTTATATTCCCTCATATTGTGTGTCCGGCTGCACCCTCTCTCCATTGTAGAAACTTTGGGCTTCCCCAGTCTTTGCTCTGAGATCTTGGGAGGACTTTGGACTTTTTTTTTTTTTTTTTATGGCATCAATTCTCCAACTGTAAATACTCCCCTGACCCCATCAACTCCAGGTTGGCACTGGGGTAGAGTGCCGGTGTGGAGTGAGGGGTGTGCCTCTGGCTCTGAAAATGGGGCAGGGTTGGGGATGGGCAGTAAATAGCTTCCTCAGCCTAGAACTTTGTATGGCAGTATGGGAGGAGGAGGTGGAGTCTGTCTCCTCTGGCCTGTAACTTCCAGTGCCTAGCACAGTGCCTGGCATATAGTATGCGCTTGATACATATTTGTCAGTTTTCCATAACTACTCGATAGGGATAAACCATGCAGAGGGAACCAAGGCAGGTCATTAGGGTACTCCAAAACATTTCCTGAGTCCTTCCACTCCTCAACAGCCTATTATTATATTCTTGTCTAAGCCACTGCTCTTTCTACCTGGACCCCCATAATAGCTTCATAAGTGGTTTTTCTTGGATCTCTTGATCTCCCATTTTATTCTCCACCAGGAGGCCAACATGATCTTTTAAAACCATAAATCAGATCATGCCACTTCTGAGCTTAACATCTTCCAGAGGCTTCTCATTACACTTTGAATGAAATCCGAACTCCTTACCCCGGCCTATGAGCTGTGCACCAGCTAGAGCATGCCTTCCCCTCTGACCTCCTTTTGTACTTTCTTTTTCTGACACACTGGGCTTCAGTTTCATGGATTTTCTTTCTGTTTCTTGAACACAGTGAGCTTGCTGTTGCCTTAGGACTTTTGCATGAGCTGTCCCTTCTGCCTGGAATGCTCTTTACTCAGATTCTTTGCATGGTTGATTCCCTGTCATTCAGGTCTCTATGTAAATGTTACTTTCTCAGAGAGGCTTCTGGAAAACCCAACCTAGGTTTCTCCCTCAGGTGCTTCCTATCCGTCCCCTATGTCAATTGTCATTATTGCACTTATCATCAACTATCTTTTCATCTATTCATTTATTTCATGTCCCCTCCCACTAGAAGGCAAGCTTTATGAGATTCAGTCTGCTGAGTTCAATTACTCAGAACCGTATCTTAGAACCGTACCTAGCACACAGTAGGCGTTCAATAAATATTGTGGAAAGAATGGGAATAAATGAATGATGGAGAGCTAAGGAACGGGAAATGGAAGTTTGGATCTCTCTGGAGTTTATAGTCAACCATTCCATTCCTGTGGGTGGTAGTGGTTGAGGGACTGGCAGTGGCCAAGGCCTCCCCCACCCTTGGGACCTAGAGGAAGCCAAGAGTCTGGGGCAGCTGTCATGTTAGAGATGGTGACGTGGACAGGGTATATTTGCTGGAGTGAATGAATGTGGATTGTCTTTACACATCTTTTTTATTTTCAGAAAACGCAATATGCAGAAACTGATCTTTAAGACATAAAAGTTAGGGAACGGTGATTTGCACTGTAAAAGCAATACTTGCTTTGTAAAAGGGAGTAGGCAGAGGCTCACTTAACTTTTTCCCAAACAATCCCGGGAAGGCTCAGGGGACTGAAGCCCATTCATTTGTTACGTTATAGGGCGTTTTCAACCCTGGATATTTATAGAGTGTTGTCTAGATACACAACAGCTATATGGAACTTACATTTACATATAATATGCCCCCTTTGCAGGAATTTCCCCTTCCTGAAATGAGAGGTTGAGAATACATCACTCTGTGACTGTGGCTTGTATTAGAAAAACCAAGGTCATTGAGACCAAGCTGGACTTGAAGAAATAAAAACAGCTCATGCCAGCTGCCTCCTTCTCTGTCTTTTTTTCTTCTATTTGGTCAGGGTTAAACCTTCCAATTGATCCTGGACTTGCTGTTTCTTTTCCACTCTGGGATAGGGAGGTCCTTTCTGAATATCTTACTTATAGAAGTGGTTCTCAAACTCGGCTCAGCAGGGCTGGTGTTCCACAAGCTGGATCACAGTGTTCTGCCATAAAAACTGAGTAATAACCATCTTGTCCTGGTTCAAAGAAAATAATAATAGATAGAATTTTTTCAATTTTAAGCCTTTTAGAATATTTTTTTCCCTAAAACTTTGGTGCCTGTGATTCTAGACTCTATTTGATATGGCATATTAATATATTAATATTTTTGTCATGTTCTGCTGAGAAAACTCTTTCTTTCAGAGGCTCAGAGTAAGTCTGAGAGCCATTGTCATAGAGACTCCATATTTCCTACCAACCTCCTCACCTGCAAGCTTTTTAAAACAGCCTTGGTGCATTTCAGAGATAGATGATTTGGCTCAAATCATTTGGCACATGCAATCCTCTGTCACAGAGGGAGTTGGTGAAATGCCCAGATTCTGACCTGCTGGCCTAACGAGGGGTCCTTGGCTCTTTGCAGTTGGTCAGCAGTAGCAGTTCTCACACTTTTTGGGTCATGAAGTTAGAGATCAAGGGCCTACCGTCCCCATCCTTCAATATACATATTCCCACTGAGAAATGGGGACGAAGCCCACCCATCAGCAAAAGAATGTCTGTGCTTCTGAGGAGATATCGGGAAGGCCTGGTGCAATTCATGTCTGTGATATATACAGACATTAACATAGTGAAACAGATTGGAAAGAGCAACGAACTGGGGTCAGTGGCTATGAGTTCTGGTTCTGCTTCTGTCACCAACCAGCTGTATGACCTGGGCAAGTTATTTCTCATATCAGGGGCTTGGTTTTCCATAGTTAGTGTAGCACAGTGGTTACAAACACAGACTCTGAAGCGAGACTACAAGCCTTCAGAATCTGGATCTCCCACTTCCTCTCTGACCTCTCTGTGCCGCATTTTTCCCATCTCTAAGATGAGGATGATAATAATGGTATCATGAAGTTGTTATGAGAATTAGAACGGCTTAGAAGAATACTTGGCACATAAGAAATGCTATATAAGGCCTGTTGTTATAATTACTAAAAGTACAGTAGCTGAATTGGATCATCTTTGTGACCTCTCTGCTCTAGTACCCTATACATTTACAAATTCAATAACTGAGTGTTTCCCATGTGTCTGGCATTAGCTCGTGTTTCTTATCTACGAAATGAGAGACTGGAATTGTTTTTAAGGCTCAAACGTCTATAGTTCTATAAATAGATCCTCTGTAAGGTGCTGATGGTGGCCACCCTCCAGGAACCCAAATGGAATTCAGGAGGGCAGATCAGCCATACATTAGCACACCGGCCATACATTAGGGTACAGGAGGCCAGTGTAACTTAAAGCACTTGGAGATGGACCCCTAGCATATTTCTCCAGCTTACTTGGTTTGTGTCCATTTTTTAAAAAAAATTCCAATAGAAAACAAAGCCTCCATTTCGAGATATAAAATTCTGTGATGAGCACATTTCTTTTTCTCAGTTTTCTTTTGTATTTCCCCATGTGGCCCATAAACATTATTCTAAGAGGTAAATGGCAGAAATTGGATTCGAGTTGGAGAGGAAATTTTGAAAGTGGTGAGAACACTAGCTACTTAAAGGGAGAATCAGGCAAAGAGGGCCCAAAGGTCAAATTACAAGCCAGGCCTGCACAAGTGAGTATCATACATGAAATAATAAACTATCGCTTTCTCATTTTTATTTCCCATTTTCAAACATTTTAACCAACATTTTTTTTAGCTGATCTTCAAAATTCTGTAAGAAAGACAAGGCAAATGGATAGTTTCATCCCTATTTTATAGATGAGGCTCCAAGAGAGTAAGTGATGGTTTACCCAAGGTGTAGAGTGTACAATTATATATGCCTGATAAGTGATAGAAATTAATTTCCCTAAGTCTTTCCCTTTCTTCATGGCCTCAAGCTCTGTCCTGGGCTTAGGAACCCCAGAATGGATTTGGCATGGACAAGAGTTGGGCCTTGAAGGACAAGCATGTAGAGAGGTCTGGGTCTGAGGAGTGAGCAGCTTCAGATAACTAGGTTATAGGACCTCAGCTGGGGAAGGGGTTGCCAAGGGAGAAGGAGCCACAGGTTGGGTTGAGGGAACCAGTAGCAGGCCTCCAAGGGATGCCAAGCAAGTTGCTCTCTTCCCAGCTCCGAGGAATGGCACCCTTTGTAACATCAGACTCACCTATATCCTGGGAATTAACCCTCTTCCCCTTTCTGGCTACATCACCTTTCTAATTCTCAAAGGGTTAACAGCTTCCACCTGATTTTCCCATCACCCAGGTAACTTGGGCTGCTGCTCCCTGCTTGAAAACGTGGGAAATAAATAAAAATCCCAAACAATTTCTCAGTTCGTGTGCCTAGCAATGCACCACACCTTCCACCCCCACCCTTAGCAGGGAAGCACAGTCGTCCTTTATTGAGAAGCACCGATTTAGGCTGACTCCTTAGTACTTGTACGAATGCAGTAACACTGCATTTATTTAGGAGTGGTAAGCTGGGGGGGGGGGTTGTGCACTTTGGCAGGTGCGGGGGAGAGGCTCCCCAAAGAAAGTGGGGCCAGCAGGCAACATGGAGAGTTCCCCTTCCCTCAGTCCCCTTTCTGGGCTCTGGGTGCAGCAGGTTTATGTCTCGGCCGATGCCCCAGAGAGTTGGGTGAGGAGAAAAAAAGTGGTGAGCGGGGAAGCAGGCCTCACACACCTCGAGCCTTGTGGAATGAAATCTTAATTAATTATTAAACTGAGTTCCCGAGGGAGGGAGCAGGGCCACAGCAGGCAGGGCGGGGGCTGGAGGAGGGAGGAAGGGAGGGGTGAGAAGTGGGCGCGGGGCGCTGATTATGCCCCTGGGGTCCCGGTTAGGAAGGAAGCTGACCCTCTGGGCGAGGGGCAGGGGGCAATCGCTGCGCGAGGGTGGGTTTGCGGGGGCGCGCTGGGAGACCGCTGGGGTGAGGGTGGGAGAAGAAGGCTGGAGGATGGGGCCCGAGGGTGAAGGGAACCCGGAGCCGGCTGGACCTTCCCCCCGCACCCCCCCGCCCCAGGGTCTTGATCCCAGAACAGTGGCCGCTTGTCTTCCAAGGACTGGGGGAGGGAGCTGCCGGAGGAGAGGAGGGGGCGCGCGCAGGGAGGGGTCCCCTTCTTTAGTCTCCCCTTCCCTTACTCTCCTCCTCGCAAGGGGTGTGGGCCGCCCAGCCCTGCGTCTGAGGAGGGGGAGGGGTGCCCAGACAAAAGGAGCTTGTGCCTTTAAGGCGGGGAGTCCGGGAGCCGCGGGGAGGGGACTTCTGGATCCGGGGTAGAGGGCGGCTGCGCTGGACAGCAGGGAGGGGGCGCGGGCCGGGCGGACGGTGGACGGCGGCAGGGACGGCCGGGACGCGCGGGCACGGAGCAGGACCGCGGGACTGCCGGCGGGCTGGCCGGAGCCCGCGGGGGCGGCGGGGCGGGGGCCCGGGGGAGGCACCGACCCCGGCGGGCAGGTGAGACGCGCCCGGGAGTGGGGGTGAAGCGGGCGCTTGGTGCTCCGTGCGGCTGGAGGACTCCCGCCCGGTTCCGAGAGTTTCTTCGGGAGGCGTGGAAGCGGGGATGGGAATCTCGAGCGTGCTTTCGGGGAACTCGAGGCCGTTGGGGCTGGAAGAGGGCAGTGGGGGAGGTGATGGGGGTACCGGGGCTCCCTGACCTCACTCCCTGCCGCATGCGTCCCTTCCTCCGCGCGGAGCAAATTCCCAGCTGCCTTCGACCTGTGGGAAAGACGTGCACTGGGGGAGGCGTTGTCCTGAGGTTTTTACCGAGGGGCCGTGGGGGGGGAGCCTCTTAGTTTGGGGTAGAGTGCGATTGTGTTTCGAGGAGGAGGAGGCAGCCTAGCTGGAGGGAAAGATGCCTCTGCCTGCAGGAATTCTCTTCCTCTCCCCCCAGACCTTGGGAATGAAAGGGGTGGTGTCAGTGCCTCTGCAGGTTGGGCTGGGGGAGCAGACTTTATTCAGAACCGTCTCTGGGCCCTGACTGCAAAGCTAGAGGTGGAATCAGGTGGTAGGGCTCTTTCCCCATACCCTCCCCTTACCAGAGTACCCCTGCAAGGTGGAACAGGCCTTGTGGGGCTTTTGTAATTGGAGGTGGAGGTGAGAGCCTTCTGCAGTGTTTAGGAAGGCCAGGGGCTAGGGAAGTGAGGAGGTGGCGCTGGACCTCCAGGCCCTGGGGAACCTAGTCTACATCTGGAAAGGCCTGGAAATGAGGCCCACGTCTAAGCATGGTGGGTGGTACTGGCACTGAAGGGCCATGCCTGGGCAGTGCCTTCTGCCATGAACTTTCTGAAGTCGTTTTAAATCCCCTGAAGCCTCCTTTTGCCAAGGAGGACAGGAGCAGAGGGGCCCTGGAGAGAGAATGGACAGGAGGTGGCCAGGAAGGAGCTTGGGGCAAAGCAGTAGGCAGAGCCATCCTTGGGCTGGGCCTTGGCCTTGGCCTGCCTCAGACTCTGGGTCTCAGGATGGAGGATCAGGGTTTAGGAACAACTTGAGGTCTGGGAGGCACTGGGCCTTGGTTTGCTAGGTTGAATGGACATAGGTCTGGCTGTGGGAACCTGTGGTGCCTGGAGCAGCAAATCTGTAGAGAGCAAAGAGACTGGGAGCCAGGGAAGGAGGAGGTCGGAGGCACAGGCTCAGGAGCTTGTCTCTGGGAAAGAGGGAGGTGGTCTGTGGTTTATAGTGATGAATTACTGGACAAAGAGGATTGGGAGGACCATGTAGGGAAGTTTTTTGGCTTTGAACAGTGCCCTTCCCTGTTCCCTGCCTGGCATGGGATGAGTTCTCCAAGACGGGCAGTTCCTGGAGTGGAGCCCAGGGTGGGATGGTTGCAGTTGGTTGGACAATTACAGAGCACTGAATCTGTCCCCTTGTGGGAGTCAAAGTGTTCTTGGGAGGGTCATGGGTTCCCCTGGATAGTGTCTGCCCCTTCCTCTATGGGTATGAGCCAGATGCTAGGATGTGCTTCCCGGGGGCTGGGAACATGGCCAGAAATGGGTCCTTTGGGAACAGAGGTCTGGGCCAGTGGTGGGGAGGGGAAGAACAGGTCAGGGGACTGGTGAGTGGGAGGAGGCTGAGGCAAAATATCATGGGGTGGGGTAGGGTGGGAAACCTGCTTACTCTGGGCTCTATCTCCAGCAGATCTGGGGACTGACAGCTGAGGACACAGGGACTGACAGAACTACATTGCTGACTGACAGGGGAGATGGCTGTTGTTGCTCATGACTTTCCTGTCTTTCCATCTCTTGGACACTGGCAGAGTTTTGAGTTCAAAGTGGCGTAGGATGGGGAGATGAACTACTTATTGAGTATGTACTATGTGACGGGTACTGTTAGATTCTTTCCTCATAACTGTTACTATTCCCATTTTACAGATGTAGAAACTGATGCAGGGAGGTTAAGGAACTTGTCCAAGGCCATGAAGCTAGCAAATAACCACATAAGGTTTAAAATCTGGTTTCTCTCCAAAAATCATGCTCTGAATGAAGTATTTTGAAGAGCTAGGCTTTTCTTTGGTGACTTTTTGCAAATGCCAGTCTGACCAAAGTCTTGGGTTTCCGATCTGTCCCTCGAGATGGTGCTGTTGGTGATAATAAGGGGCTGAAGGGCACGCTGCTCTTTGGATTGTAGGAGAAGCAGTGCCAAGAGTACTTTGCTGAGGATGAACCAGGGGTCGGGCTTCCTGCTGTGCAGAGAGATCCCAGCCTGCCTTCTGCTTCATAGGCCCCTGGGGGTCTGCTTGTCTGGCTGGGCCTGTGGCCACCTGGGGCAAGCTCTGGGTACTCTCCCCTTGTTTCCTAGTGAGGACAAATGTCAGTGCTGCTAGCTCTGCAGGTTTAAGTACAAGGAACCCCTCAGGGTGCCCTGTGGGCATGGAGGAGTGTGGCCCTGGTGCAGACACAGGATCCATAAATGACAGTGCTCTCATTCTCACCTTCTCCAGACCTGGGCTCAGCGAGGAGACACATCGAAAGTATTGTCATGGGGTCCTCCCACCCAGTTTGAGACACTTCCCTCCAAGAGACCTGAGCTCTGGAGCTGACTTGGTTATTCATGATCTCTGTAACTTGAGTCAGCCTTATAAAACTGTCAAATCTGTCCTGTGCCCCAGGTGGTTTTGGTGAAGATCAAATGGAATTAGGCATGTGAAAGGACCTGAAAAGTTTAAAGCACAGAGAAAGTGCATGGGAGTATTATCCTTTCCTCTACCTACTCAATGAACATTGATTTAGACTCTAGGGGTATTGCAGATGTAGTAGTGAGCAACACAAGCCAAAATCCTTGCCCTCATGAAGTGGACGTTCTAGTTAGGAGAGACAATGAACAAATAAGAAAAATATATAGAATGGCAGTTGCTGATAAGAGCCATGGAGAAAAATAAAGCATAAAGCTGGGAAGAGAGATAGGAGCTCCAGGAAAGGGGGTTGCTATTTTGGTAGAGTGGTCAGAGAAAACTCACGATAAGGGGACATTTGAGCTGTGACCTAGAGGAGCTCTCGTTCTAGGCAGAGGGAACAGTAAGCAGCAAGGTCCCAATGCTGGCCTGTGCACAGTGTACTGGGACCAGCAAAGAGTCTTAAGAGAACAGAGTGCAGTGAGAAAGGTGAAGAATTCATAGGATTATCATTATTATTATTTCAGGTTAGCTGTTCTGTAGTAAAGCCCGTGGGCTTTCTTATCTTTTCAACAGAAACTTATTGAGTCCCCATTATAAGTTCAGTACTTGTTGCTGGAGATAAAGCACTGAGCAAAATAGTTATAATCCCCACCCTCACAAAATGTGTAGTTGGAGGGGTAGAGACACACATTCAATACAGTACGATTTAATTATAATTGTGATAAGTACTGTGGAGGAAATGTACAGCGGGTAAACAAGGAACCAAACTTAGCTGGGACATCTTTCCTGAGGAAGTTCCGTGTAAGCTGTGACCTGAGGGAGAAGTTGAATTTAGCTTGGTGAAGTGTGCGTAGTGTGTGAGTACGTGTGCATGTGTGTGTGAGTGTGAGGAAGGATGTGGAAGGATTCTCTTTTGTACAGAGGTCACTGACTGGCATCTTGCAGACTGAATCCATTCCATCGTCGTGATTTACTTGTCTAGCAGTGTTGAAAAATGTGAATTACTTGCCAACATTTAAAAATCGGGAGATGTCTCATTAAAATCTACATTTTTTTTTTCAATTTCTGTTGAAAAATAAGATCAGGCTCTGCTGGGATGCCAGGGGCAACAATCTACAGGTGTGGGGTGGTGCCTGCTCCTATGCTCGGCGTGTGCACTCTCCTGAACCAGGGGTCTCTTTGCTTATTGACAAAGGCACATGAGTTTGTAACCACCAAGGAGTCAGTGCCTTTTAGGGAAGAAGTGAATGTTTAAGTGTACTGTTTTGGAGTCAGATCTGGGTTAGAATCCTGGTTCTCACACTTATGTGGCTGCTTGATCTTGGGCAAGTTACCTTACTTTTCTCTGTACTAGTTTCCATACCTGTTAAATGGGGATCCCATCATCTGCCTCAGTGTCTTTTTATGAGGGTGTTGTGTCTGAAGTACTGAACTTGGTGATGGGAAGTGCTCAGTTGGTGAGAGCTACTGGTAGTGGCAGCCCATGATGGTGGTATTAATACCGTCTCATTCCTTTCCTCCTTGCAGCATGTCATGGTTCAGTGGCCTCCTGGTACCCAAAGTGGATGAACGGAAAACAGCCTGGGGGGAATGCAATGGGCAGAAGCGCCCGCGTCATGGGACTCGGACCAGTGGCTTCTGCGCACCCCGCTATATGAGCTGCCTCCAGGATGCACAGCCACCCAGCCCCACCCCTGCAGCCCCACCTCGGTGCCCCTGGCAGGAGGAGGCTTTCATCCGGAGGGGTGGCCCCAGCAAGGGCACAGAGCTGGGGCTGCGGGCTGTGGCCCTGGGCTTTGAGGACACTGAGACAACAGCACTTGGGGCAGCTGACGTGGCAACCAATGTGGCACCCAGGAGCAGTCAATCCTGTTGGCGCCGTCTGGTTCAGGTGTTCCAGTCGAAGCAGTTCCGCTCAGCCAAGCTAGAGCGCCTGTACCAGCGGTACTTCTTCCAGATGAACCAGAGCAGCTTGACGCTGCTGATGGCAGTGCTTGTGCTGCTCACGGCTGTGCTGCTGACCTTCCATGCCGCACCTGCCCACCCTCAGCCTGCCTATGTGGCCCTGCTGGCCTGTGCCGCCGTCCTCTTTGTGGTGCTCATGGTGGTGTGTAACCGACACAGCTTTCGCCAGGACTCCATGTGGGTGGTGAGCTATGTGGTGCTGGGTATCCTGGCAGCTGTGCAGGTCGGGGGTGCCCTGGCAGCCAACCCCCACAGCCCCTCTGTAGGCCTTTGGTGCCCTGTGTTCTTTGTCTACATCACCTACACTCTGCTACCCATCCGCATGCGGGCAGCTGTCTTCAGTGGCCTGGGCCTCTCCACCCTACATTTGATCTTGGCCTGGCAACTCAACCGTGGTGATGCCTTCCTCTGGAAGCAGGTGGGTGGTCAGGGAGTTAGGCATGGGGGCACCAGGCCAGGAATGGGAAGGGGGTCTGGTAATCAAGGGTGGGTGAATCAGGGGTGGATGCTGGGTATAAGGATGTCTGGCTATATCAGGGAGGAGGGGCAAGTGATGGGAGGCCAACTTTCAGGGGTTGGCCTCCATTTGGGGCAGAGGGCACTACTGGGAAAGGAAGGGGTCCAGGACCCAAGCCTAAACTTTGTCACTGTGGATCAGAGTCTATAGCTCTTTGGCCTGAGGCTCTTGAAATAATGTAACATACATAGCCCGTAGAGACATAATGTAGGGCTGGAAGTGGAAATATGATGTTTCAGGCTCAGAGGGCTGTGTCAGCTACATCTAGGCCTTAGCATGTCTGGTCCTAAGTTGACACCTGAGACTCAGGCCCCTGTGTCATCTTTGAAAAGTAGCTGTAGATGGAGGTCTGGAGAGATCAAGCAGGTTTTCGATGGAGTTAGCAAGGGAGGAGTTACCTCTCTTCTGGATCAAGGCAATCTCTGAGAGGACAGTGAAGGTGATGAGTGAGGTCAGTTCTCACCGGGGCTGAGAGTGGTTGAATGGGGTTGGAATGTAGAAGAGAAGGGTATTAGGGTTTGATCTCATCCTGGCTTCTCCCATGCTCCCACTGGGCACCAGGGATCTGGCAACCCTGCCTTAACTTTTTCTGCCTGGCTGGCTGCTGTCTCTTGAGTTCTCAGTGGTGTGTGAGGTTGGGTTTGACAGCATGGTGTTGAGTGAGAAAGGCTTGGCTACAGAAGGACCTGGTTGTCCAATGGGTTGTGTTATTCTCTGAGATCCTAGGTAATGAAACTCACCTCTCCTAGCCTTAGTTTCCCAGTCTGTAAAACTGGGATGAAAATAGTATCTACCTCATGATGTTGCTGTTAGGGTCCTGCCCCCTCCCAGAATGAGTAGAACCCAACAGGGCAGCCTTCTCACCTGGGACAGGGAGGTGTAGGGAGTGCTATAGGGGATGGTACCCAGTGAAGGGGTATCAGGAAGTCCCTTTCAGAGACACATGAGCTTGCGGAGTCTGCCATCTCACCTCATCCCCCTGACGAGGGAGCGGAGACCAGGGTGTCTTGACTAGTTGATTCTTCAGGGGCTGCTGTAGGCACAGCCGCCAAAGCCAGCACATCTCATAATCCTGCCATTGGCACCCTGATTTAGAGGGTGCAGTCCTCTGCCTTGTTCAAGGTGTAAGGGAGCCAGCCTCTGCCTTGCCCAGAGCTTGTGGCCTGTAGCCCACCTGGCCCCACCCACAAAGAGGAAGTTGCCTGGGGCTCCCAGAGTGAGAAGCTGGGTGTTCTGGCCCAATGCCCTTCCCTCCCTGGCCTGTGCTCCCGGAACAGAATGTACCTTTTTAAAAGTAACTTTATAGCTCTTTTGTTTGTGTAGCACGTGGCCACAGGATACTGTCAGACCTCTTAAAGGGCCAGGGTCCTCCCTGCCACCCCAGCCCCAACCCGCTAGCCCCCTTCTTCCTTTTAGAGTAAGCTATCACTCTGGGCTTTGGACTCAAAGTGTGCTCCTGGGGGAGGAGGAGCTTGGAGGTGGTACCTCCCTTTCCCCTGTTGTCCTCTTTGGCTGGCCAGAGGTGAGTGAGTATCTCTTCCCTGCCCTCAGCTGGCATAGTGCCCAGAACCAGGCCTGGGGCCTGACTGGGAAAAAAAAGCCCCATGGAGGCCAGGACTATGCCAGCCTCCCTATCCCCCAGGGGCACCGGGCCGCAGCCTCATCCAGTGGGCCCTGGCAGGCACATTTTTTGGGAGGAGTAGAGAACGTTGCCCCTGCCCCTGTGCCAGTCGCTGGAGGGCCAGAGCTGCCCGTACCCCTTCTTTGAGCTGAGGATTATTCTCTGTGCCTAGCTTGCCTATGGGTTCCGGATGGGGTGAGGCTGTAGCCTCCTTTCTAGGCTTCTTGGGCAACCCCTTCTCAGATCCAGCCCCACTCATGCTCACGAGAAGGAGCCTTCAGTCTCCATTCATTCAGACACACTGAGACTTTTGCCCAGTGACCCTGGCCCAGCCTAGAGTCTCCTATAGTGCCCTGGCATCCATTTTTTCTCACAGTCCGATAGGGGTCTGTGTACAGATCTATTTCAGTCTCTTGTCCCCCTTCCCCTTCCCTCCACCGTGACTCACATTTTCCTCTTGGGCTCCTGGGGCCAGGAAGGGAAGTTGTCTGGTTTGCCCCCCCTTTTCTTCTCTCCCACTGGGGTCTATTCTTAGAAACCCCCGAGGGAGATAGTGTGCCCCCCTCTTAACCCCTGCTGCAGGGAGTGGGGCCTTGTAAGCTGGACTGGGAAGGGAGACTGGGAGGCCAATTCCAGAGGATCAGAGCTGGAATTGGCTTAGGGGTTAGCTGGACCCACCCCTCCACCCTACCCAAGAAAAGTGAAACTGAGGTTCCAGAAATTAAGGGACCTGCCCAAGTTTGCAAGACTAGTTCTGGTTCTGGGCAGAGCCCAGAACTCCTGGCTTCCAGTTGGTGCTCTTTCCCTCCCTTCTCCCAAAACCAGAACCCTGCCTTAGCCAACTCTGGGTGGAGCCACAAATACTAGGTTAACCCCTGAATTCCCAGAAACAATGAGGCCAGCTTCCTTTAGACTTGCTCCTTAGTCAGTGCTACTGATGATGATTGAGGGCTGAACATCATGGGATCAGGGTCCCAGGGTGTGGGGCCAGGTTGGGCTAAGAGTTGGGGGTGGCCAGGAGTGTTGGTGCCCCATTTCAGTTAAGAAAGGTTCTTTATGTCCGAAGGCTCTGAGGTTGGGCATTAAGAGCTTGGGTGAGTGGGGTGAGTAGGAACCTTGGACACATGGAATGTACTGTACAGTAGGGTTAGAACATAGGTTTTAGAGTTTGATTGTTTTGGACTCAAGTACCATACCAGTCACTACCAGTGGTGTGGTCCTGGGCAAGTTACTTAGCTTCTCTGGGCTTGAGTTCTTCACCTTTAAAATGAGATAGTGTTACCTATATCATAGAGTTGTAAGAAATATATTTATTACTGTACAGAAGACACTTATAGAATCTAGGCAGCAAACAAATTAGCTCCAGTAAGAATAATAAAAGTAATTGTTATTATATCAGGGTAGGGAGGGACCTTAGAGATCTTCTGATTCTCCCTCTCCAGGTTCTAGATGAGTGAACAGAGGCCCAGAGAGATGAGGTGACTTGTCCTGGGCACTCACAGGAGGATATAGAGCTCAGGTCTCCTGGGCCTTGTCCTGTAAGAACCGCATACAGAAACAGCAGCATTTGTCTTTTGATTGGGGAGTTTGTGGGCAAGGGAATCATAATATGCTGGGTTTAGGCCTGTGACCTACCTGGCCCTGGTTGTGCTTCTGCTCTCAGGAGATGTGAAAAGATCTCATTTCTAGCCATGGAGTGATCCAGAAAGGGAGCTAGAATCCTGTGGGGAATAGGGAAGATGTATTGCAGGGGTGGGGACATCTTGGGGACAGACAAGGGCACAGGATCCTGGCTTCTTTCCCAAAGGCGTACATTTACAGAACCTAGCTAGCCATGCCTGTGCATGGGTGAGTTGGTCACCTGTCTGCCTCTGCTACCTCTTGCAGCTCGGTGCCAACATGCTGCTATTCCTCTGCACAAATGTCATTGGCATCTGCACACACTACCCAGCTGAGGTGTCTCAGCGCCAGGCCTTTCAGGAGACCCGTGGGTACATCCAGGCCCGGCTGCACCTGCAGCATGAGAATCGGCAGCAGGTAGGGCTGCTCTCTCTGACTGTGGCCTTCCCCCTCCTCACTCCAAATAACTTGAAGATTGGATCCGCTGCCTTATACTACTCTGAAATAAGTGTGAATGGTTCCCTGCTTGTGCATCACAGAGGCTCTGTGACACGGGTTCCTGTACTGTCTGAGGGTGGGAGGGAGTAGATGGGAATACATCTGAGGGGTGGTTGAATGGGGGGTGGTCAAAGAGGTCTGGGATGTCCATCTGCTGAGGGCTGTAATGGGGGAAGGTCAGGCCACAGTCCAGAAGGGAAGCTCAGGTCTCTAGAGAGGTCTGGGAGGGCTCTGGGGATTTGGAGGGACCAGGAGGGATTAAAATGTGAGGCCAGGTAGATAGTGGTGCCCTGTTGAAACCACTGGTCTAGGAACGCCTGCTGCTGTCAGTGTTGCCCCAGCATGTTGCCATGGAGATGAAAGAAGACATCAACACAAAGAAGGAAGACATGATGTTCCACAAGATCTACATCCAGAAGCATGACAATGTCAGGTAGGGTGGCCTGGGAGGATGCCGAGGAGGCTGGAGAATCTGGGGTTCTTTGAGGGCCATGTGGCTCTTCCATCTTCTGCCATCTCCACAGCATCCTGTTTGCAGACATTGAAGGTTTCACCAGTCTGGCATCACAGTGCACTGCACAGGAGCTGGTTATGACCCTGAACGAACTCTTTGCCCGGTTTGACAAGCTTGCTGCGGTAAGGGTGCTGGGGCTTGGGGGCAGGGCCAATTGTGGTGAGAGCCTAGCCTCACTGGTGGCAGCCTGGGGGTGTGGGGGCAGAGTCTGCAGTGAGGGTGGTGGGCCAGGCAGGCCAGGTGGGCAAGGGAGTAAAGGTGACTCTCCCCTAACACTTTCCCCTTTAGGAAAATCACTGCCTGAGGATCAAGATCTTAGGGGACTGTTACTACTGTGTGTCAGGGTTGCCGGAGGCCCGGGCAGACCATGCCCACTGCTGTGTGGAGATGGGGGTGGACATGATTGAGGCCATCTCGTAAGCGGCACCCCCTCCCAGGCTTTCTGGAACAGAGGGTGCCTCAGACTGCTTCTACCCTTTGATATGTCCTCAGGGTTTTCCCTCAGTCTTAGCCAGTATCTCTGCCTTTGAGATCCACCACTGGGGAGGGGGATAGGTCTTTCTTCAGCCTGTATAAAGACCCCTGTGCACCTTAGACTCCAGCCAGTAAGAAAGGGATAAAGGGACCCTGGGTAAGGGGGATAAAGACTAGAGAGAATGCCAGCCGAGCAGGCCTATGGAGACAGCAGTGATTCCTCCTCTCCTAGCTCATTTCCACAGATGCAGCAAGGGCTCTGCTGGTGAACAGAGTTTTCAAACATTTGTCCTTGAGCCCCATGCAGCCTTCTGCTCATGTTCAGCCAAGGCTGTCCTGTGCCCTGCACCTGGGTGTGTCCTTGCCCTCTTGGCTCTGAGGAGAGTGGAAGGCCTGGGCTCTAGTCTGGGTGTGGGGAGATGGAGCCAGGAGCTGAGCCAGGAGCTGAGCCAGAGCCGCCTCCTCCTAGGCTGGTGCGTGAGGTGACAGGTGTGAACGTGAACATGCGCGTGGGCATCCACAGTGGACGTGTGCACTGCGGTGTCCTTGGTCTGCGGAAGTGGCAATTTGATGTGTGGTCCAATGACGTGACTCTGGCCAACCACATGGAGGCAGGGGGCCGGGCTGGGTGAGTGTGGGGTCCAGGTGGTGAGGATGGGAGCAAGGTGCGAGCGCCCAGGCCTCACCCTCCTGTCCTGGCACAGCCGCATCCACATCACTCGGGCCACGCTGCAGTACCTGAACGGGGACTATGAGGTGGAGCCGGGCCGTGGCGGTGAGCGTAATGCGTATCTCAAGGAGCAGCACATTGAGACCTTCTTGATCCTTGGTGCCAGCCAGAAACGGGTCAGGCCAGGGTGGGTTGGGGGAGGGACAGGCTGGGAAAAGGACAAATGAGGGGTGCAGGCAGAGACCTTCTCTGGGCTCCTTTCCTAAGCCTGTACTCGTGCTGCCCACACAGAAAGAAGAGAAAGCCATGCTGGCCAAGCTGCAGCGGACGCGGGCCAACTCCATGGAAGGGCTGATGCCACGCTGGGTGCCTGACCGGGCCTTCTCCCGGAGCAAGGACTCCAAGGCATTCCGCCAGATGGTGAGGGCGCACAGCACTAGGACCTGGGCCTCACTTTTTTGTCTCCCTGGCTAACTCTGTGTCCCCTGCCTTTTGCCTTCCTTGTGGCTGCCATTTCCACATATGATTTCTGTTATTGGAGGGATGATTTCATTCCAAGGGGATCCCAAGTCCCCCAAAGTATGTGGGAGAAACCCTCAGCACAGTTTTGGGGATGGGGAAGCAGGGCAGATGGCCTTTTCTTACTGCACATTCTGTCTCTTTCTCCAGGGCATTGATGATTCCAGCAAAGACAAGTAAGTCAGGCTACTGAGGCAGGAGGAGGAGGAGGGAAGGCACCTGCATCTGGGACAGGGTTGTGGGGAGCGAAGGTTCCATTTCCCCAGGACCTCATGTCTGGGAGCAAAGTGCCACATACCTGTTTATACTCCCTCCTCTGTGTGCTGCCCATGCCCTTCCCTTCTCATTGCCTCTCACATGGCTATACTCATGCACCTGGTGAAGCCATGTCCCCTGCCCTCAGCCGGGGTGCCCAAGATGCCCTGAACCCTGAGGATGAAGTAGACGAGTTCCTGGGCCGTGCCATTGATGCCCGTAGCTGTGATCAGCTGCGCAAGGACCATGTGCGCCGGTTCCTGCTAACCTTTCAGAGAGAGGATCTTGAAAAGAAGGTTTGGGGGATGCCAGGGCAGAAGAATGAGGGTGGTGGGGGCGGGGGGAGGTCTAGGCAGGGAAATCTGAACACAGGTAAGAGAACAGGAAGAGGTTTCTGGGGAATGGGAAGGTAACCACAGAGTGCAGGGGTGATTCCTATCAATTGAGTCAACTGCCTCTCCCCATCGAGGCCTCTGGTAGTGTGCTGCCTCCCCAGGGCAGAGCCCAGCACCAGCTCAGCCTCCTTTCCCTCAGTACTCAAGGAAGGTGGATCCCCGCTTCGGAGCATATGTGGCCTGTGCCCTGTTGGTCTTCTGCTTCATCTGCTTCATCCAGCTCCTCGTCTTCCCACAGTGAGAGCCCTGCCCTTCCTCACTCAGCCTTTCTTCCCTTCAGCACTTCCCAGAACCTTCCTAAACACCCATGAGCCCACCATCCCTGCAGTTTGCACCCTAACCCGTCCTGGGGAGTGGGACAAAGGCGCCTAGATCTTCTAGAGTAACGATTTCCTGGGCCCTCTTCTGCCCCAGCTCAACACTGATGCTTGGGATCTATACCGGGATCTTTCTGCTGCTGTTGATCACCGTGCTGACCTGTGCCGTGTACTCCTGTGGCTCTGTGCGTAGGGGGCTTTCCAGGGCTGGTGCTGGAGGGCAGGCTGGGCGAGGGGTGGTCACATGGGGAGAGGGAGAAGAAGGCCATGCCTCTCTCATTGGGCCCTGGGTGGCCTTGCCCCTGGTTGATACAGCCTCCAACTCTCATCTCTTGCTACCCACAGCTGTTCCCTAAGGGCCTGCAACATCTGTCACGCAGCATTGTGCGCTCTCGAGCACACAGCACCGCTGTTGGCATCTTTTCAGTCCTGCTTGTGTTCACCTCTGCCATCGCTAACATGGTAAGGGTCCACCTGTGTGCCAAGCACTGCTCTGGACACTGGAGTACAGAGGTATAAGGCACATTTCCTGCTCTTGGAGCCCATTCTCCCAAAAGAGGGGGTGAGGTCAAACTCTAGTCCTCCCTCTTCCCGCCTCCTTGCTCTCCCCACCTTTTGTCATGCCTTAGTGAGAACCTGGGCCTCTGGGGTATAAGGTACCTGGGCATGGTCCTCATAACCCCTGCCCTCCTTGGTTACTCTGATATACCTCCCCCCACTTTTGCAGTTCACCTGTAACCACACCCCCATACGGACCTGCGCAGCTAGGATGCTGAATTTAACACCCGCTGACATCACTGTCTGCCACCTGCAACAGCTCAATTACTCTCTGGGCATGGATACTCCCCTGTGTGAGGGCACCGCACCCACCTGCAGCTTCCCTGAGGTGTCCAAGCAGTGTTCAGGCGGGGTGGGGGGTCATCCTGATCAACACCAGTTATTGACCCCTCTGTGCCAGGCCTGGTCATGGGCACTGGGGACCTCACCAGGATCTCATCAGAGTCGCCAACTCTAGGAGCAGCTAAGGGCCCTGGTGTACTGTAGGGGCTAGCTGTGGAGGGTAAAGGTGGTTTGGATGTGAGGTTGTGGAGGGGAGTTTCGGTCAGGCAGGGGAGTATAGTGCTCTCTCTGCATTGGGGTGCCTTGGCCTCTGCCTTCACCAACACCATTTTGCCATTGTCTCTAGTACTTCGTCGGGAACATGCTGCTGAGTCTGTTGGCCAGTTCTGTCTTCCTGCACATCAGTAGCATCGGAAAGTTGGCTATGATCTTTGTCTTGGGGCTCATCTATTTGGTGCTGCTTCTCCTGGGCCCCCCAGCCACCATCTTTGACAACTATGACCTACTGCTTGGTGTCCATGGCTTGTGAGTTTGTCCTCAGGCCCTTCCATCCCCTAGAAGCCTCCCTGACCCTGCTGGGCCACTGTGAGCCTCTCTAGTGTCCAGGCCCTTAATGCTTTTGGAATGTCACCACTCACCCCTCACATGGGGGAAAGGAGGTAGTGGGGGAGCTCTCAACATATGATGCCAGATGATCACCTAAAGAAAACCCCAGTCCTTGGAAATCCCTGTGTCTTTAGGCTAGATATTTAAAAAAAAAAAAATCCATCTTGAATTTGTGTGGTGCTTTTATATCCACTCTTGTAGTTTCACACAGCTGCTTGGTGGCAGAACCCTGGCTAGGAACGAAAACCTCTGACTCCTACTTGAGGGCTTTGCCTGCGACACTGCACTGGCTCTTCTGTTATAAAACCCCACCCCTTGTGACATGTGGCCATAGCTTAGTGTAGCTGAAAAAGCCTCTGCAGTCTCCTGGGTCTGAATCCCCACTTTGTCACTCATTAACTGTGTGACTTTGGACAGGTGGGTTTTCTCAGAGCCTCAATTTCCTCATTTCTAAAATGATAATGCCACCTATATGACAAGATAGTTGTAAAGATGATAGTAGCTAATATTTGTTGAAGGCTTACCATATGCCCAGGCACTGTGCTAAGCCTTTTACGTGCATGATTTAGATCTGATCTCTCTTTTATTGATGAGGGAACTGAGGCTTAAGAGTTAAGCAACTTGTTCCAGGTCACATAGCTGGTAAGTAGAGGAGCCAAGAGTGGCACCTCTGCTTTTAATGAGTTACTGTAAGTAAAAGCCCTAGCCCAATATCTGATTTATGGTATGTGCTCAGTAAGTGCAGCTTCTGTCACTCCTTTCATGCCCCGACTCAGTAACTCAGGATGAACCGATAACTTTGTCTCTTGTGTCTTCCTACCAGGGCTTCTTCTAATGAGACTTTTGATGGGCTGGACTGGTGAGTGAGGGCTCTGAGGCAGTGAAAGGTAGGGCAGCCAGATGCCTCGTTCAGACACTGAGCATGCTTCTGCTTGCCCGCAGCCCAGCTGCAGGGAGGGTGGCACTCAAATACATGACCCCCGTGATTCTGCTGGTGTTTGCCCTGGCCCTGTATCTGCATGCTCAGCAGGTGGAATCAACTGCCCGCCTGGACTTCCTCTGGAAACTGCAGGTGACTGGGTGGGCAAGGGAGGGGGAGGATTTGGGGGGCAGAGTCTCGGCCAAGCCAGAAATGCATTTTGTTAGTTGGCCAAGGCTCAGGCCTCTTCAAGCCCACCCTGGCTCCATGCTTTCTCTGTGTCCATCCCCTGTCCCTTTCCCCGTCACCCCTTTGCCTATTCTTTAGGCCTCATCTGTCCATGACTTTCTTCTACGTGGTTCGCTCTGATGCCCACCTCCAGGCGTTGGCCACTGCAACCACCCCTTGTGATTGTTGGGCAGTGGGTGATGGGTGTGGTGTCCACAGGCAACAGGGGAGAAGGAGGAGATGGAGGAGCTCCAGGCATACAACCGGCGGCTGTTGCATAACATTCTGCCCAAGGATGTAGCTGCCCACTTCCTGGCCCGGGAGCGCCGGAACGACGAGCTCTACTATCAGTCGTGTGAGTGTGTGGCTGTCATGTTTGCCTCCATTGCCAACTTCTCTGAGTTCTACGTGGAGCTGGAGGCAAATAATGAGGGTGTGGAGTGCCTGCGGCTGCTCAACGAGATTATCGCTGATTTTGATGAGGTACTTGTCCAGTCAGCTGGTGCTGGCAGAGAGTGGGGAGAACTTTGGCTGAGAAGGACAGGATTGGAGGGCCTGGGTGGTACTGGGAGAAGGGAGGGAAATTTGATGAGATCCAGAGATGTCAGGGGCAGGGATAAGAGTAGGTATAGTGGAGGCAGGATGTGGATTCATGAAGGCGTTAGAAGCAAGAAGTGAGCCCCAGTGGGACAGGGTCACCATTCTTGGGGAGCAAAGGAAGGCAAGAAGATTTGGAACAGGATAGGTACCAGGTAGATAGATGTCACTGAAGAAGAAAGCAGTAGTCTGTGAACAGAGCCCCATGAGGCCAAGTAAGCAAGATGGTCCTCTGAATAGAGGAAATGGAAGCAAAATGTGAGGAAGTATCCTGAAGATCCAGGTCAGGAGTGGGCCCTTCACTGTTCTGGGCAGGGTGGGGTGGGGTGAGGGGTGTATTCTTTACTATGGGACTAAGTTTCTGAAAAAGTGAGCGTCGGAATAATTGGTGCCTGATATCCTTTCTGCGGTTCTGGGTTCTGTGAGTGGGCTATCCCTTTGACCTGAAGCTTTATGCTCAAGACCTGGCCTGAGTTCTGAGGGTTGCCTGGTGAAGGAGGCCTGTTTTCCTGGCTTCTTGGTCCTGTACTGAGAGCAGCAGCTGGAAGTGGGTCTTGCTCTCTAAGAGGAGGGGAGCTGTTGAGACAGGGCAGTGGGAGAGTGGGCTGAGGCATGGCAAGGAATGAGCACTGGGGCAGAGCTGGGTTTGGCTTCTTTGCCTTGACAGCTGGGTCCCCCTGTGCTGTCTAGATCATCAGTGAGGAGCGGTTCCGGCAGCTGGAAAAGATCAAGACGATTGGTAGCACCTACATGGCTGCCTCGGGGCTGAACGCCAGCACCTATGATCAAGTGGGCCGCTCCCACATCACTGCCCTTGCCGACTATGCTATGCGGCTCATGGAGCAGATGAAGCACATCAATGAGCATTCCTTCAACAATTTCCAGATGAAGATCGGTAAGAGGACCTTGCTGCCTGACTGGTTTTCCAAGGGCTATTTCTGGGGGAAGCTGAGGGAGCAGGCGAGATGGCATCACAGATTCCCCATCAGGACTCGTGTGGGATTTCCTTTTCTCCCTACTCCCATGTTGTCTGGTATGAAGGACAGAGATCACTCACTTATTGAGAACCAGCTATGTGCTAGGCACTGTCTTAGACTTTTGTGAGCACATTTAAATCCTCACATTATTATCCCCTTTTACAGATAAAGAGACTGATTCTCAGAGAGATTTAATAACTTGGCTGCCCAGAACAGAGATTTAATAACAATTAGTAAGTGGCTGAACTTGGATTCAAAACCAGGTTTAGGTAAACTCCAGTACCTGTGCCCTTATCTATGGCCAGTTTAATAAGAGGCAGGTCTCAGATGAACTGAGGATGGGAGTGATAGCATGGATTCTGGAGTCAAGACACTCTGGTTTGAATTCTGGATGTTCCACTTACTGGCTTATTTAGCAAGTCATCTAACTTCTCTAAGCTTCACTTGCCTTATCTGTAAATGGGGATAATGATAACTAATGTTTACGGCTGTTGAGAGGATGAAATACTAATGGAAATGCTTACCAGAGTAGTTGGCACAGAGTGTGCATTCAGTAGATTAGCGACATATTAGTTACAGCATAGCCGTCTTGACTCAGGGGAGCCCCTCAGCTAAAAGGCCCAGATTTTTAATTCTCTACAACTAGGATACTTGTCTCTTTGCCACTTTTCTGGGTCTTCTAAAGGTTCCAGGAGGTGAGATTACTCCCTGGGCTGGCCCTGGAACAGCCACTTGTCTCAGTGTCTTGCTGCTTTCCCCACCACAGGACTGAACATGGGCCCAGTTGTGGCAGGTGTCATTGGGGCTCGGAAGCCACAGTATGACATCTGGGGGAACACAGTGAATGTCTCTAGCCGTATGGACAGCACGGGGGTCCCTGACAGAATCCAGGTGAGGGGAATGTGAGCAGAGGCTGGGAGGGGTATGGACCCAGAGGGCTTCTGCAGGTCTCTCTCTGCAGTTGCTAGGACAGGGGTAGGGTGGCAGTGTGCTGTGGTTGGTGGGGTGGGGATTGGGGGAGGGAAGCTAGCATGATGAGAGAGGACCCCTGGGCCCCTGCAAATGTAGCAGGAAGGATCCCAGTCTAAGCAATCTCCCCTCCTACCCCCCAGGTGACCACTGACCTGTACCAGGTTCTGGCTGCCAAGGGCTACCAGCTGGAGTGTCGAGGAGTGGTCAAAGTGAAGGGCAAGGGGGAGATGACCACCTACTTCCTCAATGGGGGCCCCAGCAGTTAGCAGTTACAAATTCAGCTGAAGGGACCAAGGTGGGCATTTGAGTGGATTCTGTACTCGCTGGGTGGAGCTATGGCAGGGGACACTGAGCCTTCAGATCCTGCTTAACACAAAAGGGAACACCCCAGCAGACCGTGCTTGGACAATGCTCGTCTGCCCTCAGGCTGGAGAATGAGGGGATGCCAAGAGGATTTTGCAAGTGACTTTCTTTTTATATTGGGGCAGGACTGTTCGCTCTTCTTTCCTCCAGCTTTTGGGAGCAGGGGAGGAGGCAGCAGCAGAGGCAGTGGGAATCCTCCTGTCTGGGAGATGAAAATGGCAGCTTGCCATGCCTGCCCTTTCCCTGTCTGGGCAATAGGCTTAGGGCTGGGCTCTTCCTTTCCCCTTTTCCTGGGAGTATTTCATACAAAGACTGTGGCAGGCATGAGGAGTGCCTATTCCATGCTTGCCTTTGCTATGCCTGCATCCCCAGCATGGTTCTGGGGATCCCCCACCCCAGCCAGGTCTCCCTCTTAGCCACAGGGCATAGGAGGGAGATGCCCTGGGGACCTAGTTCTGTCATATTTCAGGGGAATGTTTCCATTTGCCAAATCCTAGTCCCATGATCTGTCCCCATAGGGGAACAAAGGGACTTCTGACAGCTCAGATTTAGCCCTAGTTTCTGCAAAGTTCCAGGGAAAGGGGCATCTGGCCTCACTGGTACTATGAAAATGCCCAGCCAGAGAGCAAACATTTGTGTGGGGATGTCAGATCAGGAGCTGGAAGTTCATCTGCAGCTGCCAAAGAGAATGGGCTGGTCAGGGAGTGGGATGGGGCCAGACTCTGATCTGAGGACCCCAATGGGCAGGATCAGGTCACTCTGCCCCAGTGTTCTTTTGCTGTCTGCTGGCAAAGGGGGCACACAGCATCTCTACACCTTCTGTTGCCAAATTAGAAAAGGGCCAGGGTATGGAGGAAGATAACCCTGATCCCAAACCTGTCCTCCCAAACCTCTGGCACTGGGGAGGGCTTGTGTGTCTGTGTAATGTGCGTGCATGTTGGTCTTCATTTGCATGTCTTTTCCAGGGCTATGTGTGTCCTTGTGCTCCTGTTCCTCAGCTCTCCACCCTGGGCTGCCTCTCTCCTGTGGTCCTCTATCTTCTGGGAATAAGGCAGGATTTCGTTTCAAGGATGGAGAGGGATGCTCAGGTCGCACAGGAGTGGGGTGGGGTGTAGTAATAAGAGGAGGGGGGCCCTGGGGAGAGGAGTCCTTTTTGTGCCAAATCCCTAAGTGCCATTTGGGGGCCACGTGTGTAGCATGACTGTCCTCCTGCCTGGGGCAGGCACCAAGCCTGAACTGTCTGGGGTTTGGTGGTCAGAGGCTCAGGAATTTCCAGGATTCCCCAGCTGGTGTTCTGGGATGTGATATGCTTTGGGACTAGGGTAACATGGGATCCCTCTGAGGACCCAGATACTGGTACTAGGGGATGGGGCAGGGGAACCTGAAACTTGGCCTTCCCAAGCCTTCAGCTTGAGTTTAGCATGTTCCTGGCACCCCAGTCCCTGTGAAGCCTACAGGGGCTGGCAGGGGGATTAGGAGGCTGGACTCTAGATTTCCTTCCTACCCCCGCCTTCCTTTTATCTTTTTCCTGCAACTTCCTTGCCTCTGGCCTGAACTAGTTGGTGTCTTGGTTTCTCTGCCTGTACCTATTTAAGCCAGAGGTATTAGCTTGAATTTTGCTTGAAGACTGCTTTGTCTTGGAGGCTATTAGAGAGGCTGAGGAGAGACCCAGAATTGCTGAGTTTGGAAGTAGAAGGGGCAAGTGATACTCTTGTCCTTCCTCATGCCCTTTCCGACTCTAGTAGAGGCCTGGTTTCTGGCTCAAACTGCCTGCCTTTGGGGCTCTTCATGCATCAATCAAATGGGCCCTCAGGTACTTACTTCATTAGCCAAGGCTGGAGAAGGGGAAAAGACTAGTTGGTCCAGACAGGAAATCAGTTCTCTTCCCCTCAGCCATATCCTTGGATAGGAAGGGACTGCTTGGAGCCATGGGGTGTGGGTAAGGGTATAAGGAGACCAGAATGAGAAGATCTCAGTTTTGGGTGATTTGTCTCTGCTTCTTGCCAGGTGGGAAGGGCCTGTCCATATCTTGGCTCCCCTACCACAGTGCCAGCCATGGCCTTCCTCCAGGCTACCATTGTCCTCTCCTCACCAGTTGGTGGGGGAATCAGTGGATGGGAGGTCCATGGACTTTGGATTTTATAATGTAACCACTGTGGGGGGGAGGGTGATGTACCATGTATTTCAGTGAAATATTTAATATATTTAAATATCAATAAAATCAAACTCTTTGTAAAACTCCTTGTTTTCTGCAGCTGTTCTGGGCCCGGGGTTAAGTGAGAAGTGGCAGAGCCTGGTGTAGGAGGCAGCCTCCTGCCCAAGGGCTTGGTGGGCCTCTCTCATCTGCGGTCTGGTTTTCTCCCTGCTAAGGAGAAGCTGCAGTGTCTTCAGAGAGCATGACTACTCCAGGCCCTTCAGCATCATGAGGACCAGTGTGTATACCCAGATCTGTTACTCTGACCCCTTCCACATATGAGGTCAGGACCCCTGTGGTTGTCTTTCCAGTGCCCTGCTGGTCCCTTCTAAAACAAACACCACAAAGTTCTAGCTTCTAGGAGAATCTCTCACATACCTGATCTCATAGGAGTGTGGGCTTTGGGATTATTTCCATCCCTCTCCTTTCAGTGCACACAAGTGACTTCTAGTCCAATCTGTTTACTCTGCTTCCTCCATCCCCTCCTCCCATTGGTCATCCATCAGAACCAGGATACCTTCCTCTTTTCCCTTCTTTGCCCTCCTTCCAGTCCATCTTGTCCTTTTGCAAACACATCCTGCTCAATACAGACTGAAGTTTCTGTCATTGAGAATAGAGTGATCCATAAATCTGGAAAAGAAAGGGTCTCTGATTCAGCCAGGCCAGGCTGGAGTGAGTAAGTGAGTGAGTGAGCAAGTGAGTGTGTGTGTGTGTCTGCATGTGTCCTTAAATGTAGCTCCCAGGACTGCCTCAGAGCAGAATGGGCTGCGGTAGTGATGAAGTAGGGCTACTGCCAATGGATAGTGGCTGGAGGGGCAGGGAGGCAGCAATGAAGGGAGGAGAAACTCCCCCAACTCCCACAGGAATACTATAGACACTTGTCTTAATGCCTGCTCAGAAGTCATATCCATAAAACAAAACAAGACAGA
Source organism: Eidolon dupreanum (assembly GCA_028627145.1). Classification (NCBI taxonomy): domain Eukaryota; kingdom Metazoa; phylum Chordata; class Mammalia; order Chiroptera; family Pteropodidae; genus Eidolon; species Eidolon dupreanum. The sequence continues at coordinate 41,242,791 of CM053503.1, read as the reverse complement.
CAAATCTTTAACTCTGAATGCAACCACTGCCCAGATTCTGGGGCCAGCTTCCCCTGGTAAGACCTGAACCCCTTCTATTCCCTGAGTGGAGATGCAACAGTCTCTAAGGATTTAAGTGAGGGGAGGGAGTATTCTCCGTGGTCTCCCCGCCTTACCCCTCCTGGCCTAACCTGGTCATTGGGCTTTTGATGAGGCAGTGACGAGGGCCCCGGATCCATGGCATGGTTTCCTCTGGGCGCACTCCTGGATCGTGGGACCTCCAGAAGCTGAAGTTCTGAGCATCAGTCAAGGGGACTCTGAAGGCCTGATTGGGGACTAAATGGTTTGGGGAAGGGCAGGTTATCCAATTTCTTTTTCTCAGCTCCCTTTTCTGCCTCAGGGCAGCACAAGCCTAGCCTAGCAACTAGCCTGACCAGGTGCTGAGAAGTCCTGGGAATTTGGTCACCACACCTAGCTTTACTTCCGGATTCCAGCATTTCATACCCTTCATGGTCAGTTGAATCCGTCTTCGTTCTTCCTGCTGCTAAGCCCATCTCTATGAGAGCTTTCCTTGAGTGCTAAGATAGTGGAAAAACAAGTGGATAACCTACTTGGGAAATGTGCAAGATGGGTCCATGGGTTTATTTTTTTTCTAGGCTTAATCATCTTCATTCCCTTCCTTCCTCTTTGAAGTAACTCTTTCCTGTGTTCATTCCAAGTACTCCTCTGAAACTTAGCAATGATACCACCTCATGTTTACCTACGGCTCATAGATATCATTTATCAAGTGCCCATCATGTTCTAGATGTTATATTAAAAATATGAAATAATGTCGGACCTATTTAGATTTCTTTTTGTATTTTCACTATCTGGATAAATTGAATCATACCAGTATGTAAAATTTGTATATTTTTAAAACTTAAAATTATAGCCTAATATTCTGGTTTATAGTCTTTTTAATCATTATTGTAAAAAAAACAACAAAACCCCTAATATACCATTGAGTAGACATTACATTTTGACTTAGTTGTTTTCCTATTAATTAATAATAAGCTTTTTAAAAGTCTTGCTAATAGAAATAACTCTTAGATACTTCATGCATGTCTTTTTTTTTTAATTTCTGAAAGCATTTTAGTTTTTTAAATTAAACTTTCATTTTGAGATAATTATAGATTCACAAACAGTTGTAAGAAAAGATACACAGAGAACCTGTGTACTTTTCATACAATTCCCCCAACAGTAACATCTTGTAAAACTATAGTACTATTATGACCATGATATTAACATTGATATAGAAGTTCCATCACTACGAGATCCTGGAGTTGCCCTTTATAGCCACATCTTCCGCCCCCAACCTGCCTTTGGTAATTAATCTTCATTTCTATAATTTTGTCAGTTTAAGAATGTTATATAAATGGCATCATACAGTATGCGATTGTTTTGGGACTGACTTTCTTTACATAGCATAATGCCCTGGAAATTCCTACAAGCTATTGTGTGTATCAGTGGTTTGTCCTAGATGCTTTTAAAATGTACATTTTCTCTAACCTTCACACTATGCTAGAGTATTCCCATTTTCAGATGGTTTGGAGAGGTTAAGTGGTTAAAGGAACCTGCCCAAGGTCACAACTTGTTTGGAGTTTAAACTCAGTTCAAATTCCAAAGCTAGTGCTCAGTCTACCACTCCTTAGAGCATAGCATCTAATAATACAGATACTTTCTTAAACTCTTATTTTTGGTTTGATTTTCACAGCAATTCCTAAGATTGGCAGAGTAGGCATTTTCTGTTTCTTGTTTTGTTTTCTAATGAATGAGGAGGGAGGTTAATAAAGGATAAGTGACTACTCAAGGTGAGACATTTAAACGAGGGAGAATTGGGACTCAAACCTGGATCTTCTGCTTCCAAGTCTGATTCAATTTTTATTTTATCTTGCTCATTCCACCATTCAGGTGTACTTTCTCCCTGGTCTTCTCAGTCAGTCTTGACTTTTTTTCCCCCTAGCCCTATAACCATGCCCTAGCTCATCTCAGACATTCTTTAGGAACTCAGATATATCTACGCTGCCCCTAGCATGGTGCCCACTCCAAGATACTTACATGTCTTTAACAAGACCTTTCGTACAGCTTCATGGTACCTCGCATGGCTATTCTGGTGCACAGAATAATTCTCATCTTCTGAGGTAATCGGAGGAAGTCTAGTGGGCAACAGTTCCTTCTGGTCTGAAATAAGAGCAGACTTGCTGAGTACTTGACAAATGGGACTGTTTGATTCTGAGTGGAGTTTCTAGTCTCCATGCCAACCAGGCACATAGCAGGGATCTCTCCTAGCCACTCCACTCACACATCTGATTAGCGAATCTTGGGATCCTAGGAGTCAAATCACAGTGCCCATGATAGGGGTAGAAGGGAGAAACCAGGGATCGTGAGACCTCCTTCACCACTCTTGCTCTTCCCTGACCCTGGTTTTGAGTGGCCTCCTGCTGGAATCAAGATACTGACAGATACTTAGGATTAGTGCTGGTGAAAAGGGCACCTTATCTGGATGGACACTCCTTTCCTAAAATTTGCATATTTGCAGACCTTTAATTGGTGAAATAGGGGAAGTTATGTTTGAGCTAAGTCTTGGAGGATAAGAAGTTGTTAGTGGGACATGGTAGCATCAAGAACATTTCAGACAGCAGGACAGCAAGTGTTAGAAACATTAGTGAGGTCTCAGAGCTTGCTATTGATTTAGAGCCTGATTAGTGCTGGGTAAAGTGGAGAGGGACAGGGGATGTGGCTAACGTAGAGTAGGGTAAGGTAGGGTAGGGCAGATTAGTATAATGTAGACTTAATGTTCTTTTGAGGGTTTGGGAATCCCCTCTAAGGCAAACCCTATATATATAACTAGGCTGAAAAGACCAGATCTTCCTTACCCAGTGGCGTGGTCTGAATGTTTGTGTCCTCCCCAAAATTTATATGTTGAAAACTTAATGCCCGAAGTGATGGTATTTGGAGGTGGGGCTTTTGGGAGGTGATTAGGTCATGAGAGCAGAGCCCCCATGAATGGCATCAGTGCCCTTATTAAAAAGGCCTGAGAGAACTCCCTTGCCCCTTCCACCATGTGAGGACACAAAGAGAAGCCTTTGATCTGGAAGAGGGTCCTCACCGGTCCATGCTGGCACCCTGCTCTTGGACTTCAGCCTCCAGAACTGTGAGAAATAAATTTCTGTTGTTTATAAGCCACACAGTCTATGGTATTTTGTTATAGCAGCCTGAACAGATTAAGATACTCAGTCTCTCTTGCAGCTAAGACATGGGCAAAGAGTTTTGGCTAGGCCAATCAAATACATCTGCTCCAGCTTTTGAATCAAAGATGAGGTTACAAAGAAGCAGGGACATGTAAAGTCTTTTTCTGTTGATGGGAAGTTGTAGCAGTGAAGTGGCACTTGTCTCTAGCAGCAGTATCCAGAGACCAGCATCCTTGGTGCCAACAGTGCCTGCCATGGCATTCAATACTGTAATTTCTATGTCCAACCAGGTCTGCGGCATGATTTTGAACATCGTTTCTGGTTACTATCCACCAAGCTTGGTTCTGTTTCCTCTACAGCTTTCATGTGCTTCCCTATATTTTAAAAAACTGTTATAAAATTGACATATAACAAGTTTTATATATTTAATATATATAACTTAATGAATTTGGAGATGAGTACACACCTGTGAAACCATCACTACAATCTATTCCATAAACACATCCATCCCTTCCAAAGATTTCCTCCCACCTTCATTTATTATTATTTTTTGATAAGAACATTTAACATAAGATTTAACCTCTAAGCAAAATGTTAGTATATAATGCAGTATTAACTATAGGCTCTATTGCTGTACAGTTGATCTCCAGGGCCTACTCATCTTGTGTAACTGAAACTTATACCCTTTGACTACTACCTCCCCAGTTCCTCCTCCTCAGCCTCTGGCAACCACCATTCTATTCTCTGCTACTATGAGTTTGATTAGTTTAAATTCCTCATATAAGTGGTATCATGTATTATTTGTTCTATGCCTGGCTTATTTCACTTAGCATAATGTCTTCCATTCTCATACATGTTGTTGTAAATGACAGGATTTCCTTTTTTTTTTTTTTTTTTTTTTTTAAGGCTAATATTCCTCTGTTACATATACCACGTTTCCTTTATCCATTCATGCATTATAGATATTTATGTTGCTTCCATATCTTGGCTCTTGTGAATAATGCAGCAATGAACATGGGAGTGCAGATATCAATTTAAGATCCTGATTTCAGTTCTTTTGGGTATATACCCAGAAATGGAAATGCTGAATCATGTGGTGGTGGTAGTTGTTGTTTTTTTTTTCCCATTTTTGGAGGAACTTCCATACTGTTTTCCATAGTGGCTGCCCCAATTTACATTCCCACCAACAGTGTACAAGAGTTCCCTTTTCCTCTACATTTTCATCAACACGTTATCTTTCGTTTTCTTTGATAATAGCCACTTTAATACGTGTGAAGTGGTATCTCATTGTGGTTTTAATTTGCATTTCCCTGATGATTAGTTGAGCATCTCTTCATATGCCTGTTGGCCATTGTGTATCTTTTTCTTTTTTTTAAAATGTCTATTCTTATTTGTTACTCTTAGAAAAATCTCATTTTTGACTGGACTCAGATTAGAGGTAGAAGCTCTCAGAGAGGACAGCCTACCTCTCTTGGCAATCTGTTCCTGGAGTTTTTCTTTGGCCTCTTTCATTCTTTTGGCCAAAAATTTAACATATTCTGTGGCTTCTTTCTTATTTTTCTTAGTTTGCTGTCTCTTCAGAGCACTACACCGAGGTTTGTGTTGCAGGGCACGTGGAGTAAAAAGACACTGAATCTTGGGTGCTTTGGCCCTAGGTTTCTTATTGTCTTTGTTTGGGAGGCTTTCTCACAACATATTGGCGGACATCTTCTTTCTTAGAGAGATCAAAGTTTGCAGATTCTGCTAGCTCTTTTGGGCTCTATGTGACACAGCACAGTAGTATCAGTGAGACCAGGAATATCTTTCTTCCCTTTTTTTACAGTGACCAAGTTGAGAACACTTATATTGGCATCCACAATGCAACCTCAAACAGATTTGCCCTTTTTTTCTCCAGTCCTCGTTGGTCTGTAACAAGAATGCCCCTTACTGTTGGGCCATAAATTGGGAGTAGCAGGACACAGCCATGGCCCAAGACACCTTGCTTCATGGAGAAACCTCCTTTGTCATTCCCACCACTGATTTGAACCGCAAAACCCTTCCATTCTTCACCGAGTGTCAGTAGCAATTTCTGTGGCCATATGCTTCTCCTAGAAGGTATGAAGTTTGTGTTCATCATCCACTTCAATGAATTTCTGGCAGCCAGTGGCTGGGGAAGAGATGTTCAGTTTCATCTTGAGGCAGCTAACTGCCTATCAGGTGCCCTGAGAAAGAGCTTGTGTGTCTTTTTTGGAGAAATGTCTTTTCAGTTCCTTTGCCTATTTCTAAATCAGATTTTCTTTCTTTTTGCTATTGTGGTATGAGAGTTTCTTATATATTATGAATATCAAACCTTTATCAAATATGTGGTTTGCAAATATTTTCTCCCATCTGTAGGTTTTTTCATTTCATTTGCTGAATAGCTTTTTAGTTTGATGCAATTCCACCAATATTCTTTTAATAAATTCATGTTCTGCTTAAATAGGATTTGGCTTGCACCTTTGAATCCTGAGCCATCAGGAACTGGATGAAAATTGGCTATTCCTTCTGGAAATTGTTTGTTGAGATTACTGTCTCACCTCTGGTGGAGAGTGAGGTTGCCACTTTTGTTCTGGAGCAGTAAAGGCTACTGCTTTACTCTTTCTTCCTGGCTTGGCCCTACTCATTTATCATCTTTGTCCCTCCTCCCTTTTTCACTCCAATAGAAATCTCCTTTAATATTCTCTGAGATGACACCACTAGAGTGGAGGCACTGTTTGAATCCCCTCCTTCTACAGACAGTTGAGGATTTGGAGGGGGGCAGAGTATAGAATTGTAGAGGCCTGGACTGAACCAGGGGACCAATCTGTACTTCATCACAGGTTACAGCAATGAGAGGGGCTCGTTCCTGGAAGCAGTGTCATTTGAGTTTGGTCACTTGATTTGGGACAAGTAGTAGATGGTGGATGTTCATGGCCAAGTAGATGCAGGCTGAAGAGAAAGAGCAGGAGCATATTCCTAGTGGACAATGGGATCTGGATTATGAGTAATTATTGGTCTGGGTACAGGCGACAGTGGGAGCTCTTCATCTGGCCCTAAGGCCTCAGACTGGTTGTCCTTAAGGGTACAGCCAGATGATCATTTCTATTATCTCAGTTTCCAAGTAGTAGGTTTCCAGGTTCCCATGTGGATGGTTACTGTGTGCTTGGAGGTGTGCTGGACATTATCACATGGATGCCTTCCTCGTGAATCAAGCACCAGTTGGTATGCTCTTCACATCAGTTTTTGGCAAGCTGGAAGATATTTTTGGTAACCAAAGCTTCCCTAAGCAACCAGGTTTGAAAGCCACCGGGGGAAGGCTGGTGAGGGGGTAAGAATCATGCCACAGCCTCTGTGAAAGGGCGTGTTTGGGGTGGAGGAATGCAATGAGCTCTTTATAAGCAAACACCACTGTGGCAAAGTAGTAGAATCCATCATTTTGTTGGTAGATGGTATAACAGAGGTATACTGCATGGTATAGCAGTTAATACCATGCTCCATATGGTTTTGAGAGGTATATAGATATGAAGAGCCCTGGACAGCTTCTTCTAGAATTGGGCCATAAATTGGAAATTGCTATAATTCCATTTAATGCTTTGGATAGACCTTGGAAGACATCTGGGGTGGTGCAGAAGTACTTGGTTGGCTCTTTCACTTATCCAAATTAATGTTGCAGATTTCTCAATGTTACAGGCTTCCCAGGGCGACTGAGGTCATCACAAAGTCTTATTTATCCACTACTTTGCTGGGGCTGATAGGCCACAATATTTTCAGGTTGAAGAATTTTCAGAATATGTGTGCTTCAGTGGCTCCCAGAATTCTGACTTCCAGGTTAGAATACTTGGCTATCTGTTCTAAATGCTTAATATGGAGTGGTAATAATACCTAATGCACATTACTTAAAGTTGTCTTGAACTTGGTGTCTCTGCTTGCAGAGTAATACTGCCTTAACTAGAAAATCATACAAGATCAGCTTGAGAGAAATGTTGTGGTATCATACATAAAAAATGACTTTAATCCAGCAGGTCATATCTGATGCTGGACATTAATCCCTCGAAGTTGGCTAGGGCATTAAGATGGATTGAAATTGGCTGATGTGCATTTGGAAGGCTGTCTTGCACTTATTGTCTTCTCTAATACAAGGAAACTCCCAGTGCTTTGGGAGGAAGTGGACAGGAGTTTGAGTCCAGGGGACCAGACCAACAATCCTCAGGGCACATTTCAGATATATGGGAGTTCCTTTGCTTCCATGTCCAAAAATATCTTCCTCAAAGTGGTGCACTTGTTCAGGATCCCGAACACAGGGGAAGTAGATGGGGCATGAGATAACAGAGGTTGCAGACTGCTGACGTAAAATGGACTACATGGATCTTCTAGAGACAATAATAAAAAGAGCTAATACGTAGTGAATGTGCAAGGCCAGCACAACTAGAAAAGGTAGGTACTATTATCTTGTTTTACAAATGGGGAAACAGAGGCCCAGAGAAGTTTAGTAATTTTCCTAAGGTCACATAATTAGCATATGGCAGAGACATGAGTTTAACCCAAGCTGTTTGGCCGATACTCTTGACCGCCACACCAAACTGGCTCTTGAAATAATCTAACTGGAACATCCAGGGAAGACCAAGGACTAAAGGAAAACATGGACTGATAGAAGTAGCTTCTTGATGGGCTCCCTTGTGTGCAGCTCAGTGGGGTCCCGTCAAGGGTTCTGCTCACCCTAGAGCATATTTGTGTTGGGTGGGGGACATGATATCATTACTCTGATCCAGAGACAGAACCCTGTCTCCCTGAGCTCTACTGAAATGTGGACTATCATTTCCTGTGGTTAGCATCAGGGGAGCAGAGAGGACTGGAATCTGGTGACCACTCTGCAGTGAACTGGACCAGTCCCAGTGGGGAAAGGCTAAGCCCCTGTGGGGAAAGTGACCTGTCTGCTGCAGTATAGTCATTCACCTTGGAGGTGCCTACTCCCTAGGCTTTGCCAGATCATAGCTATGAGTAACTTGAGTACCTTCTCCCCTCTAGTTTCAGGAGGATAATAGATGGTGGTCTGCAGCACCTATAAGATGTATGGGTTGTTTCTAAGATACATTTCTATAACTACATGTCTATCCATTTGGAAAGGCAGAGGGGCTCAGAGGCTTTAGCCAATTCATTCTTGGCTGAATTCCTGCTCGGGTTTGAAAAGCCAGAACGACAGTGCCCTCTGCTGGAGTTAAGAATGGCATCCCTTAGCTGTCTTCTAACAGGCAGCTGCGAGAGACCAGGAGACCTAGGAGACTGGAGCAGAGGACATTCCAGCCAGGGTGGGGAAAACCACCTATTATATCCTATGACAGAGTCTAGAAAATGATAATGCAAGTAAGATGTGCTCAGTTTTCTCAAAGACTTCAGACTTTTTCTTTGAAGAGATTCATTTGGAACCTGAATTAAAAGCAACTCTGAAGACTAGCTAGTGAATTCCTCTGAGAAGAGGAATAATAAATGCAGCAGTAGAGGAAGATGGAGTGAATCCCTTTGAAGTGCAGAGCTTGGAGGTCTTTATGTCTGTGGCTAGAGGGCAGCTGCTGGAGAGTCTGGCAGGGAGAAGTCATTTGTCACAAGATAAGAAAAAAACATAATCTCTCCTTCCACCCACCCCCATCATTTGCCCCTGAAACTCCTATCAGTGAGCAATGTCTTAACTGTTGATTTGTGTTATAATGAGTTATAGCTTGACCTAGTGTTTTTATATAACAAAGCAAAGGAGTTGTCTCAGGAAAGGGCCAGATAAGAGGGAATTTGTCTGAAATCAAGACCAAAACATTCCTGGGCCAAGAGAAGTGTCCACTTAAGAAGCTAAGAGTAGGTAGGACAGCAGGGTTCAAAGCAGGTGGTGAGATTCAGCAAAGGAAAGGACAGACATGGGCCATGTTCCCCTTGGCAGGACAGAGAAGAAAAACTTAGGTATTTAAGAGACCAGGGCATAAGGTGAACAAACTAGAAGCCAGGCTGAACCTGCAGGGGTAACCCATGTTAGGATCAGGAAGGGCGAGTCTGGGAAGGGCAGGAATCTACTGATTGGTGGACATGAGAGTTCTGGTAATTGGTCAGGGGTACTCTTCTGTGGGCGCTATAGTTACCAGGCTCTTTCAGGGCCTGGGTGAAATATCCTTTGAAGCCAGTCAGCATATTTTGGTTTTCAAGGAATCTTATGGTTAAAAATATTGCTTTCCAGGTTTATCCTGGCAAGTGTGTCTTGAGAAACAGACAAAGATATTCCAGTCATAGCAAAGGTATACATTCCATATGTAAATAGTAACTTACATATCATGGTTTATAACTTTTCCTCCAATCATCTGTTGTATAGTTTTATGTGCTAGGTCTTAGATGTATTATGTACATTATTTAATTTCTACAACGAATCTCTAAGAAAGGCACTGTTATCTCCATTTACAGGTGAGAAAACTGAGGCACTCTTAATTTGCTTAGTATGAGTTAGCCCCTGAATCTGAACAACTTTGGGTACTTGATAAAACTGAGTTTCTGAAATTGAGGATAGACCAATGTATGCTTCCCACACCCCGTTTTCTTCTTTGGCTTTTCTATTTTGGTTCTTGAACAGGGGGAATAGAAAGGAAGGAGGCAGAGACTGGCACAATATTTGGTTACATGTATTGATTCACCTCTGTGTTTTCATTAAGACTATAATAAGGAAAGCTTGAGTGGGTTTTTTTGAGTCAAATGTTAATACACTCACACCTACTAGAAGAAAAATCCCTATCTTTCTTCGAAAAAAAATTTTGAATGACTTAAAAATATCATTATAGTAAGAGTGTTAAGAATAAAAGGTGTTAATAGTAATAGGTTCATTTTATGGTTGTTGTTAAAGCTGAGGAGCCAGTTAAGAGTGTGGTTGATTTGAGCATGAACAGTTTGAAGAGCAAGCGTCGGCGGACAGAAAAGAGTCAAACCACTTGAGTGAATGTTTTAACAAGGTAAAATCAGCCAGAAAGAGAGTGGAGCCAGAGAATCATTCTGAAGACAAGCATGGATTACAAATTAGAGTCTTGTAAGACCACTTGGGTTGTGGAACTAAGGGTGAGTATAGTCAGGAACTGTGGGTTTCTTGAATTTATGAATGTAGAAATTGGGATTAGAAAGACTGGGGTAAAAACAGGGTAGGTATGGGCTTGCTAGAAGCCAAACAGAATCCTGTCTTTTATCCATAATCTCTTTGCTCTCCTTGTGAATTTCTCAAACCAGTTCTGAAGTAATAGAAAGGTATGAGACAAGTCCCCCATCATGGTGTTCCTCATTCCTAGTGAATGGAATTTTTCAGGTGGAAGTCTGAATGACAGGGGTGAAGCCAAACTTGGCAAATGGTAGCCAAGCTGCCTGAATGTCTTTGGGGAAAAGGTAATAGGATCAGAAATAATGTTCTAAGGTTCTTTTTGTTATGAGGTCATGGATGATGGACAGAGTGAAAAGGTATTTCAGGTGTACAATAAAATGGCATGTCAAGAGGGAAATGAGTTACAGGCTTCTGGCTGGGATCCATGAAAACAGTTTGTGATCAAAGAGGGAGGTGGTGGTGTTTTGCTATAGTTTTGGCCTTGCACTGCTTCTAGAATTGGAAATCTGCTCCTATGGAGGTGAAGCTCTAGTCTCAGCTCTACACATGAATGGCTTGTTCTCATTCTTCAGTGTTGCTCAAATATTACCTCCTTGATTATTTTTTCTAAAGTGGGCCTTCACAAGTTACTCTTCATCATGGTCATTTGCAAACTCATTTCCTTGTAACAGTCAGGCAGATAATGTTTATGAGTTAAGCAAACTGAGTAAAAAACCCATCCCATCTAAAGAGGCAGCTGCTGCTTTGCTCTGGCTGTTTGTGGTCATGTGGGAATTTTGGGCCAGTATTGCCTGTTCTAATTTTTAAAGAAAAATCAGAAATGTGGATTTTACATAAAATCTCCTGATTTTTAAATGTTGTACCAAATTTAAAAAAAAAAAAAAAACACCCTTCAGGTGAGTCTGGCCCTCTGGTCAGCAATTTATAATTTCTGATTTGTTATTTTGCCCCTTATTTCCTTCTCAGCACTTGTTATAATCTGTGACTATCTTGTTTATTTAATTATTTTCTGTTTGTTACTGTTGTATTTCCAGTGCTTAACACAGTGCCTGGCACAATCAGTTCCCAATAAATAAACATCTGATGTTAGATGAGAGAGGGAGTCTGGACCGAAGTCTTACTTAGGAGCTTTTTATATATTTTGATTATGTATGTGAATTATAGATATGAATGTGTTTAAATATTTTCTCTCAGTATCTTGCCTTTTAACTTTATTATATCTTCTGATACATAATTTACAATTTTTTACTTAGTAAAAATTGTCACTCTTTTTTATTAGGCTTCTGGGCTTTATGTTCTATGGGGAGTTTTTCAAAACCACTCTGTCAAAATGTTCTATATTTTCCTTTTATGTTTCTATAGTTTTGTTATGTGTATTTAGCTTTTTGATCCATCTGGAATTTATTTTTGTGTATGATATGAGGTGGGAGGTCTTTATTATGCTACGGAATATCCTTTTATTTTACAAAGCATTTTAAAAACTATCATATGCTTTTTTAATTTCTAGTGAGATAGTTTATATATCTTTTTAATTTGACATATAGATGTGATGTATTATATTAATATATTTCCTAATATTAAGTCATCATTGTATTCTTGGAATAAATCTACTTGATGGTAGATGACTGTCTTTAATATTTTCTTGAATCTGACCTGTTAGTAGGATTTGTCCATTTATATTAACATTGAAAAACTCAATAAAACTTAAACAATTACTGTAAACGAGTTAAAATGGATCTGAGTTAGAAAATTATCATTTTGCAACTATCACAGAAATAACTGATTCACACAAACCCTTCAATAGATGCTAAAACTAGTAGGTATAAGTTTGATGAAAAATAGCGTATTTACATTTTTCAAAGTATGTTCCTGGAAATTATTACTAATTACAAAACAAAAACAGTAACTTGGCAGTGGAAAAGACTGAAAAACACCACCTTAATCAAACGGTCAAAGTTAACATCACCAATAATGTGACAACATGTCATCATGAGCCTCCAATTAGATGTACTTAAGACATAATATTGCTTATTCCTAGCAAAAATATTCAAACCTAATCTAATCATGAGAAACATCAGACAAATCAAATTAAGGAAAATTCTACACAATGTCTTGCCTATACTTTTTTTTTAAAGTCTATGTTATAAAACACAAAGGAAGGCAAAGTTCTTGTTCCAGATTAAAGGAGACTAAAGAGGTATGCCAACTAAATGCAATGCTTGATCTTTCATTGGATCCTGAAAGGAAAAATTTTGCTGTAAAGGACATTAATGGGACAATTGGCAAAACTGGAATATAGAGTATAGCTAATTAGATAACAGTATTGGTGTTAAAATTTGCTGAGTTTGATACTTCTACTGTGAGTTGTTATCTAAGAAAATGTTCTTATTCTTAAGGAGAAAGAAGGCAAATGTGGCCAAATAATAATTGGCTAATGTGGGTAAAGGGTATAGAGAATTTCTTCATACTAGTCTTACAACTTTTCTATAATTTTTAAATTGCGTCACCAAAAAAGTTTAATTTTAAATTTTTTTTTTTTTTTTTTTTGCCTACAGCACCTGGTCTTCCTAGGTGGTCTCCCATCTAAGTACTAACCAGGCCCGACCCTGCTTAGCTTCTGAGATCAGATAAAATCAGGCATGTTCAGGGTTGCATGGGTATAGAACAAAAAAAGTTTTAAAAATGATTAAATGGTCATATAAATTTATTTCCTTTCTATCCTAAATTTGCTAAAATGACATCAAAATAACAACAATATTGACAATAACCTTCAAGGATAAAGAGAGCAAGGATACACTAGCAAATGATATATTTAAGTGGAAATATCTTTTGTAAAATGGAAAGTGGATAGAGAGGTGGTAACTAATCTATAAATATGGAAAAGTTTTAACTTAAGTTCTTGAAGTGGCAGATATACCTAGAATTGAGCTAATTGACCTGAGAGGCTCAAACTTTACAATATAACAGGTACCACAGAAGGTGGGAGCAAAGAACAGGTCTGAGAACAGGAAGGTAGTCATTGAAACTGTCTACAGAACATGTGGCACGACCAACAAGCAGATGAAAGATTTTTCTGTTCAGTAGTCCCACTTCTGGGTATCTGTCTAAAGGAAATGAAAACAGGACCTTAAAGAGGTATCTTCACTTTCATGTGCTTTGTAGCAATATACACAATAGCTAAGATATGGACACCAAAGTGTTCATGTCTGTTAATAGATGAATGGATAAATTACACACACACACACACACACACACACACACACGCGCACACACACACACACACACACACACAGTAGAGTGTTATTTAGCCATAAGAAAGAAGGAAATCCTGCCATTTGTAACAACATGGGTGGATCTTGAGAGCATTATGGTAAGTGAGACAATTCAGACAGAGAGACAAATACTGTATGATCCCACTTACATGTGGAATCTAAAAAAGCCAGACTCATAGAAACAGTAGAATGGTGGTTGCCAGGGCTGGGCTGGGAGTTGGGGAAAAGGGGAGATGTTGGTCAAAGGGTACAAATATCTGGTTATAAGATGAATAAATTCTGGGGATCTAATGTAAGTGTTACTAATACTGTAATACATATTTGAAAGGTGCTATGTAGATTTTAAGTGTTCTTATCACAAAAAAGAAATGGTAATTATGTGATGTAATGGAGGTGTCAGCTAAGGCTATGGTGGTAGCCATTTTGCAACATATTAGTGTATCAAATCAACATTTTTTACACCTTAAACTTACACAATGTTGCATGTCCATTATCTCAATACAACTGCAATCTTTGGAGGAACTGAACCTAAGAGACACCACATTCCTGGATAGGATTCACTGAGAGGGCTGGCATGTGGTGCAGGACTAAAAATTTGACATTTAAGTAAAAATGAAGATCCTCAAAACTGAGGCTCTCAAAACCCTCTTCTCCTGTCCTGGTCCTAGTATGCTAGTAGACAAGCATCTATCCAATTCCCAGAGAAGCAATTATACAATTCTTTCCTGGAGAAATTGCAGAGATACAGAGAAAAGCTCCAGTGAAGCCTACAACAAACAAAAGGCTTCTAGCTTTTCAGTTGCTCACTCTTAAATTATAATGAAGAGCCAAGGATCACATTATTTAATGATTGTCATTAATGAGAAAAATAGAGATCAAAATAAACTCAGAGGAAAAAGGGCCCAGAGGAGACAGCTAACGCAGGGAACAGAACCTTAAATAAAATATAGAATCTATGAAGAAAAGAAAGAAGATATGGAAAATGAAGATCAGAGGACCAAAAACGGCCATTGGAATTTAAAAATATAGTAGCTAAAATAAAATGCTTTGATATAAAGGTGTGGTAGTTTATTGGTAGACGTGATGGTCATTTTGAGACTAGGTCATAAAAAGGCATTGTGGCTTTCTTTTCTCTTTCTCAGATCACCTGCTCTGAGGAAAGTTAGCACCAAGTGAGAACACTCTGGCAGCTTATGGAGAGGCCCATGTGGTGAGAAACTGAGCTGTTTTGTCAACAGCCAGAGAGGAACTGAGGCCTCCGGCCATCAGATGACTGCAGCCCTTGCTGGCATCTTGTCTGCAACCACAGTAGAAATTTTGGCCCAGAACCACCTAGCTAAGCTGTTCCAGGATTCCTGATTCACAGAAACTGTGAGGTAGTGTTTGTTGTTTTAAGCCTCTGTGTTTTAGGATAATTTGTTACACAGCAATAGATAATTCACACAGAAGGTTGGAAGACAAAACTGAAGAATCTCCCAAAGAGTAAAAATTTAAAAACCCAAAGAAAATAAAGATAAAGATTAATACGTTAGAAGATCAGTTCAGGTGGTTTTATATCTGACCAATAGAAGTTCCAAAAAGGGAAAAGAGAGAAAATAGAGAATAAATTAATTAAGAAATAATAAAAGAAAGTTTCTCAGAAATGAAGGGTACCAATTTTCAGATTGAAAAAGCTTGTGTATTGTCTACCACAATGAATGAAAAAAGACCTACAGCAAGTTCCATCATTATGAAATTTCAGAACACTAGGGAACAAAAAGAAAATTAAAAGCTTCCAGAGAGAAATAAGTCACTCACATAAAGGAATCCAACTGGAAGTTTCATGACAATAAAGACATACATTTAAAATTCTCAGAAAATTATTTTCAACCTAGAATTCCATATCTAGAAAACTGAAAATCAAGTGCAAGAGTAAAATAAAACCATTCTGGACTCAAAAATATACCTCCTACATATTCTTAGAAGGCTATTTGAGGATATATTCCAAGAAAGGGAGGAAGTAAACCAAGAAAGTAAACATGAGTTCCAGGAAATAGAGAATAAAACCTTAGAGGAAAAAGCAATTTCTAGGACAAGAGCTATGCACAAGGCTTAGAGAGTGACCGGTCTAGTCTATAGTAGGAGAGAGAACTGATGGATTATCTGTTATGTTTTGAGTGATTGCAAAAAAAAAAATGTCATTGGGCATTTAAAAGTACTGTTGATGTATTTGAGAAAATAAAAGTAATAGTTACATAGAGAACCAAGCAAATGAAAAAAATGGCAGTGGTTCTTAACTCTAGATATAAACAAAAATTTGAACAAGAAAGGAAAAGTTATTATAGTGACATTATTTGGCTTTGTAATGAACAATTTTTACATATTTGTAAAGCTGCAAGACCACTGATTTAAATTTGTATTAGTGTTCTATTCCTGCATCACAAATGACCACAAATTTGGTGACTTGAAACAACATCTATTTATTATCTCACAATTCTGTAAGTCAGAAGTCTGGGAAGGCCTGACTGGATTCTCTGCTTAGTCTCACAAGGCTAAAATCAAGGTGTTGGCTGGGCTGAGGTCTTATATACAAGTTCTAAAGAAGAGTCCATTTTCAGACTTACTCAGTTTGTTTGCAGAATTCAGTTTTTTGTGGTTATAGGGTTGAGGCCTTGCTGGCGTCAGCCAGGACATTCTCAGCTCCTACAAGCCACCCACATTCCTTGGTATGTGGCCCCTTCCATCTTCAAAGCCAGCAGTGATGCGTCAAATCCCGCTCGTGCATCCCATCTCTGAATTCCTCTTTTGCTGCTAGCTGGATAAAAACACTTTGCTTTTAAAGGGCTTGTGTAATTAAATTAGGCCCACTTGGATAATCTCCCTTTCTCCAAATAAAATAACAATCACTAGAATATTGTGCATCATATTTAGAGGTTCCAGCCACACTCAAGGAGGACATTATACAAGGGCAAGGTATATTGGAGGCCATTCTTACAATTTTGCCTACCACAAACCTAAAACTGATACAACTATAGTGGAAAAACTAGGGTGGGAGAGGGGAAGTACAAGGTAAGATATAAGAAAGCTAAATTTTCAACTGTCATAACAGGAAAGCAATATATAATAACCAAAAATGGGTAAATCAATACATGCATGTAAACATTTTCTTTAGAAGTAGAAAGGTTAAGTACCCAAAGAAACAACTAAAATAGTTGAAAATGATGGTTTCTGGGGAGTGGTGAGAGGGCTCAGGGTAGGACACTCTCATTTTTCATTACGAGTCTTTTTGGCACTATTCTTTACATTTAATATTACTTTGAAAAAAGTAAAAAGATAACTTTTAAGCATTTCTATTGATTAGACATGAGAGAGATAACTAAAAGATTTGAGGAAAATCATACAAAAATAAGTTTGCTTTGCAAATGCCTGATTCCACTTTAAATAACCCAAGTGGAAATTGTAGATAATGCATTGAGGGGAAAAATCACCAGTAGACACATTTTCAAAGAAAAGGAGTTAGCACTATGTCAAAAAAATTGGTGAATCTTAGTTATATATATTAGGTGAAATGAAAATATATAAAGTATGTATCTTTTGATTCCCCAATTTATAATGTAGTGTTCCTTTAAATTAACCAACTATTTGTCTGATAAGAGTGATTCTACTATAATTACATTCAACTTTTAATATATATAGAACTTACTAATTGACCCAAGCTTGCCATTTTGATATCTGGTGGCAGGTTTATACCAGGGATCTCCACCTCATTAGGAGTTTATGAGAACTGATTAGGTGAGCCACATTCCAGGGTCTGGTGGGCCACATTTACTTCGAGATGCCTCCCAGAAAGATGGGATCAGTGGTAACTAGTTGCCTTGTGAAATGGTGAGTTCACTAAATTCTTTTTTAAAAATTAATTAATTTTAATTAGTTTCAAGTATACAGTACATTGGTTATACATCTATGTAGTTCATAAAATGATCCCCCCTCCCCCAATTGTTCCCTTCCTCCTCTGGCCCTCCAGCTAGCCAACATATTAATGCTAACTGCATTCCCTATGCTGTGCTCCCCATCCCCATGACCATCTATCAACTACTAATTTGTACTTCTTTAACCCTTCACCCCATTCTCCCAGCTCCCAACCCTCCTCTCCGTCTGTCACCAAATTGTCCACTATATTTGTGAGTCTGTTTTTGATTAGTTTGTTCTTTTTGTTTCTTAGATTCCACATATAAGTGAAATCATATGGTATTTATCTTTCTGACTTATTTCACTCAGTCTAAGAACTTGTAGGTCCATCCATGCTGTTGCAAATGGTAGGATTTCATTTTTTTAATGGCTGAGTAATATTCCATTGAACCATATGAACCATAGTTTCTTTATCCAATTGTCTATAGATGGGCATTTAGGTTGCTTCCATATCTTGGCTATTGTAAATTGTGCTGCCATGAATACTGGGCAGCATAGGTCTTTACAAATTATTGTTTTGGTTTTCTTTGGGTAAATACCCAGAAGTGCAATTGCTGGGTCAAAAGGTATATACATTTTTAACTTTTTGAGAAACTTCTATTCTGTTTTCCATAGTGGCTATCTATACCAATTTGCAATCCCATCAACAATGTATGAGGGTTCCCTTTTCTCTGTATCCTCGACAACACTTGTTTTTTGATTTCTTGATGATAGCCATTCTGACAGGTGTGAGGTGATCTCTCATTGTGGTTTTAATTTGCATTTCTCTGATGATTAGTGACTGTGAGCATCTTTTCATATGTCTATTAGCCATCTGTATTCCTCTTTGGAGAAGTTCAGGTCTTCCGCCCATTTTTTATTTGGATTGTTTGTTTTGTTGTTGAGTTGTATAAGTTCTTTTTTTAAAAATTAAGTTTATTGGGGTAACATTGGTTAATACAATTATATAATTTTCAGGTATATATTATAATTTGACATCTATATATTCTATTGTGTGATTACCACCCAAAGTCCAGTCTCCTTCGGTTACCATATATTTGATCCCTTTTACCCACTTCACTCTCCCCCTATCCTCCTTTATTTGACTCCTTTTACCTCATTTACCTCTCCTCTCCTCCCCCACCCACTACTCTCTGGTAACCACTAGTACATTGTCCATTTCTCTGAGTCTCTGTTTGTTGGTCCTGTTCATTTATTGCTTTTAGGTTTATATCCCACATATAAGTGATATCATGTGATTTTCAACTTTTTCTGTCTGACTTATTTCACTTAGCATGATTATCTTGAGGTCCATCCATGTTGTTGCAAATGGCAGTATTTCATTTCTTCTTATGGCTAAGTAACATTCCATTGTATATATGTGCCACAGCTTCTTTAGCCAATCATCCATGTAGGACAATTCAGTTGCTTCCATGTCCTGGCAACTGTGAATAATGCTGCTATGAACATTGGTGTGCAAGTATCTTTTCGGATATGGGTTTTCATGTCTTTGGGGTAAATACTCAGTAGAGGGGTTGCTGGATCATATCATATGGTAGATCAATTCTGTTTTTTGAGGAACCGCCATACTGTTTTCCATAGTGGTTGTACCAATTTGCAGTACCATCAGCAGTGTATGAGAGTTCCTTTTTTTCTGCACCTTCTCCAACACTTGTTATTACTTGTCCTGTTGATTATAGCTATTCTAACAGGTGTGAGATGGTACCTCATTGTGGTTTCGATTTGCATTTCCCTAATAGCTAGCCATGTTGAGCATCTTTTCATATATTTGTTGGCCATTTGTATGTACTCTAGGGAGAAGTGTCTGTTTAGGTCCTCTGCCAATTTTTTGATTGCATTGTTTTTTGTTGTTACTGAGTCATATGAGTTCTTTGTATATTTTGGATATTATGCCTGTTTTGGAGGCATTGCTTGCAAATATATTTTCCCTTTTGGATGGTTGTCTCTTTACCTTGTTGATGATTTCTTTTGCTGAGCAGAAGCTTTTTAGTTTGATGCAGTCCCATTCATTTATTTTAGCTTTTACTTCCCTTGCTTTTGAGGTCAAATTCATAAATTCCTCTTTAAGTCCAAGGTCCTTGAGTTTAGTTCCTATGTTTTCTTCTATGCATTTTATTGATTCCGATCTTATATTCAGGTTCTTAATCCACTTTGAGTTAATTTTGGTGTGTGGTGATAGACAACAGTCTAGTTTCATTCTTTTGCAGGTGGCTTTCCAGTTTTCCTAGTACCATTTATTGAAGAGGCTTTCCTTTCTCCATTGTATGTTTTTGGCTTTTTTGTTGAATATTATTTGCCCATATAAATATGGGTTTATTTCTGGACTCTCAATTCTGTTCCATTGGTCCATGTGTCTGTTTTGCTGCCAATATCATGCCGATTTGATTACAGTCACTTTGTAGTATAATTTGAAGTCAGGCAGAGTGATTCCTCCAGTCTCATTCTTTTTTCTCAGGATGGCTTTGGCAATTCAGGATCTTTTGTGCTTCCATACAAATCTGATGGTTTTTTGTTCTATTTCTTTAAAAAATGCCAATGGGATTTTGATGGGGATTGCATTAAATCTGTATAATGCTTTAGGCAATATGGTCATTTTAACTATGTTGATTCTTCCAATCCAAGACCATGGAATATCTTTCCATTTCTTTGTATCTTCTTTGATTTCTTTTAATAGGGTCTTGTAGTTTTCATTACATAGGTCCTTCATGTTTCGTTAAATTTATTCCTAGGTATTTTATTCTTTTTGTTGCAATTGCAAAAGGAATTATTTTCCCCATTTCTTTTTCTGATACTTCATTTTTAGTGTATAGGAATGCTATGGATTTTTGAATATCGATTTTGTATCCAGAAACTTTACTGTATTTGCTTATTGTTTCTAGTAGTGTTCTTGTGGAGTCTTTAGGGTTTTCTATATAGAGAATCATGTCATCCACAAATAGTGACACTTTGACTTCTTCGTTTTCTATTTGGATGTCTTTTATATCGTTCTCTTGCCTGACTGCACTCGCTAGGATCTCCAATGTTAATAACAGTTGAATAACAGTGGCCGTAGTGAACAGTCTTGCCTTGTTCCCGATCTTAGAGGAAAGGTTTTTAGTTTTTCACCATTAAGTGTAATGTTGGCTGAGGGTTTGTCATAGATGGTCTTTATTATGTTAAGGTACTTTCCTTCTATACTGATTTTGTTAAGTGTTTTGATCATAAATAGATGCTGTATCTTGTTGAAGGCTTTTTCTGCATCTGTTGATGTGATCATATGATTCTTATTTTTTAATTTGTTTATGTGGTGTGTCACATTGATTTGTGTATGTTGAACCATTCCTGTGCCCCTGGAATGAAGCCTACTTGATCGTGGTGTATAATCTTTTTAATATGTTGATGTATTTGGTTTGCTAGTATCTCATTTAGGATTTTTGCATCTGTGTTCATGAGAGATATTGGTCTGTAGTTTTCTTTTTGTGTGTTATCTTTACCAAATTTTGGTATCAGAGTAATATTGGCCTCATAAAATGAGTTGGGAAATATTGCCTCATCTTCAATTTTTTGGAAGAGTTTGAGGAGAATACGTATTAAATCTTCTTTGAATGTTTGGTAGAATTCACTGGTGAAGCCATCTGGTCCTGGACTTTTACTTTATGGTAGGTTTTGATGATTGTTTCAACTTCTATACTGCTGATTGGTTTATTTACTTTTTCCAGGTCTTCTTGATTCAGTCTAGGAAGATTGTATTTTTTTAAGTATTGGTCCATTTCCTCTAGGATATTAAATTTGTTATTATATACTTTTTCATAGTATTCTTGAATGATCCTTTGTATTTCTGTGCCGTCAGTTGAAATTTTCCCTCTTTCATCCCTGATTTTATTTGTGTCCTTTCCCTTTTTTCTTTAGTGAATCTAGCCAGAGGTTTGTCAATTTTATTAACTTCTCAGAGAACCAGCTCTTTGTTGTATTTTTTTCTATTTTTTGTTTGTTTTCAATTTCATTTATTTCTGCTCTAATTTTGATTATTTCTTTCCTTCTGCTGACTTTAGGCCTCATTGTTCTTCCTTTTCTAGTTTTTTTAAGATGAAGTGTTAGGTTATTTGGGCTCATTCTTGTTTTTGGAGATAGGCCTGTAATGATATGAACTTTTCTCTTATGACCGCTTTTGCCATGTCCCAAATGTTTTGATATGTTGTACTATCATTATCATTCATTTCTAAGTATCTCCTGATCTTTTTATTTCTTCCCTGACCCAGTTATTCTTCAGTAGCACGTTGTTTAATCTCCACGTATTTGTGATTCTTCCTGATTTCTTTCTGCAGTTTATCTCTAGTTTCAAAGCATTATGATCAGAGAATATTGTTGGTATGATTTCAACCCTCTTATATTTGTTGAGGTTATTTCTGTGTCCCAGCATGGCCGATTCTTGAGAATGTTCCATGTGCACTAGAGAAGAATGTATAAGCAGCTGTTTTGGGATGGAAGGCTCTATAAATGCCAATTATGTCCAGTTGGTCTAATGTGTCATTTAAGGATGTTATTTCCTTATTGATTTTCTGTTTGGATGATCTGTCTATATCCAAAGTGGTGTATTTAGATCCCCTACTACAATAGTGTTTTGGTCTGTTTCTCCCTTTAGTTCTATTAGTAACTACTTTACATATTTCAGGGCTCCCTGATTGGGAACATAGATATTAATAAGTGTTATGTCTTCTTGGTGCATGATTCCTTTTATCATTATGAAGTGTCCCTCAGTATCTTTATCTTTTTTATTTTGAAGTCTGTTTCATCCGATATTAGTATTGCTACTCCTGCTTTTTCTCTGAATGTCATTTGCTTGAAATATCATTTTCCACCCTTTCACTTTGAGTCTATATTTGTCTTTGGAGCCGAGATGTGTCTCCTGGAGGCAGCATATGGTTGGGTTTTGTTTTTTGATCTATTCTGCAACTCTGTGCCTTTTTATTGGTGAGTTCAGTCCATTTACATTTATGGTGATTATTGTAATATGAGGTCTTCTTATAGCTATTTTATCTTTTGCTTTCTGGTAGCCCGGTGTTTCCATTGCTTCCTTGTTCTTGTATTTCTGTTTTCTTTATTTTGCTTGGCTTTTGTGAGTTTTGCCTCTAGTTCTTCTTGTTTTATGTTAAATACTTAGTTCTGAATCTTTGGTGTGTGGTTACCTTTACGAATATGAAGAGGATAGTTACACACACACACACACACACACACAGTTGTCCATTTTCTTCTGCACGTGCTTTATCTCCATTCCCCTTTGCAAATTTGGATCTTTGAATCCTCCCCTTTTCAGTCATTGTTATCTCAATTTGTCCCTATGCATGCTGAACATTCATTACTATCTTGCTATAGCAATTCTCTTCTTATTATTTAAGCTTATAATGCCACATTCTTAGTAAGGGCTGCACTCCTCTGCGTCTATTTGCCTGATAAGTCACTTTACTCCTAATTATGTTTTTTTTTTTTTTTTTTTTGTTATTTTGTTTTAGGTGAGCTTATCCCTTTTAGTATTTCCTGTAGTGCAGACCTCATAGTGGAGAATTCCCTCAATTTTTGTATGTCTGGAAAGATCTTAATTTCTCCTTCCTATCTAAAGGAGAGCTTAGCTGGATACATTATTCTAAGCTGGTAGTTCCTTTCACTTAATAGTTTAAATATTTTATTCCATTCCTTTCTGGCTTGTAAGGTCTGCACTGAGAATTCTGATGATAATCTCATGGGTTTTCCTTTATAAGTTACCATTTCCTTCTCTCTGGCTGCCCTGAGATTTCTTTGTCGGTGATTTTTGATAACTTTAATACAGTGTGTCTTGGTGAAGGCCTTTTTGGGTTGAGATAATTGAGTGTTCTGTTGACTTCTTGAATTCCAAGCTCCAGCTCATTCCTTAGATTTGGGAAGTTCTCATCCACTATTTGTCTGAAAATGCTTTCTAGTCCTGCTCCTTTTCCTCACCTTCGATAATGCCCATTATTCTTGTGTTTCCTCTCCTGATAGTATCAGCTAGTTCTTGTATTTCTCTTTCATTATTTTTCATTCTTTGGTTTCTCTCTTCTTCCTTCTGATGCATTTCTAGATTTCTGCCTTTGATATCACTGATCCTTTCCTCCATTTGGTCAACTCTATTTCCCAAGCTTGCTATTTCATTTTTCAACTCTTGCAGTGTGTGTGTGTGTGTGTGTGTGTGTGTGTGTGTGTGTGTGTATCTCCAGAAGATCTATTCTATTCTTTTTGAGGGTTTCAATCTGCTTGCTCATCTAGTTTTTTTTCTAATTCTTGAAATTGTTGCTATGACTCATTTTGGAACTCATTGAGTTTTTTCAGAAGTACCATCCCGAATTCTCTGTCATTTAAGTCGCATATTTTTATGTCTATAAGATTATTTTCTGAAGATTTTTCTCTTCCTTTCTGAGATGCCTTGTCTCCTTGTTTGTTCATGATGTTTAATAGACCATTTCTCCTCCTGGGCATTAATGGAAGTGTATTCTGCTGTTTTTCTAGAAAGAAGATATATTATGTAAAGTGCTCTTTTTAGCCAGCTACAAAGAAGGGGCTTTTCTTTTGGTATCCAGTAGGTGGCGTCTAAGCCTCTTGGATTCTTGCTTTATATAAAGCCTAAAGTCTTTTATTTTCTTGTAGATTTTAATCACACTCTCTACTCTCAGTTTCAGTCCCTGTTAGTGTTAGCAATAGTTACAGTAGCGTTTGCTCAGATTCTCCTGCGGCTCCGCAGTGATCGGTCTCAGAGAGTATGGGGGGAGGAGTCCTCTGGGTTTGGGGTTGGGGGCTGCAGCTCAGCCTCTGTTTTGCAAATGCAGCCAGTAAATATCAACTGTTATTTCTCTGCCGTCCTGTTCCGCTTCTCTGCTTTCTGTCCTCATGACTGAGCCCTGCTGCTGGCTGCATAGAAGTCTCAGCACTTCTAGGCAGGGCTGTTCAGGGAAGTGGCTGCACCTTCTCCCCTCCCCCTCCTCCTGCAGGGAGCTCTAGAGGCTAGGAGAGGTAGCTTCAGTCTCTGCAGCATTTGCTCAGATTCTTCTGGGGCTCCCCACGGTTAGGTCTTGGAGTGTATAGGGGGAGGGGCCCTCCAGGTTGGGGGTTGGGGGCTGCAACTCAGCCTGTTTTGCAACCGGGTCTGGTAAAAATCAACTGTTTCTGTGGTCCCGTCCCACTTCTCTGCTTTCTGCGTAGAAGTCCCAGCACTTCCAGGCAGGGTTGTTCAGGGAAGTCACCGGACCTTTATCCCTCCTCCTCCTCCTGTAAGGAGCTCCGGCAGCTGCAAGAGGCAGCTTCATTATTTCTCCCAGTCCACCACCCAACATCCGGGATTCTGACCTGTGGTAGTTCTTATGTGCAGATCCCATGCTCAGATGTGCTGATATGCAGTTTGGGTGTTTTTTGTTCAGTTTTAGATGTTCAGCTTATTGTTGTTTCAAGGGGAGAGATCTGAGGATGTCTCTCACTCCACCATGTTTCCCAGAATCCTCTGAGTTCTTTATATATTTTGTATATTAACCCCTTATCAAATGTATCGTTAGTGAACATCTCTCAGTCAGTTGGTTGTTTCTTTTTTTGTTTTGCTGATGGTTTCCTTTGCTGTATGTAATAATCAATTTTCAGTGCAAACAA